>OX104066.1:109925659-110217334 GCA_944474145.2 Dicrocoelium dendriticum
CGAACAGCACATTTGACAAGTATCGGTTGTTCGAAATGAGTGCAAGCTACACTTCGGCTTCAGTATGAAAAGGGTTAACTGATACTGCCTCGACAAATCCCAAGAAATTCTGCCCCTAGGTTAAATGAGGCTGTGGTGCAAACCTCGCCTATACCACCGTTGCTTCGAGGAGATGGGACCCATGCCTATAGCGACTATGACAAGAAATGCGTGCTTAGTGAGCAGCACTCAAGCGTCTTTGTCCGCGAAACAAATACGCCATGCAGAGAACTAGCTTCAAATCGGTGAGGACTGTTGTCTGAATGAAATTCCTGGAACTGAGTCCCAAGTTCGCGGTTGCTGAGAGAGGTGAACCCAACTAGGGCTTCGGGCCAGATTCTGTTCATGCAACATTGCTGCATGAATTGGCAGTGGAACTCAGTGGACCATTGACTTGTGTGTTTCATAAGTCACTCAACAGCTGTGTCTTACCTATGGAATGGAAGCAGGCTGTTGTCTGCCCGATTTTCAAGTGCAGTGACAGACCTACCGGCTAATTACAGGTCTGTCAGCCTGACTAGCGTGGTCGTTAAATTAAATGAAAAATTAGTACGAGATCCAGTGGAGATTTATTTGAGTAGGTTTAATCTGCTTAGCGTCGGGCGACATGGTTTGCGCAAAGGATTTTCGTTCCAAACGAACTTGCTGGCAGCTCGTGAGAGCTGAGATGAAGTCGTAGACAATGGACATGCGGTGGTTGTGGTGTTCATTGACTTCGCCAATGCCTTTGACACTGTCCCCCATTCGCGACTCTCACTGAAGTTGAGGTCTTTTGGAATATCTGGTCGCGCTTTTTAGTAGGTGTCAGCTTTTTGGATGGACGGGAAACAGTGTATTCATGTGGGAAGCATTCGTTTTGACAAGCTGTCCTTAGCGGCGTTCCGCAAGGCTCTGTCCTAGGTCCGCCTCTGTTCTCAGTCTACGTGAATGACTTGCCGGGGAGCTTGAGGTACTATCGCTCTTATTTGCTGATGACCTAAAGATCTGAAATATTGTTGATGTCCCCGAGAGTCATGTGGCTCTTCAACGGGCTCTGGATAGTCTCTGGGAATGGTCTGTCGTGGTTGGTGTCCATAAAACGGGCAGTGTTAAGTGCTGCGTATCGAAGCGCCTGATTCCTCTACAAGTTATGTGCTCGATGGGAGTGAACTTCCTTACGTGACTCATCAGGTTGATCTAGGTGTCGTCCACAGTTCCACACTACATTCAGGACACTACTGGAAGAAGGCGGCTAGTAAAGGGTTCCAGATGTTGTAGTTTATCCGTCGTTCTTTCGGGACCCTAACTACTAATATATTTGTGAAGCTCTTCTCGGTGTTTGTGCGACCCAACCTAGAATATTGCGTCCAGGCCTGTCCACCATGCCTTGTCCGGGACAAAATGGCATTAGAAAGGGTGTTGCGTATCTGTACTAGGTTGGTCGAGGGGTTACGAGTACAAACGTACCCCGAACACCTACTTAGTTTGGGGATGCATTTAATGCACTATCGAAGGATTAGAGGGGACCTAATCCTAACCTACCGTATTTTGACTGGGAAGGTTGGCTCTGAGTTGTCTTGGCTATTTAGTCCTGCTTGATTATCTGGTCTCCGCGGACATTGTATGAAGCTAGACAAACCGTGGTCCGATCGAGTTAGAGCGGAGACACGGTTATCGCGTCATCATCGAGCGCTGCAACTTACTTCCAGAAAATGTTGTCAAGGAAGCTACGGTTAGGGGGTTTGAGCGTCAGCTAGATGCTCTTGGGTGACAAAATGAGACCTTTCCTTTTTCTTGACTAATTCCCATCTTCATACTTCGATTCTATTTTCTGTAGTTTCCCTCACCCCGTCGCAACGAGACTGGACCTTAAGGTGGCGCGACGGTTTGCGTACCTCATTGACCCATTGAGCTATACTGGGTGATGCCTCCGGTCACCTTGAGAGCTACTCCTACCAGGTTGGTCAATGGTGAGAGGTCAGACAAACTCAGTCTCCTGGTCCTCCAGGTTGGGGGTTTGAAATGGGATGGCGTCCATTTCTGTAAAAATAAATCATTTCCATCTCCCCGCTGCCTTGCGGACAGGCTTTTGAGCCAAAGGCTTTGGATGAGGACCCTAATCGTTCTCCTGTCTCGGTCTAGGCGCCCTGGCAGTACCTCAGCCCACATACAACCATGGCTTTTTCTTCAAACATAAACTTCATCCTGCATCGGCCGTCGCGCAGATTATCAAGGGTCGCCTTATCTGCTGCATACAACAGGGCGGATAAGCGAAAACATGCTACTGCTGGCGCCTCCCTTCTTTCTTTTCTACCTTTTTCTCTTACTCCCATCCGAACCCCATTACTAACCTTCCATCTATAATTCCCAGCTTAATTGACAGCAACCTAAGTGCCACTGGAGTAGAACCATGTGCAGCCACCTTCTCGCGACACCCATCGGACGCCTATCGGCAACCGCCTTAAAAGGCCACGCTGTCCCGTTGCCATGGCGACGTTCAACGTTCGCACTCTAAGACAAATAGGTCAACAGGCTGCACTCGCACGCACCTTAGACACACTGGGTATCGATGTATGTTGTATGTATGTTTGTATGTAGGACCCATGCTGAGGCTGATGTTGCATTCTTGATGCATCTTCACCGCAGTTGGGCTAAACCAACTTACACTTAAACTAGGTCTTTTTAAGCTGGATAAATTTCATTCCGCTTTATTTGGTTTGTTCTGCCTCCCTGAATAATGTTCTATTAACTGGCCACGTTGCTTACACTAATTGCGCTTATCTTCGGTAATTTTGTTGCGTTTTGTAGCATTTTTAAGTAACTTGTGGACATTTCTTACTTATCACGGATTTGTTGTTAACGCACTTACTTCATATGGTAAATTAGCGAAGAGTTATGCCACCGTATCTGTATGCATTACTGGATTTATTTTATTTCAACTTGTCGTTTAAAGTGAATGGCTGTTGTTTGATATCCCCGGTGTGGTTGCGCTAGATGTGTATGTTGACAAGGTGCCTACCTGTCTATTACCCACTACATCGTTCATACTGGCTCCAGGAGACAGTTGGTCGTTGCTGGAGGGGACGGGGTGCACGGTTCTTGTGGCCGTGCTAGGCTCAAAGAGCGGTTCCATGCACTCAGTGTGGAGCGGACTACGGTCCAGCCACCGCCTTGTGTGTGCGCTTGATTCCCCAAATACAGCGTGCTTGTGTTTGCCTGTGAAGGAGTGTGGGCCGGCTCCGTTGATGAAACGTGGTTCCCATCCGCATGCCTCCCGGTCTTATTCCTTCGGGTTTACACTGGATATGGGGTATGTGGTTGGAGCTGTGGGTGGTGCAGCGCAAGCCATCCATGGTCCCTCTGTAGGCGCAGGCGTCCTGTGGCTTGCCACAGTGACAGGCAAATCCGAAACCGGATGCCGCCAACCATGTAGGACCAATGACACTAACGGGGTTATTGAATTGACTGCACCCGGCTTATCCACTCGTTATTGGTTGCACGCATTCGGAGACGCCGATGCGGCACTCACGGGTCAAGCTGATGTAGGTATCATTCTAAGCTCCAAGGCTGTCATCGTTGTTTGATTGGATTCCGGCAAACAGCCGTTTATGTGCAGCCCGTTTGACGACATCGGCTAAGGTCGATTCACGAAGTAGTACAAAACGCTGTTTGTTTGTGAGTTCCGTTTATGATCCCACTGACTGCAGTTCTAATGCTGTCAAGGACACATTCTATCACGAACTGAACGCGCTACTTCGCAGTGCTACTAGTTCAGATATTATAGTACTTGCAGGAGATGTGAACGCACAAGTAGGGCGTCTGAGCTCTTCAGAAGCTCAGCTGGGTGGTAATTATGAGCTTAACTCCGAACGGACTGACAACGGTGAGCGTCTGCTGCAACTGTGTGCGGAGCACTAGTTGTTTCTTAGTAACACTGCTTTTAGACACCGTGGGCGCCGAAGTGCCACTTGGCGTCCTCCTGTAGCTGGCCAGCGATGGACCCAAATTGACAACATAGCCATAAGTTACAGATGGCGTGGTTCCACGCTGGACTGCCGCTCGTACTGGAATACCTATGTCGACTCTGATCATGTCTTAGTACGCTGCCGTTTATCCATGAACTTTACCGGGAGGCGCACCAAGTGTGCCCTACGATTGGTAACGGAGAAATTGTCTCAGTCCTCGGTTAGGCAAGCCTATCAAGAAGCACTGTACATTGAACTTCCGCTGGCTTGTCCTAATGACACTGAGCTTCAGTAGAATAGGATCTCGGCCGCCATGCACGACGCAGGAGCATCTGCTTGTGGCACTATCAATCGTCACCACACCAGTCACTGGATATCCGAGAGGTCGGTGAACCTGTTGGAATCTAGAAGACACCTTCCGGCTGGATCTGAACACAATGTGACCAGACGGGATATTAGGCGTGAACTAAAGCAGAGCCTACGTGCTGACAAGGAAGTCTGATGGACCAGTAGGGCTCAAGAAATGGAGGAGGCAGGAGCAGTAGGCAATTACCGCAAGCTCTTCCAGCTGATCCGCACCCCTGGTCCCAGAAAACCAGGCGTCAGTGAGACAATCAGACAGCGCGGGTGCGCAGATACACAATAAAGAACGCCGTATGGCTCGTTGGGCGGAACACTTTCAAGATCAGTTCAGCTGGCCCCCTGCTCCCGGACCTCTTCCTACTCAGGTGATGCAGGACGAGTCATGGACGGTTAGTTTAGAGCCTCCGTCAGAGGCCGAGGTCCGAAACGCGATCACAGCCCTCAATCGTTTTCGTGCCGCTGGCCCGGATTCCCTACCACCTGCACTATTTAAGGATGGAGGTGAGGTCCTCTGCAAAGCACTGACCTCCTTATTCCAATGTATCTGGAAGGAAGTGTCCCGGTTAACTGGAATGAATCGATTATAGTGGCAATATACAAGAAGGGCAGTCGCACAGAATGTTCTAACCACAGGGGTATTAGCCTAACGCCAGTTGTGACAAAATTATTGGCCTCGATTGTCGTTCGTCGCCTCTGCGGAACGGGAATCTCGGATTAGGGAAGAGCAGACCGGTTTCCGCCCAGGACGTGGCTGTATAGACCATATATTCCCTTGCGGCAGGTGCTAAAGCAATGCCACGCATACCGCAGACCGACAATAGCTGTGTTCCTCGATTTCAAGAGTGCGTTCGATTCAGTCGATCGATCGATTCTGTTCGAAATTCTTGCGCGGAAAGGTGTTCCCACGAAATATGTGAACATCCTTCGTGCTCTATACTCGAACACTACAGGCCGCGTCAGAGTCTACGGTGTCCTATCGGATAGCTTTCCGACCACAAGTGGCGTTCATCAGGGTTGTCTGATTTCCTCATTTTTCTCCAATTTCGTCGTGGATTCTATCATGGAGTGTTCCCTTGCGGAATCTCACGATATAGGCATTGAAGTGTTGCCTGGTGAAAGGTTAGTTGATCTAGATTATGCGGACGATATCGTCTTGCTTTTCGACGATGTTGGGGCGGCACAATCAACCCTGAATAGCCTGTCCAGAGTGGTCCCATTATTTGGTATGCACTCCGCACCTTCAAAGTGCAAAGTGTTGCTGCAGGACCACCAGCCAGTTGATGACCGCTTGACGCTTGCTAACGAGGAACTCGAGGTGGTTGATCATTTCACTTATCTTGGCAGCTGTATCAGCAACGATGGGCGCATAGAAACTGACGTCAGCTCACGCATTGCAAAGGCCAGAGCTGTCTTCTTGAACCTGCGGAATCTTTGGCGACAGAAGGGAGTTTCCCTCCGTCGGAAAGGCCGGGTATACAAGGCCACAGTGAGGGCCGTTCTGCTCTATGGTAGTGAGACTTGGCCCCTTCGGTCTGAAGATCTGAAGCGCCTTCAAGTCTTTGATCATCGTTGTTTGCGAAGCATTGCTGGTGTCGGATGGCACCAGCTTGTCCGCAACGACGATGTGCGTAGGCGAGTACTAGGTAATGATAATCATGCTATTCCCTAGAACAACAGATACCACTGAATAAGTTGCGTTGGCTCGGGCACGTGCTACGTATGCCTGGTCACCGCTTACCTAGGAGGGCCTTGTTTAGTCTGCCAGATATAGAGTGGCGCAAGGCTCGAGGTGGACAGAAGTTGACTTAGCAGCGGGAAATGAAGTCACTGACGACCAAACTGGGTGCCGTTGGTCCGTCTCGCCTTCCGGGCTGGAGTTCACGTGACTCGCCTTGTGCTTGGCTCGAGACTTTAGAGGACATGGCACGCAACCGACACCAGTGACGCGTCTGCTGCCGTCTCCTAATTGGATTGCTGGTTTAAAGTGTGTTTGGTGCTGAGTTATCTGCAGGGTAATGGCTGATTATGACACGTGACAGTGAAAGTCGCAAGGAAGCTGTCTCACTGATGCCGTCTTATCTTTGCATGATAGCCAGCTGTTTGTGACGGTATGTTGTCTACACAAGGTGTAGGCGCCTTGACCCTGAATGTTTGCTTAGGGCATTAAGGTTTTCAGGTAAGTCCCCGTTCTCTGCCTCTTCTTATTCTTTGTTTCATAGGTCTGCATGGTTGTATGACAGCGAAGCATCAGTTCAAATAGCTGATGTACTGCTGTTGATGATGATGGTGAGTTTCCCTCACCATTGGTAGTATCCTATTTTAACTGATTTCCCTCACTGTTTACCTTCGATTTTTCTTCCTATCTTCCTTACTTCACGTAACTGGCATAGCAGGGAGAGATAATGTAAGAAACGAGGGCATTAAATTGGTGAACCAGGGTGTTTTTTCGGGTGTTATCGTTTTAGATCCATAAGGAAGTCAGAGCACCCCTATCAACTCCTGGATCAACGACCCGCCAAAGAAGGAACATTTACGGGATACATCCTATCGTTCCATTCCCACCTGAAATTGAACTTGAAGATAAGCTAACAAGCGAGTCCAAGCTCAAGTGCAAGCGGGACTGGAAAGACAGGATTATCCCGTGAGTGTTCCTTCTGCAGCGGGTCGTTGAACCAGGAGTTGGCAGATTTTGAAATACTGATGGACCTAAAACAAAGACCGCACCACACCCTGTCTAACCAATTAATGCCCATGTATCCTACCCTAGCAGTCCTTGCTGGGCCGGTTACGTGAAGGAAGAGAGAAAAAAGTAAACGCAGAATGCAAAAAAGAAAGTGGAAAGAGGTGAGCAAGTACCAAAAGGAGTCATTAAAAAAGTACTGAAAAGTGAAGGCGTCAGTTAGGAAAAAGAATAGGTCTGGTGTTGTCACCCAAGCGCATGGAGCTGGCGCGCAAAACCCTTAACCGTAGGTTCCCTAACCACGTGATCTGGAAGCGAATTCCAGCGATCCATAACTCGGTGCGACAGACCAGTTGCCTTCCTAATCCTATCAGACTGTGGTTTTTGCAGTTTCAGTGGATGACCGCGGAGATTAGGTAACGTAGCGGGACTAAATCACCCTGACAAGTTCGGGCCGATCATACCCGTCAAAATACGATAAATGAGAATCAGGTCCCCTTTTATCCTTCGGCAGTGCATTGAGTACATCCCCAAACTGAGCAAGCGTTCAGGATACGTGTCCCCGCAGACCCTGCACTAACGGTGTGCCCACTCGTAACACCCTCTCCAAATCCATTTTGTCTTGGATAAGACATGGTGGACAAGCCTGAATACAATATTCCAGGTGGGGTCAGACGAATGCCGAGAATAGCTTCACGTACAAATTGGCCGTTAGGACTCCGAAAGAGCAGGTGATAAACCACATCATACGAAACCCCGACAAGCAGCCTTCTTCCAATTGTCGCCAGAATGAAGTGCTGCTGAGTGACAATAGGGAGTTCACCACCGCCGACAACATATCGGGTGGGAGGATTAGCAGCTCGGATTCGGAGAACAGAGCACTTGGCCCTATTTATGGGCATCAACCATAAGGTAGACCATTCCCAGAGTCTATACAAGACACGCTGAATTGCCTCAGGACACCCGAGTAATATCTACAATATTCCAGAGCGTAAAGTCATCAGCAAGCATTAGTGATGACACTCTTAGCTCTCCCGGCAAGTCATTTACATAGATCGCGAACAACGGCCCCAATAACGAGCCCTGCGGGATGCCACTAAGGACAGCTTGCCTGAGCAAAAGTCTACGCTCTACCCGTACGCAGTGTTCCCTCCCCTCAAAGGAGGCAGACACACATTGAAGGGCGCGACCAGATATACCGTAAGATCTCAACTTAAGCGAGAGTCGAAGATGAGGAAGTGTCAAAAGCTTTCGAAAAGTCCACGAATAGCACATCTACAGCGTGGTCACTCTCTACCGCTTCGGCCCAGCTTACACGAGCTACAAGTAGATTAGTCTGACATGAAAATCCTTTGCGGAATCCATGTTACGCAACAATGAGAAGGTTGAATCCATGCAAGTGGTTCTCCACTGAATCCCTTATCAGCTTTTCAAAAAACCTGACTACTATGCTTGTCAAACTGACAGGCCAGTAGTTCGCGGGCAGAGCGTTGTCATCACCCTTAAAAATCGAATAGATGATTGCCTCCTTCCATTCCGAAGGTAGGATGCAGATGTCCAGCGATATTGAAAACACATGTGAGAGGACCACTCAGCTTAGTGGCCAATTCATGCAACAGCTTCGGATGAATTGAATCAGGACCGGAAACTTTAGAGGGATTACTGCTTTGCAGTAGCTCGTAGACCTGGGTCTCCGTTATGTTAAACTCAGCTAAGCAAGAATTCTCTGGAACTCTTGAAACCAATTCAACCTGTGGTAAAGAGGTCTCCCGAGCGAAGACCCCAGTATACTCATCGATAAGTATGCAAGCCTTGTCACAGTCAGTTTGCACAGGGGTCCCGTCTGCTCGCAATAACGCTGGTATAGACAGTTTTGCCCAGCTGCGTCTTAATGTAAGAAAAAAAACTTCTTGGGATTAGCTGCGGCCGAGTCCGCTAAACCCTGCTCGTACTGGAAACGAGCAGTCCTAAGATGTTGCTTATATTTATTTCTAATCACTCGATAACTATCATAGGTACTGGCTGATGGAGTTTCTTGGTAGGTTCGCCAGCATCTAGGCCGTTTCTTGAGTAGGTACTTGTCTGTGGTATCTATCCATGGAGGCTGTGCCCGTAACCCGCTTTTCCTCATGAGTGGAATATAGGGAGTGGAAACCTCCGTAAGGTATGCCTTAAATTTATCCTAGGCTAAGTGGACAGAGTCAGCCATAGAGATCTCAGTTCAGAACTAAATCCTTAGCTCGCATTGCACTAAAGTCCGTGCGTCAAATATTCGGAAGTAATTCAACAGCGGTCTGTTGGTGCCTTGAAAGAGCACACCAAAAGGATATGCATGCGTGATAGCTGGACCCTAGAAGTGCACCGTATGAAACTTCAGTCACGAAGTCGAGGGACTTAGCGAAAACCAGATCTAAAGTAGATGGGATTTGGTTGTCCATATACCTAGTGGGGAAGTCCACGAACTGGTGTCATCATCATCATCATACACGTTAGCTAGAGGTGGGGAACACCTCAGCTACTGTGCCGCAAACGAACTGGGGTAAAGGCACTTGGAGAGTCAGCTCAAGAAAGTCTGCACCGAATGTTCCTGACGCCGAACTACAAGAAAGATCAGCCCAACAGACTTCCGGGAGGTAGCAATCCATTAGAAATGGGCACTTGTTCGCGGACTGGGTGTGAATAAAGTCAAGTAACCCCCTAGAAGAACTTCCAGGACTCCTGTATATCACTACAACTGTAAACTGGGTAGAGGAAGTGCACAAAACAGATGATAGGGCTGAAAACAGTTTGATCCGACGATTGGAATGCAAAGTTCCTCAACACATCTAAGTTACAGCTCATATACAGTACAACGCCTCCGCCTTGGCGACCAACGGAGCGATCAGTTCTAAGCAGCGCGTAGCCCGGTAAACATACCTCACCGTCCGTGATATCCGGAGACAACCAGTTTCAGTGAAAGTATATCGGGACGAGATTTGTCTACAAGTAGACCCAACACGTGCACCTTGTTTCTTAGGCTACGCAGGTTGCTAAGTACTACCTCAAGGAAGTCGGCATGACCATCCCTGGTTCGCGCGCCATCAGGATGTGTTCTGATAGGGCGGAAAATATCTTCCGGCTGACCACCTGAAAACCCAACAGACGGAGGCCTTGCTCACCAGCCACCCGTCTAATTTTGAGGTCTTTGATAGCTTCTAACTTCAATCTATCTGCCAGTGGAAGGTCTGGCTGAACGCTGACACCACTTGCCTTAAGTGTAAATGCAAACCACAGTAATGATTTGCGTTCCTCCGGGGTAGAAAGGATCACGCGAAGCAGTCAGTCGCGGGTTGGCGTTCCGATAGGGACGTTCCCCAATCTGGTCAGCTTTCTGACAGTGACAACAGGGAAGCCAAGTGAAAGCAGCCTGTTGACGCACAGTTTGAGCCACTTAATGTCACTCAAGATGCGTTCCCTTGGGAGAGCAGCCGCAGATTCAGTAACGTTACGGAATATAACGCTACTATCCGTGAAAGAGTCGGCACGACGGGGTGAGTTTACCCCACGTGTCTTGGATACGACACATTTGGCAGCTGTTTTCACCACTGGCGGTGGGAATATCCGTCTTTGCAAACGATGTCGAAGCAACGGTAGCGTAGGTTCCCTGCTCTATTGCCGGCGTCTTACTAGTTCCTAGATCTTCAAGCACCTTCGGAGTTTTACGGGCAGATCTAGTTCGCTTATTCTTTTCGCTCGCAGGAGCAGGGACCGACTCATCAGACCCGACCCTAACTATTTTACCTTATGGGTAATGTAAAGCTCGAGCTTTTATTCCCATGAAATACACTGTTCCAATCCTCCACTGATCAGGACCGGGAAACAACCTCAATTGGAGCAAGGGCATATAGTGAGGATGTGTGTGCGGTGCCAGCCAAAATTTGGACGAACTTTAGCATTACTGCCTTTCTTAATTTATGTAAGTTACACACATTGTTATTTATGTAATTACTCTATTGCATCATTATTCTGTGCAGCTTGTTTCATCTTAGTAACCTCTGTAATTAAAGTGTGTAACAATATACACTTCTAACCGATTCAGCATTACGAACTCTATGAAATCCATGAATTGATTCAATAATTGTGTACCACGCAATATGCAAGTTAGCTTATTTGCATTAAACAATTTCAGGTTTACTTCACTTGACATGTAGTTATGCTGTATCTTATTCATTTTGTAGAATAGATGTTTGATACACGCTTTTGTACCGCCGAACGCGGATCGCTAAAACCCGTTCCCGCCAAATGTGAGTGTCCAGTTTCCCATTACAGCCGCCGACGACGAGGAAAACGAATGCGAGATTTCTCGACGTTGAGGGTCCGGGCAACCCTGTGACCTACGTTGTTGTGTAGAGAAGGAGCGAATGTTTCGATTCAGAATGAGATGGGACTGGAACGATAGGAAATTCCCTTGAGTGTTTTTTTCTTGAGCAGATCGGTGAGCCAGGAAACGATAAGGTGCTACGAGGTTTTGTTGGATCTGTTGGGCGGAGCCTGGGATACTAGTCGCTAAGCAATGACACGTAAGACGTGCCAAATACGACAGTATAGAAGCCGGAGGCAACTGAACCCAACGTATATTGTACAGGCTACAAGAATAGGAAGCGAATCAGATAGAGCGAGAAACGTGCAGCGAGGAACGCACCAAAACGGTTTGTGACAACGGAGGTGCAGTCAATAAAACAAGTGGGCGTTTCGAAGGTTAAAACAACCATAAAATCCAATGTTACAAAGTACTGAAAGAGCATGTTTTCCGGTGCACTACAAGGGCCTCCCCCTAGAAGGCTGAAGGATGGAAGCCTTCGATGGAGCTGTTAGTGGGGGGAACGGAAGGTGAGGGTGGATGCGAATGTTTGCAGGGGCTTAAGAAGGGCTTCCAAAGTGGGGTGTAGCAGATTTCGCTGGGTCCAGGCTTTTGGTAGTTTTATTTATGACGATCGTGTGGACCAGAGTGCATCATCGGTGGGCCGTCGGGGCGGGCTGGTCGGACTGCAAAAAAAAACTGGCTAATCCAGAAAAACGGCCGACAGGACCTTCCCTTTGCTGCAGACTCGACGGTGCGCTTTGGAGGCGTCACCCCCCACCGCACTTTAGTCCACGGTCCTCGTCCCACGAAGAATTGCAGGCATCCTCGGCCCTCGGAGAAATGCGGCCGTCCTCGTCCCACGAAGAAATCCGGCGTCCTCGTCGGCAATGCCTAGGCGGCGTTTGGGGACCAATCCGTTCGTGGGTGTCTGCGGTCGAGGGCGACTATCTGTTCCCTGGATGAGGAAGGGGGCTTTTGGACGGCTGGCGAGTCACTCGAGTGTTGCCTGGGCACCTCTGGCGGTTGAGTTTCTGGAAAGTAAAATTCAGAGGGGGTTGGCAAGGGTAGGGGAAGTGGCTTGACGCCAGAGAGGGAACATGGCATGTATGATAAAAGCAAATACGCTTTTAAGGTTTTCAAAATGTTTTGGGTTTTTTGTCGATTTTGCAAAACGTTTGTGGGTGAGACGCAGGATAACCATTTAAGACGAAAAAGGCGTGTTAATGGAAATAGCAAACGCTAACAAAATCGGAAAAACGGATCGGACGTTTGATATGTCTACCGCGTCGGTCGGTTGCCTGGGGTTGCGGCGGGATAGGTTGCGGGTCAAGGGGTATGGAGGATTGCGGGGTATCCAGTGCTCGGGAAGTCACCACAGGTGCAGGTGCTTGTGCGAGAGCATCAGGATGGGCTGCAAGTGGCTCGTCAAAGAAAGCCACTTTGAAGCGGTCGATGGACACCGTTGTTCGGTGACCATGCAGTAAACTGTTTCGGAGTCCGTTGCAGAACTCTGTAAGGGCCAGTGTAGGGAGGCTGGAGAGGGCGCCGCACTGCGTCGGTGCGGAGGAAGACGTGAGTGCAGGTAGAGAGTCCGCTGTGCATTTGCACATTTCTAGTCTGTTCACGGGGCGGGGTCGGGCGTAGTGAACGCATGCGTTGAGCCAGCGAGGACGTAAAGTTAGGCGGAGGCATACCTGACGATGAGGGAGGTGAAACGAATTCTCCTAGTAACTTTAGCGTCGTGCCGTAAACCAGCTCTGCTGGTGCACATTGCAAGTCAGCTTTGATGCTGCTGCGAATGCCTAAGAGTACGAGCGAAATGTTTTCGCTCCAGCTAGGGTCGGAGGAGGCGCAGAGCGAGGCTTTAAGCTGTCTATGGAAACGTTCAACTAACCCGTTGGCTGCTGGGTGATACGCTGTGGTATGGATGCGGCGGCAACCTAAGAAGTTGCAGAACGTATCGAATTGTGAAGATTCGAAAGGCGTTCCGCTGTCAGTTTTGATGGTGGATGGGCATCCGTAGTGCGATACCCACCGATCTAAGAAGGCCCGGATAACAGTCTCAGCTGTGCAGTCTGTTACGGGGATAGCTTCTGGCCATCTGGTGAAGCGGTCGACACATGTCAGAATGTTTACGAATCCGCGCAGCGGAGGCCATGGGCCTACCAGGTCTAAGTGTACATGCGAGAACCGAGAGTCCGGGGCAGGAAATGAACCAAGTGGACTGCGGGTGTGACGATGTACTTTAGAGCGCTGGCATTGAAGGCAGGCGCGAGCCCAGGTACGAACATCTTTGTTTACGCGTGGCCAAACGAAACGTTCGGTGACCAGTTTCAAAGATGCACGGAGACCGGGATGTGATAGTGAGTGAAGTGCGTCAAAGACTGTGCGTCTATAGGAGACGGGCACGAGAGGTCTAGGACAACCTGTGGAAGTGTCACAGAGAATAGTTCTTTCCATGGTTTGGAGAGGAACAGGTTGCACATGCGGCGAAGTGGACTGCAGAGTGCGCTGTATATCTTCGTCTTGAGCCTGAGCCGATGCCATTGCGGCAAGGTCGACGGTAGGCAAAGACTGGAGAGTGAGGTTGACGCGTGAGAGAGCGTCGGCGACGGGATTGTCGACAACTGAGACATGACGTATGTCAGCAGTGAACTGCGTGACAAAGTCTAGGTGTCTTGTTTCCCGTGGTGAGCATTTGTCGCTAGCGGAGTTAAAGGCAAAGATAAGGGGCTTGTGGTCAGTGTAGACCGTGAAAGCGCGGCCTTCAAGTGTGTGCCGGAAGTGACGTATCACTAGGCAAATGGCGAGCAGTTCTCTGCCAAACGTGCTGTAGCGGGATTCCGCTGGCTGCAGGCGCTTGGAGAAGAACCCAAGGGGTTGCTATTGCCCACCAACGTGTTGTTGGAGGACGGCTCCTACTGCTACGTCTGAGGCAGCAGTCGTAATAGAAAAAGGTGCAATCGACTCAGAATGAGCGAGGAGGGCTATGTTGGAGATAGCATCCTTGAACTCGGCGAAGGCTGCCTGTGCTGTTTCAGGGAAAGCGAACTTATGTTCATTTCCTCTGAGTAGGTCAGTCAACGGCTGCATGAGCTGAGCGCAGTGCGGAATGAAGCGTCGATAGTAGTTGACCGAACCACAAAATCGACGCAGCTGCTTGAACGAAGTCGGAGCTGGGAACTCCTTGATTGCCTGGATCTCATCAGGAAGGACTTCAATACCAGACGAGGAAACGAGGTGGCCTAGGAATTCTACAGTTGATTTGCCGAGTTCGCACTTAGTCGGGTTGACTGTGACACCATGTTGGATCAAGCGCTGGAACAGAGCTCGAAGATGCTCGAGGTGCTTTTGTTCCGATGAACTGGCTACTAAGATATCATCGAGGTAGGAATATGCGAAGTCAAGGCCACGAGTGACATCGTGGATGAAACGTTGGAAGGTTTGTGCGGCGTTGCACAGTCCAAATGTCATTCTTTAAAACTCAAACAAACCGAAAGGAGTGATGACGGCTGTTTTAGGAATGTCATTGCTTTCCACAGGTATCTGGCGATAGGCGCGAACCAGATCGATCTTGCTAAAGATCGTCTTACCTGTGAGGCATGCGGTAAGGTCCTGCATGTGTGGGATGGGATATCTATCTGAGATGGTTAGGCGATTGAGTGCGCGGTAATCACGGCAAGGGTGCCGGTCACCAGATTTCTTGGGGACCATCTGCAGGGGCGAGGACCAAGGGCTGTCGGAAGGGCGGATTATTCCAAGTTCAAGCATGTGCTCAAACTCCGCCCTAGCTACCTTTAGTTTCTCAGGCGATAGTCGGCGTGGACGGCATGACACAGGTGGGCCATTCGTCCGTATGTGGTGCGTGACTTGAGCTGCCACGGGCAAAGCTGCGTTCATTGGCTGAACGAGCTTGGGATACTGAGAAAGGAGATTACAAATTACTGAAAGAGCATGTTTTCTGGTGCACTGCAGATCTAATATGAAACACCCGAATTACGCCTTGGGCAACCAATTGCAGTCCACTTCCCTGCACTGGCATCTTCCGCTGTGTAGGTCACGTGAATTAAGGAAGACGTAGAAACAAATGGAATCTAAAGAGAAGTAAAGTCATTTAAATGAAGTGAACATTAAAGGGTGAGGAGAATAAGGGAATATGCACTCAAAGTTGTAAAATGGATAGGGTCAGGAGAAGCGGAAGGTTTCGTGTTGCCACCCAAGTGCGTCTAACTGATGCTGGAAATTCTTAACCGTAGGTGCACTAGCTACACTTTCTGGATGCGAGTTCCAGCATTAGGGAAGACTACGCGCCAACCGAGATTGCGCCCTGCTCCGGTCGGAAAGCGACTTGTGTAGCTTCATGGCATGAGCGCGAAGACAAGGCAAGGTAGCCATCCCAAGTCCTGTCCAGCCTTCCCTATTAAAACGAGGTAAGCAAGGATCAGATCACCTGAATCCGTCAGTAGTTCATTGAATCCATACACACGCTAATTAGACGCTCAGGGTACGATTGCCCCCGTAACCCCTCGACCAATTTGGTACCTACTCTCAATACCTTTCGAGGTCTGTTTTGTCCCGAACCAGGCAAGGCGGGCAAGCCTGAACGCATTATTCCAGATGAGGCCAGAATGAAAGCTGAGAACAACTTCACAACTATGGCAATTAAGCTGCCGAAGGAACGGTGTATTAACCACCACCTTCTTAAACCCCTACTTCTGACGTTCTTCTATTTGTCACCAAAATGCAAAGACGTGGAAGGGACGACGCCTAGGTCTTTTTGGAGACAAGGGACGTTCGACCCCACCTAGCGCCTGCCTCGAGTGTGGGAACGTTGATCATATACGAAGGACGAAACATAGCACGATTAATCGGCAATGGCCGCAGACTAGTCCAGTCCCAGAGTTTGTCCAGGGCGTGCTGAATGGCCTCCGAACCCCCAGGGACATTTACAACCTTCCACAGTTTAAGGTCAACAACAAACAATGGGGTTGACCCCCAAGCACTCCAGGGAGGTCGTTGAGGTATATGCAGAACAGCATAGGCCCAAGGACTGAGTCCTGTTGGACACCTCTGAGGACCGCTTGCCTAAAGGATAAGCTGCGACCTACACCTACACACTGCTATCTTCCCTGCACGAAGGCAGATACCCAGTGAAGGACGCGACCAGATACGCCTTAGGAGCTCAGCTTTTGTGGTGGCCTCATGTGGGGTACCTTATAGACTGCTTTCAAGAAGTTGACGAACGGTGGTCATTGTCAGACATGAAAACCCCTTTCGGAATCCGTGTTTTGTACTACGGAGTAGAGTAACTTTATGCAGGTGACCATCCAACGAAGTTCTCGCTAGCTTTCAGGCAAGTTGACCGCGACGTTAGTCAGGCTGCCTAGTCTATTCTTGCCTGACAGACACTGGTCACCATTTTTAAGGATAGGATGGATGACAGTCTCCTACCATCCAGACGGTAATGCACAGCGATTAAGTGACTCCTGAAACACCAACAGCAGCGATCAACTTAGTTCCACTGCCAACGAAAGCAGGAGCTTCGGGCAAATTGAATCAGGCGTATTGCTTTTGAATGGTTGAGTTCTTGCAGCAGCCTAAGGATCTACGTTTATCCCAAAGTAAATTCAGCTAACTAATAACCCTCAGATACTCTGGGGACAAGTTCCACGCTAGTCAATGCGGGCCTCACGAACAAAAGCCGTTGCATATTGCTCACCAAGTACACGAGCTTTGTACGAGTCCGAGTACGTATGAGTTCCATCTGCCCGCATCAAAGTTGGAATTAGCGAATTCAAACTACAGCGTCTCTTAATATCAGCGAAGAACTTTTAGGGCTTTTCTGAGGCTCCATCAGCCAAGTCCTTTCCGTACAACAGCCGAGCTCGCCCCAAGTGTTGTTTAGAGCTGTTTCTAGCCTCGCGGTAGCTAGTATAGGGGCTAGTTGCTAAAGACGCACGGTAGGTCCTCCTTCACCTAGAACGCTTCCGGAGCAGGTGTTTTACTGTGGTACCTACGCACGGGTGCCGTGCTTGTGTCTCGTTTCGCCTCGCAGGCTGGCTGTAGGGAATAGACACTTTCCTGGCAGAAGACTTAAATGTATCCCCGGCTTCCTGAACCATACTGGTGACCGAGATTTCGCAAGTCAACCCAGAAGCATGGATACGCATTGCTGGATAGTTAGCAGGCCATAGGTTTGGACACGGTTCAACAATGTTCTGGTGACTACTGGTCAGAGCACACCGGAATCATAAACAGAGATGATCACTAGCACCTAGGGCGAACTGTATGTGAGGTCACCTACGAAGTCTAGTGACTTGGCGAAAACTAGATCCAAAATAGTTAGTACTTTGGCATCCATGTACCTAGTGGGGTGGACCACGAACTTATGCAACGGTACTTGTAGCACAAGCTTAAGTGATTCTGCACCGGAAGTATCTTTTGCCGAGTTGCAAGAAAGATTTGCCCAGCAACCTTCCGTTAGCTTGAGCGCCCGCAGTACCGAGCACCGGTTTGCGGATTGGAAGCGAATAAATTCAAGCATCTCTTTGGATGCACTCCTAGGGCCTCTATACCCAGTTAAAACTGTAAGTTGAGCCGAGCATGCGCTACTCACTACCAACATAGCTTCGACCGTTTTATCTGCCGACTGAAAGACGCAAGTACGCAAGACGTACACTCCGCCGTTAACGTAAAGCGCAACGCCCCCGCCTTGTCGGTCAACGAAGCGATCACAGTTAAATAGTGCGTGGCCAGACAGATATAATTCACCGTCGGTGATGTCGTGAGACAGCGACGTTCCGGTGAATGCGAGTAAATCGGGATGCAGCCCATCTGCAAGCAGACAAATCTCACACCTCTAATGCCTTTGGCTGCGCATATTGCTTAGCAATAGCTGCAGGTTTTCGTATTGTCCAGCCCTGGGTCGCGAGCAACAAGAGCTGGCACTGGTAGGGCGGAAAAAGACCGCTAAACCTTCCATTCGAAAACCCGCCAACCGGAGACTGCATTCACAGGCCGCTCGCCTGGTTTTGAGGTCCTTGATGGCCACTTTTAGCTTAGGCCTATCCGCTAGCAGTTTGAAAGCAAATCGCAACGGCGCACTTCGTTCCTCCGGGGTGGATATGACCACAAGAGGCAAGCGCAGCTGAGAGATTAAGGTGCTAACTGGGGTGTTACCCAATCTAGTCAGTTTCCTGATAGTAATCCCAGGAAGCCCAGGCGGAAGAAGCTTTCTTACGCGCAGCTTAAACCATTATAGGTTGTCCGAGGCACGTTTGGCAGGAATTGAGGCAGTGTATTCCACTGTGTTAGGGAATATCACACTGCTATCCATTAAAGAATTTCCTCCACGGGGTGTAGTTACCCCACGAGCTTTGGAATTTTGATGAACAGCAGCCGGCTTAGCCGCACGATATGAGACCGGACAAACGTTATAAGTCGACGCTGAGGCAAAGGTAGCTTACGTCTTCTGCTCCAGCTTGTTTGACTCATCATTCTTGACGCCTTTGGAACTGGCTAGAAGAGTACAGGCAGTTCGGTTCGGGATTTGCTTTCGTCCTACAGGCGAAGAATCCCGTGGCGCAACGTAAAAGCCCGCCTCCACGAGTTGTAACCCTGGAAGATAGGGTGAGTTGCTTGGAGTAGTCACCTCCGCAGTTTGATTAGCAAGGGACGGGGACAGCTCGTGCTTTTCACCCCTGCTTGCACAGCCTTAGATGAAAGTGAGGGCATTTCAGCACCGGGTGGTGTTCCCAGCTCAGTGGTTTGCATGTTGTGCAATTTCTTACCGGCCATTTTGAGGGCGGGGTGTCTGCGCGCTTTCCGTCCTTCTTGCGCTTATTCTTTTCCGGCCCAGGAGCACTGACTCGCCTTCCATTTCGGGAGGGTCAACAATGCCGTCCGACGCATGTAAGTCAGTTATCTCCATGTGAATTGGAACGTCTGGTAGAATGAACGCCTCATCAAAGGATGGACGGTTGGTGGAGTGACAGTCCGTTACAGTGTCCATATTCGCAATATTCAGAGCATTTATAATCAAATCCCCTTTAGTGTTGAGCGCTGCAAGGGAGGCAAGCTCGACTAACGCCTACTCAGCAACTGTTAATCTGGGTGCCAGGGCTTTGAATTCAGCACAGATGATTGCCGGGCGCTTCGCTTTCTGAGCGCAGCATTCAGCACATCTAAAAAGAAACTTTTCACTGGATGATAGCATTTTGTACTGGTTCGCTCGGAGGCCGGTACAACGTTTGTGTTAGCAGCGGGGGCAAACATCACACTGCATACCACCAGATGAATCCGTATGTGGTCTTGAACTGGCAGAATTGCATCAATTTGCATTGCACCCATCAAACCAAGACCCAAGGATTTCATCCGCCCCAGCTTTTAGTGAGACGAGCATGTTTAATTTGGAAAACTGAGCGGAAGTTAAAACACGTATACAACTGCAACGCAACCACCAAAAGGCAAAACAGGGTGTAACACGGAATTAAAAAGGGGAACAACTGCAAAAATTACCGGTAAACGTCAAGGAGACGCTATGTTCAGTACCACTTTAATCGCTCCAAAATACCTTAACTCAGAGGAGATTTAACAATAGCCAGAATTCGCCTCAAGTGGTTATTCAAACATCGTTTTTCACAATATTTCTGCATAAAAGCACGAGCAATATGGCACGCAATATGGTTTATTCGTTGTTTTCAGAACGCCTTTCTTGCGCAGTTACTGGTGTTGTTAAAGTACCCGTGGTCATTGTATAACTAGGCTACGTGTTGTGTAATAGGACGTCCTTCTCAACCCATTGCGTTCCTCCTTGCTTGTATGCTACAGAGTGGCAACCCTGCCAAGGCACGATAATCTGGACACAAGTCCTGCTGGTTCAATAAATAGCATGCCTAACACAACAGAAAAGTCTGACGACTAACATCATTCTGATGGCGGCGAACTTACGACGAGATTTCAGCTGCAATTGAGGCCTTATCCCGTAAGTTGGAGAACTTTTCGACGGGCTCCACTCTTTCGGTCTGCATGCCCCTATGTCCTTCGCGAGAACGATTCACCCCTGGGATGCTGTATTTGATATGGGAGAAGCAAACACCACGTTACTTTCGTCGTTTGCCAGTAAACCAAACTACAGGTGTGCTTTCCGGGCAGCACTCGGGAGACGCTTTTGACATTGTGGCAGAGAGCAAAATTTTGGAGAAATAATCACCGAGTATTGGACCGCCTCGGTTTATCTGCGACGTGGCGGATGTGACTCGCCACCGAAATAAAGTCACTGCCCACTGCTTCACACGAAGAATGATCTCAATACCCTATATTGGTGAGCACGTGTTTATCAAACACTATCGGACTCCTAGGCCTATGGAAAAACGGAGATCAATATCCCTGAACCCTCAGAATCCGCACCCAGCTTTTCAATAACGGAAACCCTTAGTGAGCGTACAGCGCTTCGGCGCCAACTTACTCTTTGACACCAGTGATCAAGCTCTTCATCCCTGCATCATTCCTGTGCAAAATTGTGCAATTTTCCAGCCACGTCTTTTGCTAACACGTAGTTTTGTTGTGTGGTATACACCAGCTTTTAATGTTTTTATAGCTCTGTCATCCACTGCTCAGGTCTGTACTAGTGTGTCTCGTTTCGTCGAGAATATAATTATTTATTTATTTAGCAGTCCACGCGAGATACGATTTGCCCCGGGAGAGCATTTGGACTCATGTTCGCGAACTCCGAAAATTGGCGGATATTGCATACATGCATAAATCATCGAACGAGTGCGACAAACGGATGTTGGAAAAATTCTTCGAAGTAATACATACGCCCTACATTAGGCGAGGATTCCTTCTTCACTACCCGAGCGGTTGGCTGCAGCCATACATTCTAGCGAATGATTGGAACAAGTCGACAGAGCAACGACTATGACGACAAGCGGTTGCTGTGCATTGGAAGATACGGACGACCAAGACGTGCGCCTCTTGAGTGGATGGCGGCGAACCCTGACAATTATCCAAGATATCCCGGCTCAGGACGACAAACACAATCAAGTTCCTAGTGGCTCCGCCGCAAAATCCGAGCCGCGGACTATCTAAATAGCCGTATTTCTGGACTGGCTAGATGCTGCGCCTGTAAGGGAGTAGGTAGTTTGTGGGTGAATGTTCCTTGTTGGCAATTACGAGTGCATTGGTTTGGTTAGGTGTACAGATGATAGGTTGTATGCGCCCACCTTGAAATTCTTCTGGCTCCTTCAGATGATATTGAGCTCCTTGAGTTTGTTTGTTGTGAACGTTGCGCAGAGCCGTAGTTGTACAGGTTTTCTTTGGAAACAGGATCCAATTCACTACGACTTCGGTAAACTTTCCGGGATATTTCGGCCTGCTCAATCGTCACATTTATTGGTGCGCACATGGAAAGAAGTAAGAATGGCCGAATTATAAGGAACATTAAAAGTTAAAAGTAAGCTCTAAAAATGCAAATAAAAATGTAACCTTTCTGTTAAGAGACCTGGTAAGAGACATTCACTAGAGTAATACATATTAACCAATACTACAACCAAAATTTATTGCGTTAAATTTGACTTCCGACGTCAAATTTCAACCTGCCTAAACCACAAAACAAAAGAAAACCGCCGCTAAGGCCAGAATTTCACGATAAATAGTACAAAAATAAACTGCTCAGAACAAGCTTTTACCGCTGATTACGGTAAATGTAAAAGCAATACAATACGTCCAGTAGTTCACGAATAATTTTCAATTTAATGGCGGTCTACGAATAACGTCAATCTGTTTTCCCTAACAAGGGCTTTATGCTTTGCAAGACGATATCAGGAAAAAGAAAAGAAAACGTGGCGGTGCTATAAGTTCTGAATAGGCACAGTTATCTAGAAATTTTTGATATAGCTTGTAATACCCCGCAACAACTAGGTACGACGTAGGTGGCCGAAAAGCAAAGTTTTCAGGCGGGTAGCAAATATAAGCAAAAAGGCGATAATGTTTCACGAAACTCTAGGAATCCAGTAAGGAATGTCATATATACCTGAATTTAGAACAACTTATAATTACCCTACGGTTTGAAGGCCACAGTGTACCATTTGCCGTCGCTACTGAGCCTCATAAACCACTGGGCATTTATAGTTTAGTAATTTTTAAGTCTAATTGTTTGCGTAGTTTATATCACGGCTGCATGAACTAGGTCTACCTGCATAATACAGACATTTAGGATCATCTGACACAATCTTGCCTAAAAATGTACACTTTTCCTAGATAAATATCGCAAGTTTTATCACTTAGAGCCGCTTTTCTATATTCATACGGCTATGGCTCCAACCCCAGTGACCTAGAGCACCCTGTAGCTAATAATGAAGAAGTGCGTATCGGAAAAATTGGAGAAGGTAGCAAAAGGCTTCACGGCTTGAAATCTATTTGGGTCTGCGTTGGTGGGTCATTACCAACTCTACCTCTGGATGTTGCGATTTCTCGAACATGTGGGCTTATTATGTCTCATGTGTTGATGCACGCTATTGTGCAGCTCATTGGTTAAGTTAGAACTATTTCTCTCTAATGTTAAGTTTTAATGCAAGTGCAAGCGGTTTTCATTTAGGTGACAATGCCAACTAGTTCTGTAATATCGCAGCGGCTATTTCCTTGGTGGTTTTCCTGGCGAGAGCTGTTCTACCACCCAAAGCATAGAGTGATATGGTAAAGCAAGAGTAGGATAGCAAGTAACAAAAAAGTAGAAGAGGGTCATTTAACCACCATTGCGCATAACGCAGAAAAGTTTTTGGAGCCAGGTAAAAGATAAATAACGCACGGGCGGCCGAGTTAAGGCAAAGTGGTGGTCAAAATTTTCTGGATGTTTAGCCAGCCAGTGTGACATGGGCCTCTGTCGCTGTATAACTTTCATGACAGTGAAATGGAAGCTAGAAATGCGAATGCTTTACTAGCAAAACCGCTGAAATAATAGGACCTGGTTTTCATGATGCCTGGCTACTAATGTTTTCCATAATGATAGCCATTAATATAACAGATAAAGCAAGTAAATGGGGCCCAGGGAGGAAAAGTGGAGAGCAAAATGTCTGAATCGTGGACCTACAACTTTTAAAGCGGTCGCAATGTCCACAATATGGAAGATATATATGTTACTTTGCGGTAAGCACACCGATTGTAGTTGGAAAGTGCGGAGTAAGGTAGCGAATACTCAGGCTTAATGATAACGCTTCAACTAGGGCCAATGGCAACTGACATCCACGAAGGTGCATAGCGATACATTTGAAGCTGGTATTTAGACGATGTTTTATTGCTAACCTTAGGTGTACCTCCAGCAACAATAGAATTCAACATCTTACACAAGGCTTAGGTCTGGTAGGATGCAGTTACTAGGCGTACCTCAAAGGTCATAAGCCTAATATTTTTCTACGGACCAAGTGTTCTAAGAAGTTGGAAAGCCGTTATAGGGTAAAGCTGAAGACAAGGTATGGAGGTGTAGATAAGCTGTAAGGATTGAACTTGGCCTGCTCGGATGGCTTCGTTATGGCCCTGCAATATTTTGTATTAGGAATACCTACGGATTTGCATACCTGCCAGACATTAGGTAAGGATGTACTGTTTGTTGAAGCTTTTAAACACTGAAAAGTTAACCACTGAAAAGTGAAGCCAGGGGGTTGTAAATACCGATTTGTCCATGCAGCCATTGGGCCAAAGTGTCAGTGAGGGAACTGAAGCAAGTCTTCACTAACCAGGAATGACTAAATACCTTATGGCTTCAGGGTTCTAAGCTTAGCACCTGAAGATGCGTGCAGCGGAGTCGACTGCGACCTCACGGGTGTTGTGATTACGGTAATAGACAAGCTGAAAACATGGGGTTCATTGCTGGAGACAATTCATGGGGGTTATGCTACCGAGTATCCCTTATAGGATGCTCTTGTGGTGTAGTCTACTTTTCCCATAGGGCAGTCATAAGACGGAATTGTTCATAGGAAAACGCAAGCAGGTCAAGAAGAGATTGTTGAAGACTAAATCCATCTTGTACTCATTTCAATCTTTAAGATCTATAAACTGAGTGCAACGGATACCGCTAAAGTCCATTAGGTGTTAAGACGGTAACGAAAAATAACGTGGATGTGTTGTGAGCTCAAGGTACTTAGATGTCAGGCATACATCATGGACGTCCTCAAGCTACATCAGTGCCAGTTTCGAAGAAGTGGTCTTGCGAATCGCATATATTGTAAATGCGTTGTATATTGTCAGCCCATCCGTTACCGGTAGCTCAGCCAGCTTTCACCAGTTGTTTTTTCTCTCCTTTTTTCTTTATATTGCGGCAAATTAGCTGAGGTGTTCCCCACCTCTAGCTAACGTGTATGATGATGATATTGTCCGCACATAAGAATATTGGTTTCTCCTTCCTGAATGTCTGCAAGTGTTGGGTTTCTTTTAGTCTGGAAGGCAACCTGTTATATATGTTTACGTAGACAACTAAGCAGAAACGCGATCAAAGTCTCATCTTTGCCCTGAGCGGGGTAGTGGAATGGCCCTTGTTTCGGGAGGTTGGCTTCAGATGCAATGCTTAGTTTAAGGCCAGTGATATTACCGGGCAACATTTTAAGCAATAGCCTATGTAAGAAGCACAGTTTAAGGATAATGCACCTTTGCCAAAGGGGTTGAATTCCAAGGTGTTCGCACCTTTGTCGATAACTCAGCGTTTACTCTAATGCAATCCACATCTTCTTGGAGCGCCGCTGAGGTTTTTCAAGCAGAACACGGTCCGAACTTTGTAGGTTGCTGCACATAAAGGAGAGATATTCCAGCTGTGGACGGAGTGGCTTTTATAAAGCTCTAGCCTTGCACCTGCGGATTTTGTGGGCTTGCTCTGTAAAGCCGAAATGCAAGGAGTATCGCAAGTCGATATCTGTCGTCTTGGCATACTCATTGATAGTGGTGCCGTTTCTTTTTAGGGACCTAGAAAGTATAGAAAAGTTGTAGGTCCTGCCATTAGATTCTTGAGCGGAGGACGTTATTTGCCAGCTTTCGCACCAATTTTCAAGTTATTCAAGATCCTCAAAGATACTATTAATTGCAAATATTTCATTACAGTGGAGAGAAGTATACAACTTTTACGTCCTCAGCGAAGATGAACACACTCAACACCAGCCCATCTAGCACAATCTCACGAGTGTAAAATGCTTAAGGTTATTTTCGTCCCCATAAGCCGCCTTTAGAAAATCATTCAATCATGCGTTTTTCTCAAGAGCCAAGCGATAAGCTTACTATTTTCCGGACCATATGCACTAGAATCGTTCAGAAATCCTCAAGAAATATTTAGGTACATCTATGCAAATCGTGTGAAAAGCAAGTGTTGGGAGTGCACGCGCCTTTAGTAGTCGTTGTGGATCCGTCAAATCCCTCCGACAGGCACACGAAAGCATCTGTTCGTACAATGCATATTCAGCACATGTAGTACTATAAACTAAATGCTCATACTACACCCGCTGTTTCCAGGAAACTTACTGATCCGCGCCAACCTAGCACAAGGATGTTGCAAGCACGCTTGCTGAAAACGTACCCACGTAGTTTTAATGGTATATATGCTACTTAAGAGCAAGCGAGGCATTCCTACAGCGTCGCTCGAAGCGAAGGCAAGGTGCAATGTTCCTTGCACACAGACCGCGCAGAACGAGTAACGTAACCGCTTATCACATCCACTAAAAGTGTTAACGACGTTAGAGTCCACTAAGCGCCCGTTGGGTGTCCGCTGGGCGCCTAATGGGTGACTGATCGAGGGCCCGATGAACGTCCGTGTGGCGAACGTTGCGTCAATCCTCGGGCGCTCGCAGAGAAACACTGTGTGGTTCTTCCATCGAAAGCCTGGTTTTTCCTAGGTTTCGTCAAGTTACCTCCCCTGCCACCATCACTGATTGCACCTTATTACAATCCCACACATCTGGGGACACTACCAGCCCGAAAGTCCGCCGACAGACCGCTGAGCTTCCAACTAAGTCCGGACGAAACGTTTGGACTGCCGGAGAAATGGTCAGCGACACCCCTGTACGCGAGCTTTGTATTCCCCAACGTATGGCATTATATTACCTATGACGTTGGCCTCAGCACAGACCGTTAACACAACTTGTGCCCGCCATTCCGGTAACTATATCATGAAGGGTGTGAAAAGTGCTTACATTCCTAATAATGATCACCGGAACACTGCGAAATGAGGAAAAGTCGTAACCGCAACGACTTGCCGCACAACTACGTGATCTAGTGATATCAGTTAATCCATCCCCGCCTTTACCAAGACTGAAACCTCGGCACCTGGACTATGAGACGAGCACCCTACAACTAGACTACGGAACTGCGTTGATGGACCCACACTGCTCTTAATCCTACCAGGAAGACAGACCGCTGACGTTTATTGTCAGCGGATATGACTGTGTTCATACACTTTGTTAGACACCCAAGCAACATATTGAAATTAACGTCGGATTCTACCGTCAGTCATGACGTGGCAGCGACTCCGTTGAATCAGGACTGATTTTCTCTGTATGGCACCGGTAACTTTCGTTTAGCGGGCATTAATCTTCCACCGGTAACATTACGTTTGAAGAAGCTGCTGGTGGCTCAACATTTCAGATAATGGGAGTGCAATGCTGTAGGTTTACCTCACGTTTATGGGCGATACCTATAGGTGCCGCATAACCGAACTGAGCAGCGTACCGGTAAAAGCAGTTATGCGTAATGTAAGGTTGAGTTTCGCATTCACGAAATGAACATTTCAACCACTTTTAATGAGTAGTTTACTCATTCTAAGCCGTTATCCGAAGGACTATCGAGGTTTTCAGTTGCAGATGGACAGTTGGTGGCTGTTTGCAGATTTCACATGCCATAGCTTACGAACGCCCGATGTATGTCCTGTATCAGGCGCTTGAGTGATCGATGGTGATGGCAGGGAAGGAGCGAACGGGCTGCAACCTTCTTCAGTGGTCACTGCTATAAATCAAAAATAGGGCGGGACCAAGAACGCTTCCTTGAACCACGCCACTGGGGATGGACGTCGGGGTGGATATAGTTTGCTCAACCTTAACAGACTGCGTGCGTCCTATTAGATAGAAATTCGGCGGGGCTAATAGAGGACTGTCTACCCCGTAAGTTTTTACCTTTTATATCAGGCGCATGTGTGGTACCCTGTCAAACGACGTTTGTTTAACAAGGTAAAGAATCGCAACTGAAAGACTAGAGGCAATGGCTTCGGTGACAAAATGGTGGAAATCCAGCTGACGTGTCGCACACGACAGAGAACTTAGAAATCCGTGCTGTTATACATTTAGGTGCTCGCCTGCATAAAGGTAACTCATGAGGGCTCTTTTAAGCAACCTTTCCCTCACTTGCGAGATAATGGAAGTTTGGTTAAATAAATAAATAAATAAATTCTTTATTCTCGTGCAGTACGAGAGACGCCTATGTAGGCATGATCATGCTAAAGGTACAACTAAATGTCGGGGAATGTATAAAACATGGTGCACGTTAGCGATGAACATTGACCCTGAGAGTTCATGCAAGTATGTGGAAGTGCATGTGTCTAACTTATTCCAGTGTGAATATGTGCCAATACAATCGTGATTGAGCGCGTGGATAGTATGAGAAGGGTTGAGAGACGTCCGTGGTGGGAGTGTGATTGATTGGTTGTGTAATCATAGGGCCGTGACTAGTTAGAGGCGAGGCACATCCGCCTCGTCGCAGTGCTGTTAAACAGACGTCAGTGGCTTTTTATAGGGAGAATGCTTGCCAGGCGAAAACCCACCAAATCCTGGAGCATTGTCGCTAAACATTTGTTGGAACAGGGTAAACCCGAACCACCCAGTTGACGTCACGGGGAAGTCATATTTTCGTTGTCGATGGAGCAGCCTGCGGTTGCTGACAATCCATAAGCGAGCGATTGGACACTTGCCAGGCGGGACCAAGGGTTAGGTAGGTATGGAGTGATTCAGGTACGTTGCGATAATCATTCGTTTTGAAGGCATTTTTAGACCGGCCTTGGCTGCTCCAATCCTCTAGATAAGGACATCCAGGTCAAATGGTCCAGTGATATTGGATCAGGATGGGAGTGAGTGTGTTGGCGATCGGATTTGATAAAGTTTAGTCTTTGTAGGCCTATTCAGTCGCAGACAATTAGGCCAGTCGGGATCCTTGGTACGTTGCTGTTGATAACTTCAGACCTCGGAGAAGAGAAGAGGAAAGTAAAGTAATAGGGCGATAGTTGCTAACTTCCTGTAGGCTTCCACCCTTATGCCATGGCATAATGATGGAAAGTTTCCAAGCGGTCGAGTATTGACCCCTGCATCGCTAAAGTAAAAAGTTTCAAAGGAAGAATAAGGGTATCTTCGCCACAATTCTTTCTTCGACTGGTCTGTATTACGTCTGGACCGGGGTTCAAGGATGACTTTATGGTTGATTTGTCAGAACGGACACGTAATGTCAAACTGTACAGACGACAGGGACGGGCTACCGGGCACTTGCAGGGCCTGGAAGGTTAAGCCTATTTCTAGCCACCGCGATTCCCTAAAGTGTGAGCTGAAGATTACACATAAAATGATTGTCTCAATTGAAGTGTCTTTGAGACTAATCTTTAGGGTAGAGGTCTGTCGGGCATAGTTAGAGGTCCGAGGGTGCGGCAGCCAGGCGAAATTCTTAGCTTGGTTCGCACTATTTAGTGCGGCTGTTGTTTGATTGGTTTGCTGCTGCTTAGATCCGGCTGAAAACTGATTTGCAATCTCATTCGCCCTCACGAGGTGGGCACAACTGAAGGTTTGGTTGTAAGGTCGTTTAAGCTGCTGTATTTTTTGTGCATAGTGAGTTCAGTGGTGTATGGTGGGATAAAAAGCATAACTTTACGAGTTGTGTTACCCTTTTAGCTCAACCGACCGATCTTTAGAAGCAGATATAATGCATTCATTCCAATTTCTTGATGTGACGAGTACAGCAAAGTTTGTCTAGTTAACCTTGTGCATCGGACGGTATACTACGACTGCGTCCGTTTCTGTTTGGTCGGCGGTATGTCGCTTTAAGTAGACTGAGCGATGCACTAATCCGTGAGCACTAGCCGGAAACTCGGCCGACTGACACCCGCTTTAATGGGATGCCAAAGGTAACTATTAAGCCAAGACTATGTTTCGCCCTGATGGGAGCAGATATATGTTGCTTCCAGCCGCCTAAATGGATACATGTTAGTAGGCCTGCATACCTCGTTGTTGCAGCAGGTGGGACCCAGTTTGGCTCAGGCAGGTTGAAATATGCGACCAGGTTGTGATCGCACGAACGATTTGATGCCTGCCCAAACGTAACCATAAGTGAGTTGTCATCCTTGGTTAAGCTATCGGGTGTTCTATAAACACACTCAACTAGTATCGTCGACTCCATGGTACCAGCGGTTATCCATACTGAATCCATCGCCTTAGCTGCGTTCATTATTTCGGAACTTTTGCTGGGTAAGTTTGTTTAACATGAACGTCGCACCCGCCTCCTTTATGCACACGAGCTTGCATTAACAACTGATAGCCAGGAAGTGAGTAAACCTTTTCTGAAGCATAAGGGAAAAGGCATGTTGCCGTGACAAATCTTGCATGTGGGTCGACGAGGACAGAGAGCGGAAGAAGGATATGCCTTTTATTGTTCCGGGACCTAGCATGTATAGTAGGAGTGAGAAAGGATACTTGGGGTCTACTAGCTATACGGATGATGAAAGGAAGCAGTTGATAGCTACCTCGCTATCTGCAGTAGTTGTATGAAGTGGGTGCGAAGACATTTCAGTTGGTATTTGGGTGACGAGGTGTTTGGTGCCGGGATGAAACTGTCTCGGCTGATCCCCACCTGGACTAAAAAATGCGCAGGTTGCTGGGTAGGAAGCAGTGGACTATTTGGCCTATGTCCCTGGACTGGCGGGATAAATCTGAAGGATGTAGCAGGTGCGCAGCAACTTGGATGCGCGTAAGGTTGAGTGGAGCTGTGTTTATTGCCAAATGTAGTGCTCGCCGTAGGTGAATTGGTTGCGGGGGTGGTACGCGGTGCCGTCTCACTAGCATCTGGGGCATGATTCGGTAGAGTCGGTCTTGGTGGGCGGAAATACAATTGCCCTAACTTGGTATAATCGTGGAGTTTTTGGCTATTTCATATTATAGTGCGCAAGCATCTGTTATCGTCTGTTCTCAAGTTGATTGGGGCTGGGAATCTTGCTGATACTTTCGGCCATCCTCTCAACTTGTACCGAGTTTTCCGCAATATCGTTAACTTTGACGATCGTTCGCTTAAACTAACCCGTCGATATGCAATCCGGAACCTTATATGCAGGTGCGCTGAACTCCACATTGTCCCAACCAGATCGCGGTGACTGCTTGCCTACGAGTCTCGATATATTTAAGGCATATGTAGGCGACAGCAGCGTAGGTGCGTGTCTAGGTATGTACCCTCCGCAAGCCCGTTTAGCACTAGGAGCCTTCGTAGTTTTAGACCCCGCATTGTCTAAGAGGTTATAACTCGCTCACCGTATTTTAATAGATGCTCTGGACTTTTGTTGACTAGAATATGTTTTGATGTTAGGATTCGTCGCTGCCCAACTTCTTTTCAGCGGCCCGAAAATAAGCTGGCTCGGCACCTTCGCAATGCGGATTTGTTTACGGTTAGACATGCGAGTGCGCAATACTGCCTCATCCTTTACAATCAGTTTGATGGGAGCGCAACTTTGGTTAAACACTTGGCCAGCCGTTGAACATAAAGTGCATTCACTGCGACGCAATTAACCGCTATGATTGCATGCCTAAATGCGTCCACCGATATATCGTCTGGAACGGTGAATACTAGTGCGCTACACAATCCGTTCCCGCAAGCAGCGTTAGATGGTGCTAGGGGCTCAGCTTTTCTTGTTATCAAAGTTAGTATCGTTGACCACACGGCTAATGTGAACTCGGTGGTGTAGTCCGTACACGTGGTCTTTTGGCTCGAGGCGCCGTCGGGTCTGTTCTCTGAGTGTAGGCTATGCTGGGCTAGCTTCGTTCGTCGTAGAATTTTTCTAACATCTTCGTGTTAACTGGGTTATTTAAAGGTTGCCTTAGAGTTACGTCCAGCATTGTTACTTCCAGTATAGGAGGTAGAGTTGTAGCAGCAGCTAACTACTTAGTATTAACTGTGGCGTTCCTATATTGTGGTCAGTTTGGCTGATTAGATACCAGTATAATGTGCCTCTATGGATAGTACTTGTCTCAGGTTTTGCAGATTCATCCAATGAAGAAAGCAATCCAATAGCCATATCACAGTATCACCGTATCCATAGCCACAGTAGGTGTGCCACTTAGGTTCAGCGGCACCGAAGAGTCGTCACAAATCGCTTGAACACATTTGGCCTGTGCGGAACGCTTTCTTAGACCGTCGTAACGGCATTGCAAAGCCGTTATTCTGGTACTAACCTTAAGTCAACGAACGTCGTGCGGGTATTAAATTCGCTTCGATAGGAGAGAAAATTGTGAGCCAATTTCTTCTAATCGAAGTTGAATAAATGAGGCGCTGGCCTTTCGTAACAATTTCTCATCCTTGTACAACTTAGAAGCGTGCGTTCCAGGCCACACACTTTCATCAGTATATTTTGCGAATGGTGCGCAGTTTCAGGCCGTCTGAAATATTTACCCCACTACGTGCTTACGACATGTTAGCCGATGCATCACTTAAGTGCAACTCGTGTTAAGGAATCTCCCAGCCCTACCCGCTTGCTTAACCTCCATACAGGCCTTTGGGTGAATAATAGTCCATATGGCTGCCGGCCTATCAGTAAAAGGTTCCATTGTGTTGAAGGTCATTAGGAATTACACCACGTTATTTTGAAGCTCGGCTGTTTAGGAACTGAGAGAAAAGATGTCCGTTAGGTTAACGATACAGAGTATACTTGTGCCAGATGAGTTCTTGCTGCTAATTTTAGGTTTGGACGAGGTATGCTTTACTGGTCTCACACAATTGATGTCGATTTTAAGACGACGTTCAAAGACCATGTCCAAATCAATGTGTATTATTCTTCCTTCTGTCCCTGTGGCGCAGCGTACATGGGCCGAACGACGAGGCGCCTGTCTGAAAGGGTTAAACAACACCATCCGGCGTGGCTCATGATCGCTTATCGAAAACAAACCAACTCATCTGTAACCACGCATCTCGCCGACATTGGCCACGCCGCCCATTTGGCTGAATCATTCAAAGTGATCTATCAGGCACCAGACAATTGATCAAAATGCCTTCGCAAGCGCTTGCCTGAATCCGCGGAGGCCATCGCGTTTCGAACTCACGAGCCGGAGTAGTGTGTTAAGAAACGGCTCGTTTAGCCGTTAAAATGATTTGTCCCACCCGAATTGCGACATCCGACTCACGAAATGTAGTGTACGCCACATCTGTGAACTAATGAATAGTGCTCGTGCTTAAGCAGTGCCCGTGCACTGAATTTGTCTTACCAACCTTTATGTTGTGTCAAACTTTTCGTTTCATCCAACCTATAATGTTACAAGCCTGAAGAGGAATTATTGAAAACGCAAGTTGGCTTGCATCGATTTTTAATAATACGGACGAATGTAGCACCTTGGACGGGGCGAATATTAGGTTTTTGGTGACTTTGCAAGGGGAAGCAATATGCGCACTCATGGAAAAGTCCGTGCACAGACGTTCCAAGGTCCATTATGGCAGCAAATGTCAAACCAGCGGGCCAGCCACCGGCGACTGGCCGGTAGAAAGCAGCCCCGTCGGACTGACTTCTTTTGTGATTTGCTCGCAAATACGTAGGAGGGCTTGTCCGAAGCCAACTCCGCCGGAATTCTACGGTCCTGGAAATGGTTATAACTATTAAGTGCGCCAATTGTGCTGGCATGTGAGCCGGTTTCCAGACCAGGAAAAGACAGCAGCACTGCTGAATCTACTGGGCCCCGAGGCGTACAGCGCTGTCGCCGCTGAAGCTATTGTTGTTGCTATGGCCCTTGGACATACTTTCACCCGACTTAACGTGGCTCCTCTGCCCTAGTTGCATGAGTGGAAGTATGGGCGGCTGTGTTACCAACGGTTGCAGGTTAGGAAACGCTTTTCCAAATTCTTAGTGGTGCAGCGCCATTTTGCATTAGCAGCAATCGTCAACGACAGCTAAGCGGATCGTGAGCCTGATGTCCACACGCAGGCGCTTCAATGGACGACAGACCCTGATGTCCGGCGAAAATTTTGGAGAGACCGTTAGCCGGCTTAGAAGAGGCACTGCACGTATGCGCGAAGTACGGTCTCTGGACTGCCAGCGGCACCTAGAGTAAGCCTCTAAGTTGCCGTCGTCCAGCAGAACGGACATCCAAATTCCGACCACCGGCCAAGCGCGCAGAGGCACACAGCTCAGCCCCTACCCACTCACGCAAAGCTACCCATATGGTAGAAGGTTTGGAGTGGCAGCATCCACCTGTTCCCATAAGCGCACCAGTAAGTCTAGGCTGTATTCATTAGCCGTTGCTGCAGTTTTTCAATCCAGTGCGGTGGCTACCTCTACTGTACTTGGGCGTGTATGGGATGGTGTCTTCAGGAGGTTGGTAGATACCGGGGCCGATGCTTGTACGTGCATAAGCGTATGGTACGGCGGAGCGCCACCATTCAACGCAATACGCCGGTCAATTTAGTGCTTGATAACGCCACCAGCTTTAAACTTGTAAGTTGAAGTACTTTTGCTGTATAGCTAGATGGCTTCTTCATTGGCGAACGGTATTTTGCTATGGACAAATTACCGTAGTACGTGATATCAGACCTAGACTTCTCGCCCAAAGGGGCGCCAGGGTTGAGCTGGCGAAGAAAGTCAGTACATGGGAACAAGTGATTTCCTTCGCACCCACCGACTCCAGGCGCTATCATACACTTCCGACGAGAATTACTTACAAGTTTGCTTCGTCTTCCCCCAGCAGAACCGACAAGCCACACTACTGACGCGATAAAAGTTATCATAACCAAGCATCAAGTCACGTTTTCATGGTCCAACGACGACTTCGGACGGCCACTTTCATACGACACTGCAGCAAAACAGACCCCGAGCCACCTATCCGGCAACAGGTGTGGCGTATATCGCTACAATTCCAGGGGAATTAAAACGCATCATAGAAAATCTGCTGCAGCACGATAGCATTCAGCTGTCCATGTCACCATGGGCGACTACTCGTGTTTCCGTCATAAATAACACGGAAATCTTTCCCTTGGTGTCGAGCACGGGAACCTAAACGCAGAAACGCGGATGGATTCATCGCCCCTGTTGAGAATGGATGACACTATTAACGTTATTTTCGGCTCCTGCTGGTTAATAACTACCCAGTGAACCAGGTTAGCGAACCTGGACTCACAGTACTGGCAGGCCGCACTGCATCAGGATGACCTGTGTAAATCTGGCTTTATCGTATCATCTCAAGTACACAAATTCCAAACAATACCCTTCGGGCTAATTAAAGCACCAGCCAACTTTCAGCGTCCGATGCACACCGCGTTAGCCCAGCACCTGCCGCACCCCTTTCTATTCTATTTATAAATAAATAAATAAATAACTATTTTATTCTCGACTACGCGAGGTACGCCAATTGAGGCATGATCAGGTATGTATAGCTGTACAGACATTTTATGGGAACTGTAGTGACAGTAGAAAATTGTTCATATGTCCATGCTTGGAACTGCGCGATGGTGAACATGCGAAAGAACAATTTGGTTGTAGTGGGATCGGGATCCATTTGTTTGGACATAATCGCTCTGCCATATATCGCAGTCATACCTCGACTAATAATAGATAAAGAATCCTGAGTGATCCATTGGAAGATAATTGAAGAGCAAGCTATCCAGTATGAAGATTCTAATTGAGCTGCCAGTGTGAAGTTATGGGCTGTGACTTTATTCGGTGGCGAGTCACATTCGCCACGTTGCAGTGTTGTTAAACGGACATTTGTGGCTTTTTATAGGGAGAACGCTTGCCAGGCGAAAACCCACCACGTCCTGAAACACTGCCGCCAATCCATTGAATGGCAAGTTGTAACTGGCTATGTTTCTTGTTGAAGGTATTTTTGCTCCGTTATTCGCAGTCAAGTTGCGTCTCATTTTTCTGCTGACTGATGCGTTATGCGAGTGGCCATTGCGTGCCTGGGTCCTCTCCTGTGCCAGATCGGTAGGTCAGGAACTAAGCATTCTTTCTGGATATGATGTGTTGATCATCTGCAGAACCACGTGAAGTCTTGAAGAATATACGTTGAAATATGTGAAGTCTTGGAGGACAGGATATGTTCCGAAGAAAGAATCGCAGATCCCCCGGGGTATGTAGTGAAATTGATTAGAGGTAGGGGAAACCACGGCCATTTGAGCGGTCGAAGCGGATTGAAGAGCTTAGAATGACCAATTGTTCAAGCTTTGTATTGGCAGGAGAATGTGCCTTCCGTAGTCGAAAGTCCTCCAGTCAAGAGACATGTGGAGGAGGTATTGTTAGGTAAATTGAACTCAGTGGTTCATGCCGCAGAAGAATTGTATCAGTGCAAGATATTGATTGATTTGTCCGGTAAGTATGTTGTAAAAAAGTTGATAATTTTCCGCTCATGTCCAGGTAAAGGAACTGCGTGCCTTGTATTGTTGTCGAAACGGAGGACAATTCCTTGGGTGCGTGTCGCCGTACCAGTGACAGACTCGGGAGAAAAAGGAAACGAACAGAGACAGCCACACAGACAGAAGAAAGGAATGCATCTGGATGCCCATTGTACACGGCAAACAGAAGAACACAACGAACGCCTGAAGCTCGTTTTGGATCGTCTTGTGCAGCAAGGGTTATAACTGAAGCACTCCAAGTGCCAGTTCTTTCAGAAGCAAGTGACCTATGTGGGACACATTGTCTAGAAGGAAGAGGTGCGTTGGGATCCAAATAAAGCCGAAGGCGTCAATTCATGGCCAGTCCCAGGAACGTGGTTGAACTCCGCAGTTTCCTGTGTCTTGCATCCTACCGCCGACTTGTGCACGGATGTGCAACTATTGTTGCTCCTTTGGCGGAACTTGTAAAGTCGGAGCAAAAATTCGTTTAGGTAGACGTCCAGAAAACTGCCTCGAGAAGATGAACCGCACCGTGCAAGGCATTCGTGCGCAAACTTTCTGACCCGCGCCCGACCGTGGGCCCATTCGTTCTGGATACGGATGTCAGCGACACAGGTATTGGAGCAGTCCTATCTCAAATTAAACACCCGAAGGCTCCTAGCAAGTTACCGCATACGCCAGGCGAAGCTCGTCGGAAGGTGCACGGAAATATTACACGGCTAAACAGAAACGCTTTGCACTAGTGTTCTTCGGCAAACTACTTAGACACCATCTCCTTGGCAGCAAATACATCATACGCCTTTATCAGTAATGGCGCGCGTCAGAGTATCGCAGTAGCAAGATAACTTGTAAGTAAATATGTAAATAAAATTTTTACTCTCACCAAATCTTGGCACGCCTGCACATGCATGCGCATAATAAAAGTACAAAGGGTGCTCGGTTAAGGTACAATGCAACAATAGGATAGTCACGTATGATGACATATGAAGATATATATGTGTGTGCATGTAGGCGTGTCGTCGTTTTTATGGGTTTTGTAACTTATTTCCTGCACTGCTACTAGTGTTGCCAGTGGATACTTGCCGTTTGGGGATTTGGTGCGCTCGTCTGGGTAAGCAAGGGTGACTTTATTTGGCGGCGAGTTGCAACCGCCACGCCACAGTGTTATGAAACAGATATTTGTGATTTTTATAAGGAACCCTCTTGCCAGATGAAAACCCAGCACGTACTGGAACACTGTCGCTGAACTATGTGCTGGAACGGGATAAACCCGGAACACCCACCTAGCACCACGAGGAGGTTGTCCGGCTAGCCAACCCAGCGTAGGCTATATTGTGCTCGCGTTTCCTCTTCTGTTCGCTTTCTCATTGAGTTTCGGTGGCAATGGAGCAGCTACCTAACGTGCGCTTTCAAACCAAGCATCTATTGGCCTCGGGCTTGTTCCTCTTCGGCAGCTGCAACAGTACCGCCTAACCAGCCACCAGGTATGACACAAGTACACCATCCACCTAGCCGCGACCTTAAATGGGTGGTCATGCAGCCTCCAAAGAGGCATATCTTTTGCTTTTCGGCTAACTCGGTCTATCACGACGCAAGTACATCCCGGATCCAAAAGTCCTCAGAACCCTCAACCGGACGCATGCTAAAGGGTGGGCTGAAAATTTTGCGGTGCGCGCCCCTTGAGCACCGTGCACAGTGTCCAGAGTGGGGACGAAAATATGCCGAATGTGGAACAAGGAAGCATAGCTCGTTTCTGCCACTCAACCAAACTGCGTTGGGGTGTTAACTAAAATACAAGTTACACAGTAGGCCGAACCGGGAAGGTGAACAACTTTGATCATAAACATGCAAAGCTAGACGTACTATGATCGATAAAACAAATTCTTTATAAAGCGTATAAGATGTAAACCAAAGGTTCCAACCGATAGTTCAGGGATAGACAAAGTTACTTTTCGCTGGACGTCTAGGTCACGTAAAGATTTTAGAATATGCATTGAAGTGAAATATTTCATTACCTCATTATTCTCCAAAGACTGGCATTAAGCAAAAGTGCCTTTTTCCTGTGGCGAGTCAAGTATTCCTTCGTGTACCAAGCACCGGGGATTAGTCTCATTTTGGTGGTGTCCAAGCTATTGGCATCTGTTCTACCCTGTAGACTACCTCACATTTGCGAACCTCAGTACCGGGAAGCAAAGGCCGACTGCCAACTGGTAGCGGGTGTGTGTATCAGATATTCACAACGTGAAATCCTGGAACACCGCCACTTTTACCAGGGACCTACTATGATTGCATTCCGGGACATTCGTTTTGCATTCGACTGGGTTGATCGACTTGCACTCCTGGGTACGCACTGCGCGTCGGTTCGCAAGTCATACGTTGGGGTATCGCCCAGCCATACCCTGGTGACTGCTAAAAGCGGTATAGCCAACGGCGAAATTCGCATCATTTTCGGCCCCTAAGGGATAGCTTTAAACGATACTACCCAGGAAGTTCAGTGACTTGGCGGGTTTAAGGAAAAATATAGACGGTACATTGGCGTCCATGTATCTAGAGAGGACCGTAAACGGAAGCAACGATAATATCAAGCGGAACAGCACCGGAAGATCCTAACACCAAATTATAAGATCTGCCGGAAACCATTAGGGTAGGTTGAAATCACTTGGTAGCAAATCCCTACGGTTCGATTGGCAGCGAAAGGCATCAAGCACCACCTTAGCTGCATTCCCCGGGTCTCTATATACAAGTACGTCTGGAACTTGAGCGGAAGAAGTGCTAATCACTACCAACAGCGCTTCGACCGTTTTGTCTGGCGTGTGAAACGGGTAGGTTGGCAGAGCGTCTAGATCACAGCTAACCTAAAGCTCAAGGTCCTGTCGGTCAACAAAGCGACCATCGCTAAATAGTCCTAGACAGATCGATGCACTCCATCGTCCGTGATGTCCTGAGACAGCCACGTTTCAGTGATGCGAGTATATTGGGCGACGCATCTACAGGTAGACCTAGCTCGTACATTTTATTTCTTAGGCTGCACACTTTGCTGAGCACAAGGGAAACGCCTTCGCCTAGACCAAACCTGCATCGTGAGCTACCAAAGCAGGCACTGGCAGGGCGGTAACGTACCACTGGTTGATTAACTGAAAACCCATCCAGCGGACATCCTGTACACCAAACGCTTGCTTGCGTTTGTGGTCGTTGCACGCCAGTTTCCCCAACAACCTATCCGCCAGCAAGTCCGGCTGAATATTAACGTGAGTACAACCTCGTTTGAAAGCAAACCGCAACAGCGCTTTGCGGTACCCCGAAGTGTATAAAGCCACACGAAGGAAGCGCGGTCCAAGGTTTTGCACATTATCCAAGACGCCAACCATGGCAGTCAGTTTCTTGACAGTGACACCGGGAAGCGCAGGCGGAAGAACCTACGTTAGGCACATTTTAGACCACTGCATGTCGTCCAACAAGCTTTCAGCAGGTAGTGCGGCGGTGTATGACACTGCGCTACGGAACATCACGCTGTTACCCATACGTAAGCAAGAGCTTTTGACATTAGGTGGGCACCACCGGTTGACCAATAAAATTGATCTGCTCGTTTGACTTCCTCAACCGAACATCGCTAGCGACCACAAATGCCTCTAACTGCCAGTCCATCTTACGATCGAGAGTGGCTAAAGCAGTAGCAACCGCCGCGGCTGAATTTACCGAAATTTACAGCCCCGACCGAAGAAATCCGGGCTACCGGGTCGGCCTCCATGTAAACTGCTGCCGCTAAAAAGGTGGGTCGCTGGTAACTAATATGGCGTACGGTCTAACAACCAGGGCGGTGCACTGGTAATTTAACCTCCGGTAGCAGTCGTCCCAATGAATGCCAACAGAATCGTCAGTCACCAGTAAAGCAAAGCTTGCGCTCCCCCGAGCGGCACACTCCTCTAAGCCCGCATGGGTGCATAAATGAGACAGACATGGTAAAGTGAATAGTGGCATAATCGTCACACTTATACGCAGTAAAGCGACTAACAGCTGGAAGGTAAAACTAGAAAAACGGGTTTGTAGACAGAAAAAAACGAAAACTTCATAGACAAGTGTCACATAAACACTCGGTGCAGCACCAACATTAACGGCCAAATTCGCCTTTTAGCACATAGAAGTTGACAGTGGTCAAAACTTGTCTCTTATGTTTAATCACATACTGTTTTCCACAATATTTCTGCTAAATCCCATTAGCAGGGCACGCCCGAACATACCCTTACAACTGCAAAGCCAGTAAGGCAACAAGTTGTCACAGATTCTATGATAGAACACAAACAGTGCATACAAAATCTAGCCTTAGAAAAGGTTTTTCTTTTATTCTGTGGTTTACTCAGATTGAAATTTCGCGCCAGAAAGCAATATCAACGCCAGAAAAGTTTGGCTATATTCTTTTGGTAATTTATATTTTTTAGTGAAGCACGCCGCCTTAGTATATCACTTAACAAATCCTTTTTATTTTCATCTGCCTTTCTTGAAATTATCTTTTAACTTTTCGTATCACTTATAATTCCGCCACTCTCATTTCTTCCATTTGCGCACCAACAATTGTGGCGACTGAGCGGGCCAACAAGTGTCCAATGAATTTAAAGTAAACTTGTGGTGAATTGGATACTGTTCTAAAGCAAAAAGCACAACTACACCTCTGCGCAGCTTTCGCAACAAAAGAACGAGGAGCTCAATATCGCCCGAAGGAACCAGAAAATTTTCAAGGTGGACACTTGCGAACCAGCAGTTGTACGCCAAGCAATACCAATGCGTTTATTATTGCCAACGAGGAACATATACTTGTATTTTGCCTGCTTCCATGCGAGAGCATCGGATTAATGTAAAGAATGATCTGAACCCTTAAGGGTGCAGCCACTAGCCAGTCTAGAAATCTACCTATCTATTTATTTATACCTCTTCCCATGGGAAGTGGCACGCTTGCAATGCACGCAGCGGAAAGTTACATCATGGTACGGGAAACTCTCAGGCTTTGACGTCACCCACGAACACGTTAAAAATTGCTTTCCCTTGTGAACTAATTAATATGCACCGCATCCTCTACTTCCACAGCGCTTTTGAGGCAAGCACAAGCGGTACGCCAAAGCCCAGCAGCGTCATCCAACGTGGAGAGCGTTTAGTAAATAAGTCTCATCGCTTTATCGCCCTTCAAACAAAGTGCAATAGGGTTGAAATGCATGCATATGCCATTCGACTGCAGCTACTTCCTTTTGAAAGCAGAATTCCAAGTCAACGTATTTACTCCTTATTCACGCGATGACCAACGCTTTGGCTGGTGTACCCAGTGGAAACTCCTCGTACGGCTACTTTACCTTACAACAATTAGCCACTCCTATATAACATGCATTAGTAGGCATACTACACGAAGCTGCTTGGGATGTCAAAGCGCATGTCGCAATACGCATTTCTTATCGTCTGTGAAACATTTCCTCGGAAATTAGAATTTTGTTCCAAGAACGGATCCAACCATCTACTGGTAGAAGGCAGTTTCCTCTATCCTTTGCTTAAATCCAAATGTAACTCAGGGACTGCTAAGTAAAAATGAAAAAGAACAGAGGACGATGGTTAAAATTTATGCAGTTCCCGAAATGCAGTACAAGAAAAGAACGCAAAGAAATCGGTTATTTTATGATTTCTTCAACTGCTTTTCTTATCTACATTTAGCGCAGCATTATAATTTTCCGCAAACAAGCAATAATATAATTTTGTGCAAAAGCGTAACATTTTCAGCATAATGAACTACAAGATTGCTTAACCGTCCTTCTTGGGACGGCGGACTGGGACTCATATCTGAGACTTGCCCAGCGGCGGGTTAAGTTCGCTAAACAATCTAGGCTAATGCGTGTCATGGTGCAAAACCAGGTGGCAACATATATATCGGTGATGTGCATACCAATATATTTAATGTTTTATTAGTACCAGTTGTTACTACAATACCTATAGTACTTGTTGAGGTAGACCCTATAAGGCTTTCGAGTCACTTGGCGCCACATTAGAAGCCGTAGTCATGGAGGATGTTTCCGACAAGTTTTATTGTCTGCTGCGAAAATTTTCCCGGTAAGTTGAGTGTATGGAATTGATGTAAAGGGAATACAACTTGCTACTACGACGTCCTTTTACAGAAGTACTGTGGTGACTCGGAAGCAGCACGAACGACGAGCTGGGAGGGGAACTCCACGCATAGTGCTTGGCGACTAACCGGTATGTCAAGCATTGCTCGCTCAGATAAATGGCCTAGTGATTCTGGCACTAACAGCCAAGCACAATGCGTTGAGTTCCACTTCCAGTTCCGCTATCCACCTGATGAGTCTAACCCTAGGCGAAACCGTCGGTCGTGGGGTGCAGGGATGGGAGCGAGCCAAAGCGAAACTCATCGCTGTCAATTTTGTTGCAGAAGAACGACGGGACATTGACCTTCAGAAGATACTACAAAATTAAACTACTACTATATAAGCAGTAGTAAATAAACATTGGTTTACCGAGTAGAGACAAGCGAACTAATGGAACTAAAGCACCTTCACAGCAGGATGGCAATTTGCGTAGTTAAAACCATAGCGTTGTTTTATGGCCAAAATACTGAAAGTAAAAACATGCAATATGACTTTGTGGCTTACAAGGATCGAGGTAATCACTTGAAATACGGCCGGAAGATTTTTCCTTCGTGTAACGGTCTTCCGATTCGTGCAAGCTCAGCATCCGAGGAATAAGTAACTAAAACTCGCTTGATTATGTCTCAAGCTAAGTACGCTTCGTATTATGCTCCAAGCTGATTGAGAGACGACGACGTCAACTCAAAGGGCGGTCAGTAGTATTCTTACACACAGACGTAGACCAGAATCATGGTGAGCCTCTAAGCGAATGTTGCACTTTGTTACAACTATTATTTTATGACCGGTGGTTCTCGTCCGGCCAAACCATCGTCCTAAACAACCTGGAGCCACGTATACGTTGTAAACACCCGCCCCGATTTTCCAATGTGGAAGCTATACGTGGGATATTTTACTAGTTATTGGCTTTGTCTTTAACCTCTGCCTAGCTGAACGCAAACGAAGGCACATGCACGCAAATGTCTGGTAAACAGGTAAAACGTTGGATGGTGTTTAAAACGCTTCAACAAACGGTGGCAGCTGCTACAGGAACGGACATCTTAACGGAACGATACTTGATCATTAAAATGCACATTACACACAAACTGAAAATAATGATAGAAAGTTTACACAAGCTGCATCGAGTAATACCGTGGAATGTCCGAGAAAGCACAGTGGCTGCACCGCGCGTCGAAATAGCTTTAACAAATGCAGTGGTAATTACATGATGTAAACAATCTGAGGTTACATTAGCAACGCATCTGACTGAAGCTACGAAAATAACAGGAAACCCAACAGTAGTGGGAAATCAGCCCCTGCCATCCATAAATCTGATAGAATCGCCTACCTGCAATGGGGTACCCATCCGAAAGAGTGTGCAGGCAATATGAGCAGGTAATCCGGAAAGTGCTAAGCAAGTGGGTTCAAATCTTCCTTTGGGGCATGCACTGCCCTTGACTGTCTACGCTATATATACGCTATATATATACGCTATATATATGTTCTTTGCGGCCCTGTTTGTCTTTCACCTTCCCTTTCTCCGAGGTCTGGAACTTCTTGGGGATCTGGGATCGGACCGTGAAAGAGCTTGTGCCTGGGACAGGACATAGAAACCCCAAGGACCTACATAGAACACGGCTGTACAACAAGTGGATAAAAATGCACTCACTACCATGACCGTCGTCCAGTAATGGTAGCTGGACATGACGCCTTCATACTCCTGCGAAGTGCACATAATCCTGAGAAATCTAGACGCAAGAATCGGACGTTTTGCTCACCTGGACACGAAGATGACAAAGGTCTAACCCCCCATGGGTCTCAGCCACTGTGGCCGCCCAGACGAAAAATAACCTGTTCAGCTAACAGAGGAAATTGGAAGGCAATTGACGGCGGTTAACCGAGTGTTAAATCAGTCGACGAGCTGCTCTGCCAGTTTTACATTGGTGTACAAACGGATTTCTGACAGTGTTTCAGGACGTGGTGGGTTTTCGCCTGGCAAGCGTTCTCCCTATAAAAAGCCACAAATGTCCGCTTAACAACACTGCGACGTGGCGGATGTGACTCGCCAATGAATAAAGTCACTGCCCACAACTACATACTGGCAAGCCGACCAGAATCCTAATGTAATATTTTCCTGACAAGTTTTCTCTGCAAACGGAATGCCCAGCCTGTTTACACTACGCACACTAGAACCCAACTTGTCGTCATGCATTGACGAATTTTTACCTCAAGATTAATTTTACAATTTCCAAAGCCTGCACAACTTTCGGCTTACTGCCGATTACATACATAGCAACGTGTTTGTTGCGAAACATAATTGCTTGTAAACGTTGATCATGCCTGGTCTGGTGTGTCTCGGAAATTCGAGAATATACTATTTATTTATTTATTTAAAAGCTACTTTAAAGCCGAGTCACATAAGTGGCGGCTTACCTGCCTTACAATCCACACCGGCACACGGCCAGATGGGACATGGAAGGGCGCGTGCAATCCATCGAGATAATAACCCGCCTAGAAGAAGAGCTCCAGAGACGGTCCCAGTAATGGTCGTATTAGTTCACTTATGCCATTTGTCTATCTAGACTTGTTATGTTTTAACATCTCACAATCCTCCCGAAATAGTTAACCGATCAATTAGCCATGTCCGCCGAAAAGCTTGAGGACTGCTTTAGTAGATCCAAAAAATAGGACCTGCTCCTTGCGATATTGCCGTACACCAAAAATCGTAATATTTTGTCTGCTACCTCGCACCGACGTGATATACCTTACGTTTATATAACCATAAGTTCATATTGCCCATGTAAGAGCACGGTACTACCTGTACAAAGTTGATCAGCGCGAACTATGGACGCAGCTTCGCGGTTAAATGGAAATATACCCATTATTATTATTACCATTTTTATCATTGTAACCTGTTCATAGGCGTTCTTGTTTGTTTTCTGACAGTGCACATCGGGAAGGTCTTGATGATGGCAGGTGTGTGAAATGGGGAGAACCAATTGCAGGGAGGCGGGCTGTAACCGATGGCGGAAATTTTGTTATGGGTCGAGATGAAATGGAATCCGTGGCGTCAAGTGGGCAATCGCGAGACATAGGAACTAATTATTACGGTTGCAATACTAAAAAGGTATGCACTCCATACGTTTATAAAGTAGACGATAATATACCTTTTGTGGTAACGTCATTTACCGTAACCATGGTAACCGATCCTCGAAAATTCCAAAATAAGTAATTGTAGAGAGGCGTTGATATATCAATGCATTGTGAACAACTAAATAGCTTAGTCCGATAATAAACTTTAACCACTTTTGGGTATCCTAGGAATGAAAGTGTACTGAAATGGTATGGATGTATATTTCAAGCTTACCACTAATAGTGTGCTGTAACTGTTCACTGGTGCTGAGTACTTATGCCATATCATTTGCTGCAGCGGGGGAAAGCTGTGGGACCGAAATGTTAAATAAATTAACCTACACGGATATATAAAACGCGCGGTTAGAGTTTGAAGGTTAACCGGTGCAGGCGATGGAGAAACAACAGTACTTTTAAATATGAAATTAAATGCAGGCTTATAAAATCCCTATGAGAAGTGAGCGGAAATAGATAATAGATGACATAAATTAGAGTCTGCAACAGTGGCACGAGTAATGTAAAACCATGGTAAGTATACGTTTGTGCACTACGGTAAACTATCTGAAAGTTAGGGATGCCGAATGCATTTCGAAGTACTAAGGTGCCAGCAAGTTAGTAGGCAATGTCGCAGCGAGACTAGACCTTAACGTGGTGCGACGGTTTGCGTACATCCTTGAACCATTGAGCTATACTGTGTGATGCCTCCGGGCACCTTGAGAGCTACGTCTACCAGGTTTGTCAATGGTGGGAGGTCTGACAAACACATACTCCGGGTCAAAATTGGAGTTAGCGAACATGCTGTGTGATGGGTGGCACCTCGCAACCACTATTGAGACCTCGGTTCACTTTGCGGTAAAGCTCGCTCATTCCGGTCGTGAGAGCCGCATCCGAAATGGAAATATCTGGGTGTTTCTCATCCAACACTGGCACACCACGACCGCGGTTTCGTCCTGATTTGGACCCGTTAGCTGGAGATAGCGTGGGCTATGATGGAACGCAGTGATTAGTAGTTCACGGCTGACGTCCTGAACACTGCTACTGAAATCCGCGAGCAATGCTTGGCACAGCGGGAAGGAGGCGAAACAACACAAAAATATTTCCATTCCAATTGCGGTCCTCGCGACCGTATTGACCGAAATTTACCTCATAGTGAACTGAGGTCCCAGTACAGGTTGCGAGGCGCAACGCAACCACACAGCGGGTTCGCTAAGTTCTACTTTGTATTGCCTAGCTCCGTGCCAAGCTTTGCTCGCGGATTCCCGTAGCAGTGTTCAGGACGTCAGCCGTGCAATACTATGTTGTGCCTTCCACCGTAGCTCTGGTTAGCTCCACCTGCGAAGTCCAAATCAGGACGAAACCGTGGTCGTGGGGTGCCAGTTTTGGGAGCAGCATTACTCAAACAATTCCAGTCTCATGGTTATCCAGGTTGGGGGTTAGAAAGGTGTTGGCGTGCATTTCTGTAAAGCTAAATCCATGCCACATCCTTGTTGCCTTGCGGACAGGCTTTTGAGAAAAGGCCTTGGATGAGGACCCTAACCACACTCAGGTCTATCCATGGGTGCCTGGCACTATCACAGCCCATATTCAACCATGACCACTTCCTCAATCATTATTTAATACTGCATCGGCCGTCGCGCAGCCTATCAAAGGTCGACTTATCTGCTGCATACAGCAGGGCGGATAAGCGAAAACATGCTACCGCGGGCGCCTCCCTTCTTTCTTTTCCACATGTGTTTTTTACTACCATTCTCACCAACATTACTAACCATTTTTCTATAATTCCTGGCTTAATTGACAGCAACTGCAGTACCAATGGATTAGAATTGCCTGTAGCCACCATCCCGCAACATCTACCGGACTCCTATCGGCAAAACTCCCTTATAGTCCACCAACGCAAATATCTGCACGCTCAAACCAACTATCCCCAGCTTATTCCTCCACATCTAGTGAAATCCTAGCTAACTGCAACGGTAATTTACTGCGCGTATCCAACTTCATTCTCCCGTACTGCTTGCATCACTTACTCTGTCACTGCGAGTGTCTACTAGTAACTAGATGGCTCCATCCGAATGCCATTGCTAGGCACCGATACTCTGTCCTCTAGAGACCTTATCCGTTCTTCGTCCTAACTTTCGCACATCTTTTCAGCTGCCGCGAGACATTGTAGGTAGCACGCATCTTTGCGCTAGGAGCCACTCCTTATCTCACCAACTTTTATTCTCGGACTGTTTGCATCAAGCACCTTCGCCCGTTAGTTGACGTATTCTGTCACTGTAGGTAGCCAATAGCACTTAGAAGGCTTCATCCAAATGCAATTGCCGAGCATTGATACTTTCGCTCCTAGCGCCATTAGCTGTACTTCATTCTACCTCTGTTTAGCAGCAGCTATTCTTCGCAGGCTCCAAACATCTCTGCGCATATTCGGAGCTTCCTTGGAGCCACCCTTTTCTCGTTCAAAGCTCTATTCTATTGCAGAGCCTGTCCATTGCACAGTTGCTGTTTGTTGACTTATGCTGGGACATTGTAGGGTCACTAGTAACTATAACTTCATCCAAACGCCATTGCTTGCCAGTGCCATTATCAGTACTTCGTCTTACACTTGGCACCTATGGTTTGCAGCAGCTATTCTTTATAGGTTCCATGCATCTCTGAGCATATCCGGATCTTGCTAAGCGCCACTTTTATTCCTTCAACCTTCCTCTCTGAAACTGTCTGCGTCACATGCATTTGCTGTTTGTTGACTTATTCTGGGACACTGTAGGTAAACACTATCAACTAGAAGGCTTCACCTAAATGCCATCGCTAGCCACCGATACGCTCTAACCTAGCGACATTATCTGCTCTTCGTCTTACATCCGTCACCAGTTTCCAGCTGCAGCAGTTCATTGTAGGCAGCGCATATCTTTGCGCTAGGAGCCACTCCTTAGCTCTCCAACCCTCACTCTTGTGGGTTGTTTGCACTGCATACCTTTGATTGTTTGTTGACCTATTCTGTCACTGTAGGTATCCACTGGAAATTAGAAGGCTTAGTCCGAATGCCTTTGCTGGCAACTGATACCCTCTCTCCTAGCGCCATTATATGTCGTTCGTCTTGCTTTATTCATCTTTTCTTTCAGCTATTCCTTGTTGGTTCCATGCTCCTTCTGCGCAGATCTTGAGCTTGCTAGGATACAATCCTTGTCTCTTCATCATACGTTCTCTTGCAATGTCTGTAACACTTACCTTCGCTGGCTCGTTGGTGCATCCTGTGACCATGTAGACACACACTAGTGACCATGCATCCTATCGGAATGGCTACATCTGTCCAATGGTAGTCTTTCCCAGCGCCACCACCTGTCGATCGTCTTAAATTCGGCACCACTGTTTAGAAGCAGCTAATGGTCGCAGGCCCGTGCGTCAGTGATTATCCAGAGCATGTTAGTAGCCACTCCTGATCTCACTAACCCATATTCTCTTAGAACGTCTGCATCCAATCCTTCCGCTGCCTTACCACCAATTGACCTTTAACTCTCACGCGGCAAACTATTTATTTTTAACTTACTTATTCTGCGCTCCTTATCGTATTAGGCTGGCTACTTGCTGTTCATGCACCACGCAAACACCACCAGGCTTCTGACGTTCTTTCCTCCCTCCCCACGCAATCGTTGCCTCATACTAAACTGATAGTTTGTGGATTGCTTACTGGTACAGCGCTCTTGTCTCTAAACAGACGATAGCAATTTACCCATACGGCTATTGATCCTATTGGACATTCAAATGCATTTTCAGCATAATCATTGTAGCACAGTGTACATGATTTTGTCTCAACTCCAAAGGTTGTAACATGAGACTTTAACAATGTTTAACTCCACGCCTGTTCTTGCGGTCTTCTCCCGGTTGTCCCTCACTTTCACTTTTCTCCGAGCTCCGGAACTTCTTAAAGGTATGGGATTTGACTGAGGAACCGTTTTCGCTCAAGACGGACGTAATAATCGACAGTGGCCTACAAGGAGCATGGTTGTATACCAAAGGAGTCAAATGCAACCACCACAACTGTTGTCCAGTATGGAGAGCTGTACACGTCTTCACACTCCCTCAAATTATACATCTGAAAAATCCAGACAGCAGAAAGTTTAAAACGTTGCTCACCTGGGCACGACAAGAAGACTATTCGTGACGTACCCATCCACAACCGGCCTTAACATTTATGGCGGCCCTGATCAAAATATCTGTCCAGCCAACAGAGGAAAGTGGAAGCCGGTTGACTGCGAATAACCGTATATGAAATCAGTCGTCAAGCCACTTTGTCAGTTATACATTAGTATTCAACATGCTTTACGGCAGTGTTGCAGGACGTGGTGGGTTATCGCCTGGCGAGCGTTCTCCATATAAAAGGCCACAAATGTCTGATTAACAACACTGCGACGTGGTGGATATGACACGTCACTGAATAAAGTCACTGCACACAACTACATACTGGCAAGCCGATTAGACTCATATCTCAACTTTTCCAGACAAGTGCACGAATATGATACTCTCCGTCAACATGTATCGTTTACGCTACGCACGATTGAACCCAAAGTGTTGTTGTGATACACAACTGCCTGTAAACCTTGGTCATGCCTGATTTGGTGTGTCTCTATAAATTCGCGAATACGCTATTTATTTATTTACTTATTTATTTATTTATTTATAAGGCTGCGTCGTCCCGTTTCCATGGCAACGTTCAAGGTTCGCACCCTAAGACAAACAGGTCAACAGGCTGTACTTGCCCACTCGTTAGACACACTGGGTACTGATGGGTGTTGTGTGTCAGAAACTAGATCAATGACTTTAATAGGGTTTTTGGATTAACTAGATCTGGCCTATCCTCTCGGTATGGGTTGCAAGCATCCGGAGAGGCTGATGCACCACTTATGGGTTAAGCTAAGTTAGGTATGACTCTAAGCTCCAAGGTTGAGCCATGGTTGGTCAATTAGGTTCCGGTGAACAGCAGTTTATTTACAGCCCTTTCGACGACATCAGTTAAGGTTGCTACATGAAGTAGTAGAAAACGCCGTTTGTTTGTGATTTCCACTTATGTTCCCATTGACTGCGGTTCTAATGCTGTCAAGGACATATTCTAATACGAACTGAACGCGCTATTACGCAGTACTACTATTTCAGGCACCATAACATTTGCAGGAGATACAAAGGCACGAGTACGACAGCTAAGCTCTTCAGAAGTTCAGCTGGGTGGTAATTATGGGCTTAACTCCGAACGGACTGACAGCGGCGAGCGCCTGCTGTAACTGTATGCGGAGTAGCAGTTGTTTCTTATTAGCACTGTTTTTAGACACAGTGGGCACCGAAGTGCCACTTGGCGTCCTCCTGTAGCTGGCCAGCAATGGACCCAAATTGACCACATTGCAATAAGTTACGGATGGCGTGGTTCCATCCTGCACTGCCGTTCGTACTGGAGTACCTGTCTCGACTCTGATCATATCTGGGTACGTTGTCCTTTCTCTTTGAACTTTACCGAAAGGCACTGTAAGCGTCCCCTGCGATTGGCAACTGAGCAATTGTCTCAGCCCTCGGTCAGACAAGCCTATCAAGACGCACTGCATACCGACGTTTCGCTGTCTTGTCCTTATCACACTGAGCTTCAGTGGGATAGGATCTCGGCCGTCATGCACGACGCAGGAGCATCTGATTGTGACACTACCAATCATCACCGCATCAGTCACTGGATATCCCAGAGGTCGATGAACCTGTTGGAATCTAGAAGACACCTCCCGGCTGGCACCGAGCACACTGTGACAAGACGGATTATTAGAAGCGAACTAAAGGGGTGTTTACGTGCTGACAAGGAAGCCTGGTGGATTAGTAGAGCTGAAGAAATAGAGGAGACAGGAGCAGTAAACAAGTACCGCAAGGTCTTCCAAATGATCAGCACCACTGGTCCCAGGAAACCAGGCATCAATGTGACAATCAGAGGCAGCACGGGTGCACTGGTACACAATAAGGAGCGCCGTATGGCTCGTTGGGCGGAACACTTTCAAGATCAGTTCAGCTGGCCCCCTGCTCCCGAACATACTCCTACTCAGGTGATGCAAGACGAGCCATGCACCCTTGGTCTAGGTCCTCCCTCGGAGGCCGAGAACCGAAATGTGATCACAGCCCTCAATCAATTTCTTGCCGCTGGCCCGGATCCCATCACACCTGCACTATTTAAGGATGGAGGTGAGGTCCTCTGCAAAACACTGACCCCCTATTCGAACGTATCTGGAAGGAAGAGTGTCCCGGCTAACTGGAGAGAATCGATTATATTGGCAATACCCAAGAAGAGCAGTCGCACAGTTGTGGCTAAATTACTGGCCTCGTTCCTCCTTCGTCTCTTCACTGTGAAACGGCCATCTCGGAATAGGGAAAAATAAGCAAATTTCCCCCCAGGAGGTGGTCGTATAGGCCACCTATTCACATTGCAACAGGTACTAGAGCAGCACCACGCACACCGCAGACCGAAGCTATCTGTGTTCCTCGATTTCAAGGGTGCGTTAGATTCAGTCATTCGTTCGTTTCCGTTCGCAATACTTGTGCGGAAAAGCGTTTCGCCGAAATATGTGCACATACTACGTGCTGTAGGCTCGTACACTACAAGCCACGTCAGTGTGTACGGTGATCTGTCGGATAGCCTCTCGACAACAAGTAGCGTCCGTCAGGTTTGTCCGATTTCCCTATTTTTGTTCTACTTCATCGCGGATTCGCTCATGCGGTGTTCCCTAGCGGAATCTCACGTTGAAAGTGTTGAAGTGCTGCCTGGTAAAGGTTAGTTTATCTAGATTATGCGGACGATGTCGTCTTGCTTTTCGAGGAGGTTGCGGCGGCACGATCAACCCTGAATAGCCTCACTAGAATGATTTCCTCATTTGGTATACGCTTCGCACCTGCAAGTGCAAAGTGTTGCTGCAAGACCACCAGCCACTTTATGATACCGCGCCCCTTGCCAACAAGGTGCACTAGGTGGTTGATCAATCCACTTATACTGGCGGCTGCAGCAGTTACGATTCACGCCTGGGAACGGACGTCGTCTCAGGCCCTTGAAAGGCAAGAGTTACCTTTTTGAAACTGCGGCTTCTGTGGCGACAGTAAGGTATACCTTTCCGTCTGAAAATTCATGTATCGAGGACCACAGTGATGGCCCTTCTGCTCTATGAGAGTGAGACCTGGCCCCTTCTATCTAAAGACCTGAGGCGTATTCAAATCTTTGAGCATCGTTGTCTGCAAAGCACTGCTAGTGTCAGATGGCACCAGCGTGTCCGTAGTTATGGTGTGCGTAGGCCGGTACTACGTAGTGATAATCATACTATCTCCGTAAAACTACCGATAGCATTAAATAGGTTGTGTTGGCACGGGCACGTGCTACGTATGCCTTGTCACCGCTTACCCAGGAGGGCCCTTTTTGTTTACCAGGTGTGTTGTGGCGCAAGGCTCGTGGTGGACAGAAGTTGAGGTGGCAGAGGGAAATAACCTCACTGACGAACAACCTGGGTGCCGTTGATCATTCTCGCCTTCCGGGCTGGAGTCCACGCGACTCACCTTGTGCTTGGCTCGAGACTTTACAGGACACGACTCTCAATCGCCACCATAGGCGCATCTGCTTCTGTCTCCTAGTCGGGTCATCTATTAAAAGTTTATTTGTTGCTAAGTTCTCTGCTGTGTAATGGCTGATTATGACACCTGGCAGTGAAAGCCGCAAGGTAGCTTTCTCACCGATGCCACCTTATCTTTGTACCATAGCTAGCTGTTTGTGATGGTACGTAGTCAAGGTGTAGGGGCCTTGACCCTGAATGTTTGCTTAGGGCATTAAGGTTTTCAGGTAAGTCCCCCTCTTATCCCCCTTATTATTTATTATTTCATAGGTCATCATGGTTGTATGGCAGCGGAGCATCAGTTCAAATGGCTGAGGTACTGCTGTTTTTGACGCTGATGATTATTCAGTCGGCATATTGCGCAAAAGCAGTGTAAACTGAATAACGAATAGAATTAGCCCGATATACAAGGTATAAACGTAAGGTTATACTTAATGATGTGAACACGCATAAAAAGGTGAATACCAGAGACCGCAGGTGGTATGCATATATGTATTTAGTTGGAAGCAAACACGCATATATATATTTATTCTATAATGCTTGGCAGTAGTAATGGGTAACATGGGAAAATGTCCGTAGACAAAATTCCAGTTGACACATATATAAATAAATAAATAGTTTATTCTCCAATTCATAGAGACACACCAAAACAGGCAGGATCAAGGTTTAAAAGCAGTTGTGTATCCTGACGATACTTCGGGTTCAATCGTGTGTAGTTGAAACGGTCAAGGCAATATACGTGCAATGAAACGGTGTATATAGACGGAATCATATACCTGCTTGTGCCCGGAAGAGTTAAAATATGAGTCTAGTTGACTTGCCAGCATATAGTTATGGGCAGTGAATTTATTCAGTGGCGAGTCACCTCCGCCACGTCGTAGTTTTGTTAAACAGACATTTGTGGCTTTTTATAGGGAGGACGCTTGCCAGGCGAGAGCTCACCACGTCCTGCAACACTGCCGTAAAGCAATTTGAACATTACTGTTTAACTGGCAACGCAGCTTGACGATTGGTTCCATATTCGGTTATTCGCAGACAAATGGCTCCTAATTTTCTCTGTTAGTTGGACAGGTAATTTGATCGGGGTCGCCATGATGGTTGAGGTCAGTTGAGGAGAGGGACAACGCGACTAGTCGTCTTGTTGTGTGTCCAGGTGAGCAAAAGTTCAAATTTTCTGTTATCTGGAGTTTTCAGATGTATAATGTATAGGAGTATGAAGATTTGTTCAGTTCTCCATACTGGACAAGGGTTGTGGTGATTGTAGTTGAGTCCTTTTCGTTTTCAACTATGCTCCATGTAAGTCCTTGTCGGTTGTTACGTTCGGCTTGGGCAAAAACTGTTCCTCAGTCCAATACCAGATCTCCAAGAAGTTCCGGACCTCGGAGAAAAGGGAAAGTGAGGGACAACCGTGAGAAGACCGCAAGAACAGGCATGGAGTTAAACATTGTTAAAGTCTTATGTTATAACGTTTGGAGTTGAGACAAAATCATGTACACTGTGCAACAATAATTATGCTGAAAGTGCCTTTTGCATATCCTATAGAATCGTTAGCCGTATGAATAGATTGCTGACGCCTGCGTAGAGACAAGAGCGTTGTACCAGTAAGTAATCTAAGAAGGATCGGTGAGCCAAAATTGCGTAGAGAAAGAGCAAAGAGAGTTAGAATATTGGTGGTGATTGCAAGGTGCATGAACAGCAAGTTGCTAGCGTAATACGATAGGGAGCGCAGAATAAGTGAAAATAAACAGGTTGCTGCAAGAGAGATATAAGGAACAATTGGCGGCAGGGCAACGGAAAGATTGGATGCAGATATTCTAAAGGAATGCAGGTTATTGAGATTAGGAGTGGCTCCTAACAAGCACTGGATAATAGCATATGCATGGAGCCGATGACCACTAGCTACTTCTAAACAGAGGTGTCGAATTTAGTTCGACCGACAGATGGTGGCGCCAGGCTAGACTATCAGTGGTCAGATGCAGCCATTCCAATCAGACGCTTGATCGCCAGTGTAGGCCTATAGGGTCACCAAATGCATCAACAAGCCATCGGATGTAAGTGATACAGACATTCCAGGAGAATGTATGATGGAGGGGCAAGGAGTGTATCCTAGCATGCTCAATATCTGCTCAGAAGGGACATGGAGCACACGGCGAATAGCTGCGGTAGTGAGAAAGATGAGAAAAGTGACATATAGTGGCGCTAGGATAGATAGTATCAATGGCCAGCAAAGGCATTCGGATTAAGCCATCTAATTATCAGTGGATACCTACAGTGAGAGAAGTCAACAACCAGCGAAGGTGTGATGCAAACAATTCAAGTAAGTAAAGGTTGGCGAGATAAGGATTGACTCTTGGCGCAAAGATCAGTGCTACCTACAATGAATCGATGCGGCTGAAGAGTAGTGACATAGGTAATACGAAGAACTGATAATGGTACTAAGGGAGAGAGTATCGGCGGCTAGCAATGGCATTGGGGTGAAGCCTTCCAGTGGATGCCTAAATTGTCCCAGAATAAGTCAGCAGACAGCAAGTGTATGTGACGCAGGCAGTCTCAAAGGATGAAGGTTGGAGATAAATGAGAGTGGCTCTTGGCAAGCTCCGGATATCCGCAGAGTGATTGGAACCTACGACCACTAGTTGCTACTAAAGAGAGGTGCTGAGGTTAGGAGGATCGACAGATAATGGCGCTATGAATATCATTCGGTGGCCAGGTTTGCCATTACATTAAGCAGTTTGGTCACTAGTGAATTCCTACAGTGTCACAGAATACAACAGCAAGCCAGCGAAGGTAAGTGATACAGACATTCTGAGAGATTACAAGATGGAGAAACAAGGAATACCTCCTAGGAGCTGTGGATATGCGCAAGATGTATGGAGCCTACAACGAATCACTGAAGAAAACGTGATGAAGATAAGAGGAAGGAAGGATAATGGTGCTAAAAGAGAGAACCAGTGGACAGCAACTTAATTCGCATTAAGCCTTCTAGTTATTAGGGGAAAGTTACAGTGACAGAAGAAGTCAACAAACCCGCGAAGGTATGTGATGCAAACAATTTAATAGACTAAGTGTTGGAGTGATAATGAGTGGATCCTAGCGCAAAGATGAATGCTACCTACACTGACTCGATGCAGCTGAAGAGTGGTGACATAGGTAATACGAAGAACTGATAATGGTACTAAAGGTGAGTATCGGTGGCTAGCAATGGCTTAGGATGCGTTTATAGAGCCCCTGACATATCACCTGTGAGTGACAATACACACCTGCCAACTTTCGAGTATGTATCGAGCCATCACTTTGAATACAAAATAATCGCATCTGAGTTCAACTTACCTGAGCTGGAATGGTACCCACCCACCGCTCCTAAGTTGTATGAAAATGTACTAGAGTGCACCAACCTGGGCGTTTGGGAGCAGCATGTTTCCGCCCCCACCAGCGGAAGGCATATATTGGACTTGTTTTTACTATAGGCATCTCCAGACGGAGTATCATTAGATCAGGAGTTTCAAGGAAGCGAGAATAGATTAGTACACTGCCCGATGTAACAGAATATTCCGTCACTAATTCCTCTCGACCAAGTGCAATCCATCTTCACCGGCAGCTGAGTTCCATAAATTGGGCAACCATTACTTATTAGGTCGAGGACCTGGGATGAATTCCTTTTATCGGACTCCCTAGAACAACTTGCTGACATCATATTTAGGGAGATTATTTATGTTTGGACTTTGTTGCTCCCTTTTCTTGTTTAACAAAAGGCCCATCAAGAAACGACAGCCAATCAACTTTGCTCACTAGGATGCGTCAGCTATGGCGCTCGTACTGTAAGTCCTTCAACGTTGCGTATGTCATGAGTGCAAATGACCTCGCTATTGCGTTGTCAGCCAGATATGCGCGAAAGCATACTGGTCAAGGAAGGGCAGCCATGAATAGTGTTAGTAGAACCCAACAACTCAACTGGCTTCTTACCCATTGCCAAAGGTATCCCACATAAGGCTTGGCTCTAAGGAAACTTCCGAGAATCCACTTGATATATATGAGGCATTCAACTCCTGCTGTAAGTAGTCTTAACGTTTAGAAACCGGGCCAGTCAGTGCTGAGCTGCAAGTGACCGCTAGCCATTCAATTGGCACGGTACGTTTTGACATCAAAGTTATCCGCTCTGCGAGTTCGACCATTAAGCAACCTTCAAACTTTGGTCCAGATGGCATTCCGCCTATTCTGATTTAGAACGGGGCTGAGGACGTTACGATAATCCTCCTAAAGCTTTTACCATCTCCATGCCCTATAGAACTATTTTTATGCTTGGATACAATCTATAGTCATGCGGCGACACAACGGTGACCCTCTGCAGGAGGTTGCCGATTTCCGCCCGATAAACCATAATCTATCACCTCGAAAGTAATAGAAAAGACTAGTAAAAGTACTTTCATGGACGTCTGGCCTAAGTGGAACCACGTGAACAAGTCACACTGGATTTCTGAGTGGTTGATCCTGCGCGACCTGCCAGCTGGGTTTCCCTAACTTGCTCACAGAAGCGCTGGACCCAGATCGGGCAGCATTCACGCGGTACCTAAATATGAAAAAGCATTCCTCAGAGTTCCATGTAAGCACGTAATACACAAGGCCAAGGCTTATATGGTGGGTTAGTCCCCTGTTGGACTGTTTGGGATCACACCTAACCGGAAGCACGCAGTCAGTGAGAAGAGTACAGGTAGGATCCTCCCGTGCCACTGTCCCGAGCGGTGTAATACTGAGAAGTGTTTTAGGTCAAACACTCTTTCTTATTTATATTAATGATTGCTGCAATAGCGTACCGCACACTGGCCCATTTCTATTCGATGTTGATATCAAAATCGTATGTCTTCCCCACAGGTACCTCCACATCCGCACTCGACAGAATACGAGAAGACCTAAGGGCCCTAGATTCATGGTGTCAGCAATTACAGCTGACGTCCTGCGCTGTATAATGGGGTGCGATGACATGTAAAGACTTAGTAACTGCTGGGGCGCTCACGATTATCGGCATTTCTATTCAGATTCATACATCAGCAAAAGACTTGGGTCTGCGTTACTCCCTGCATTTCAACTTTGCTTAGCGCGTACACTTTCAAGTCGCAAAGGCTAACACGGGTGCATATAATTAGACGTACTTTTATCGATTGCTTGTATGGGCGGATTTGACTGCCACCAAAATAGTCACTGCACACTGCAAAACACTGACAAAGTCCTGATAACTGAAGTCGGTGAACACAACGCCATGTGCACCGAACCTCCCACATTCGTCAAACCGTGTTTAGCAAACATTCTATCGGGTTCAAAGGAACACGGGATAATGAACATCAATCTCCTGAACTATTCGAAATACCACTCAGCAGTTATGTAACGGAAAAACCTGTAGAATTTACCCTGTTCAGCGCCACACATCTACCTAACTCCAATGGGCATGTCAATCATCTATGCTGATTTGACTCGCTACTGAGTTAACTGACTGCCGAAAATTACACGCTGGCATATTGAATATAGACTTATCCCTATTTTATCCACACGTACAAAAAGATTCTCTCAGACTTCACATACTGTCATCACTTCACTTACTGCGCTTTTCTTATTCACTTTAAGCAAAACTGAAGCCAGTTCATCGTCACCAAGCTGACGAGTTTACGCCTCATTAGCAAGTCTTAACTTTCTTCAAATTGTACAAATTTTGGTCACTGTAGGACTAGTTAATACTAGTCCAAGACGGTGCGCGAAACTAAGCGCGGATATCAGAAGACAATCGGAGTCGGACACAGTGGACTGTATTCGATGGGCTACAATAAGAAACGGACGGAGGAAGCGAGAAGAGACAGAAAACGTGAGCGCGGGAACTTACAAGGCTGTCGAGTCTAGAGCCGATTGTAAGGACGATTAAAACAAGAGGGAATAATGTACAATCGGTCAACAGATAAATTGTACATGAAAGATAAGAGTTATCTTATGGGCGCTACAGAGCTTCCCCCTAGAAGGCTGAACATAGAAAGCCTTCGATTTCGTAAAAGACTGTTGAATCAAGGTTTGTAAGGCAAAATAGTGCCAAGTAAAAATGAGGGTGAGTTCGTGTAAATGGGGGTTGGCCGGAAATCGGAGTCCGCTGCGCCGTTTGTGATTTGTCATTTATTGATTGCAGGGTAGGGTGCATTTCGGCGGGCCGTTGGAGCGGGCTTGTCGGACTACAAAATTACTGGTTATCCCAGGAAAAGGCCGACAGGACCGCAACCTCCGCTGCTGCCAAACGGTGCGCTTGGGAGTGGTCTCTCCCCCCCGCACCACACCCCAACGCGCCGAAACGACCCTCGTCCCACGGAGAAACGAGCATCGTCCCAAGAAGAAACGACTGTGGTCTTACGGAGTAGCGACCCTCTTCCCGCGAAGAAACGACACTCGTCCCGCCGGGAAACGACCAGCTTCAAGGTCCTCGAAAGCAGTGCTCATGTGGGCCAATCGATTGAAGGGGAGGGTTGGGGCATGTAGAGGCGAGAAAATAGAAAAACACGCGCAGAAAACGCCAAAAAGAACAAGCGAATGCTCTGCATGTTTAAACTTTTTAATTTTTGAATATTTTTTGGAAAAAGTTTTTTCTGTTCTTGGTATTTTTGTTTGTTTTCAAAACGTTAATCGATCAAAAATGGGGCAAATATATACAATATCTACAAAGCTAAAAGTATTTACACTGTACATAGTCGGAAAAACGAACGGGCTTACGCACCTCCCGGCCACGGCGATTGGTCGTGGGAGGCAGCGGGTTAGATTCGGAAGATGTCGAGACGGCTGAAGCTTGTAGACCGAGATGGTGGTCTAGTTGAACTGAACTAAAGTTCTGTACGCTGGTGCGGTGAGTTGTGACGTCGCACGAGACACTACTAGACGAAGTAGGCGAGGTAGTTTCTTCCATAAAGGCGGGTTTCAGACGGTCGATGGTGACGACTTCGCGTCGACCACCGCGGTCAATAGTGTACGCCTTATTCGCACGATGCAGCACTTTGAAGGGTCCTATGTACGGCGACTGAAGAGGCTGTCGAACACCGTCTGCGCGAAGAAGGACGTGTGAACACGTAGACAGCTTCTCGGGCACGTACACGGGTATCTTCTGCGATCGAGGAGCGGGTGGACGTAGCTCACGCATCTGGTGAGCCAATCGATCAGTGTAACTTCCGTAGTCAAAAGTGGAAGTACAGTAGGCTGGTGCTACCAGCTGTCCGCGCAACCGCAGCGTGCAACCATAGACTAGCTGCGCTGGTGTGGCTTCGAAATCGGTTTTAACCGTGTTTCTTAAGCCTAGGAGAACGAGCGGCAGCGTCTCAGACTATGAAGGAGCTGCGTGCGCAAGTAGCGCTGCCTTCAGCTGGCGGTGAAAACGCTCCACCAGGCCGTTAGCGACCGGATAATACGCCGTCGTCTGAACGCGGCGACAGCCTAAATCCCTAAGCAATGTGGCAAACGTTGAGGCGAAATGTGCCCCTCGATCAGTGGTCACGCTGGCGGGTCAGCTGTATTGAGCTATCCAGCGCTCCAGAAAAGCTTTCGCTACTGTTTCCGAAGAGCAGTTGGGTATGGGAATAGCTTCCGGTCACCTAATGAATCGATCGACACAGGTCAGTAGATACACAGAGCTTTCGAAGGCGGCAGAGGACCTACGAGGTCCACGTGCCGTGAGAAAAACGTGCGTCTGGCGTCGGAAAGGTGCTTAATAGGCTTCCCGTGTGTTGGTGAACCTTCGCGCCTTGCCACGGAAGGCAAGCAGCTGCCCAAGTACGAACGTCCCGATTAACATTGCACCAAAGGAATCGTGCGGTTACGAGTTTAACCGATACACGAACGCATGGATGAGACAAGCCGTGCAACATGTCGAACACGGTTTGCCGAAACTCGCGTGGGACAACTGGGCGCGGAGTGCCCAGAGATAAATCGCAGAGTATAGTGCCGGCTGATGGTGTCAGCGGAACGGGTCGTATGTCCAATGAGGAAGACTTGCGTAGTAGATCAAACTCAGGGTCGTTGCGTTGTGCTGTGGCCATGGCTGTCAAGTCGATAGAAGTGCCGGCGTCAGCGGAGATAGCTTGCATGCGAGAAAGTGCATCGGCGACGGCACACCTGAGTCATACCGCATATCGGTCGTAAACTGAGCGACAAAGGTAAGGTGGCGCGACTCTCTAGGAGAGTATCGGTCGGTAGTCGAGCCGAGCACGTAAGTCAGGGGTTTGTGGTCGGTGAAGACGGCAAAAGAGCGGCCTTCTAAGACATGTCGAAAGTGACGTATCGTTAGATACGCGGCTAGTAATTCCCTACCGAACGTGCTGTAGCGAGATTCGGTAGGTTGTATGCGTTTGGAGAAAAACGCTAAGGGCTGCCACGTGTCAGCTACTCGTTGCTGCAAAACAGCGCCGACTGCCACGTCCGCGGCGTCAGTACTGGGGGACAGTGGGGCGGCCGGATCGCGATGCGCTGTAGAAGCTATGTTGGCGATAGCCGCTTTCAGCCACTTAAAAGCAGCGCGTGCTGGGGCAAGAAATTCGAATTTTTTGAGTTTCCTTGGAGAAGATACTGGAGGGGTTGCATCAGCGAGGCACACTTGGCTATAAATCGTAGGTAAAAGTTGACAGTGCCATCATAACGCCTGAGCTGTTTGGAAGAATGAGGCTCAGGGTAGTCGATAATGGCTGGAATTTTATCCTGCAGTGGCACGACGCCTGCAGTGGAGATACGATGGCTGTGGAAGTTGACTGAATCGAAACCAAACGAACACTGTTCTGCTTTGGTCGTCACCCCGTGTTGAGGTAAACGATCAAAAAGTGTTCGCACGTGGAGCACGTGCTCTTCTCGTGAAGAGCACGCGGTTAAAATGTCGTCGGGTTACGCGTAAGCGAATGCAAAGCCTCGACAAACTTGGTCGATGAAGCGCTGAAAAGTTTGCGCGGCATTCTTTAGACTAAATAGCATGCGCAGAAACTCGAAGCAACCAAATGGAGTCGTCACGACAGCTTTAGCGATGTCCGCTTCGGCTACCGGAATTAGGGTGTATGTGCGTACCAAGTCGATTTTGCTAAAGATGATTTTACCCTCCAGACTGGCGGCGAGATCCACTGTGTGGGATCGGGTAGCGGTCAGGCGTGGTAACTGTATTCTGGGTTCGATGGTCGCCGCAAGGACGCCAGTCCCCCATGACCTTCTTCGGGAACATGTGCAGAGGTGACGCCCATGGGCTGTTAGACGGTCTAACGATACCAAGCTGAAGCATGTGGTCGAATTCAGCTCGTGCTGCACGTAGTTTGTCAGGAGCAAGCCGTCTTGGTCGTACGCTAACTGGCTGACCACGCGTGACAACGTGATGAGTGACCTCTGTCGTAACTGGCGGAAGATTTGCAGCTTGTCGTAGCAGTCGCGGGTATTCGGACATTAAGTTCGCATAATCTGTTGGTACATCGGCGATTCAAAAAACGGGGCTGCTTATGGGGGCGTCCATAAGAACGCCTTCAACCCGTAGTTTAGAACGGTCGTCTAAAAGTCTGTGGCGACCAGCATCAACAAGCAAGCCAAACTGTCCGAGGAAGTTGATACCGATAATTGCGAAGGGTAAAGACACAACCATGAAGACCCACTGAAAATCTCGCAGAAGCTGGAGGTCCAGGTTCATCATGCGCTGACCGAATTAAGCTGTCGGAGAACCGTTGGCCTCACGCAAATTGTACGTAGGCTCTGAGTGCTTGTCGTTAGCAGTTGCTGGAATGACGCTGACTTCCGCTCCTGTGTCGATGAGGAACGTGATGGAAGAACGTCAATTCTTAACGTAAAACATGCGATTTGCTTGCTTACCGACGGATGCGTTGGTCTTGCTAGTATGCGGGCTATTTGCTTTCCCTGAAGCAGCTGGGTCGTGCCTAAGGCAGAGAGCCGGACAACGTCTAGCTCTTCCACCGTACTGGCGGTGCTACCAACATACTCCTTCGACGAGTGGTATTATTTGACTGAGAACGTGCAGGGAAAATGTTGCACCTTCGTGCCGAACGTGACCTACTCGGTGCAGGCACAGACGAGCCGCAATGAACGGTAGCCAAAACGTGGTCAGCATTTGACCGTGGCACAAGCCGCTTCGAAGCTTTCATCGCTGCTATCCTGCTGTGAAGTAGCGCAATTTCCACCTCTTTAGGGCCAAATTGGCCTGACGACTGGGAGAAAACAGAGGATTCGGTTTTCCTCACTGAGAATACGTCACCGGAGATAGTGGTCGTCTGCTGCAGAAAAAGTTCGAACGCACCGTCTGCCTTGGTAGCTAATTCTTTCAGGGGTATATCTATAAATATGGACAGCAATACCCGCAATTGCTCCGGGAGACGAATAAACCACAGCTCCTTTATCCTTTCTGCGCTCAAGAATAAGGGACCAGCGATGTGCTCAAGTTCGCGGAGCAACGCCGCGGCTTGCAATCTCCAAGATTGAGACCATTGAGCTGTCCAAATCGAGCGCGTGCGCTGGGCTGTAACTCTTTTAAAATCGTTCGCTTCATTGTTTCGTACTTTGCCTCATTCGACGGGCAGCGTAGAATGTCCTCAGCCAGCGTCACAACCGACGAAGGAAGGCGTGGGACGAGCTGATTGTACCTCGGACGGTCCGCCGTAATGCCCTTATTTTCCAGTTTGATCTCGAATATCGTACACCAAACCTCTGGACTGTGTTCTATGAAACTTGGAACAGCCAAAGTAAGCCTGGTTACGCTGTGAAACGACGCAGATGCCACTCTCGAAATGTGAGTCGAAAAGATAAAGGATGAACAAAAATACGATAAAAGTACTAAAATTACCCAGGAACAAATGAATACAGGTATATAATCGCGAATAAAGAACGAAATCACCAAAAAATACCAACGAGAAAAAAGGTTGAATTCGCTCGTGCGAATCGGCGTCATCAATTTGTAGGACTAGTTAATACTAGTCCAAGACGGTGCACGAAATTAAGCGCGGATATCAGAAGACAATCGGAGTCGGACACAGTGGACTGTATTCGATGGGCTACAATAAGAAACGGACGGAGGAAGCGAGAAGAGACAGAAAACGTGAGCGTGGGAACTTAAAAGGCTGTCGAGTCTAGAGCCGTTTGTAAGGACGATTAAAGTAAGAGGGAATAATGGACAATCGGTCAACAGATAAATTGTACATGAAAGGTAAGAGTTATATTTTGGGCGCTACACCACAGCCAGATACGTGCATTACAACCTGTCTGTTGCACAACCTGTTTGCTTTTAACCTTTGATCATGCCTGCGTTGGTGTGCCTCGATGATTTGGGGAATACACTATTTATTTATTTATTTATTGGACAATTAACCACCATTTATCCAAGCTTGTGTTTGCGTACACTTACCTTTGTCGTTTGGTGTACATATGCAATGACCTGGAGATAGTCCTGTTTGTCTGTGGAAAATATTAATAAAATATAGTAGCACTCTCTACATAGAAGATTTAGGAAGCATGCAGGTTCGGAAGAAGACTGCGTGTGTTTGAAGCACACAGACGAATCTCATTCGCGCACTTCCGGTTTTTCGCCACGAATAGCTTTGCTGCGTATCGGCTGGTGATTAGAGCTTCCCCTAGCTAAAACCATTTTTACGGTATCTACAGTTAGTAGGCTTTTTCGTTTCGACAATAAACGTATATCTCGCCCTTACGTTTATCTTTTCACGACTTATACTTGGGGCGGGACGGGTCTGACATTATAGCGACCGAAGGATTCCGCTGTGCCTGGTGACCCCGACCGACAAGTTGGTAAGCCACATACTAAGCTTTATCCAAGTTCTTTCTGTTTTGCAGTACGTCCATCCATTTTCAATTTTGTGTGCATATTTCAGGTTTTATATCGCTTACTTTGCATCAGTTTTTTGCTATGAATAGGTGTCACCCAGTTCTCGACGGCCAGTATGATAATGCAACCATCGCCACTCTGCCATATCGCGAAAGCAATCCAAAACCTTGGTTTGATCAGTTAGACACTTTTTGAACCAGGTGGCGTTAGAACTGAAAGAATCCAGTATCTCCACGTCGTTTCCGAGCTTCCGCTGCACGTCGCCGATGATATCGATGATACATTCCCGTTACCAGCCGAAGAAAATATACGGCGTAATTAAAGCCGCCGTCCTCAAAAGGACTGGTGGTTCAGATCAGCAACCTATAACAAAGCTTCTGAGTGAAACGGCATTGGGCAACCTCACGCCATCGAAGCTACTAGAAAAGATGCAAAATTTAGTCAAACTAGACATGGTGGACGACACGTTTCTCAAGGAAATGTGACTGCGTAGATTCCCACGTGAAACGTGCAGTATCGTCTACGCAAATGCTGGCGCAACCCTGACGCTGATGGCTGAGCTCACAGACCAAATTTGGGAATCCTAGGCCACATTTCGAAAGTTCGATCTACGTCCAAAGATGATATTGCAGAAAGGAAAGCATGGTTTGCCGCACACACCAACAAGTTTACGGAGTTCACAACTTATGGGAGTAGCTGCGGATGTCGATCTTCAAATCGTCAAGGTCCAACGCGGTCAAACTCACCGCGCAGTATGTCTTCATACCGTTGGTAAAATCACCATGTTGCTTCAAACGTAACGCGCAGAGAAACGGGCCTGTTAGTACGTAATGGCTACGGAAGTAGCTGATCAACATAGTCACCTATTCTTCGGCACTGATCGACAAACTGAGTTCGCTATCTCATCGACAATGGAGCAGAAGTCAGCGCCTTTCCATGTGAGCCCAAGGACGCAGCCGGAAAGTGAACTGGTTCACTACACGCAGCAAACGGCACCAGCAACCGCGTCTACGGTTCGCGCTGGCGCAGGCCTTACCTCGGCCTGCAACGCTCTTTTCGATGGATATCCTTGTCGCTGACGTCCAAAATGCGATTATTGGGATGGATTTTCTTCAGCACTTCGACCAGCACGTGGATGTTAAACGACCTCGTGTCATCGATCCGACAAGTAAACCTTTCGTCGCTGGAATATCCAGCAACTTAGCATCGCTCAGTCCGTTGTAAGACACTGCCAACCCGCCAGCAGACAAAGTCTCACTTAAACGTTTTCCTGTAGTCTTCCGACCTTCATTACCTCTGTCAACCGCAGCCGCAGTTACGCCGCATCACATAATTACCAATGGTCCGTCCGTCCCAGCAAAAGCTCGAAGACTGATTCCGGAAAAACTGAAAACTTCCCTTGCGGAATTCGAGCACATGCGCGAAATTGGCAACGTCCGACCATCTAGAAGCCATTGGTCTTCGCCCCTCCACATTGTCCCGCAAAAGGCAGGAGACTGGCGACAATGTGGCGATAACCGTGCCCACAACAACGTGACAATTCCGGATGGTTATCCTATCCCTCACATACAGGATATTACAGCGTGGCTTCTTGGCGCTCGCCTGTTCTCGAAGATCGATCTGGAGTGTGCTCAGCATCGGGGCACGGTCGCTGAGGAAGACATACTTGAAACCTCCGTTATTACACCAGTTGGAATATTAGAGTTTCTACGGACGCCATTCGGTCTGCGCAACGACCCGCAGACCTTTCAATGCTTATGGACACCGTCGTACGTGGACTCGACTTCGTCCACCCGTACCTCGAAGGCATCCTGGTGGCCGGTACTTCGGAAAAGTAACACCGAACACATCTACGACTGTTGCTGGTACAGCTGAAGGCGCGCAACGTCACTGTCAACCCGAAAACGTGCATTATCATGCAGTCGCGCATTGGCTTCCTCGGACATCAACTTGAATCCGAAGGTATCCGCCCTTTGCAGGACAGAGTCAAGGCAATTCACAACTTTCCCTATCCAACAACTCTAGGCGCTATTCGACGCTTCAACTGCGTGGTCAACTACTATCGCGGACTCCTGCCACGCTGCGCCGAGCTTATGCAATCGCTCACCCATCTTCTGCCTGGATGCAACAACCGTGACGCAAGAAAAGCATTCGAAGCTAGCAAAGAAGCACTCGCTTCCGCCGCCATGCTGCATTACGTCGACTCGAACGCGCTAACCAGTGTAGCCGTTAACGCTTCGGAAAACGCAATCGACGCTGTTCTACAGCAGTTTTCCCAAGGTAATTAACAACCACTAGCGTTCTTCTCCCGACGTCTTCAGACAGCTGAGTTGAAATGCAGCACATTTGGCCGCGAGTTACACGCCGTATACCCCGCCGTCCGCCATGTTTAACACGTTCTCAAAGGTAATCATTTTACGATTTGTACAGATCACAAACCACTCGTCTATGCCTTCCGGAACCCTTCGCCCCGACACTCTCCGCGTGAAGTTCATCATCTAGGTTTCGTGTCTCAGTTTTCGACGGACGTCCAACATGTTTCTGGCAAGGATAAGGTCGTGGCAGACACGCTTTCAAAAGTAAACTCTCTGGCACCGACCGATCAGTCGCTCGATCTGTCAGCTATGGCCGCTGCTCAGCAAGCCGAAAAACTTAATGTCATCCTGTGCAGAGTCCACGTTAAAGTTGGTACCTAGGCCGCTTCCTTCGTCTACAGGTACAATAATCTGCGACATCTCTACCGGTCATCCACATCCACTGGTACCAAATGCCTACCGCCGAAACGACTTCGATAGACTGCACAACAATCGCTAGCTGGGAAAAGCGTAGGTCAGTATTTATTAGCCGCTCAAAAGTAGCACATATAGACAACGACAAGGGCTCTATAGGTACGTCTGTTCTACCGCCAGCAACGTATATCCCTAGCAGTCCAGAGAAGTCAGGTGAAAATCCTCCGACATTCTCCATTGCACCAGGAATGCGTAAGTCTGGCCGACAGGTTCATTGCCCTCGTCGTTTTGCCAATACAGTGTAGTTTCCGCTAACATCACCTTTACCATTTCTGAAAATAACAAAAAATAGCAAAATGTTCTGAAACCACCACAAAAAAGGATTACAACGTTTTGAAAACAAAAGCTTTTTCTGGTTATTTTAGTTTAGCACTTGTTATTGCCAGGCACTATTGTTATTGCCGTTTTTCCTTTGCTTTCCATGTGCGCGTTCCATGTGTGCACTCAAATTGGAACCGGGTGCCTCAACTTGTACAATGAACGTTTTCCGTAGAACCGCTACCCTTTAAGGAACCGTTTTTGCAAACAGTATTTCGTTTCGACATCGTTAGTGAGAACACGGTTGGGAGCCCGCTAGGATCCGGTAGCCAGCAGCTGCATCAGATTGCAACACCTACCCTCGCAGAAGGCTGGCGGGCTACGGATAGTCCTCACGTAGGTCGAAGGACTGTTTACACAGTTTCTTCTGGGGTGGACTGGGTAGCATTCTGGAGATTCTCCTGCATTATCTGAGTAGGTTGTGCAAACTATTACATATAATCACTTACTGCACACTTAGAGGTTTGTAGCGCCTTGACGAATGCTACACAAGAAATCCGTAGCCCAGTAAGACAGAAGACGGCAGGATATAAAGAATGTCTTGAGAAAATAGCACTATACAATGGCTATGTAAATATAGCCTGAGGGCAGTGGGAGAAATTGATGTAGCAATGAGTTACACCACGACGGAGTGCACAGCCGGGAACATACGGGCAAGATGGCGGACCAAGTTCAAAAATGCAGTCCGGTATATATAGGCTTTGGATGAGTGCAAAGTAAAACAAAATGTGTACAAGTTTGGGTGGTGATGCTTGTTGGATTAAAATGTCACTGTCACTACAGATTGTTTTCAGAATGCTGACATTATGTTGCATTTGTTTGTATGCCTTAACACACACGATTAACAAACACGGCGCCACGGTTGGCTTCAACAAGCCGATCTGTCGTGCAACCCCCTCACATCCTTCCCTAACTAGTTCGCGTCGTCCAATGCGGTTTCTTAGCCAATACGCGGGAACAGTGTACCACAAAATACTTTCATCCCGTCACCTTTGTGCTTTCCCTTTATTAACTAGGAACCGTACTTGACATAGACTAACGCGAAGAGTTCAATCCTGTTAGCGTGAGTCGGCCACTCTCGTTACATTGGTGACCCCGACACGAATCATCGTTGCACCATAACTTGGGGAATTCTACAAGGGAAGCGACTCATTAGTTCATTCATTTTTTGCACTATGTCACTTATTTGGACAGCATTAAAGGCCAATATACAGGTAATGGAAAGCAAAGATAAGACAAGCATATGATAGCATATGTTTGTGTAAGCGAACCAAAGATGGAGCTGTGTGGAACAATCCAGCAGCAAAATGACAGGAAGGAACTCGACAGCAAATCCAGACTGGTTCTGCATGAACACTTAATCACGCAGGCGTCATGTATGGATACCAAGGAAGGTTTGCTGAAAACACATTGTCTAATCATGGGAGATTTTAATGTACCCACAGTTGTCTCAGCGACTTCTAGTGGTCCTTACTTCAAATCAAAGCTTCTCGAGTTTATGGATACAGCAGCTCTGTACAACCACGTGCACCGACCAACTAGACACCGCGGTTCAAATAAGCCATCGCTTCTGGATTTAATCCTAACCAACGAAGAGTTGATGATTGAGACAATTTCATACTATCCACCATTAGGCAACAGTGACCACTCAGTGTTAAATTTTGCCTATGTGTGTTACGCCAATACTACTGAAATCAGACATGAAAGCCGACGAACTATAACCAACTATACAGTGCTTCACAGCCTAGCGACAACCGTCAACTGGGACCTCAATCTGCAGAGCATGGCAGACGACGCGTGGAACCAACTAAAGGACAAAATTAGTTGTGTCACGCAAGCAGCCGCAACGGACCAACATCTGGATCCGAAGCAGAACGCGTAAATGGATAAGCACCAAAGACAAGATCTGGAGACAACACGCGCTGAACAATTGCGACGCCACCTGGGAAAATTACAAAATAGCTAGCCGAACAACCTCCTCGTGGTGCCAGCTGGGTGGTTCGGGATTTTCCCGTTCCAGCAAATCGTTCGGCGGCAGTGTTCCAGGATGTGGTGGGATTTCGCCTGGCAAGCGTTCTCCCTATAAAAAACCACAGATATCCGTTTACCAACACTGTGACGTGGCGGATGTGACTCGCCACTAAATAAAGTCACTGCCTCTTCCCTTTTCCGGCGGATCATTCACACCTCACGAACGACATCTGCTTCAAAGCGTTCCATGGACTCCCCCTTTGATGGCGAACACAATGAACAAAAACACACACAGAGTCACATTTACCTACTCATACTACATGGCCCCTCCAAATACACAGTTAAACATACTTTTACATGTCAAAACACACATAAATTCCTATGCCATTTGTTAAAATGCACTAATTTGTGCAATTGCCGATCATACATGTCTGTATTACCATGATCATGCCCTTGATGGTGTGCCTCGCAATGACGAGAATAAACTATTTATTTATTTATTCATTTATTGCGCATCACTGATTAGAGCCGATAAGTACGAATGGCAAAAAACATGGTACTTAAATTCACGAACAATACAAAACTGCTGTACAAGTAGGTGAACAGCAGAAGGAACGTTAAAACGGGAGTACCACCACTCAAGACGGATGGTGGCCTAACGACTACTGCTGTGGATGCTGCGAACGCATTACTTCTGCAGTTTGGCACAGTGACTGCAAATGCCATAGAACCTTTGCCAAACCAGCATTCACCCAACGTGGTCGGCATATCAACTGTCACTTTTACCTCAGTAGCTGTCGCTAGTAAAGTACGGTCAATAAGAGAAAATAGCGCTCCGGGAGTCGACAAGATCAGACCACAAGTTCTTAAAACTCTTGCTCCCACCATAGCAGCACGCCTTGCAAGCTTTTTCCAAAGTCTACTCAATTCCCAAACACTTCCGTCTGAGTGGAAAAGCGGGATAGTCACTCCGATATACAAAGGGGTTAAGCGATCGGATCCTGCCAACTACCGACCCATTACTCTCCTCCCTGTTTTATCAAAAGTAATGTAATCGTTATTAGCAGATGAAATTACACGATATTTTGGGAGTCTGAAGCTAACTTCTCACCTCCAACACGGCTTTAGGCGCAAACGATCTTGCCACACAAATCTGCTTCCTGCTCGGGATTCATGGACCAAAGCGCTTGATGAAGGATCCCCACTTGATGTGATTTATCTAGACTTTTCGAAGGCATTCGACAGAGTCAATCACTTAGCTCTGCTGCATAAGCTTCGTGCCTACGGTATCCATGGTTCCCTACTCACCTGGCTAGCAGCATATTTGCATGACAGAACGATCAAGGTCAGCGTCGCCGATGCCCTCTCGGAAACCCTCTGCATCTCCAGCGGTGTTCCTCAAGGATCCGTCCTTTGTCCCCTCCTTCTTCTGGTCTACATTAATGACCTCCCGGATAATATTCAATCCTGGACGCAACTTTTGCAGATGACGCAAAAATCTGGAGAGTTCTTCGCTCAACATCAGACTGTGCCCTCCTCCAGAATGATTTGGATCGAATCAACAAATGGGCAGATATAGACCACCTCCCTCTGAAATCCTGCCAAGTGTCACCTACTGTCATTGCGCAGCAATCTTACCAACACGTACCTCTTGGGGCAGTACGTTTTACGGCGCGTGACCACAGAAAGAGACTTAGGTATCATTGTGCAAGAAAGTCTGGGGAATTCGCTCCAATGTTCCAAAGCAGCGAACGTGGCGAACATGAACCTGAGACTTTTGAGGCGAGCTTTTGGTGTCTTTGAACGACGGTTGGTACCCATGCTTGTCAACTCCTATATCTGTCCCCACGTCGAATATGCCGTCCAGGCTTGGTGCCCATGGTTAAAACGGGACATTCATCTCTTAGAGCAGCCCCAACGAAGAGCTACCAAGGCAACACGCGGATTATCTGGTCTCAATTATGAAGTGTGTCTCAGTTTACTCGGAATGCTTTCCTCCGAATACCGACGACTACGCGGAGATCTCATTCTCGCATACCGGATATTAACGGAAAGCGATCACCCGTGCAAATCGCTGCTCACCCTAGCCTCATATATGCGATCGAGAGGTCATAACCTCAAGCTGATAATCCAGCACTCCCGATTAGACTGTAGAAAATATTTTTACTCTCTTAGAATCTGTTCACAATGGAATGACTTGCCAACGCATGTGGTAAACGCTCCGAACATTACAGCCTTCAAACAATTGTTAGACATTCATCTGAGTAACAAACAACACATTGTGGTGTGATGTACTAGGTTTAGACTATTGGCATTTCAGTTCCATGTCGGAATCTAATGATTTTTATTTATTTTGCATTTACCATCCTATGGGTCTTGTAAAGCCAATGCTTTTTATCCCATCATACACTATTGAACTACACTACTGAACTATTGAACGACAAAGTAGAGACTGATGTTAGGAGTAGATACGGAAGATGAAACGTTTGCACGATACATTTTTTGTGAGACTCCACTGTTACTTTCAAACTAAATCTGTATCAAAAGCACTTGGTTCCTTATAGCGCTCTGTAAAGTGCAGTAAGAAGACGAAAGCTGACTTTTGGATAGATGCATGTATTTAGTATTGTCTCCTAATATGAAAGTGGATAGTGGATAATACCAAATGCGTGCATATCCCAGCCCTCGTCCCTTTACCGCACTTTTAACTCTGTACCATTTATCTATTACATGGCAATTTGTTTACAAGCCAGATAGGCCATACATTAATCCGGAAGAGAACCAGACAATCGTTCCGTCCTATTCGGGATTACCATTGGTGCGCATCCCATCGGTCCTCTTCAGGGAACTGAACCCATGAATACTAGTAGCTTGCGCCATCAGCCAGCAGCTTATGCCACTGATAATCGTGGATTGAGATTTGCGATATGGCCCGATTCGTCTTTTGCTGCCACGCAGGTTACCGCCTGAGCAGAGGAGAGTGGCATGCCCTAAGATGTCAGGACTTCCCTACCAGTAGGCGTGAATCCACAGATCAATTGGTGAGAAGAATATGAGACGCCCGTCAGACAGTTCCATTGAACCAGCTTTGAGAACGGAAAGGGAAGGCTCGTGCACCACAGAGCCCGAGGCACTTGACTACCACTTTTAATGCCCGGCGCCTGCTGGCTGACAATCATTTTGTAGACGTTTTACACCGTGTCCATGGAAGACGGGGTGGTGGCAGCGGCTTGATAGGTGTTTTCACTAATATGTGGCCTACTGTACGACGTGTATAGATGACGGAACACTGCTATCTGAACAGACACGATGTGATGGTTTGCGAAGCCTTTGTTAGAACATTGTAGCTTGGTGACTGTGTGTATCAGCACGGCTAGTTCTACATATTCGGTCTTGTAGATGCACGTAATGTGGCATAAGATCTGTGAACATCTGAAGAGTGACAGCATGTATTTAACCGATGGAGTAGAGATACGATTAATTCGAAGGTCTCACACAGAGTATGTGTAACCATTGATCACTTTACTGGCTCCAACTGTGGGGAGTTGATCTAAGATAGAATAGGTCTCAAAGGGATGTCCACACTGTGCAATTTTGGCCACACATAAACCTGCGGTGTCTGCGTGCCCTTGAGTCTGCATCGTTATCCTATCTCGAGAAACAAGTCAGGAAATAAATCTATAGGACAGTGTTGTTCCATAGATCTGGAGATAACATTTTGCTGGTATTGTTGACTGCGAGGACCAGTTAACCCAACTCGTTCCCTAGTTAAATAATAAACGTCCAAACAAAAGTGCGACAACGGAATGCAAACAACATGACGCCCGGCACTTATTTGATACCCTAATAGATTGTAAGAGTGAAGGTACAATACGCAGCTCAGTTTTTCGCAGGCCAACGCAGAAACTACAGCACTTGAAATTCTGCAGCTTTGTCCCAAAGCGGTTCAAACCAGTTCTGGTGAGGACTCGGTTCAACAGGGTTATAATACTATGCACTGTTGACGCACTGGAACAAGGGTTCTTCTTGATAACTCACACTCTTGTAGCTAATTGATACCAACCGTCCTTCACCGCCCAACTTAATGCTGTGAAGGCAGTAGAAAGTGTACCTAAGGCACCGAAGCTGAAACTAACCACGCGACTGCCATTCACAGGAGACTGTGTATGCAGTGTATTTCAGTGCCGATTGAAATCCAAATTGGCATGCGTATACCCAGCGGCAGAACCAGTACTAAGCTATAAAACGTATCGTAGCCCTACTCTGCCAGTTAACTCCTCTCCCCGCTGTCGCTGTCCAGCCGTTCACACGTCCTATACAACGTTACATGTAGTTGCGAGGTTGGATACCTGGGAATGACAAGAAGACAATTGTGGGTGAAGGTCGCGGAGCACATGCCAGCGTGGGTTAGTAGACATATTTCGCAGCTGACTGTGTCTGCCTACCCAGGTGCGCAACAAATGAAGTGGAATAAAGTTCCAGAGAAACAGCCAGCGTCATACATCACTGCCACCTACAGGCGGACAATAATTGTGCAGACCCTGTGCGAGCTGGCCGTGTTATCTTTACCACAATGTACCCCCTAACTGTAAGGTATGCAGAGGTCGTAGCCATCAGACCACTTGGCCCAACACTGTGTACGCAGAAAAACACATTTGTGACCCTGGCTTTGTCGTGGTTGCCGGCCAAGAACAGGTGACAAGGTTACTGTATGTGTGTGGGTTCATTTTAGACGATTTGTAATTTCATCTGCCCTCAATGCATGATATTATGAATTTACGCGTCTGTATTAGGCACTGGAAAATATGTAAAAAGTTTTCCGGAAGTGAATCGGTCGTCACTCCTGTGTGAGCTTTTCCGCTAACAGGTTCCTCGGGAACTAACTGTTTCAGCATGTGTATCCATAATATTGCTACATGCATCTTATGTATAAAAAGAAGTATTTATAGGCCTATGTAAAGCTTGGTATACTTGAATCCATGAAGTATTCATCTGCATGAAATTGCACGCGTATTGCTGTATATAAGGTATTCTCATGTCCTTACTTTCTGCATCATATCCGTTTATGTAATTATCTGGAAGTTATTGTGCTAGCTGACGTGTTACTCCGCTCAGATATTTTGCCTGTTGTTTTGCGGCTATCTACAAGGCTTTGTTCTGTAGACGCCATTGGAAGTTATGTTTGTAAATCTTTAGTACCTCCGCACTTCCGAATGATTTTTGCCTAGCATTATTGGACCAAATTCCGTGAGGAGACTTGTTAACTCAGCTTACAGTGTGCAATTATCGCTGCCCGTTAGATAAGGTAGCATAAAACTGCATTAAATATGGTTTGTAGATTCAAGGTTTTTATGCTCAAATCTCAAACTTTGAGAAAAGGGCTCTGACCGAAAACACAAGAGCTGTAGAGCTAATGGACTATGGATTCGCGAGTGTAGCTGTCGCGCAGATTTCCTCATTTCTCTGGATACGATGTGTAAAGTGAGATAACAACGTGGTTTCACCTTGCATCTATGCAAAGCAGGTAGCTTGATTCTTTATACTTTGACTACGTGCTCTTGAACAAATCAGGCGGATCGCACTTGGGGCGCTTCCGGATTTCTGGAGTGACGACCATCTTACTCTTCCTTGCTAGGACCATTTTTGTGGTGCATTTTAGCTAACGGAACTGCAAATTTTAACAATAACCGTATGGCTCACCAATTTATTCGTCTTTTTGCGGCTTTTCCTTACGGTGGATTGAATTTTGATTTACCGCGACTAAACGATTGCGCCGGATGGTAACACCGAAAGTTTGTAATTCTGGTCCTCCATTTGTGATGCATTCAGTAAGTCTCCCGAGACGGGTAGACGGAACGCTTACTTTACAAACCATCTGATGATGTCATCAAATAAGCCAGTAAGCAGACCTAGCTATTAGAAACATTTATGTGCTAATATTTAACTAATAAGTAATATCTGGCTAACAAGCAGAAAGTGATGAGAGAAGTCAAGTAGATACGACGGCATCAACCATCAGGTACTGCTTTTGGCCCAAGTAATTAGTTAATGTTGATGGCAGCTCAACGGAAGGATGTAACTTTGGATCCTATAGGTGCTTAACGCCAACATCTATGAACTGCTTACGGAGAATGGACTAAAGGCAGAATAAAGCCTACACCAAATACCGTGTTCTTGTGACCCATCTGAGAAGCTCGAATTTCTACAGGAAATAGTCAGAAAAGCTTGCAATTCGAGCAACCAAACTCCTAGTGGACACGTTGCCATGCATTTAGCTAATAAAATGATTATTCTCAATGAGTTTCGATCGGGATCTGACCAGTGGTAAAGCTTGCGCAGCCACCGTTTGGTCTGTTTAGTTGGCATCGAAATACTGAGTAACTCAGACCCGCGTACTACTTCCGCGACGATCACAGTAGCACCAAGCTAGCAGTGCATAAGCGTTGCATTCGATCGTCGCTGTTTCTCGCTGCTATTTCAAGCTTGATAGTCCTCGTTTTGACTATGTCGAGCATTTATCACTCGATTCGGTTCTGTTATTTGTTTTGTTAAATTATGTGTGGTCCATACCTTCCTGTTAGGTTTTCGCTTTCAGTACGCTACCAAACTATCTTCATCCATTACAGAGCCTCGGATTGCTGCGTGAAATCGCGATTTTAATTAATCGGATTCCCTTTTGTGTGTACGTCATAAATTAATCAAGGACAAGGCGATTCAAGTTCATTTGTTAATTTATTCTGCTAATTAGGTTTGCTGCTTGTTCATATTTGGCACTGTGCGTTGAAATCGAATGAAACAGCATCGCGTTAATGTCGCTAATTAGCATTAACTACAGCTTAGTTGGGTAAACAATCATTGCACATGACATCTGTTTTCCTACCTCGAAAAAGCAAAAGTTCCTCCACTCGACAACCAATAGAACAACCATTTCCGGTGCGCTGCACGCGTTCCGTGCAGTGTCGATTGTTTTGTTAACATTTTTCCATTCCACTAATTCGCCGAGAGGCAAAACCTTAACTGTTCTTGGCCAGATTTTCTCGCTATATTTGGTCTGCTTCAGATTCGTGATTTTCATGCAACGAACGATAATGAACCTTACGCATCGAGCAAGTCGTGGTCTATTTAAAGATATGGAAAAATCAAGTTTTCCCAAATAGCCATGATCGCATTTGAAACACAGAAATTCTACTGCTAAGGTTGAAAAGACGCAGATTTCCTTAGTGTTTTGCCATACGGTAGTATTTGCTCCGAGCTCCAAAATGAATAGTGAAAATAGTGTCTTATTTGCCAACGTATAGTTCAGTGTAAGATAGTTCTGATGATGAGCTGACCTCTCAAAACCCGAATTGGTTCCGAATTTAACCCGTACGTTAAAAGAGTCAAGAAACTCAATTCCTGTAACGGGTTGGTCATTGAATCCCCTGAACGAACTAGTGCACTTTAATTCTCAGAAGGAGGCTCAACCGACCTCGTTGCTTAGCAGACTGTGGAGCACCACAAGCGCAAGATAGTTTGTCTTCCCTTTCGAACCGAAGTCGCAAGGATAATGGAGAATTAACTTTTCCATAAAACTATGTGAGTTGTAATGCTTCAACCTGAGTTGGTACATGGCTGTGTTTACGCGTTTGCTATACCGTCGGATGAGGACAATGCGATCACCACACTGGACGATTTTACCAGCTCTTCATCTGATCACTTTGGTTTCCCAAAGTGACCATCAGTGAGTTATAGGACGTGCGTAAAATGATGTATACACTGGGTACACTCCGTGCTTACGTCTTATGGGCTCTTACTGTCTACCCAAACGCAGATTTATGGAGATTTTCAAGTTGTAGGCTGAGTCATACTATTAGAAGAGGTGGCATTGAAGAAGAAATACCTTAGTAGTCACGAAACCAATCCACAGACCGGTTCACTACTGAATTTCGGAATATTTCTCTGAATACTGAACGGATACCAATAGAAACATTTATTGTGTTTATTTGATCGATCGTACTGGGAGCGAAAGTGGAAGTTTAGGATCCCCATAAAGGTACTCGGTTATACTATTCTTAAGTGTGTCGTGAGCCGTAGTATATCGGTGATATACGTCCGAGTTATTGAGGGTCTCTACGAACGAATTGGATTCAAGCTAGTTGCCACCTTCGGTTGTAAGGTTTACAGGAAAACCATGAGCAATATGCCGCCGTCTCAAGAACTACCTCTTTAAGGCTGCAGCGACGACGGGGTGCAAAGAAATGGGACTAAGTGGAGGAGTATAGGGCTTGATTGTTATCAAAACGAATACCGCTCTTCTAGATGCTACTAAACGTTGAAAGGTGTTGAGATGAACTTGGACCAAGTAAGCAGAAACATGCGGAAATGATCAGTTGAAGCAGACATAAGCTGTTGTGCTTTGACTTATTGACAACCTGAGTAGCTGTGTGTCCATAACTTGAAGTAAGATTTTATACAGCCTAGGTATATCAGTTTGGGACAAACGTACCCATGTCTATTATACTGTGCGAGCAGTGATGTGTAGCACGCCAAGGCGAAACCTAATAAAGGATGTAAACGAATAGACGGGTGTACCCACTATACATATCACACTAGATTACATCTGGAGATGGCTTGGCAGGATGAGCCGTTACTTCCAAACATGAATCTTGATATCATTTGAGCATAAGCAACGATTTGTTAGGTGGAGGCCATTGCAGACAGGTTACTTGCATATCCAGTAACGCTGACCAAGAAATGGGTGCTGACATTCCCCTAACCAGAAATGTGTTGCAGGTTACCAAGGAGTTACAGGCTGAGCCCTAGTTGACTAGAGTTACGTGAAAGGTGTCGAGATGTATGACCTCAACACAGGCATATCAACGGCCTGTGGTTAGCGAAATTATAAAGATGGTCGCTTTTATAGACTATTGGAAGTGCAGAACAATGGAGTAGACGGCAACTCCGGATGAAATGTGAAATAGCTGAGCTCCGTCGGTTGAAGGCACTTCGAATAAGTAGCTAGAGGTTGTCAACATTCTTCAGTGAATAAGTGCAGGAATACGCTCCTGACTCTATCCTTAGCGTCCTTGATGACGACGACTGGTGTTTTCTTCACAAAGTGAAAACGTATGACAGTATCGGTTGACATCTATTTGCTGGCAGCAACGACCTATTCGGTGTTGCCGTTTGTGTTCAGAAAACAACCATGTATGTTGCCAAGACATTTGGGCAATGCAAAGAAGAGATCATACATACTGCTGAATCGGCTGACGATATTTATAATAATCTGACCACATGAAGAACAAGCTAACTTGGTATTGTCGTTCAAGGACCGTGTACCATGCTGAGCAGTGTAGCATCCAAGAAACTTAGTGGAGGAATATGGAAAAGTGCTTTGGCCCATGTGAGGCATGATGTCGTTGGCTACGAATTGACCAAAAGAAGACTCCAAACACTGGAAATCTTTTGGTTATGTGGTGTCGGGTGGCATACTATTGTCCATGGTTAAATGGACAAAGCTGATTCCATCGACAATTTATTCAATGTGATGCTAAAATGAATAGACATCTTTCGGCAAACTAAATATTAGGCTCAAAATTTCAAAGTATCAGATTGATGAAATCATATCGGTTCCCTTGTGATGTCTTTAGGGAAAGTGTACTTGCGCCGCTAGTCCTCATAAGCTATAAAACACATGGGAAGCACTAAAAGCACGAACACACATTTCTGTTTACAAATGACGTCAGACAAGCATGCTAATTAATAGTAAGCCAATTAGTACAATGTATTAAAAGCATACACAATGGCTTATCCGCGCTGCATTTATCTAGTGAACGCTCGTTGTTGAAATTCTCCGAAAGAAAATCCCAGGTAACTGGGCACAGATGCCGTATCCCGGAATGCTCTATCCCGCCTGCCGGTAATGCGATCCCAGCGTCTGAGTCAGTTCTGGATTTTGGAATTAGCTATTCTGACACCTTTAGTTTCACCGAACATGCTGCCTACCGAGTCGAAAAGTCAGCAACTATCCGGCTAAATCGCTAGGATCTGCTCCCTATTTGGAACACTTCTTGAGATATTCAAACTCGTAGTAAGACCTACTCTGGAGTATTTTATCATCATTCAAGCTAATAAAGAAAACAGTGGATAGTCCTAGAAAATATTCAGCCATCATCTACAAAGTTAGATATATGGCGCTGCTCAACCACGAGTTAAGATGCTCGTTGTCGTCACTTACGAAATGCTCCCCGTTGACTGAGATGTTTGAAGTACAATCACTTCTTTTATTCAACATTACAAATCAGCGGGTCACTGCAATCGAATCTGCTCTTGTATCGCGAGAAACAGTCAATCTCACCTTTGAAGGGGTTGCTTACTACCCTCACAGCCGCAAGTCACGAAATCGGATCAACCTTCTTAGTGAGATACACCAATTCTCGCGGAAAACTACCATTATATGAATGTGCTTGTGCAATTTTTGCTCAATTCCAAAGAAGTCTAGAATCCTTTGTAACCATACCGACCGTGCTAATACAAGTTGGCTAACCGCAGTCTACAGAAACACAGAGCGGAATCTGGCCTAACTGACCTGTGCAGAGCTAGAATCCTACAGTGAACTTGTTTTTTCTTTATAACTACTAATGAAATCAAATTAGTCTATCACACCCACTTTCCCCACTCTACCGTTGACTGCTCCTGAGTTTCGTTACGAATTACATTTGGAAACAGTGATAGAAACATTCGCAAGTCATTCAAGTCAAGAATTTGCTTTACACACACACAAGCCACGGACAGAGAAAAATAATGAAATAGGATAGTACACAGTAGATATAAAATCCCAATCATTGACAAAGATGTTTAGAGCTAACAGCACTAAAGTGCTTTACTAATCAGTTCTCGAATAATCGAATTTTATAGGTAAAAAAACTTGATAGGTAAAATATAGGGCTGTTCCAAGGGTCATTGTGTGGGCGTATATAGTTTTCTAACTCTGTCTGGTAGAGGAAGTCGACACGCATTAATACAACACCCTGTGGAGGGTAGTTAACATCAGTGAGTATTTTAGATGCAAGCTTGTTGCAGGAGTTAACATGACTGAACACAATTAGTTTAACAAGTCCCGGCTTTGAAATGCCACTACACCCAGACAGATGTCTCTTTGAGCTGCAGTTACTTTGAGGTCCTTACTCAGGAGACCAAGAAAAATCACGAGAGATCGATGCGTCCACGTGAATCAGAAAACGGGGTAAGGAGGAAGACTTGAGACGTGTAACATGGAACGAGTGTCTTCCAAATTTAGTGCAAATTTCGTTTACGTGAAGGGACTACATACGTCCACTGCTTATTGTCGCCCTCAGGTATTATACTTATGTGGAAGAGGTCAAATCTTCGATGATAAACGAAAACGCCATCACCACGGTTCCTCTGTGCACCTTGACGGTCAACAGTATAAGGGCCAAATCCGTCAAGTTCCACAACTGCGTCTTCAAGTTCAACGTGATGCCGGTCTTCCTGCAGCATGATGACACAAACAAGAGAATATACACTGTGACGTCTTCTATTTTTTAACTATGCATCGGATACTACTACTGAGTAAACTAGGTAGGCTGATGGAACTTGGGTGTTTCTCGCCAAAAAGTCCTTCGCTCCACTGTGTTTCGATGTTGTTTGATCTCATCAGGTAGGAATTAGTAGGTCTACAACGCAAGGCCATTGGGATGTTAACTGAGACCTATACCATTTTAACCATCGGGTCACGACCAGCAAAGCTTGCCACAAAGGTTAATGACTGATTGGTAGGTATTTTCAGGTACTCGCAGTGTGTTTGGACGGCAACGCGCAATCTCAATACTTACCGTGATTCGCGTTGAAGCGAACCTTGGCCAAGTCGATCAATAAAACCGTACTTGAAGCGAATCGGGATTGGGTGTTGCCCTCCAGAAAACACTGCATTCTACTACGCGTTTCAATCTTGTTTGCTGTCATCAGGCAGAGATAGCAGGCTAAAAGGGAAGAGATCCCAAATAACCATCCGATGGTGTCAGGATCGAAACCAGCTATCTGCACTATCTGCAACTCAAATGAGGTGAAAACGCGTCGTATTGTGCAAAGTTTTTGGGCGAGCAAAACACAGTTTCCACCTGCTTCGGCTACGGTACTAATGATGGTATCTATCAAGATTCACTTATATACGAATCACAAGTCACGTTACAATTGCACGTCACAATCCACTTTTTAACGGCTGTTTCAAAATGACCCTCATTAGGTAGACTCATACTTCCGTGATTTTCTTCCAAACGGAGTTTTGCATAGAATCCTTGTTTTCGTTTTTATTACTTTTATTTAGTTTCATGTGGCTTGACCAAGGAAGAGTTATTAATTCATATGCGCGAAACCAGGGAAAAGTTCAAAGCATCGTTAGTGTAAATGATCTTGTCTCTATTTGCAGGTAATTCAGGTTATGTTTTTGGGAAGAGAACGACTTTTGACTGAGGGCTTGTATCGGCGGTCGAACTGGAGTTTCCGGAAGTTTGACATTTAACCTACTCCTCTTGCTTCTGCAATGCAAAACGAAGCACGAACTAAGGCAATCTTTGTGTTTGCATGAAGTAATATCACATTTCACATTTCAATACTACTGTTCTTAACAAAGTACATTAGTTCTGGAGAAAGATGTGGTAGAATAAAATACCTGAAAGTTAAAATATAAGAATTTCGCTGCAGTACCAAAAGCATGTGTATTAGTAAATCCTTTGGATACAAATTACAGAACACAGCCAAATTTATGGGCTCCGCCAAGTTACACAAGGAATGCTGCAAAAATTGAATGTGTTGCAAGAGCTCGCGTCACTGACCAGCGAAACAACTAACACATTAACACCTCTAAACAGGGAAGGTTGAGAAGATTTAAGGTCTGAAAAGTTTTGTTCTTGTGTATAGAAACTACTGTATGAGTTCTGGGTAAAAATGATCACTTCCAATTATATATCATGTACGGCTTTTCGGGAAATGCACTAATTTATTGTGTTGTTTGTTTATTTGTAGTAAGCCGTCTGAAGTTATATTGACTAGTGTGCTTGAATTCGAGCGCTTCTCTTCTATCTTTTAATCCAGTGTAAAATTTATTCTTTTCTCTGCGACGTTGGTCAGCGTTACGTACCGATCGTGTATTCCTAATCCGTATATGGACCCGTAGTCCGTTAAGACATGGGAAAACACCAACGCTGCATGTTAGGTGCGAATCTATACGCTGCTCCTAACCGGACCCAAGTAAAAAGACCTATGACCAAAACGAACCGATGAGAAACAGAGACCAAGCAGCGAATGCACCATAGTCATCTGATTGGGCGCGTGTAATTATTGGGTGTGTCATGACGCATCGGTCGTGGATCTTCTTAACAGCCCTTCATATGGCAGATAAAAGCATGGTTGCAAACAGTAACGTTCTATTAGTCTGGGTGCAAGTTGTGGTCTTCGAACAACGATCGGTAGATTAAATTCATCCATTTGTGATTTTTCACTCGTCTCAGTTTGTTCTATATCAACGGTTTCATCCTCGGGGTCTGATACCACGGATGCACGGGCCGAATAAAGTCGTTGCACCGACGTGCCGTCTCTGCTGTTTCCAGCTCTATCTCGGCTTTCGTTCGGGAATTGGCCAATACGGTTCCGGGCTTACACATTAGCTCATGTAGGAGTTTCGTATACACATCCAGTTTCGGTAACAGACTCTGGGTTTTATCGAGTACCTGTCCAGTCTGATGCATTCCCTGTCGTTGGAAACGCCTGGTTTGACGGGGGTCTGGAAACAACACATCTAACCTTGTGAGTAGGCGACGCCCAAACATTGCTTCCCCAGGAATTTTGCCGATGGACTCCAAGGGTGTGACACGATAAGCGATCAAAAGTCGATCTATTCTGGTGCGCAAAGATTCTTGGCTTTCCTTCAGGTGACCGGCCTTCACGGTTTGTACCGCCCTCTCTGCCGAAACGTTGGATGCAGGATAATATGGTGTAGAAGTCATATGGTGGATGCCGTTACTCTGTTGATACTGTTCGGAAGCTGCACTCATAAATTGTGGACCGTTATCTGTAACCAAAGTTTTTGACATACCATATCTGGATAAGCTAGTGAGCACTTTAGTAATTGTAGTCTCCGAACTAGCTTTAGGGACAACATTTTTTCCTTCAATCGGACCGAAACAATCTGCGTGAAGACGCTCCCAAGGACCAACAGGTAGCTCCCAGTGGTGACTCGGACCGGTTGGTTTGTTTTTCTGATACTGTTGGCATATAGCACATACGTTCAACAGAGCTTAGATATCTCGATCGATTGCTGGCCACTAACAGTAGGCTCTCGCCAGAGCTTTCATGCGGACGACTCATGGATGAGCATCATTTAACTCTCCCAACAGGGCTGATCTGAGAGCAGACGGAATAACGAGACGAGGTACACGCATGATACATCCTTCATGCAGACAGAGCTCCAATAGGCAATTGAAAAAGGGACTTACGACCTCAGTGGATCGGGAACCCCAACCGTGTAACATTAAACGTTTCACAGTCGACATGATCGGATCTCGGTCTGTAGCTCTCCTAACCGAGTCGTTGGATATTGGAATGGTGTCTAGATGATGTAATAACTGGATGAATTCGCAAGGGCTCACCTTGCTCGTTACTTTGCACTTCCTGTGGTAATCTTCGGAGGGCATCGACTACATTATTGTGGGGACCAGAGAGTATCGAATTCGATAGCTGTAAGCGGAAAGGATGAGCGCCCAGCGTACCACATGGGGTGCATAGCTTTGTTCTATACCTCATCCCTCAACCAGCAGCGAAACCGGTGGTTTATGATCTGTCTGTATCTCAAACCGATTGCCCCACAATTATTGATGGAGGCGTTTAACTACAATTATCACGGCCAGTGCCTCCTAGTCCAGCTGTGCGTAATTCTTCTCAGCCACCTGCAGTGTTCGGGATGCGAAAGCACTAGGACGGATGATTCCATCGGGAATCTGATGTCCTAGGACTATTCCCATTCCAAACGGTGAGGCATCACATTGTAAGACAAGAGGTTTGTTTGGATCATAATGCACTAATACAGGCGAATAAACAAGTAGATTCTTCGCCTTCAGAAATGCTTATTCCTCATTCCTTGTCCATGACTACTTGGCATCTTTCTTACGCAAATAATGCAGTGGCCAGGTTAGGTAAACAACGACGATAGTGTGGAAGCATCCCAAAGAACAAACGTAATTGTGCTTCTTTGTGTGGAATGGGTGCAATAATGATGAGCCCCAGCTTGTCCTTTCGTGCATACAGTCCATTTTCATCTAGTCGATATCCAAGATAATCAAGGGAATCAAATAGGAACACTGCGAACGTAACCCCTTTCTCGGACCATCTGTGTAGGACATTATCCAGAGTGCGCAACTGATCTACTTCTGGCTTGCCCGTGATTAGTACTTCGTCAAGGGATGCACGTATGAAGTTGTCGATTATCCTTTGGAAAACCCCCGGGGTAGAGTTAATTCCAAATGGGTATCTAGTGTAATCAAATAAACCCAAATGTGTGCTACTCGTAGTAAACGGGCGAGAATCGCCGTCCAATTCCACCTGCGAATAAGCGTGACTTAAATCAAGTTTAGCGAACCCACCAGATATAGTGGCATATAAATCTCCAATTTTTGCTAAGTGGTAACGGTCCATGATAGTGCAGCGATTCACTGTTAGTTTGTAACCACCGCAAATCCGCACACTGCCGTCTGACTTAAGCACAGGAACTATCGGTTCTGCCCATTCGGTTTGTTGAACCGGTACGATTGTATCTTCGTGATGGAGCCGTTTCAATTCTTCCTCAACCTTTGACCGTAGAGAATAATGTAGTGTTCCAGCCTTGAAAATTTTGGCGTACTAGCATCCGTCATATGGATTTTGGCTCTAAATTTGTTAAGCTTTCCCAACTGGTGTTCGTTGAACACCTCTGGGTATCGCTTCAGGATCGAGTGTACGGTTTCCACCCCCACGGAGTTGATTGTATTCAGCACCTGCGGTAACTTCTTTATCCAATCACTCCCCAGTAGATTGGTCGATGCACGAGGAACAACATGAAGCATTATGTTGTGCGACCTCCCCTGATGTTGAACTCGCACCTGACATTTTCCAAATGGGTCTATGACCCCCGTATAAGTTTTGAAAACTGTTTCACTCGGTTCGAAATTAGGTATTGGTGAAAGTGCATTCTGGTCTATTAATGTCAATGTTGAGCCGGTGTCTAATTCAAATAAAACAGACTGACCATTAACAACAAGCGTGATCAGATGCGGAGGTACTTTGATCATGTTTGAACAGTTCGTAAATACTCACCATCGTTTTCGTTCAGCGATTTAATGGAAACTTGTCATGGTAGGGAACGACACACACGAGCCAAGTGGCAAGCTTTCCCGCACTTCGTATGCAAGCGAGGGCATCGGTAGCACACAAACTTCTGCACATTCTTTTCAGAGTAAAAAAGTCGAATTAGTTTGTTCACAGTTTCTGCAGGCAGGGCGGCGTTAAAAGTGGACAACTGATTTTTCAGAAGTTCCTTCTGCCGAAAAAGGTTACAAACTGTTTCCTAAGTGAGAGTTTCTTCTTCCTGGGATAATGGTTTTTCTCTCGATCCATCATCTATTATTCCAGCTCATGCACTGAATTTCCATGATTTCTTCAAAATGCGTCGAAGGTATTGTGTCGTAACGACACTCTGGGCTAGCTTGGTGTATGCGTGCGAAAAAATATTTTACGCTTTCTCCGTGCTGCTGCTGTAACTCCAAAAACTGAAAGCGAGCGGAAAACGCGCTCTGCTGAATTCTCCATAGTTTCTCAAATAACTGAATCACTTGTGAGATCCCAGATTTAACCACTAGGTTCATTGCATCGAAATGTCTTTGGCATTCAGAACCAAGTGCCTGGCGGAACAACATAATCCAGTGGGTATCTGACAGTATGATGGACGGATTCAACACGGAGAAAAGAGTCATCTGATGCTGCAACGGAGCTTTTCATTGAATCCATGTTTGTAAGGAAGGTTTTTCTGACACCGCAGGACAGAGAAATGAGAGACCCGCAAGTGGGTTCGTATTGCTCGTCGCCCTTTTGTTACCTACCGATCGTGTATTCCTAATCCGTTGTTCGTTTAGACGTAAGAAAAACACCAACGCCGGATGGTAGGTGTGAAACTCCACTCTGCTCCTAACCGGAGCCAACTGAAGATATATAGGACCAAAAAGAACGGATGCGAAAGAGAGAGCAATCAGCGAATGCGCCATAACCTTGTGCTTGGGCGCGTGTAGTTAGTGGCTGTGGTATGACACCTCACTTGTGGACGTCCGTAACAGTCAGATGGCTGGTGGTCTGCACCTGGTTATTTTTAATTATCACAAGCTTGTAATCTACATATCGGACTTCTAGTTTTGGATTGATATCTGGGGACAGCTTCGCTTCCAACTTTTGCATTACAGTTTGTAGCATCAGCATTGATGTTAGAGTTCTCATTGTAGCCCTGATTTGCTTGCTCGCAGATCACTGCTTTGAAATAAAAGTGGTTCCAAAAATTCGCATTTGCTTTCGGTTTTTATTTTCCTATTTACATGTCCATTCTCACACTATTATAGTTCGTTTGCACTGGAAGAATCTGGACTGGCTTTGAATCAATTATGGTTATTACCCCTTATACCTACCTTGACTACTTCACTTTACCTTGCTTTGGGCACATAACATCAAAGCCGTACGGTCGCACTTCAAGTGGACTCTTGCTTCGCCCGCTGTGACCATTCCAATTCTCCTCACCCATACTTGTGCGCGCTCTTTTGAACCAGTTCGACGAGCGCTACTCAGTGCTCCCCACCTCTTAGATGTAACTTGTGTAGAGCACACAGTTGCCCAAGTTCTCATTCGTGGCGCGTTCTTTGTCAAGTTCTACGTGTGAAATCACACACTCCTGAGTTGTTCTGGAAATGCTTTGGTCCCAGTTGATAGAAGCTGAGGACTCTCAAACGACACTGCAAACATCGCTGCAGGATGAAGCATAACAAGGGTGCGGACCTGTTGCTTCGGTCGTCCATTAGACGTCGCGTCGGACAAGATTGTGGACGCTTGTCAGCGCCACACTTGGATCCTCGAGTAACGCGAGCCCCTCAGCACACACACTATGTTTTTGTGTAAGCGGGTACGCGCAACCGCGAGACGACCGATCGCTGAATCCGGCAGTCTGCACAAGACTGCGAGAGTGAGACAGCCCTCCACCTAGGCGGACTGACCTTGGCACCTTAGCGGTCAATCTAGAGTTTAGGGTTGGACTGACAGTAAACACGCACACGTGACCTGCTGGGCACGTTTGCCCAACGCACCACGCCTAAAGGCGCCTGTGAAATGTGCAATAAGATGGAAACTATAGTGATTTCACGTATAGACTGCTCGACCTATTTCAATGCCAAATGCGAAAAAGCAAGCAGAACGCGTTTAGGCTGATGAACGGGAGGTCGGACTACATTTGCTTCTGCGTGAGGTGTAATACCTTCGCTTTAGTTAGGGCGCTAATCGCACGTTGCCAGAAGCATGATAGGCTGCTAGGTGTAGTTTCTCAACTTTTGGACCCCAACATAGCTTTAGTGAAACTAAGCATAGCAGAATGGCAGACACAAACAGACTATGGAACAAATTCATGTTATCTGATGTTGATGAGGGTTACAAGACCTACAAGGTAGTGAAATCTCTGCAACAACGCGACAACAAATGAGAGCAGAAGCTTCGAATGGCAGCTTTCAACCGCCGCAAAAACTGCTCCCAAGAGGATCTTCGCCTACGTGAACCGGCGCCTGAGGCCTGCAGGTAATGTGACAGTGTTGGAAGGTTCAGATGGACAGCTCCTAACCTCGAGCACAGATCTTGCGCCCGCATTGGCGACGCACTTCACCTCCGTATTTGCAAGTGACCAGGTGTTTGTAAGGCGTTCGATGGGTACGGCTTCCGCTAAACTAGACAGCCTGGACAACAGCATTGAAGGTGTACGTAACCTTCAGGCAAAGCTTGATGGAACGAAGCCTGACGGGCCAGATGGAAGCCACCCACTGATTCGCAAGTCCAAATCGGCCATCATCTTGCCTTCTGTAACTGAGCTATTCAACAGGTCACTATCCACTGGATATTACCGGGCGACTAGAAATGATCAGTCATAAAGTCAATACCTAAAGGTAATAACTCAAGCAACGTGGATAACTACCGCTCGATCTGCCTGACTGCTGTTTTGGCAAAGACACTCGAGAAGATCATGAAGATGAGTTTTCTGCAGCATCTCGAGTCGAAAAGCCTCTTGACGCCCGCACAGCATGGTTGCGTGAAAGGTCGCTCGTGCATCACCAACCTACTGTTGACGATGCAAGAATGCTTACAAGCGCTGAACCAAGGCAAGTCGGTCGACGTCACTTACATTGACTTCAGCAAGACTTTTGACAAGGTAAATCATGCAGTGCTTCTCGACAGGCTGAGGGTGTGCGGTGTTGGTGGCTCGCTGCACCAATGGATCAAGAACTTCCTTGTTGATCGAAAGTGGAGGGTCCAGGTGGACAACCATTTAACCGACTGGTATCCATCGAGCAGTGGCGTGCCCCAAGGCACTGTACTGGGGCCGATTTTGTTTCTCATCCATGTAAACAATTCGCCTCAACTACTCCAATCACCTTGTGCGTTGTTCACAGATGACTTGAAATTGTGGAGAGTAATTCGTACACCCAATCCTTATGACCTGCTTCAGCGAAACCTCGACCGCCTCTCCACTTGGTCTGCAGAGGTCAAACTTCCGATCAACCCGGTCAAGTCGCAATTCATGAGGCTGGGTAAGTGTAAGCACAGTCGAACCTACACGGTGGCTGGTCAACCGTTGCATCCCGCACCTTTCGTGCGCGACCTCGGTGTACTCTCACGCTACGACCTAAAGTCCATGGACAACACGAATGGGCTTTGCCAAAACAGCCTTCGTATGCTTTAGGCGCTCAGGCGCAGCTTCAGCACTTGGTCCGAAGAGATGGCCACACGCCTCTTCGTCTCAATACTACGACCAATGCTAGAGTATGGCTCTTACGCGTATTGTCCTCTGACCCGGGGCGAGGTAGAAAAGGTTGAGCGAGTACAGCATGTAGCCACCAGGCTGATTTCCAACTTAGGAGGTGTGCCGTACGAAGACCGGTGTAAGAAACTAGGGCTGTACACCCTAGCTTATCGTCGACTGATGGTTGACCTCCATGACGCACCGGAGACTACATCTGGGAGATTACCCCATGTTGAGACCGCCGCTTCATCTGCGCACATAAAGCAGCACTCCAGGACACCGATGTAAGCTTGCCGTACCGGATTTGAAGCGGGTCGATCACCAACTCTGTTTCGAACGCACAGTGGTAAAGTTTTGGAACGGCCTGCCGCAGCACGTAGCTGAGGCAAAGCCGGTGTCGGAATTTAAGAAATTCCTGAACAAACACTTTGCCGACATAAAATATATCGAGGGCTACACAACGTGACGGATCTTTGTCCCTGAGTGACCTAGGATGCAGCTACACGACGCAAACGCCACTTGCTGATTCCAACCGGTAATCAGTAATCTCCACCGAAGTCTATTTCAAACCAGTTTAACAACGCTGGGTGTAACACTGATGAAGTGCTTCCAGTATACACTACCACTACCCCAAATTGCCCAGGCTTTCTAGAAAACTTCACCTCCATCCCATTTGCAGCAATTTACCCAAACCTATTTCCTTCTATCAGGTTTTGTTGAAACTCAGGAAAAAGCAAATATCTGTGGCTACTGGTCCAAAGCAGCATCCAAGTGCACTCCAAATTCAGCAGCTACTATTTCTATCACCGGACCCAAAATACATGTAAGTGACAACGTTGCACTGATGAATCGCATGTCACCCGGTCTACTAACCCGGACCTATGCTCCCATGAAAGGCATTGAGAAAAAAGGATGTCCTATCCATAAAAAGTAGCAATGTTTCGGAGGTAACATCGAATTCCTTAAAAGCAAATCAGGTGAATAACCTGAGTCAAAGGATCACCAGAAGCAGTCTGCTCGGCATACCGACAAAGTCCACCAAACTGCTGAGAATCAGATACCAGCAGAATTTCAAGCACTGTGGTGAGGCCCGGCTTCTTCGGATTGCGCTAACCTCTAACCATGTGGTGCAATCAGTGGTACTTTCGACAGCTCTGCTCCAGAACGGACGCTGTTTGGTCCTTGCTTTTTCAGACGTTTCATGAGCTGCCCAAGCAGGCAAAATAGACTATAAAAGATTTTCGGCTAGGTACCTTAGTCAGAACTGCGTATTTAGACACCTGTTAGTCCCACTCGACTTCGAAGTTTTGAACGAGCCAGCCAATCGGACCGCACACATCCGGCTACTGATTGGAATCCAATCAACCAGAGCAGCTTCAACCCGGGGACTCAGGGCAATGCCAACACCGGCTTGGCCGGTGCTCGAAGTTGCATCGTCACCGGATAGGTGCAATGAGATAGTGCTGCTAGTGTCACCTGAAGGGGATCGCAGAGTGAGTACAGAGCTCGAGTCTTGTAGGCGGGTCTCCGATGTGCAGCAGAAATCGATGGAGAGGGTCTCTAATGTTCGGGCAAGTGCTGCCTGTTGACCGATCTGAAGCAATGTGCGAACATTGAGGTATGCCAGTCTGAAGGAGGATCGAGGGCTCCAAATGGAAGCCGATGAACTGGGTTTGACCGCTTGCTTGGACATGGGCCTGTTGACAGTGCAGGAATGACGGTCCGCGTTCACCTGTGAGTTGAAACTAAAAGACAAGCGACTATTGCAGCAAGGTGGGGGAGGGCCGAGAATTGGGGGGTTGAAAACAGGGGGGGGATAAAACTGAAGCTGGAACGGGACGATAAGGGTGAAAAAGCGCAAGAAGGGGAATAAGAAGATGGGAAGGCTTGAGCAGTAGCATCCAAACCCCTATCCACCCTGCCCGATGCAGCAACTAGGGCACGGTTGATTATCCTCTGCGGTAACCAGAGCATCAGAAATTTGTTTGAAGTGCAATTCATTGTATTGCATTGTATTGTATTGAATACAATACAATGGATCTAAATTATGGTCAAATCTGGATTCGTAAGTCACACATGCCTGGGCATGAAACATCGCTAACACTTGTCATAAAATACTTACGAGGAATAAATTGAGGCTTAGAAATTAGGGAAGTAAGTTTCTGTAACTTTGTATCGAAATGTATGTAATTTTTACGTCAAGTAATGTCATTGGAAGGATGCGCAGTCTTTGAGATGAGTCTGCCCAGTTCATACCGAATACATTTGCTTCCATTGACCTAGTCAACATTGTGCAGTCTATACCTTCATATGTTATAACAAATGTTCGAGCCATGAGTAGATGTCTTTCAAAGGACGCTCTCTGGAGGGGTCTCTAAAGCCCACATTTAACTATGAGTGACTGACGTCAACATTACAGAGACATTAATTTCAGACGGAGTTTGCAGATTTATATGGAATGTGATTCGTGCAATATATGGTAGCGGGGTACAGCCGACAACAGTGTTAATAAACAGGGAAAGATTTACGAAGTGCACCTTAACAATGGTTAGTGCCATCCGGTTTTGGATTTGCCGGTCACTGTGGCCTCAGTGAGAACGACCACAAGAAGCTTGTGCCTACTGATGAACCGCGGGTGATTTGCACTACACCACTCACAGCCCCAACCACACACCACACATCCAGCGAAAACTCGAAGGAATAAAACCGGTAGGTATGTGCATGGGAATCACGTTTCATCAACGAAGCAAGGCCACAATCCAACATGCAGTGCATCAGTAGTACTGTTTATCTAAGTGGGGGAATCTTGAGTACCAGACATAAACAAGGCGGTGGCTGGGCAGTAACACGTTATACATTGAATGCATCTAAGCTTTGAGCCTAGCACTGTCACGTGGAGAGTGCACTTCGTTTCTTCAGCAACAATTAGCTCTTTTTTGGAGCAAACAAGTGAGGTGGAGGCTGTTAGACAAGTAGGCAATTTGTCAACATTCGAATCAAAGACAAACACACCGGAGACGTCAATCAACAACCAACCTCTGAAACGCAAGAATCTTAACACGCAAGCATACCTACAGACAGGTTGCAACGATGAGGTATCACATGTACCACATCCACCGCCTTATTAATATGGATTAGTAAACCGGAAGGAAGAGGAACTAGCTTGCTTACCAATAGCTTCTCCGATTATGCGGATCAACCGACCCGCCGTCTTTAGGATGCTGACCCCACTTGGTCTCGCTGCTGGCTTACCAAATCCGCTTGCTTCAGGCACTGGCGACCGTATGTGGTACAGCTCTATACGCTTGACATCGATCGGGTAGACTCCATCGGCGCCTGTCGCTTTCGTATCTTGCGTTGCTCCTACGCAGATAATGGTGCCTTCTCCTGTACTTGGACAACTGCCATCATGGTCAGCTCGTCCCAGGCTAGCCGATCAGCTGACTTTGATTTCCATTACCGGAAAACAACATTATTTCGTGATAAACTCAACTTGATCATGTCCTGGTAAAGTAATTGCGGTTTGATAGTGGGCTACTTCTCTTGGCTAAGTTATCCATACAACAGAGGTTTGGGTATGCTGAACGAATTCATTTGGCTGATACGCTCAAGCTACCACAGGTGCCTCAGCAGCAGTCCACTGTATCCATGCCACTGTAGTACAGTACCCTCTTGCCTGCAAAATAGTCTCGCTAACCGAGTTGCAGAATTCGTCGCAGGCATTGTTGATGAAACCGCTCCAGATATCTTACGTCTTTCTGGTATATCATCAACGTTTCACAGAGGAATAGAACGGACAGCATCACAGACCTGTGTACCATCCGCCACTTTCCAAAGGAAAGTCCGTGTTTTGTTACAGACACGTTACTCCAAGTTGCAAAAAGCAGCAGCCTCCTTCTATACGCGGATACTTAGCACACTCGTCATTTTTAGAGTAGCAGATATTATGCTCCCAAGATAGCAAAATTTTGATGACGTATTTAACATGTCATCAGCAACCTGGTTATGAGGCAGGCCTTGAGGATCCATTCGTCGTGAAGGCTACAAAAGACAAACAGTCTTGCTTGTGTTGATGGTGAGCCCAAAATTGGCAGCTGTCGAAGCGAGCGCTGGTTGTCATGTGCTGCAACTGATTAGCGCTGTGTACAAGCAACGCATAGTCGCCAACAAACAGCAACACAAGAATGGCTGGCTCTCACACAATAGCCCTTGCCCCGAAATGACGGATGATCAGTAAGAATTCATCAATACGATGCTCCATACGGTCTCCGCAATCACAAGCAGCATCAAAAATACAAGTCCTCCTTGCACGGAGGTAAATATTAAACAAGACAGAGACTAAGACACAGAGTGCTGCACACAAGAGACAACAGAAAACTCATCCTAGGTTTATCCACTCAGCTGTACCCTCACCCGCATACCACTGTGCAGTCATTCAAGTAAACTTTCATACTTTCTCGGAAAGCTAAACTTACCCGACAAGATCTACAGTGTCTCGCGGTTCACCATGTCAAGTGTCTTAGTGAAGTCTACAAACAACGAGTGCAGTAGCTGTCGCTGTCGGTATTACTTTTGCAACTAAAGAGACGCAAGCAGTGTATCTAGGGGGTTGCGGCCCGAAAGGAATCCGTATTGCTCTTCCACCACTTGTGGTTCAACGACCTCAGTGACGAGGCTGTTGAGCATGCTTCGTGCAATCACTTTATCAATGCAAGTTAGCAATTTAATAGCACGATAATTCGGGGCAAATTGCTTGCTCCCTTTTCCCTTCTACAGTGGCAGAAGAAGGGTACCATTCAGGTCAGTCGGGACCTCTTCTCCAAACCACACGCGTTGCACCAGCTGTTACTGCGTATGCATTAACGTGGATCCACCGTGTTTCAACTCTTCTGGCGATATCTAGTCGGCTCCGGCGCATTTGCTATTTCGCAGCTAAGCAAGTGATCTCTGCATCACACCCAGTGTTGGTGTGTTGGCAAGATACCACTTCAACTCTTATTGTTGCAGCCTGTGCCACGTAGGCCAGTCAATCTTTGAACGGTTGTTTAAGGGACAATCGAAGTGCGTTCGCCAGGTCTGCTGTGCTCCTGCAGTCCATATGCAAGCAGTGCCTAAGATAGCACAGAACAGCGTCTTCTGCAGCTACAACGCAGATCCATACATCGCCTTAAATGAGATAAAGAACTCTCAATGTTGGCAGCGTTCCGCGTAGAGTTCCATCTGTCTCGCCTCCTCCATCCACCAAATATTGTTTATGCAATAGATTTCTCGAGTCAGTTGCCGTTCAATCTTGGGAAATTGGGTCTGATTCTCGGACTCGGCACGATCGGCCACATGCGTAGCGATTTTCGCATCCGGCTCCGATAACAAAGCGTCAGTGGCCTTACTGTTGATATCAAACCACCAGAGCTGGTTACAGTTTGCGCACCCTGTGGTTTTCTCGGCCGCAGCCGTCCCCTGTTTTCGTGTCGACGTTACAGATCGCTAATTCAGGTGATAGATCCCACATGGTCAAGGTTAGTAGCGATCTCCTTATTCAGTTCCACGCTCATCTAATAGTACCTAAGGAAAGACATTAAATTTGCGCCGGTTCACAGCAGATAAGAAATACGTAGATTTACGAATATATGTCTACAATTTGGTCCTCACCAACTTGCGGTCAGTGCCACACTCAGCTCGACGCAGTACACATGTCATGAGCACTTCACGCATGTCACCCTGGTGTACGATAACATAGTCGAGCAAGTGAACATGACCACTCCGTGGGTGCCTCCAAGTATCTATATCACTCGCGCCCAGTGCAAACCGGGTGTTCGTGATCTTCAGGCCTGTGAGTGGCGCATAGTGAGAGCAATCTGTCACCGTTTCAATTGGCTTTACACATACCGTACGGACTGACCACGTCTGTCCACACCGCGGCATCAGGCCCAGCATGCGCTTTGGAAACCAGCCACTAGTTAGAGCCGGTCGCTCCTCGGCGCAGACCGTATCATGGAGGACAACTGAATGTAAACTACAATGAACAATGAATAATGAATTTATACGGGTTAAGATGCGTTACATTACAAGTCCTGTTGGATAGTTGCAGGGGATATCAACATAACAATAATGATGATAAGGATAGTAAAATAGTTAATAATTTAACTATGAAAATAAGGACTTATCTTTTACTTCACTGCAGTCCTGCGATCCTCTTAAATTCACAGCATCCACAGTTAACAATAAATAATTCCATGGTAAACTCCTGGTGTAGGATGGAGATGTAGTGTTAAGTAACAAAGTGTAAGTGGATGAGTGCATCGTCCAACCGTCTTTTAAACACTGTTAGTGTCGGTGCAGAGACGACCGATTCTGGGAGAGCATTCCACGGGTGACAGACACGGATGGAAAAGAAATTTCTGCGGCACTCCAGACGACTGTATTGTTCTGCGAGTTTTACTGAGTGGCCCCTCAGGTTTGTATTGCTGCTGAGTTGCAGCAAAGGGCGGCACACATGATGTGGGTCTCGCAGAATCAAGTATGCCATAATCAGGTCGCCTCGTAGTTTGCGATAGCTTCCACTGAACAATCCCAGTCGTCGCAGCCTCTCCTGGTAGGAAAGATTGCGCATTCCAAATACGTTCTTAGATGCCCGGCGTTGTGGCTGCTCCAGTGCATTAAGGTCGTGTTTCAGCCATGGATGCCAGGCTTGAATTGCATATTCGACATGGGGGCGAACATACGCACTGAGCGTTTGTCGAAATATGGAGCCGTTTATTTGTCCAAACGCCCGTCGCAACAGCCCCACGTGTTGGTTCCCGGTCTTCGAGGCCTTTTCGGATTGTCTGGAGCAACCCAAGTCATCTTGAACCGGGACACCCAAGTCACGTTCGAGAGTTGATTGTTGCAGTACATCCGTTCCGAGTCGGTATGAGTAGCTGCTTTGATGTCGGATGGAAAGCACCTTGCATTTACTGACGTTGAAATGCAATAAGTTTTGGGACGACCATTGGTACACCGTATCTAAATCACTCTGAAGCACATGTTGGTCGGTGTTCGCCGGGATCCTGCGCCAGATCTTGATATCGTCGGCAAACATTAGGAAGTTTGAAGCGATTCCCTGTGCAAGGTCATTAATAAACACCAAAAACAAACGTGGACCTAGAACCGAACCTTACGGCACACCACATTCCACTTGTATGGGGTCCGATAAGGAGCTCCGAACTCTGACCACTAATTGCCGTTGAAGTAGAAAGTTGGCGATCCAGCTTAAAAGAGGGTCTCCGATCCCGTAATGCTGCAGCTTGGATAGTAGTATCCGATGGTCTAGACGATCGAAAGCCTTGGAAAAATCCAGGTAGATCACATCAACACCTACTCCAGCGTCAGCTGCCTCGGTCCAACTACTGCGTGCAATTAGTAAATTAGTTGTACATGACCGCTGTCGACGGAAACCGTGCTGTTCAGGAGTGATGAGGTTGCAGTTTTCCAGATAGTACACCAGTGCATCGGCAACTATGGATTCCATGACCTTGGAGAGTATAAGAAGAAGGGTTACTGGGTGGTAGTTGGAGGGATCAGTTCTGCTTCCACCTTTGTGAATCGGGCTTATTATTCCAAGGTTCCACACGGCGGGAGCTTGGTTCTGGTCTAAGCAGTGCTGGAAAAAGTGAGCTAAAGGTCCTGCCAGTTGGTTTGCTGCTGCTCCCAATGCCTCTGGACGAATGGTGTCGACACCCGGCGAGCTGTGTTTGCGTAGAGAAGTCACCTTTTGCGATACAGCCTCTGCGGTAAAATTGATGTGGGTTAGTCCTGGTGAGCAGAATACAAAGCTTGGTAGATCGCTTGGTGACATGGCTCTTTGAAACGTGGGGGCGTATTGTATCTGCAGCGCGTTTGCAGCTTCCATAGACGTTCTTGTTGGGCCATCAGCCGTCTTGAGTGGAGGAAATCTTTGCCTCGTGTTAGCAGGATAACACATGGTGGGATCGTACGTGCTGATAATGGTTGCACATTAACCTCATCCAGGTCTTATTCGTAGGAGTATCAGTCGTGAACTGCTGCCAGTCTGCTCTATCCGTCGTTGGTCATTTAGGCGGTCGGGTAGTGCCAATCCGCTCCCATGTTCATGTGGTGCCGTGGTGGTGTTTCCCACGCAATTGAACGTGGACCTAGTACCAGCTACATATAACTTGACTTGGTCGGCAAGGCGACGCTTTTTGGGTGCGGCAATGTCAGTGTCATATCGCGTGAGTTCCATCGCGACCAGTGCAGTGCGTCGCTCGGATCGCTCACTGGCGTGCCGGTCGAGCAGTGAGCTTACGTTTCAGCACCAAATGTTGAGCACTTTGAATGAAGGCGTACAATGGCGCTGAGCAATCCGTAGTGTAGTGACCTGTATTGGAAGAAGCAGTGGGTTAATTTAAATGTGGACTGGGTACTATGTGAAGGGGAAGATAAAAAAGAAGGGAGGCGTCAGCGGTAATATGCTTTCGGTTATCCAAACTTGGTGTGCGCAGCAGTTAAAGTAATAATTTTATTAAGGCCTGTGCACGAAGCCCAATGCAGCATTCAGTGATTATAGTGGACGAGATTCATAGTTGGTTTAAAAATATAATACTGCTAGGGTGTTCACATATGACAGGAGAACTACCCAAACTCTCAGAAAAAGACATCGACAGGATGTACAGAGGAAAGGCAGCGAGGTGTGTGCCATGAGTCACTGAGCCAATTTAGTAGAGATAGTGTGGCCTGGCTCAAAGCCTTACTTAATCACAGCCAAGTGAACGCATTGTACCAAGCTTTTAGCATGGAACATTTTCGAAATCGCGTGCGGTGCATTCAACTTCGCGAGGCTATGAACGCTGTTTTGGCGTCTTTAACACTCTCATTGGTCATAGGAAACCGGTTGGAAGCCCCGAACATAAGCGACAGACACACCGATAAAAGTGCTCCAGCACCACATTCTGTGCTGCCCTGATGCGCGTCTGAAGTAAACCCCGATGAGCTCTCTCAAAACTGAAACCGTCTATTCGACAACTTGGGATACCTGTGTAAAGATGAGATCCTAGCTAACACATGATCTGAAGCTTACGCCATAACCAGTAGGGAGGGACAGGCAAACCACTACATGAAGCGGTCTATAATTATTGATCGCTGACCACTACTGATGGCGGTTTATTTCAGCAGCTTAAGCATGGTTACCGTGGTGGCGTAGACAGGCATTGTTCTAACTGGTATTCCGAAGTCCCTTAGGTCTGAGGGAGTCAGGCTGGCCTGCATTTGCGGTTGGTCAGGCATGCGTCGTGGCTAGGACAATGCATACCCTAAGCTAGATCAGCAATGGCTGCTAGGCGCTTAGACAATTTTGCGATTGTTATTGCGACGACCATGGGGAACATTGTTCCCATTGAAGTAGGTAGACCAACCTGAAGCTGGACAACGAATATCCTATAGGTGCTTACTTCTATCAACGTTGATGACTAAACACAAAGATGATTCCAAGTGTGACGGTAACACGACATTTGTGAGTGTTCGTTTGTCTCCACACCCATGAGCGACTTTGTTAATCAGCTATTGCTTCAGTATCAACAGGTATGACGTTATTTAAAGGTCATAGGAAGGATGAGGAACCTATGTATTTATAGGATAATTAGGCTTTACTTCCATATGGTCGCCCACAGGTGTTGCGACGCTTTGACATGTGGCTCTCCAAATGGCACCATTACAAGCATAGTCAATGCAGATGGAACCTCCCTATTACGTCCATGGACTGGAATGCTATCCTCATGAAATCGAAATTACTCAACAAAGAAACACCTAAAGGGGCTACAAAGACTACCGTATCTATAAATGCCATATCTTCCTGCAAGAAAAAAACGCAAAGGCCGATCGTTAGTGGCGGCGCACGCATTTCTCTCTGGTAATTCAGGTGAATACTTGGAACAGACAAACACAGTTGTCTCGCCCACGGGCGTTCTTACAGCATGTTTGCAATCATTTACCAAGGCAACCGCGCCCACTAATCCTGCTATGAACCACTGTTTCAGCCAGTCTTAGAAGCAGTCATGTGTGCACGCCGTGGCATACGTTGTTATCGACTTGGTAACTAGTCGGGAAGATTTTGTCATTGGAAAGTAGGTAATTCCGGAGGCATTGTTGAGGGAGGGGAATTGCTCTAAACCTACGTTTGCAATACGTATGCAGTGCTTGTTGGCAGGTCATATCAGGGCCGTAGGGTCACCTGGCAGTTCAAGCTTATCAATCCCATGGAAGTGAAGCGTAAATATCATGTTGGAACGCAGAATTTACATGCATCTTACGATCATTAAATAACGGCACAGCCATGGATACTGAAGCGGCAACTGATCACCGAAGTGGCCCATAGGTGTAGAGACGAACGAACACTCACTAACAACGTGTCACCGCCACATTTTGAGCCCTCCTCGTTGGAACAATGGCTACAGATCCAATGAGCTTCTTAGCTACCCAGAGAACTTGACCTTAGTATACAATGCGCCGACTACATCAGCAGTACGTAGCTACATTATTCACGAGAGTGTGCGGTCAACTGAAACAACACAGCACGGGAACTTTGTAGCTGTAAAGGCTTTAATATTTCTATTTGCGAACGAGTCCTACCTTGACCTCCTTCATACGAAGTACTGTATTGTTTCTGATTACCTCACACGGTCTTAACAATCACATGCATTTCCTAAAAGAAATCGCACACGTATCGATTCCCCAGATTACTCGCAGTGGCACGATAACACCATGCGTACCGTATCACATGTGGCCTGATAGACAAGCGAGCAAAGAAGGCAACCGCACAGTCCACCCGTAAGCCTTCAACGCTTCCCTTACAACAGCCTGCAAGCGTTGCAGCCTCAACACAAACATCCAATCCGCTTCTTATTACCACTCGCTTCACTCATCTCACTCGCGTGGAAGTGAAACCTGCTTACGTCAGATTGGCAGCATGACCAATCACGTATTATATCTCCGATTGGCTGATCAACCTCGACACCATAGAAGTGTGCTGGTACACCGATTGCGATCAACAGATAGGCGACCGACCAACCGAGCCAACCGTACAGCGAACCCGCAAACGTGCTACCAGCCTGCGGGTAGTTTTAAACAAAATGACAATAGTTCCAAAATGTGTACTTGTTTAAAATTACGAGCACATTCTGTACCGCACCAATGCACACCTGAAAGAAAGCCGAGGCATTCTCTGTGAGGTCAGACCGTCCAATCAACATGACCGCAAGCGTCCATACGACTGCATACGACTTGTTACTCTTCACTTTGGTTTGGCCGCAGACTCGACCACAAAGTGGACCGCGTGATACACAGAGGACCCATGCTCTCCAAAGCGCACGAGAGGTTTACTCGGCTATGAGTGCGGACGTACAGGTGAACTACCAACTGAAGCGATCGGTAGTACTGGTTCACCAGCCGCTTCCTTCTCGTGCTATCGTCAAACAGCCTGGCGATGCTACGATGGTCTCGTACTGAGCCATGGTGGCAGCTGGTATTACACGGCGCATGAGTTGTGGCGGAATTAGCCACGCGTGTATGTGCGGTTGGCCTATCGCGCACGTCATAGGATAAGCGGCGCTAATCTGATTTATCAAAGACTGCTCTGCGGTTGGCTAACCCACCCGTAGATTATTCCATGGGGCCTTTGGAGGAGAAACGTTTTTAGGGGCCTCAAGGGGCCATGTTGTGAAAGGTAAGTTGCCCCAACAAATAACAAAATGCATTTAAATATTTTTTCTGACTATCTCCGCGCACCAATCCGTCTGCTGAGTTTTTTATGCTCAGAGAAATCGCACAAGCTGAAGAGAACTTCATCCAACTCGTGCAGCGGCATTTGTACAAGGATGAGCTAGTGCCTACAGAAAAAGCGCTGAGAAGGACTGATGTCACAAGCAGGTCATGCAGAAGGGTCAGTTGAGGCTTTAATGCCCTAGGTTGCATAACTGTTTGTTTTGTGCTGTCGGCAGGTTGTCCTGTTACACGTTGGAATTTGGCGCGAAGTTGCCCATTTTTATACTCGAGATGCGCGTCAATTGCTACCATTTGAAAGGAGGTCATTCAGGAGTTACACAACTACTAGCCAGTATTCCGCGCAAGTAGTTCACTGTTCACAAAGCATGAGCTGTGAAATGAATCATAGGAGGATCGGATCTGAAGAGAACAGTTAGCACCTACGGGACGACAGATGGTGTCCCCACTGAAATTCAAGAATTGCTTCATACGCTTTGGCAGGCCGATATTCACCTACAACACTCAGAATCTCCGAAACGTACCAGAATATAAACAAATACGGAAACGTACCATAAATCGATTTAACAAAGAACGGACGAAACCAACGTTGTTTAGAACTATACCATTTTCCGGCCAAGTTGTCTTCTTGGGCAACTGATATAATCTGAGGGGGCATTCAGCATGAGTCTACTCAATTAATTTGTTCCGTGCGTACGCCAGTCATTTGTGCAGGTGTGTAGGTGTGCGCGTATAGCCCGTCGCCTTCAGTCGATTGGACCTAAGATGCACTAAGTCATAGGGGTGCAGATGGGACGCATCAGCTCCTACGCAAGGAACAAATTAATTGTGCAGACTCAGATTATTTCTGTTGCCCGAGAGGACAACTTGGCCGGGAAATGGTGTAGTAGACCACGTGATCACAGTAGCCACTCGAATTCGGAACGTAGCGGGATAACCTGACTTAGCCGACAAACGTGTGGACGGGCTGAGAATGCAGATAAAAAAGGTGTAACCTAACCCAGCTGAACAGAGATCCAACGCGAATTCTTTCTCGGCACTTAACTTATCACATAGCGGTAGTGTTTTTATGAGAACTCTGTTTGTATCAGTGTGAGTTTGTGCGTTAACTGCAGCAGTGTACTGACGACAGGTCGCGAGTGAAGCCCAGTTGGTTCACTGTGGATATGTAACAAAGTCCAGGGACGAATCGCTTGTTTTTTGAGCAGTCCAAGTCCCCGTATGGTGATTGTAGGTTTGTGGTGAGCGCAGCGAAATCTACGCAAGTTTTGGTGGGGCTCAACCAGCTCCGCAACGAGGAGTTTGCCCGGCTTGAATTCACGCTTTCGTTAACAGCAGCTAGCGCGCGCGTAATCTAATTCCGTGACAAGTAGCGACCAGGGGTTAGGGCGCGGAAATACAGAAAACAATTAGATGAATTTTTCAAATCCTGTAATGGCAACCCAGTCGTCACAACATGCCCCACAACAAACTTTTTACCTCCAAAGGCCTCACAGAATTATCTACGGGTGGGTTAGCCAACCGCAGAGAAGTCTTTGATAAATCAGATTAGCGCCGGACCTTTCCTGCCTAGCCTAGTTCACCTGTACGTCCGCACTCATAGCCGAGTAAACTTCTCGTGCGCTTTGGACAGCATGGGTCTTCTGTGTAGCACGCGGTCCACTTTGTGGTCGAGTCTGCGACCAAACCAAAGTGAAGAGTAACAAGTCGTATGCAGTCGTACGGACGCTTGCGGTCATGTTGATTGGACGGTCTGACCTCACAGCGAATGCCTCGGCTTTCTTTCAGGCGTGCATTGGTGCGGTAGAGAATGTGCTCGTAATTTTAAACAAGTACACATTTTGGAACTATTGTCCTTTTGTTTAAAACTACCCGCAGGCTGGTAGCACGTTTGCCGGTTCGCTGTACGGTTGGCTCGGTTGGTCGGTCGCCTATCTGTTGATCGCAATCGGTGTACCAGCACACTTCTATGGTGTCGAGGATGGCCAGCCAATCGGAGACATAATACGTGGTTGGTCATGCTACCAATCTGACGTAAGCAGGTTTCACTTCCACGCGAGTGAGATGAGTGCTCGTCGCTAGCCGTCTTTCGCGATCCGCTCTCAGCTAGCTCCGAAGAGCTCCCCAGAGCTATTCTTGGAAGCGGCCCCTCTGCACTATGTGAAGGGGAAGATAAAAAAGAAGGGAGGCGTCAGCGTTAATATGCTTTCGGTTATCCAAACTTGGTGTGCGCAGCAGCTAAAGTGATAATTTTATTAAGGCCTGTGCACGAAGCCCAATGCAGCATTCAGTGATTATAGTGGACGAGATTCATAGTTGGTTTAAAAAATAAATACTGCTAGGGTGGTCACATATGACAGGAGAACTACCCAAACTCTCAGACAAAGACATCGACAGGATGTACAGAGGAAAGGCAGCGAGGTGTGTGCCCTGAGTCACTAAGCCAATTTAGTAGAGATAGTGTGGCCTGGCTCAAAGCCATACTTTATCACAGCCAAGTGGGCGCATTGTACCAAGCTTTTAGCATGGAACATTTTCGAAATCGCGTGCGGTGCATTCAACTTCGCGAGGCTAAGAACGCTGTTTTGGCGTCTTTAACACTCTCATTGGTCATGGGAAACCGGTTGGAAGCCCCGAACATAAGCGACAGACACTCCAATAAAAGTGCTGCAGCACCACATTCTGTGCTGCCCTGATGCGCGTCTGAAGTAAACCCCGACGAGCTCTCTCAAAACTGAAACCGTCTATTCGACAACTTGTGATGCCTGTCTAAGGAGGTGATCCTAGCTACCACCTGATCCGAAGCTTACGCCATAACCAGTATGGACAGACATACAAACCGCCACATGAAGCGGTCTATAATTATTGATCGCTAGCCGCTACCTGGTAGTGGATTAGTTCAGCGGCCTAACCATGGCTACAATGGTGGCGTAGACAGCCATTTTTCTAACTGGTATTCCGCAGTCCCTTAGGTCTGAGGGAGTCAGGCTGGCCTGCATTTGCGGTTGGTCAGGCATGCGTCGTGGCTAGGACAATGCATACGCTAAGCTAGATCAGCAATGGCTGCTAGACGCTTAGACAATTTTGCGATTGTTATTGCGACGACCATGGGGAACATTGTTCCCATTGAAGTAGGTAGACCAACCTGAAGCTGAACAACGAATATCCTATGGGTGCTTATTTCTATCAACGTTGATGACTAAACACAAAGATGATTCCAAGTGTGACGGTAACACGACATTTGTGAGTGTTCGTTTGTCTCCACACCCAAGGGCGACTTTGTTAATCAGTTATCGCTTCAGTGTCAACAGGTATGACGTTATTTAAAGGTCATAGGAAGGATGCGGAACCTATGTATTCATAGGATAATTAGGCTTTACTTCCATATGGTCGCCCATAGGTGTTGAGACGCTTTGACAAGTGGCTCTCCAAATAGCACCATTACAAGCATAGTCAATGCAGATGGAACCTCCCTATTACTTCCATGGACTGGAATGCTATCCTCATGGAATCGGCATTACTCAACAAAGAAACACCTAAAGGGGCTACAAAGATTACCGTATTTATAAATTCCACATTTTCCTGCAAGGAAAAACGCAAAGGCCGATACTTAGTGGCGGCGCACGCGTTTTATTCTAGTAATTCAGGTGAATACTTGGAACAGACAGACACTGTTGTCTCACCCACAGCATGTTTGCAATCATTTACCAAAGAAACCGAGCCCACTAATCCTGCTACGGACCACTGTTTCAACCAGTCTTAGAAGTAGTCATTTGTGCACACCGTGACACACGTTGTTATCGACTTGAAAACTACTCAGAAACATTTTGTTATTGAGAAGTAGGTCATTCCGGAGGTATTGTTGGAGGAGGAAAATAGCACTAAACCTTATGTTTGCAATACGTATGCAGTGCTTGTTGGCAGGTCATATCAGGGCCGTAGGGTCACCTGGCAGTTCAAGCTTATCAATCCCATGGAAGTGAAGCGTAAATATCATGTTGGAACGCAGAATTTACATGCATCTTACGATCTTTAAATAACGGCACAGCCATGGATACTGAAGCGGCAACTGATCACCGAAGTGGCCCATAGGTGTAGGGACGAACGAACACTCACTAACAACGTGTCACCGCCACATTTTGAGCCCTCCTCGTTGGAACAATGGCTACAGATCCAATGAGCTTCTTAGCTACCCAGAGAACTTGACCTTAGTATACAATGCGCCGACTACATCAGCAGTACGTAGCTACATTATTCACGAGAGTGTGCGGTCAACTGAAACAACACAGCACGGGAACTTTGTAGCTGTAAAGGCTTTAATATTTCTATTTGCGAACGAGTCCTACCTTGACCTCCTTCATACGAAGTACTGTATTGTTTCTGATTACCTCACACGGTCGTAACAATCACATGCATTTCCTAAAAGAAATCGCACACGTATCGATTCCCCAGATTACTCGCAGTGGCACGATAACACCATGCGTACCGTATCACATGTGGCCTGATAGACAAGCGAGCAAAGAAGGCAACCGCACAGTCCACCCGTAAGCCTTCAACGCTTCCCTTACAACAGCCTGCAAGCGTTGCAGCCTCAACACAAACATCCAATCCGCTTCTTATTACCACTCATCTCACTCGCGTGGAAGTGAAATCTACTTACGTCGGATTGGCAGCATGACCAATAACGTATTATATCTCCGATTGGCTGATCAACCTCGACACCATGGAAGTGTGCTGGTACACCGATTGCGATCAACAGATAGGCGACCGATCAATCGAACCAACTGTACAGCGAACCTGCAAACTTGCTTCCAGCCTGCAGGTAGTTTTAAACAAAATGACAATAGTTCCAAAATGTGTACTTGTTTAAAATTACGAGCACATTCTGTACCGCACTAATGCACACCTGAAAGAAAGCCGAGGCATTCTCTGTGAGGTCAGACCGTCCAATCAACATGACCGCAAGCGTCCATACGACTGCATACGACTTGTTACTCTTCACTTTGGTTTGGCCGCAGACTCGACCACAAAGTGGACCGCGTGATACACAGAGGACCCATGCTGTCCAAAGCGCACGAGAAGTTTACTCGGCTATGAGTGCGGACGTACAGGTGAACTAGGCTAGGCAAGAAGGGGCAGGCGCTAATCTGATTTATCAAAGGCTGCTCTGCGGTTGGCTAACCCACCCGTAGATAATTCCATGGGGCCTTTGGAGGTAAAAAGTTTGTTGTGGGGCATGTTGTGACAACTGGGTTGCCATTACAGGATTTGAAAAATTCATCTTATCGTTTTCTGTATTTCCGCGCCCTAACCCCTGGTCGCTACCTGTCACGGAAATAGATTATGCGCGCGCTAGCTACTGTTTACGAAAGCGTGAATCCAGACCGGGCAAACTCCTCGTTGCGGAGCTGGTTGAGCCCCACCAAACTTGCGTAGATTTCGCTGCGCTCACCTCAAACATACAATCACCATACGGCGACTTAGACTGCGCAAATAACAACCGATTCGTCCTCTGGACTTTGTTACATATCCACAGTGAACCAACTGGGCTTCACTCGCGACCTGTCGTCAGTACACTGCTGCAGTTAACGCACAAACTCACACTGATGCAAACAGAGTTCTCATAAAAACACTACCGCTATGTGATAAGTCAATTGCCGAGAAAGAATTCACGTTGGATCTCTGTTCAGCTGGGTTAGGTTGCACATTTTTTATCTGCATTCTCAGCCCGTCCACACGTTTGTCGGCTAAGTCAGGTTATCCCGCTACGTTCCGAATTCGAGTGGCTACTGTGATCACGTGGTCTACTACACCATTTCCCGGCCAAGTTGTCCTCTCGGGCAACAGAAATAATCTCAGTCTGCACAATTAATTTGTTCCTTGCGTAGGAGCTGAAGCGTCCCATCTGCACCCCTATGACTTAGTGCGTCTTAGGTCCAATCGGCTGAAGGCGGCGGGCTATACGCGCACACCTACACACCTGCACAAGTGACTGGCGTACGCACGGAACAAATTAATTGAGTAGACTCATGCTGAATGCCCCCGCAGATTATATCAGTTGCCCAAGAGGACAACTTGGCCGGAAAATGGTATAGTTCTAAACAACGTTGGTTTCGTCCGTTCTTTGTTAAATCGATTTATGGTACGTTTCCGTATTTGTTTATATTCTGGTACGTTTCGGAGATCGTGAGTGTTGTAGGTGAATATCGGCCTGCCAAAGCGTATGAAGCAATTCTTGAATTTCAGTGGGGACACCATCTGTCGTCCCGTAGGTGCTAACTGTTCTCTTCAGATCCGATCCTCCTATGATTCATTTCACAGCTCATGCTTTGTGAACAGTGAACTACTTGCGCGGAATACTGGCTAGTAGTGGTGTAACTCCTGAATGACCTCCTTTCAAATGGTAGCAATTGACGCGCATCTCGAGTATAAAAATGGGCAACTTCGCGCCAAATTCCAACGTATAACAGGACAACCTGCCGACAGCACAAAACAAACAGTTATGCAACCCAGGGCATTAAAGCCTCAACTGACCCTTCTGCATGACCTGCTGGTGACATCAGTCCTTCTCGGCGCTTTTTCTGTAGGCACTAGCTCACCCTTGTACAAATGACGCTACACGAGTTGGATGAAATTCTCTTCAGCTTGTGCGATTTCTCTGAACATAAATACTCAGCAGACGGGTTGGCGCGCGGAGATAGTCAGAAAAAATATTTAAATGAATTTTGTTATTTGTTGGGGCAACTTACCTTTCACAACATGGCCCCTTGAGGTCCCTAAAATGTTTCTCCTCCAAAGGCCCCATGGAATTATCTACGGGTGGGTTAGCCAACCGCAGAGCAGTCTTAGATAAATCAGATTAGCGCCGCTTATCGTATGACGTGCGCGATAGGCCAACCGCACATACACACGTGGCTAATTCCGCCACAACTCATGCGCCGTGTAATACCAGCTACCACGATGACTCAGTACGAGACCGTCGTACGCATCGCCAGGCTGTTGGACGATAGCACGAGAAGGAAGCGGCTGGTGAACCAGTACTACCGATCGCTTCAGTTGGTAGTTCACCTGTACGTCCGCACTCATAGCCGAGTAAACTTCTCGTGCGCTTTGGACAGCATGGGTCCTCTGTGTATCACGCGGTCCACTTTGTGGTCGAGTCTGCGGCCAAACCAAAGTGAAGAGTAACAAGTCGTATGCAGTCGTATGGACGCTTGCGGTCATGTTGATTGGACGGTCTGACCTCACAGAGAATGCCTCGGCTTTCTTTCAGGTGTGCATTAGTGCGGTACAGAATGTGCTCGTAATTTTAAACAAGTACACATTTTGGAACTATTGTCATTTTGTTTAAAACTACCCGCAGGCTGGTAGCACGTTTGCGGGTTCGCTGTACGGTTGGCTCGATTGATCGGTCGCCTATCTGTTGATCGCAATCGGTGTACCAGCACACTTCCATGGTGTCGAGGTTGATCAGCCAATCGGAGATATAATACGTTGTTGGTCATGCTGCCAATCTGACGTAAGCAGGTTTCACTTCCACGCGAGTGAGATGAGTGAAGCGAGTGGTAATAAGAAGCGGATTGGATGTTTGTGTTGAGGCTGCAACGCTTGCAGGCTGTTGTAAGGGAAGCGTTGAAGGCTTACGGGTGGACTGTGCGGTTGCCTTTCTTGCTCGCTTGCCTATCTGGCCACACGTGATACGGTACGCATGATGTTATCGTGCCACTGCGAGTAATCTGGGGAATCGATACGTGTGCGATTTCTTTTAGGAAATGCATGTGATTGTTAAGACCGTGTGAGGTAATCAGAAACAATACAGTACTTCGTATGAAGGAGGTCAAGGTAGGACTCGTTCGCAAATAGAAATATTAAAGCCTTTACAGCTACAAAGTTCCCGTGGTGTGTTGTTTCAGTTGACCGCACACTCTCGTGAATAATGTAGCTACGTACTGCTGAGGTAGTCGGCGCATTGTATACTAAGGTCAAGTTCTCTGGGTAGCTAAGAAGCTCATTGGATCTGTAGCCATTGTTCCAACGAGGAGGGCTCCTAATGTGGCGGTGACACGTTGTTAGTGAGTGTTCGTTCGTCTCTACACCTATGGGCCACTTCGGTGATCAGTTGCCGCTTCAGTATCCATGGCTGTGCCGTTATTTAAAGATCGTAAGATGCATGTAAATTCTGCGTTCCAACATGATATTTACGCTTCACTTCCATGGGATTGATAAGCTTGAACTGCCAGGTGACCCTACGGCCCTGATATGACCTGCCAACAAGCACTGCATACGTATTGCAAACGTAGGTTTAGAGCAATTCCCCTCCCTCAACAATGCCTCCGGAATTACCTACTTTCCAATGACAAAATCTTCCCGACTAGTTACCAAGTCGATAACAACGTATGCCACGGCGTGCACACATGACTGCTTCTAAGACTGGCTGAAACAGTGGTTCATAGCAGGATTAGTGGGCGCGGTTGCCTTGGTAACTGATTGCAAACATCCAGTAGGAACGCCCGTGGGCGAGACAACTGTGTTTGTCTGTTCCAAGTATTCACCTGAATTACCAGAGAGAAATGCGTGCGCCGCCACTAACGATCGGCCTTTGCGTTTTTTTTTGCTGGAAGATATGGCATTTATAAATACGGTAGTCTTTGTAGCCCCTTTAGGTGTTTCTTTGTTGAGGAATGCCGATTTCATGAGGATAGCATTCCAGTCCATGGACGTAATAGGGAGGTTCCATCTGCATTGACTATGCTTGTAATGGTTCCATTTGGAGAGCCACATGTCAAAGCGTCGCAACACCTGTGGGCGACCATATGGAAGTAAAGCCTAATTATCCTATAAATACATAGGTTCCGCATCCTTCCTATGACCTTTGAAAAACGTCATACCTGTTGATACTGAAGCAATAGCTGATTAACAAAGTCGCTCTTGGGTGTGGAGACAAACGAACACTCACAAATGTCGTGTTACCGTCACACTTGGAATCATCTTTGTGTTTAGTCATCAACGTTGATAGAAATAAGCACCCATAGGATATTCGTTGTTCAGCTTCAGGTTGGTCTACCTACTTCAATGGGAACAATGTTCCCCATGGTCGTCGCAATAACAATCGCAAAATTGTCTAAGCGTCTAGCAGCCATTGCTGATCTAGCTTAGCGTATGCATTGTCCTAGCCACGACGCATGCCTGACCAACCGCAAATGCAGGCCAGCCTGACTCCCTCAGACCTAAGGGACTGCGGAATACCAGTTAGAAAAATGGCTGTCTACGCCACCGTCGTAGCCATGGTTAGGCCGCTGAAATAATCCACCACAAGGTAGCGGCTAGCGATCAATAATTATAGACCGCTTCATGTGGCGGTTTGTATGTCTGTCCGTACTGGTTATGGCGTAAGCTTCGGATCAGGTGGTAGCTAGGATCACCTCCTTAGACAGGCATCACAAGTTGTCGAATAGACGGTTTCAGTTTTGAGAGCTCATCGGGGTTTACTTCAGACGCGCATCAGGGCAGCACAGAATGTGGTGCTGGAGCACTTTTATTGGAGTGTCTGTCGCTTATGTTCGGGGCTTCCAACCGGTTTCCCATGACCAATGAGAGTGTTAAAGACGCCAAAACAGCATTCTTAGCCTCGCGAAGTTGAATGCACCGAACGCGATTTCGAAAATGTTCCATGCTAAAAGCTTGGTACCTTGTGCTTAGATATCTGTAAAATTGTGTAAGATGAAGGCGTCACATAACGCTCCTTCAGCTCTCGTCACGAGGATGCGCGCGGTACATGTGTCCGTTGTATCTCAAAACGCACAGCGGGCCTTTGCTTAACCGGATATTGACTCCTTACAGCCAATTTCACCAACAGAATCAGATCAAGTGGCGGAGAATCTCGGGCCCTCTATTCCTTGATGCGTGACAGTTAAGTTACTGGCGGAATATCCTTGCTGTTGATCCATCGATGACACTCATCCAATCATTTGCGAGCTTCGTGCATGGCGAGACATTTATGAGTGGAAGTTGCTGTAGACGTCACACTTTCACCCCTTCCTCAATGAGCGCATCAGCATGGAAGACAGTTGAACTGCTAGGCCTACTGCTTCGGATCTTGTTTCTGGACATTTTTTCTGCGTTGTTTGAAGAGGTGAGTAAAGCTGACTGGCGGCCGTCCGCTAGCTCAAACGTTCCTGGCTTTAATGTCCGAGAAATTCTGATGGGGCGCGATAATGGTGGCTAACCTTTACTTGTCTGCCTTTCCTTTAGCCAGACCAACGTTCGGCGAGGCAATGCTATGGATTGCTTTTCGTAAGAAGAATGATAACCTCGGCGACGCTGCAGTTGGTTGGGAGCGCTGTTTTCCGTAGCCGAAATAGCTGCGTTTACCTTCGTGCGTAGCTTTCTGCCGACCATTAGTTCCCCTGGCGTGCGATCGGTCAATCTGTGGTGCGATGTTCTGTGGGTAAACAGCGCCTCGACTGCGGCATCTTCCCACTGCATGCCGGACAAACGTGCTGTCTGTATACTTTCCTTTATGGGGCGAGGTGTGCGCTCAGTCATTCCGTTGGCAGCTCGATTGTACATGTTTCACATCGTGAAGTTGTAGGAAATGTTGAAACTCGTAGTTTGTGATTTATGGTCCGTTGTCCGTCACAATTGCTTCGGGAAGCCCAAATCTAACAAACAGATAGTTCAGCCATCGTATAACGGTTGAACTGTTCACGTCGCTACAAAGATGGATTTCAGGCCACTTACTACAAAAGCAAGTGGCCACTAAACAGTTTCTCTGGTGCTGCGGTGCAGAATGGAATGGTTCCATGATGTCAATCGCCAACTTCAACCAAGGTTTCATTGGATAAACATTAGGTTTGACAAGGGCATCGACCGGCTTAGAGCTCTTCTCAGTGTTCAGACACGCATCACAAGACCGGGCACACTCCTTTGCCATTCTAGTCATTTCCTGCAACCAAAGTGTTCTTGCAGACGGCGCTTCGTTCGTACGATACCCAGATGTCCCTCGTGTGCACATTGGATAATTTTTGACGTTAGCCTCTGTGGAGCCATGAATCTCGATCCTCGCATAAGGCAACCATCAATGACGGCTTACTTGTGTTTTAAAACATAAAACGCCCGCAGTTCACCACTGAGCTTTGTGTAGCGAGGCCAGCCTTGAGAGAGGTAGCGGAAAACGGCCTGTACATTTGGGTCACTTAGGTTAGTTTCTTGAAGCTCTTGCTTAGTTACGGCGGAAATCTCACTTGAATGTAAAGAAGAAACCATGACTTTTCTTCGTCGTCCTCATTCTTATCGGAATCGTCCCATGGAAGACGTGATAAGCTATCTGCCATATGGTTTACAGAGCTACGGCGGAATGTGATTTGAAAATCATAGTTCAGTAAACGCGCGTACCAGCAGTTAATCCGCAGTGGATTGTGATCATTGGTTTCTTGACTGAGGTGGATAGTTGGAGCAGCGTGATTTGTACGCCATGTAAACCACCGACCAAATAGGAATAGGTGCCATTTTTCAAAGGCCCAAACACAGGCATAGTCCTCATTTTTAACGACGGAGTAGGAAATCTCTGTTGGGAATAGGTTTCTAGAGACCTATGCAATGAATTTTTCTCCGCCGTTCTGCATTTGCGACAGGACCGCTTTTAAACCGATGTTCGACGCATCCATCGAGACGAACGTAGGGCAGTTTTCTTTGAAAATGAGCAGCACTGGTGTAGAGACGAAGCGTACTTTAATTTCTTCAACGACTGACTGCTGTTCAGAGCCCCAGTCGAAGGTAGCATTTTCCTTTGTCAGCATTCTCAAGGGCTCTACTGGGTAGCAAAGTCGGGCAAGTAGAGTAAGTTGTACGAGCATAGACCAAGAAAATGCTTAAATTCTGATGCATTCTTCGGTATGGGGACTTCTGTGATAGCCCAAGTATTAGCGGCATATGATTGGATTCCACCGAATGGTAAGATGTACCCACGGAATTTGGATTCACTTGCATAAAATGTACACGTTTCAAGATTAAGCCGAAGATCTAGGCTCTCCAACCGGTGTAATATAGCGCGTAGCCTAGAGTCACGTTTCTATCTTGAAGGCACAAAAATGCAAATATCAACCATATAAGCGAATTGTCCTGGTAGATCTACTAGGGAGTAATTCATGAACTTCTGTCAAGCTGCGGGAGCTAAGCTGAGCCCCATTGGCAAAATTAGACTGGAACAGACCGCTCCATGTTAGAAAAGTCGTTAGTGGTCTCGGTTCTGGTCTCAATGGCATGTGAAAAAGCCTTCTTCGGGTGTAATTTTGCGAAAAATCGTGCGCCAGTTATCTTGATTAGCAACTCATCAACTGTGAGTAGAACGAACTTTTTGACGACGAGCTGACTATTCAACGCCTTCAATTCATTGCATATGTGAACAGTACCGTCCTTCTTTAAGTCTGTGACAATGGGATGCTCTACCAGAGCGTTGCATACCATCTCCTGCATAACGTTCTCTACCACCGCACGTTTCGCCAACGGAATAGGACGTGGTTGCGATATTGAAAACGACTTAGCTTCCAGTTTAAGGCATATGCCATGAGCGGCACATGGAATCCGGCCAATCTCAGTAAATAATTTGGGACATGAACCTTTAAGCACTGATGCATTGAGTGCCATGATACGCATTCGATCAATAGATGGCTTTATATTAAGGTCGAACACAGCATTTCGCGCCAGCAAGGCTGGACTGTCTTCAGATGCGACATACACAGCAACGTCGGATGCGACCGACTGTAGACTATATATTCACAGATGCACAGAGGGGCATTGGTGTAAGAGTCAAACTTGTATGAAGAGGGATGTAATGGAATGTCATGCAAGTAATGATCATAAAGGCCAGATGGAATGTTTGTTGTTGGTGATGCAGAATCTAATTCCATCGCAACTGGCACAGCGGTGTCGGGACCATGGAGTATAACTGTACGAATGTCAGGATATGGGGCTTGGGCTTCATCGGGAATGTTTGCCGATTGTCTGGCTGACGAAGTTTTCTGACAGCAAACATATTTTCCTTAGCACAGGCAGAAGGAGACCCAGTCGACGGTTGTCCAACTAGCGCTACGAGGCGATAAGACCGGGCGAAATGGCCCCGCTTATCAAGGTTTTGTAATCTACTGTACGGACCGGACCCATTGGACAATCTGCTTTGTGTCGAAAACTTCCACATCGAAAGCAAAAATCAGTTACATTCTGAGATGGTGTAGAATTCGTGATAAGAAGCTTGCTGATATCGAGTGAGTTGTTGTTGTTGAACAGACGTGACTGTTCAAGGGCAATTGTTTCGAGCCTAGCGATCTCTATGGCTCTATCCAAGGAAAGCTTCGAGGGGTCTACCTGAAGTAGGGTTTCACGTATGCGATGCGCCGTGATGCCGGATATTAATTGTTGTGTAAGCATATCTCTTCAACTCTATTCTTTGGAATACTGGGATAATCGCATGTTTTTACCGCACGGATCAAGCGGGAAACAAAGTGTTCCAGGGGCTCTAAGTCCTCTTGTCTCAAACAGCAAAATTTGTACCGTTCAGCAAAGACATTAGGTCGGGCGCTCTGAGACTCATCCAGTGCATCTAACGCCTTTGTGAACGTGTCCGCTTTTTGTAGTTCCAGTGTATCAAACTAACGCTGCCCCTCATTTCCTAATACGTGACGGAGCAGTTTCAACTTTTGGGCCTCATTGTAAGTAACGGTTGACGGTAGTAAGTCCAAGTACTTTTTAAAAGATCTTTTCCATTGAGCCGTTCTCAGTAGGTTTGACACTTGAATCACACCAGAATGTGTCCGGAGGTGGAAGATGGAATGCCATTGTATCATTTGCCAGCCGGGACGCCAATGTTGTATCTCAATACGCACACTAAGCCCCTGCGCAAGCAGGGTCCTGTATCACTACGAGCCGAACCCACTAACGAAATCAGAACAAAGGCAGACAAGTTCTGGACACTCTGTTCAAAAGTGTATTAGTTAAAGTACTTGCGGAATAACCATGTCACTGATCCATCGATGGCGCTCATTCAATCATTTACAACCTGCGTGCGTGGCATGACAGACGTGACTGGAAGTTGCAGTGAGCGTTACAACAGAGTACGTGGCACAAATTTGGGAGCATGGGGTCTACGATCTGTCAAGATCTAGGCACCACAAATCTCAGCGAGCACTGGACTCTCCCGGCTAAAATGCAGGTATTGCAAGAAGTGGAACATCAAGTGTGTATTCGTAGAAAAAGGTTCGGTCGTTCATTTGTGCAATTGGACCAACAAAGAGGTCAACAAATTTACTAGTACGGGTTACTCGATCCAATCAATTCTACTAGATCAGATATCCTCTCTTGCGTTAAGAAAGGTACTACCTAGTACTTCAGTCTTATATATTTCGTCGGTATCGCGATACCTCAGCCAGTAACATGAACCGGACTCATGGATTCTCTTCACTTTCGGAATGTGCAAAGACCTGGTTTTAGGGGTCGCCTCTCTCTCGTGCAACTTTCCAAACTTTTATGCCAGTAGACAATAAGAAACGTTAGCTTGCGACTCAAGACAATCTGCCGCACTCACCCATGACCCGGTAGCATAAGTCATTGGCTAGCTGTGTAAGCGGATGGTGCTATAGGCTATGGCTTCAGTTACTATCGTAACAGGCGAACCGCACCAATGTGGAAACCTGAAGCTGTTGTGCAAAATTTTAACAGAATTAACTATCCTATTAGGCGGTTGGTGCGAAATGTTAAACATCCTGTCTAGTTCGTTAGCTTGGATAGAGCACCGACACTTTGTGGGCTGGAATCTACCGAGGAACTGCACCGCATATCAAGGATGTCGCTCTTATACGTAGTACACAGGAAGGTTTTTATTGCAATAAGATATGTTCAAGAGTAGGGGACTTTTGCTGTAAACAGTTGAGAGTTTGTCTCATTGGCTGCCAAGGCAGATAGTCATTTAAATGCACGGATAAGCAGCGGACTGCAGTTTCAGCCTGTTGGACATCATCAGTAGTGCGCTTCCACCAGGATTGGAACCCATGACGGACAGCGGCTTACAACGCCAGGCAGCAGTTTATGCCACTGGGCCACGAAGGACAGCTTCGGACGGTCATGATTGGCAAGCTAACTGCAATATAGCGCGTCTTGTCCTCCAATGATAGTGCGACGAACTCTCAACTAATTACAACAAAAATCCCCTACTCAGGAGTTTAACAAAATAACCGCTTCAGCAGTTTCTAAATGCTATATCGTGCATAGTTACTGTTTGTGGACCTCGTGTCTTTCGGGGCTAACCCTGTCCACTACAACTTTCGTAACTTGCATAGCAGTGGAGGATAAGACGCGAAATGTTATAGTTGGCTTGTAAATAATCATCGTCCGAAGTTGGAAATGGAAATTATAGTGTTGCTTATCCCAACACTGGCACTCCAAGACCGCGGTTTTGTCCAGGTTGGGACTCATCAGTTGGAGATAGCCTGAGGTGGGATGAAACTCATGGTCCGAAGTTGTTCTCCGTGGCCCAGTGGCATAAGCTGCTGACTGGCGGTGCAAGCTGCTGGTCGCCGTGGGTTCGAATCCTGATGAATCCTACAGATGTGCACTACTGATAATGTCCAACAGGCTGAACCCGGAGTCTAGTGCTTTTCTGGACATACATTGAGTGAATGGTCAACCCACTCGTGAGGTGCATCGTTGCGCTGGCGCGGGAAATGTGACAAACTAACAACCATTGTGTAGCTTGCAACGGATGATATAGCGGTCGCATCGGAACCAAATATAGCTGCACTCGACTCCAGTTGCCTAAGCGTATGCTCAAAGTTGGAAAAGAACAGCCAAAACTAGTGTATCGTTAACAACTTCCATCCAGAAACTCTAAACACGATAACTTACAAACAAGCAGGTAAGGAAGGACTGCCATCTCCGGTGAGTACAATGTTGCATAGATCGGTCTTTCCGGTTGGTATGTCTATATAACATGCTACTCCATTGCGTTCAGTTTTACCTAACAATACCGAAAGTCCGACAACATATGCTTCTATCGTCGCTGCATGTAGACCCAAGATAAAGTTGGAGGGCTTGTCTGTAACCACTCCAAACACTGTTAGAAGCGACAAAAATACCCATGCGTCCACGAAAGGACCGTCAACCACGTCGCCAGTAAAAGGGGGAACTGTCTTATCCAAAAGTACAAAGACTAGGAAGACGCATAAATCGATGAAACTAATATGCTGCAACGTGCTTAAGTCAAAGGAAAACCCAATTAAAGATAAACTACTGGATGACCTGAAACACTGGGAATCCATATGCCTAGCAATTGGAGCCTAGACCAAACAGACTAGCTTGTGTCGTACCATCCGCACCCAAACTCAGTTCAACCTGGTGAGCCGAGGCTACTTCAGTTGACATTATAGTTTGGTGACAAAGCGGAGACCGCTCTCTTGTCAGCTCACCGTCTTCGTGATTCGTCATGAGGCGTTTGTATGTTCCCTGACATCCCATGGGGTAAGCGTCCGCAAAGAAAGCAGAACAAAGGAGAACGCCGCAAGAAAACCTATGAAAGAGCCATCTTTGTCCATGGTGTCCCCGAAATCCACTCATCCGACGAGTAGCAGGTCAGAGCTCACGACTTGAAAGAGTGGCGCTATATACGCGAAGCCCTCTCTCTCCACGACGTGATGGCCAACTCCACGTCAAGGTTACCCATGTAACCAAACTACAAAGGAAGTGGTTCAAGGGTGCCGAAAGTCCTGCTTTATTTCATACAAATGGTTGAAAGGGTGGTTGGAAGTTGGTCCAAGTTCCACACCAAATTGCCATTGTAAATACATCTGAAGACAGCTGAAGACAGGTCACTATTGGCTGAAGGAACACAAAACCAGCGAGAAGTTGTCGCTAGCGACGCTGTTCAGATTTCTGAACCCCAGCTCAATGCAACTCCCCAGTGGTCCAAACAGGAAAGAACAGCGAATCTGACGTAATTCGCCTCCAAAGAGTTAGTGTGTGATCTATGCAACCGATCGAGACAGCCCTTGGGGCAAGGCAAAAAATACATCCAAAAACGATGGTCAGGCGGCCCCACAGGGGATGGAGAAAATTCACAGGAAACTTTTGTGTGTTTGAATACGCTTTGCCATCCGTTGCTTTAAATTGTTTGTATACAAGCGCACAAGGTCTTCTCAGTAAATTCGAAGAGCTTCGATGTCGTCAAAACTCTGTGTGTTGGGATCTCATCATGTTAACAGAGACATGGCTCAATGACGTGTTTATCGATACCGAGATTGCACTACTTCGCATCTCACTCTTACGCAAAGACCGACCCACAAAGGCTGGTGGCGTAATTCTTTAAAACCTTTCCGCCCTAATGCTCGACCGCATAAACGACCATGGGATTGAAGCCGTGGACGCCTTATGGTTCTGCATATGCCTAAGGTAGGACGATATATGCTCGGTGACTATTCTATACCGCCCAGGAATGCCCACTTTAGAAATGGACCTGACCTTAGCCTCTGTCATGAAAAACCTACTTGCACGATCTTACAGCCACGTTCTTCTGGTAGGGGACTTCAATCTACACTGACTAGAAACCTTTGCCACGATCGGTAAACAATTCAAGGCAGAACTGCAAGACATAATCGTTGGTTCACCGCTGTACAGCCGTGTCATTTCGCCAATGCGTTCCAGGAAACAAACCGGCCATCTTGGATCTCCTTTTCGTCAAGGAGGAACTCACGATCGCCGTCGAAACAACGTGTACTCCTTTGGGCCGCAAAAACACTAGCATTTCATTGCAAGTGCTACGCGGAATATCCTAAAGAACATGCCGAGCAATCTCACGTTGTAATCAACTTTGATTATCAGTCCGACCTAGTTGACGCAACAAGCTGGTCGTTCCTAGTCGTATGGTCTCCTGAGATGGCCTGCTGAGAATTCGTCAACGGATTCAACAAGCTCGTGGTAACCACCACTGGAACCAAAATCCACCGTTCTAAAAAGGTGAAGTCTTTCTTTAGGAGCACGATACATAAATGTATGTCATTGAGGGACTAGGCATGACTCACTTACATAGTCCCTCCTAGCGAGGACCTCTGGGATGTTTACACAACACAAAATACCTTGTGGAGCAATTTTGCTCTAATCCTAATTTGCTATACAGGTACGTAAACAACATACGCAAGATTAAGCACGGAATTCCTGCTCTGCCCACAGCGTGCGGTTTAGCACAAAGGGCACTAGAAACGGCCAACATTCTTGGACAACAGCTTAGCCGTACCTTCCAAAGCGTGCAATCATCTTACATCCTGTCTGCGCAGATCGTGCTGCTAACAGGACTTAATCACATATTGTTTACATCCACAGCGTTACTGAAGAGACTGATGTCCTTGCGCGAGTTCTGTTCCCCTGGTGCGGAGGCCATTCGCCCGAAGTCATTGAAAGTTGCCGCCATGAGTTTAGCGGAACCGGTAGCAATTCTCTTTCAGCGATGTCTTAACTAGATGCACGTCCCCACGATGTGGAAGCATGGGATCATCACTCCAATCTACAAAAGTGCTAGCGGTGCTGAACCAGTAAACTATCGCCCGATAACACCACTTCCGGTGATCTCCAAGGTTGTGGAGTCTCTTGTAGCTGAAACTTTAATGGGGTACCTGGAGATTAACAACATTTTTGTTCCGGAACAGCAGGGACTTCGCCAAACTCCGTCCTGTACCATTAATCAGTTAACAGCGCGTGTAGCTTGTCATTTGTGGACGCTGGTGTAGGAGTCGACCCGGCCTACGTGGATTTCTCAAACACATCCAACCATCTAGACCATTGCATTCTACTGCACAAACCAGAAATATGGCTTCAGCGTTCCCGTTCTGGACTGGATAGGAGAGGTTCTCGTTCAACGTCGCTTGAATGTGAGGACTCGCAGCACCCTATCGGAACCAGTTGGAGTTCAGTGCAGCGTACATCAGTGTCCCGCCTGTTCTTGGTCCACATAAACGATTTCGCAAGTGTGCTATCTTCAAAATGTCTGGTATTTGCTGATGATATAAAGCTATGGCATGCTATACCTAAAGTGGAGGACCACACAGCCTTACAGGATGACCTGGACAAAGCGTACACATGGTCCATCGAGAACATGCTACATTTCAACGTCACCAAGCGCAAAGTTCTCAGCACATGGCATCAGACTATTCATAACTACCGCCTAGGATCACCAATAGTACAGCGAACCTCTGACGTGTGCGATGTGGGCGCGTTTGTTCAAGATGACGTCGGTTGTTTGAGGCAGGATGAAAATTCATCAAAGAAAACAAACCAGCACTTCCGCCTTCTTCGAAGCACGTTCGAGATGTTTGGCGCCTCAGACTTTCCGAGAGTGCCCAGTACGTACGTGAGGCCGCACACGGAATAGGCTATGCAAGCGTGACAACCCTGGCTGAAGCCCCACCATACCACGCTCGAGACCGCACAACGCAGGGCGACAAAGAACGTCAGAGATTTGTCCCGCCTTCTCTACCCACTCAGGTTGAAAACCCGCAAAATATACAGCGGACGTTATCGGCGTCTAAAGGCTGTACCAGATCCTGAGAAACCCCAACGACACATGCCGTTCTCATTTGTAAGTCAGTCAAAACACATCTCTAAGGGGACATCAGTTTAAGCCGGCCACTCAGTATAGCCGCCTGGAAGGTCGGCGAAACTATTTCTCCCTTCGAGTGTCACAGCCTTGGAACGCCCTCCCGGAACATGTAATTAATGCCCCCACCTTATCCCTTTGCTAATAAAATCCTTGACGATACTCTGACACATTTACACTACGTGCTATAGCCCATGACCACCAGATACTGGCACCAATGCACAACAGACAGGGGATAGTGCCATAACCCTACTCGAGAATGAGTCACTCCAAACCCCTTGGCGAGTCCTGCACTTAACACATACTTTTACGGGCATTGTTTTTATTTTGTACTTATCACTCCAACTATCCTAGGGGGCATGTCAAGCATTCGCTCTTATACCCGTCATAAACCATTGCTCAATTGCTCCATCTGATTTGGAAGCTGGTGCGATGAACTCCAAACTAATAACAAAATCAAAGCATCCATCTGCATTTACTTGGCTTCTGAAATCGTAACTTGGGCTTCACCTGAAGAACCGACAGGACAAAGCGTTCAGCCAATTTTTTTCGGACGCAGGGAGGTCTGTTTTGCTTGGGAGCTAAGGTGAGCGACTCTTGATTAAATTGACCTAAAGGAGCATGCTCCAGAGCTATATACAATGAGTCACACCAACAACTCCAGGTTATTTACTGTGACTAGTCAATATCTACTATTGCAGGACTGCAGCGAAGCAAACGATAAGTCCTTATTTTCATATTTAAAGTATTAACTTTTTTACTATCCTTATCATCATTATTGTTATGTTGATATCCCCTGCAACTATCCAACGGGACTTGTAAAGCAACGCTTCTTAACCCGTATAAATTCATTGTTCATTGTTCATGTCGGCTGAGTGTGTCGTAGCATGAGAACAAGGATTTCAAGTGAACCATCTTAGGCGGACAATAGTACTATTCTGCTGATAAGTCCACGTGGTTCGAGTATTTTAATTGGTGTGCTCAGTTTCCACAATTTTAGTTGTGCCGTTAAAATGTTACCAGAGGTACTCACTATCGAGCACAGTGATCAACGTCGGGGTGTTTCAACAGGACACTTCAGGCTGGCGAATATAAACGTTAAGTGCTGCGGTAATGACCAACAACCCCCCGACAGTAACGTTTGTTGGGATAATGCACTAACGCCACATTAGATATTGTTATCTTCCGAACCACTGCATTAAACTAACAATGCAACTAAGTCATAGGGTGCAAAAATTCCCATGACTTTTGGGCAGCAAATTGATACAACATTTCTAACGGAATTTTGTGCTGCATATTAGGAAATACTTTGCAAATAGTTACATCGATTACATTCGAATGAAGCAGACAACCGCTTCGTATTGTTTCTGACGAACAGAAGAGCTGAGCAAGATTCAAGTCGATCATGAATGGTCACCGTACAATAGAATTACTCTACACGCACACATAAGGAAGGTGAACCTCGAAGCAGAGACAGAACGATCACTGTTACTATTTAACGTCTGTATTGGCTCAGCCAAAGGCGAGCATGCAGTTCTACGCACTAGCATTTTTATAAAATTGTTTAACTACATAAGGCATGAGCTTGGTTGGATAAAGATGTCCACCGAACCAGGATTGTTTGTTATATGAACTCAGCACGGGCGCCATTTTGACAGGGCAAATGTCCTTTAGATAACAGGAGCCTTACAGTACATTAAACCATTAAACCTCTCGTCATTTATGAAGTCCATAAATAACTCGACTTAATAAAAAAATTTCGTTTTTGCTAGTTTTGACCAAGCTGCAATTTGGGTCAATTATTTCATGGTGGTCCGCTGCAGCAAATGTCAGTTTCGTTCCGCTACATCGCTCAATAAGTCGTGGCAAACCTTGCTGACGATAACGCAAACGTATCGCCAACTGTTCACCCGTAGCTTTATGTTATTGTACTATTGGCAGCAAAATAAAAATATTCCTGAGGCTAACAGGTAAAATCCGACATCATACCACGCAAGTCGCTCAACTTTGTGTCATACTGGATTTTCCTAGTATTGTTTTTTCCTTTGCACAATACCAGCGCTTAGTTAAATGCGCTGAACTCCCCACAAGAATCAATTTCGAAATTGTAGATGAACGCTGCATGGTTTAGAGCGGCCAAATGTGTCGTAGTCTTAACGACAAATTCAGTTATAGTTAAGTCAAGTAAGGAATGCGCTTTATGCAGACATGCTCATGAGACGGATAAAATTAACGAAAAGTATGCCACGCGGATATGGGGGGGTTAGCAAGTTGAGAATGTGATATACGTGATATTATGGAATCCGATTGGCAGTCAGTTCCTGCTTGACTAAATTTTGATTCCTTAACAAACTCGACAAATAGGGCACAACTGACGTAGCATAAACCCTTGTGCGAGCATAAATGGTTTTGAAGGTTTGTCTAAAAACTCGAATTACCTTCGAACAAGAGTCAGCGTACAAGCTCGTTTTCGGGGGGGGGGGATCTCTTCATCCTGGTACAGCCAAGGGATACGAATAAATGAGTTAAAAGATCAGACAAGAGTAAAGTTCAAAGGGTAAAGTTAATAGATCTACGTCATCTAAATGACAAGGTCACATGTTTGGTTCACAAATGGTAAATGACCTGTCAGTTGCATGTTTCCCAGCAGGGGTTATTGTACTATTGGGGCCAGGGAAGCGAGAATCTGAACGAATTGTTTTTGTGCACATAGGTCTGGGTTCTAGAGGCACTACGAAGGTGGTGACTGGCATTAGTGCGCATTTTGTGTGCCATCTTTTCGCAGGGGTGATAGTGACCGAATAAGTGATATCAGTAAAGTTGAAAGTAGTTGAACTTAGATGATGTTTTGAAAACAGTGCTTTGAGAACTGTAGTTTAGTAGGTATTTTCAGGGTTGGCTAGCCCGGACATAAGATTGTAGTAAACTTGAGGCATTCATTCTTTTGGCGTTTTAACGCTAATGCTTTTTTGATCCTTATACCTTGTAACCGTCCATTTGTCTGACTAATTGTGAATCCTGATCACTTGCTCTTCCCAGGTAAGTTGTGCGCTGCGCTGCCTTATGCTGTTGCATGTTTACCTTCCATTCCTTGTTGCTTTTGTCAGTACCCGCTGGGTCCATCCGCTTTTACGGTTCTCCCTATTCTCGTATTTGGAACGTTGCATACTTGTAATCATTTGCGACTACTATCGGAGTAGAGCTCTACAGTTGGCAACATTATCTGCGAGCAGGATTCCTACGTACTTTCCCACGTAGCTGAGATTACCATTTTGTAAATTTTCTTTTGTGTTATTCTAATGCTTTTGTCCCAGCAATCTGTGTAGCTTGGCTGCGTGTCCTTCCCATAAAGGAAAATAAATAACTTTTGTTCTCGAGAATGTGCGACGTCTGTAATTACGTGCTGGGATAAGTGCATACTTGTGTAGAACCTTGAAAACAGGTGGAGCAAGGAACTTAAAAAGGTAATCAGATAATTACTTGACTGAAACAACATGACGTTGGCTGGAGCTTAACCGCTGTCTCGAAAACCTACTTATAAAACGGCTGACACACACGCAAGATTATAGTAGCGAAACATGTACTGTGTCACATCAAACATGGACACTGCTCGTATGCTTGGCCTGTTTTTATAGAACAAGCAAACAGTTTGGTCATGTACTGTACAAGCGAGGACTTGTTAATGGTTTCGTGAGTTTCAGGTCCACAAGCGCACGTACGGATTCCGGCTGGTAGCTTGGACCAAACTGTGGCGTACCTGCTAAAGGAAAAGTTCACTGACCTGCTGATACTGAACATACATTCCGCCAATGGATTCTGTTTTGGTCGTTTGTTATAGACGGCTGATTGCATCTATGTTATGTTGACGTTGGAAACGTGGGTTTTTCCGTACAAGTAATTGAAGAATATGACTTTATGCGCCATAGCCAGAGTGAAACAAGCTTGAGTTTATCACATCGTTCAGAATATTCCTGTTTTAAAGAAACACCCAGGACGTGCTTTGGGAATACTACCTGTACTATTTCCAGTGCAAAGAAGTAGTGCACTTGTTGAAGTGCTATACACCATAGAACAAGATTCCAACGTGGGTCGAACAACTGGTATATAGGAATGAAGTATTGAGTCAGCAGAGAAGAATAACCAACTACCAACTCAACATTCTGTTATAGAATTGAAGACTGGTAGCTCAAGCTTTTCAGGCGGCAGGTGAACTGTTCGTTGTGCTTGGCAATCTGGTTGCAAACTTTTCGTCACCAATCGAGGTGACATCATCAGTGCGTAGTCAAGTTGAGGCGTCCAGGACTTGAGCCAATGACACAACAGTAGTAGCAGTGGGTAGACTATCTGTCAGAATCTAGCCACCATTAGCCTCAGTGCACCATAGGCTCTACCTCCATATATATATATATATATATATATATATATATATATATATATATATATATATATATGTATATATATATATATATTCAAAGTCTGTTAACAGAGGTTGTGCCATCAGCAAAATGGCAGAAGAAACAAGTGGAAAAGGTAGAAACACGAACTACGATAAAAACTGGTTTTATACACGCCATTTTGAATTTTTTCTTTTTTGTTTTGGGAGCTGATTGTGTGTGTTAAAGGGGGATATAATGGAAGAACAACACTGACGCCACAGATGTCTTTTGCGGGCCGTAACGTCCGATGTTTCCAACCGCTGTGATTCAGCATCTCGTGGTCCTTAACCTAGAAGACGGACTGGTTCGACAGCCACCAAACTTGAGATTGCCTTCCTCATGCTCCTCCAAGTTATATATATATATATATATATATATATATATATATATATTTATCAAATCTGTGATACAGATATCGTGCCATCGGATTCATAGCTGAATATGAAAACGGTATGGATAATACAAAAATAATAACACTAACAAAAGCTTTTTTGTCCCGTTTGCCACTCACTTTTTATATATTTTATCGGTTGGTTTTTTAGGGAAAAGAGGGACATCGCAAAACACCGATGCACACGTCCGGCACTGCCGCCGATCTTGAGCCATGGCTTCCAAGGTCTTCAACCAGCAATTATCCTCCTCTCTCGGACTCCAACCAGTTAGTCGACAACAACCGGCCGAGGCCAAATGTTTCGTCGGTTTTTTAATGCGGCTGCTCCAAATTACAGGCTGTGCACCGGACCGCCTCTTCCAGCCCTGTCCAGCAACCGCAAACAACGCACTACGCGGGTAACACTGAATAAGTATACGCAATACGTGTCCCAGCCACCGCAGTTGATGCAGTGAGACGAGCTCCTCGAACAAGTGGCTTCCATGTCCCAAGACACGCTTTCTAACTTCCACATCGCTTACGTGGTGCTGCCACCACACACGGGCAATGGAGCGCAGACAGCGGTGCTCGAAGACGGATAGTCTACGCGAGTCACCTTTACGGAAGGGCTAGTCTCGAATCCATACAACAGTACAACAAGAAAAGTTGCACAATAGACCCGCCCTTTGATGGAGAAACGAATGTCGTGGTGACACAAGTACCTCAGCCTAGAAAAAGCGAGGCGTGCTCTTGAGCTGCGCATCGAAATCTCGTCTCTAACAGCCCTGCCGGCAGTGATGCAACTTGCCAAGTAGACAAAGCTTTCCACAACCTTCAGTGTCTGTCCACTAAGAGTGAGTGCAGGCATAGGTACCTGCCAGTGTTGAAAGTGAGTCTTGCAATTGGATGGCGAAAAGTACATACCGTACTTTGCTGCTTCAATCGCCAAGCGGTTTAGTGCAAGTTGGACGGCGTGTGGATCGTCTCCCAGCAAGACGATATCATCCACATAATCCAAATCAACAACCCGACTACCTAGGAGGAGCTCAACGCCAATGTTCCACGAATCGCCCAGAGTGTTCTTTAGGACATCCTCAATGGTCAATTTGAATAGGAACGGTGACCAGAAAGGAAAGCGGAAGCTTTCCATAAGCCCTAACTCTGCCCGAGGTCAGACTATGGAGGGCGCGCGGTATGGGGACCAACTTCTCGAGGATGCCACTTCTCAGCAGGTGCCACAGTACCGTCCGATCGACAGAATCGAAGGCTGCACGCATACGTAAGAACACAGCAATCGTTAGCCTCAGCTATACATGGCGGAGCTCGATGATCTGGCGGAGTGTGAAGATTTGATCGATGCAGCCGCGACCAGCGCGAAACCCAGCTTGTTCTTCTCGCTGCCACGATTCGCGCGTTGGGGATAGCTTGCGGAATATGATGGACACCAGCAAATCGCAAACAACGGGGACTGAGCCTATGCCTTTGTAGTTGGAGCAGATTATGCGCAGGTCATTTTTGAAGATGGGGACGACCATCTATTCACCGCAAGATGATGGAACTTCCTCTTCCGACCAAAGTTTCGAGAACAAAGCAGTGAGTTCCAGAACCAACGAAGTGTCACCTTTAAATAAAGCTGGAGGAAGATCATCAGGGCCGGGGGCTTGAAAACGCTTCAAGTGGCGGACTTGCTGCTCGATTTCCTGGTAAAAGGATTTGTGGGGTAGACCACTTGGCACCAGTGCGAGCACCAGAGTTAGTAGATGGAGGTGAAAGCCAACAAAACTGCGAACCAAAATGTTCGGCCCATGGCTTCAACCGTCGTTGAATATTGGTGGTTAAGGTGCCATCCTCTTTGCATATTGTATCACTTATACCAGACCGAACATCTACTGTGACTCGAATGAGATGAAAAATTGTCTAGTATTACCGGAGGGACTAGCAAGCTCCATCACCTTAGCACGATCACGCCACCAAGCTTCGCGGTCCGTTTGCAGACTCCTGCGTAACACTTCACCGTGGCTGGAATCCGACGGTATCAAGCGGTGTTTGTCCATCAGCGAAAATGAGACGGCGGAAATCCAATTCTTCGGTGGGTGGCGGGCAGCACAACAAGTGTCGATATTGGCGGAAACTAAGGCATGCTTGACCTGCGCCGACTGCAAATCGAGGTCACCGTCAATAGTTCAGCCAAGCAATGTTGACAGTGAGCCTTGGTACCTGGTTAAAATCGCAGGGTTTCGTTGATTTGCTATGTCCGATCGGTAGTGAGCGCGATTGGGTGATCCTCCGAAACGCATGCAAATCTTAGCACGAACCAATGCATGATCGGAGTCTAGATAAGTTGATCAGTACGATCGGCAGTCCATTACGCTTCCGCATCATCTTTAACTGATTGCTAGGTGGTCAAGCTGGGAGCACTCTTGTGTTTTTGAGGGTGGGCGCCAGGTAGTAGTGTTTCTGCTCAAGTGCCGAAAACTAGTGCTGTGAAGCAACAAGTGCTGATCTGAGCAAAGGGCAAGCATTCTGTCTCCATTGCCTGATCGACTGCCACCGAAGCCAAAACTATCTCCAAGTGGGTGATTGCTTGGTGGAAGGCAGCCCACGCGTGCGTTAAAGTCTCCGGCAAGGACTATATCAGTCCTTTTGGAGAAACGGAGAAATTCATGTAGCTGCTGGTAAAAACTCTTCTTGAATGCATCCAGGCTGCAGCCAGTTGTAGCGTTGACGGAGACGATAAACAAGGCATGCTTAACGTCTCAGCGTCTGCTTACATTACATGAACCTCTTAATCAGACTACGCATAGTCGGCTGTTGACTGGGATCCAGTAAAACAGAGCTGATTCAGCCCTGGTACTCAGTGCAACCCCAACAGCAGTTTAGCCATAGGCGGCTGCTTTTAGGTCTCCGGAGAGCCGCAAGTGGCATTTGACGTCAGGGTTTACAGGAGAGGCCGTTCTGGTGACAGTGCTAGATCCTTGTAATCTGCTCTCTGAAATGCAACAAGTGTCTACCTTTAACGTTACAAGAGTACGGGCCAGACATGCTTGTCGTCCAAGCTGAAGCAAAGTTTGAACATTAAACGCTGCGAGGATGAATGGAGCATGGAGAATCAGGTCGAAGAAGAGCTGGAGCTTCGGTGGAGTGAGAGACGGTTGCGATCGCAGGACATTGAAAATCGGGAGTTTGGCTGTTACTTCCATCCGTTGTGAGAAGTGGGTCTTTTGTGATGGTGACCGAAAAAGACAAAAGTACATATTGTTGAAGGACGCGAGGTAAAACGATGTGTGAGTGAGGTTCGGGAGTTGAGTTAGCAGATATGATAGGCATAGCAACAGCAGTAGTAAGCAGTGTGGTCCATAATTCGTCAGCGTGCGTCAGGTTGCCCAGACCGAAGTAGAGGCTTGTATTAGGGGCCTTATCCCGAGCCTTTGATCGAAGACCTAACCTATAAGGCAGCAAGGTGATGTGACGACGTTGCAACCCGTTGGGAGCCGATGACCAAATATATGGTTCATGCGAGTTTACTGTCCGTGAAGGACCAGGGGCCCAACGCACCCTTAAAGTATAATGCCGATCAAGAAGGGGCACGGGGCAGTGACTTTATTTAGTGGCGAGTCACATCCGTCACGTTGCAGTGTTGTTAACAACGGCCATTCGTGATTTTTTCTAGGGAGAAAGCTTGCCAGGCGAAAACCCACCATGTCCTGGCACACCGCCGCCGAATCATTTGCTGGAACCGGAAAAACCCGAACCACCCAGCTGGCACCACGAGGAGGTTGTTCGGCAAGCCAGCCTCTCCGGCAAGACAATCCGTCAAGATAAAGCGCAACTTGGCAAATATTTAGGCGATTCAGCATCTAATACATCCAAGTTACCTAATCAACTTTCACAGTTACCGATCTGCTGTCAAAATTGTTAGCTGCTAGCATTAACACCTGTTTTGACACGGCGTCTAGTAATGCTTTCCTGAAATACAGGGAGCAATCCGGCGTGTTCACTAACTCTGAGGAATCCTATTAACAACCAGCTGATTCAACAGTAACAAAACATTTGTATAGGAGCGCTGGATGTTCTGGATCACATCGTACAGCAACTTTCAGCTTCAGGATAAAAAGAAAAAGAAGAATTAATGGCTCAACTCTTAATCGCAAAACAGTTATCAGCATTAGCCCAGATATTACTCTGCAGCACGCGTTAGTGCTTTTTTGGCACTGTCCAGTGTTATCAAACAACGCCCTTTACTAATCGTGGTGGTGGCTGGTGGTTCGGGTGAAGATGACCGATGCGGTGTAGACGGAAGGACAATCAGTCAAACCAGCGAACAATTAGGACTGGTTTAGTCTAGTGTAAACAAATCACTGCTTTGTTACGGTCAAAGGCGAACAGCTGCAAGCGGACGGAGTGTGCGCATCAACGCTGGTGACAGGTAGACATGAAAGAGAAGGCGAATCCGGCGTTACTCACGCCAGTTCACGATAATCGCACCGGCCACATGGACAATGAAAGGTTGACACACCCAAGCATGACTCAAAGTTAACAAATCAGACCAAGTAGTGCTGAAAGAACAGAGTACGGATGAAAAACATAGACAGACGACCAAAGACGTAACAATGAAAAGGAACCAGTTTGAAGCGGTGGAAATTAAACCCCGCCCTCAGTTGCTGTACAGTGTAAATGTTGCTTCGCTTTATAAATAGTAAGTTTAGATCGCTGCCCTAATTCTGTTTTGACTCCTGAAGAGAAACGCGACACTTCATGGCCGTGTTTTACACCCATATCAAAGTTGGTTCTGTAATTAAATACAGTCGAAATTTCTAGATTAAAACTGGGTATGCATAAGTGTCCAGCTTAGAGACTCCTTGTTATCCCCTACTGAAACTTTCGAATTTAACCTAGACGTGCCGACGGGTAGTTTTCTTTTACACTATAGTGAGGTTACTTACTGGATTAAGAAAATGATAATGTCCGTTGATACTGAGGCACAGGTTCACCCTTGCGTTGTTTTATAGAAAGCAAGCGATAGTTTTCGCATATTTTGACCTAAAATATCCAGTATGTGCGTAATATAACATAGTAGATTTAGCTCTTCATGTTCCTAAAAAGCGCCAAGGTACTGGTGGTAGGCTGAGTTCTAAGCATCACTTGGAAACACTCATCTACCATGTTTAATGCATAGTTTGATGGGGCACAGGGGCTAAATTCTTCGTGTCATCAGCTCTTAAATACATCCAGTTGGAAAAGCAAAACACCAGGCTTAATGCCATGGGGACTCAGTGCAAGTAACTCGTGAGGACAGTGTGTAGGGAGGGCCCAAATCCCTTACTACTTACGTCTGTTCCACGGGTTTCAGGAGTAGGTCCATATAAAACTAGCGAAGACCGCTGAAACCGGATGCCACTTCGGATGGTTATGAGTGCTTTTCGTAGGACTTGTTGCAAGGTCTAACCACTTGTCGCCCATGTCAGACAAACAACTGATAGTGATTTCGGTACTTTCTGCTATTCTACAGAGCTGCGAATTGGGTCGCCGATATTACCATCGCAGTAGAATCAGTGTTCGACCAAGTATTGTCACGCGGTACTCACAGCTCACCTGTGCAGAAAGCATGTGGAAGAAGAAATAGACTTAGAACTATCTTAGACAACGGCTGAGCCCATTCAGCAGTGTTCATAAAGATAAAGATTTTTGTGGTCGCGGAACCGGGTTCATCACACTTACATACCATAGTAGTACGTGCACTGAGTTTGTGATTCACTATTCCTTTCTACCTGTGCATATTCTCCATAACCTCAAAAACTACCATTGATGTTGCATGTGAAAATGAACGGGAACAAGGGATGAGCTAGAACCAGGACGATGGTCTTCAAAGCTGTGAGGTCGTCACTAACTTTCTGCTAGCAGGCTGTAGCTGGAGCGAACTAACTGGTGGTGGAACGGAAATAGTAGAATCGCAACTTTTCATGTTTATTTTGTACACAACAATCGTTTCAAATGTTATACTTTTTGCTGACATGATTGAGGTGCGCAGATAGAACAGTGAGCCGTTAGGCCACATAGTGTTCTCTATCGACCTTGGTGGGGCTTCTAAGTTACTGACACAGCACGAGCTACCATTCAGTATACGGACATTCAGGAGTACATAATTATGTGACCATCACCAGCCTCATTCTGTACTAGTGAGACTTAGCTGCAGACATCTTTCCTGTAGCATGACCGGAACATTCTCGAAAATGAGGATCTTAATTGTTGAAGAATCCGAGAATGCATGAGGAGGCTAAACAAGAACCAGCCCTTCCGTCGCTGTGCTCTGCATCCTGACTCATTCATCGTCTCCTGAAGTCCGTTGGTTAAATATTCCATCACTGAAGATGTTGACGGTGCATGGTAACCTAGACAAAAACAAGACGCTTCTGGACATCAAAACTTCCTCAAGTTTCTAACGTCTTCCATGTCATGGAAGCCTAACACGTCACATTGTAACTTGCACGACTGCCACCTGAAACCCCACCAACGAAAGTTGCTACTCATATGACACGTAGGAAACCTGCTGGGAGATGTCACGTCTTCAGTTACGTCAGACTGAGCATGACCTCTCAAATTACTGAGATATCAGCTAACGAACCATCGGTATTCAAGGAAGAATGCCAATAACTAGCGAAATCATAGTAAATGGCGCACCTATCAGGTGACAAGTCATTCAAATAATCATATAAATCTTCCCTGAGAAATTTAAGTAGAGATCTTTGTAAATAAATAAATAAATTGTATATGACTCGACGATGCGAGAAGCTGTTCCCAGAAGGGACGGATCAAATAATGGTACAGCAGTTTCATATCAAGGTATAATAAATTTAAAAAATGTGAGCACAAAATGAAACTTTGTGTAACGCGAAGCGGTCCAAAATATTTACATTCCTCTTGTTCTATCTTCTGACAAGTTTTTAGCAGTCACATGAGAGTTGATCGCACACGAAAAAAGAGAGAATAAAGTGTTGCGGGCCAACAAAATATCGAACACAGTCGAACACAGTACGCAGACCAAACTGCTTATAATGCCATAAGTTAATTGGCGGCTTAAGTTTGGTAAGCTCGTCGCTTGGTGAGGGGGCTACCCTGTCCTCTGCACGGCAGTAACGTGTAAGTCAGTGGATAGTGAGCGGCGCTATATCACATCTAGTAACTTATTCACGACGGTCGTTGCCGTCCCCCAGTAGCTCAGTGGTCTCAACCACGGACTGGCAACAGTCGAGTTGCGGGTTCGAGCCCTACCAGGGGTCCGATGGAATGCGCACTGCTGATGATTCCCGAAAGGATGAAACGCGCGTACAGTGCTTTTCCGGGCGTGTGGCGACTGTCTGAGTGAGTCTAGATGTGACGAAATTCTACCTATACCATTCAACTCTCCCTACTACTCTTCTATAAAATATAACCACTTGTGCACTTGACCACACGCATTTTCAGGCACCATTAACTCCATTCTCAAAAGCGTTATCTAAGGACTGTGCTGTTCGAAACATTATTATCACATTTTGAAAGGTTAAATGACCTTTTATCGAAAGCTTAAACAAACGCAATTTGCAACAAGTTCTGATAGCTCTTGGAAGTTTGTTCCAAAGCTTTGAGCCGTGTATTAAGAAGAAACGCTCCCTAATTCGCGTATTGAACTTTGGAATCATGACCGTTGTCTCCTTATTCCTTAGCTCTTATCTAGTGTTAACCGACATATGGACACAGTTAGCATAATTGTGCATGTGATGGTGAATTATTCTGTACAGGAAACACAAGTTCATCTTCATTATCCGTAGCCGAAGTGGGTCAAGTCCAAGTTTTTCACTGCGCTCTCTGTAGGTCATCTTGGAGGAATATCCGCACAGCTTCTTTGTAAAACGTCGCTGTACCCTCTCAAGAGCATGCTGGTCAGATTTCCGCAGATTCGACTGTAGTAGTGAGCAGTATTCCATGCCAGGTAACACATATGTTTTGTAAAGCCAGATACGAGATTCTGTGAGTTGACATTTATGACAGATATAGCCAATAGTCTTCATGGCTTTCGAAACTTGGAAGTCACAATGTTCCGAAAAGTTGAAGGTAGTGGAATACCGCACACCCAAGTCGCGAATCATTTTGCACTCTGATATAAACGTGCCTTTTAATAATAGACTGCCTGGTGGAACTTCGCATTTGTACGACAGAATATTACACTTGTCCACGGAAAAGGACATCTGCCACAGTTTGCACCAGAATTCAAGTGCCGATAGATCTTCTTGAATGTGGCACAAGACTGCACGGGTATCTGCACGTTCTTGTGAGTAGACAATTTTAATATCGTCAGCAAACAGAAAAGTAGCACCATGTCTTTTTCTATGAAATACATCGTTGACGTAGAGGAGAAAAAGAAGTGGACCAAGTACACTTCCCTGAATTACTCCACTGGTGACTGCTTTCGGTTTAGAGACACGGTCCCCAATACGCACCACCTGATGTCTGTCAGCTAGGTATGACGACAACCAAGAAAACATTGGTTCTTCAATACCTATTTCCTTCAGTTTGAGGAGTAGTCTTCGATGCGGCACTCTGTCGAATGCTTTTTGCATGTCTAAGAACAGGACAATAACACTGTTGCCTTTGTCTATGGCAGCCGTTGTGTGGTTTAAGATGTCTGTCTGGCATGTCGTACAAGATCTGCCCTGCAAAAACCGTGTTGTGAATTGTTGATGACGTTTTTCTTATTCAAGAAAATAAGTAATTCATCTTTCACTATCCTTTCCATAATTCTAGATATTACAGGTGTGTGATGGATGGGGCGATAGTTTTTAATTTCGTGAACGTTTCCATTCTTATGCCGCAGGATAACAACGGAAGTCTTCCAGTGAATAGGATATACTGCACTGTTAAAAGAGAGCGTAAAAATGTTGAGCAATAGAAGAGGCAAGTCGCTCCCACCGCTTTTTAACAAACAAGGGGGAATTCCATCAGGTCCTGGGTAAGTCGAGGAAGACAAGCGGGAGATTTGACCCGAGATTTTTGCAATAGTGAATTCCACTGTGCATAAACTTTCAGCAATGTGTGGTGTGACATTCGCTGGTGTGGCTAGCGGTTCATCAACAACTGATTCGGCGAAATAGGCCCTGAAAGCCTCACAAATTTCACCCGGAGCATCAAGGCATAATGATAAAATTGATGGAATTACTGCGACGCAAACCTCTGGCACGAAACAGTTTGGACAGTTCCGTTGTTTTATTCGGACCATTCAAAGCTTTGTATTCTTCTAATATGAGATTGCGAACATTTAGATGCCCGAGTTCTTCGATGATCTTTGTCTGCTGCAGTATTAGCGCAAAGTCTGCTGTTAATCTGAATTTCCGTCGGATCTTATGAAGCTTGCGTGTGATACCTAACACTTTGCGATCGGGTTTTTGTTTTCTTAGGCGGGCACACTTTAGAGGCACTAATGAATCAATGCAAAGACCGATGATATCATGGAACACGTCTGCTGCTTTTTGAGGGCATGGAGAGAGGAAGAAATCATCCCAGTTCATCGAACGAACCATATCCTTAAACGTGTTCCAGTTGACGGAGTTGAATAAACGATAGTGCAGTGGGTGTGGTTCATTGGCCATGCGTAATCTTAAACAGCATTTGACCACCCGATGGTCGCTCCCAGGGAATTCATTAAGGACCGTTACATTAATAGCAGGTATGCCCAGCGAGAAAATGAGATCAAGGATGCTGTTTCCTCTGGTAGATTTGGAGACATGTTGTTGCCAACCATTCATATGTATACAAGAGATAAGAGTATGAACTTTCAGAGGAGCAGTTCCTGCAGACCATGCAATTGATGGCAGATTGAAATCACCACCGATAATCTTGTGTTTAAACGTAAGGCTTGCAGCACATTCAAATGCAAACGTCAAAACTACTAAGTCCTCTTGCCTACAGTTTGGCGCGCTGTATATACAACCAACAAGCAGTTGCTGGTGTCTGATCGTTATCATAAGCCAAAGTGACTCTTGCACATTATTCAGCACTGGATTCTCGAATGTCGTTGCTGCCAGCGATTGTTTCGCGTAAAGTACGCATCTTCCTCCTTGACGACACTGCCGACTTCTCATAAACATATCATATCCGAAAATGGTTAGCTGGGTGTTAGACATGTCGTCATGGCACCACGACTCAGTTATAAATATTATGTCAGGATCGGTCACAGAAACAAATGAGCGTAGTATGTGGATCTTGGAATGAAGCGAACGAATATTAATCAAAAATATTAACATAGGTGCGAGATGTGAAGAACGTTGTTTATGCTGCTTTATGAACATTGGGTCTGATAGCTTTGTGTCTGTGCCCATGCTAAAAATTGGTGAAACAAGGCATGGATTGACACCTTCGTTGAAAAGGGATTGGGAGGTAGCCACAGGGGAGGGGGTTGTGACTGAGTATGACCCTGTAGAAAATGGGATACGGGGGCGGGTCCATGGTTGGCATAGCAGCTCATGAGGGCAGGAGGATTACAGAGCGGGCTTCCATGGAACTCGCTAGTGGACGCTAAATTTCGAGGCTGTGTCGCCTGCGTCGTGGCACTAATAGGTTGTTGATTGTATAGATTGGTGAAATGAGTAAATACGCAATCATCATTTTCATTGTGGAATGTAACCTGCTTAGGTGCGCTGGAGTCGTAAGGCTTCACTATAAGCGGTGGAGGTACTCTAGTGTTAATCCATGCAGCTCGAACAGAATACATCGTGTTTATTGAACATGAGTCCGGATTTTGGTGATAAACAGATAAATCGTGTTCACTCTGCAAAGATGTTGGGGTACCTTGTGTGCCTTCATGGCCTTGATCAATGGATGGATGGCTATTCAGGCAAGGCGATGCTATGGATTTATCCGGTGACATTCTCGATAAATCCAAGTCAACCTTCATCGTACAATCGATCCATTTTCCTGAGTCCTTAGATGTCTTAGATGATCCTGTATACTGGCCAGAGTAGACTTTTGGTGGGATAACACAGGCTGAAGTTTGTGGCTGTGATTGAATATGGGGTTCAACGGGTACTGCAGTTGGTTTTGTCTGGATGGCATTGTTTCCTCTTTGCTGGCATGAAACAGCATTGAAGGAGCTTTTAGGATTACCGGAACTGGCTTTTTGAGAGGCAACACCGTGCACAACCGCAGCGCTGGAGTTTGCAGGCATTTTGTGCTTGGTCGGCTTAACCGTTAAATTTCGTTCTGGTGGATGTGTGCCGGTGATCAATTTTGTGGCTGGCATAGCCGAAGTGCCGAAACTGGGCGTACTCCTAGACACAGCAGATAACGGGCTAGACTGATCCGTGTGATCAAGCGATCTAATTGGAGTACCAGAGTTGCTTTCGTTATTCGCCACGTTATCCGTAACTGCAGCAGGCGTAGAACAAATGCCAAACTTGTCGCTGCCACCAACAGAAACATTTTCAGAATGGGGTTTAGCAGTCGGGTTTGCATCTAGCTGTCGTCTTCTAAGCTCTCGCTGTTAGGGGTTTTGTCCTCTATTATTTTCAGACGTTTGAAAGTCCTATTTTGCTGAATCAAATTGCAATTTCGAATGAATTGTCTAGCAATTAGTTCATTTTCAAACTGGAAAAGTATGGGACAGTCATAGCGTATAAGCTTTTTACTTAGCCTAGTGCAGCTGGACCAACAAGTTTGCATGCCGCACGCAGACAGTAGAACTCTCTGAACAGTTTTCATAGGTAGCTTGTCAGGTACATTAAAAACCACAGCATTGCGTGAGCAACGTACTCGATTCTGTACTTCAGTCGAAATTGAGTCAATCAGCGAGCTACATTGCGTGATAGGCATTTTACCAATATCTGAGGGCGATTCAACTAAGGCAAACAGACTATGCATGGGCTGCAGCATAGACGTGAGCGTGTCAACTTTTAATGATAGCGCAGCATACGCAGTTTCAGCTATAAAGGGACATTTTTCAAGTCTTTTTCAGGTCAGCAAGAAATGCACAACCATCTGTCACAGCGCCTACACTCTTTCGGGTGCTTTTTCTGCTAATACCGCCGGATGTTTTGCGTGGTATCTTGGTTTGTTCGCTGAGCTTCTGAACTAAGATGGGGACATCCTTGTTTACAACACAACTTTTTCTCATCGCGCGTGTCCTTACTGCAGACATGAGAGAAAACCAAACGTAAGTTTCACTTATGCAGCTAACATAAAGCAACCTGATACACATTTTAGTCGGGTCGCACTTTTATTCACGAGTTGAAGGTCTGCATCATCAACATCAGGAGAGATTTCGAAGCACCTTGACGATGACCCGCTACTAGACGCCGTTCTATTGATACTACAATTACAACTAAGATCCGCAAATTCCGCTTTCTTCTGTATAGAAAACGCGGCTTTAATTACAAGAATGTTGTAGAGCCGCTTGTAACCTTGCAAACGGCAAAACTGCGGCCAAGTGAATGCCTGACGATTCTGCACTAGCTGTTGAGCACTCCCGACTTAATGTGCCATAGTCTGTCCAACGTCGAACACGATGTAAATCTGAGCGGTCAACGGCACAAAGCTTCCGGATACAGTAAGCAACTAAGGTATTGCTCAACCTGTCTTTTTTTCGTCATCTTAACCACAGAACTCATTCTCGAATTCAGAAGTTATCAATCCCACATGAAATCTGACTATAACCAAGCCTGCATTTGATTTGACACACTGTTTCGTCACATAGACTGTAGGTAGTTGTGTGGAAAATTCTCATTCTCACAGGCAAAAGTCGAAGGGTCGGATGCACGGAACTTTTGTCTCAGGATTGATATTTGTACTGCTCTTTTTCGCACCGCTGTTGATGAGGCCCAAAGGTATCTGGACAAGGGAATCAGCGAATCCGTCGGTGTGTCAACTGACATCAAGTCTAATGACACAGGGGAGAAGGACGAGAGTATAGGACAGTTTTTAAAGCAGCATATCAAACAGATGGCGTCACCTGATCAATGAACTCCACAGAAGAGTAAACGTGGCTCATGGTCAGCAACGGTGTAGAAATTCTGTCAGCGTGATCAATGTACTTAACATTGACCTGAAGAAATCCCCACCACGTCAACTTTAACAATATTCCATAGGCCACAATGCGTTTCTCAACCTTGACACTCATTAAGGAAGATTGTGGATTAGCTTCGAAAAACGTACCAAATCACTGTTACTTTTAAGTCCAACAAAATTACTATCAGTGCTGCAAAACTGCTGTTACGTATTGCCAAGAAATTGAGAGGAGGCACCATGATTTCTCTAATGAAAGCATTAGTTAGGTTTTGTGTTTATTTAGCTTTTGCAGGACTCAAGTTAGGGTAAAATCAATTCAACTTTTTGCACATATGTGTTTCGTTTCTAATGCTAAGAAACGCCATGGATCTATTTTTGCCGGTTGTACGTTGCCAACGCTGGTGAAATCAGCTGAAGCTGCTTATGATAGGGGCTATTAAGGAGTACGGAAAGGCATATGCTGGAAGAGTGCGTGAGGTCGAAAGTTATGCTGATCCAAAAGGTGTAGAAGGAATTTTGTGACGGTCGTCTCATGGCTGAAACATTGTCATGTGACTGGATAGAAGGCAAACCATGCTTTGCGAATACGACATGGTTTAAAAGATAGCGAACTATTTTTAATGTTCCCGTGCAGAGAGTAGAGAAACACAAGCTCCAGTGGTAAGATACAGTCCGAACTCCATTATTTTCAGTGTTACTTAAGGTTTGTCTGCAAGAGTTTCACATTTAGTTACAATCCACTTGGGTCTGTCATCCGGAACAGATTGGGTCCAAATAGTCTTTTCGAGTGACTATAATCCCAAGACATTACAACGCCTTCTTGGCAGTACCTTACGGTAGGATTACTTCAGGAATAAATGCTACCTAAGTGTGTCATTTCTGAAGGCACCGCTTTGGTTTAAAATTTATAATGTGAACACCTGTCTTTGCAGACACACTGTAGGATATACGTAAAACACATCAGTCTGCCGGACTACGAGTTATGTGAGGATTCGAGCACCAAGTCCGAGAAAGGAAAAGGATAGCATACTTTTAATGCTATATCCCCCAGTTGTGAGCTGAAAATTGTCAGAATAAAAGCTGAACTAATCTGAATTCCACTTTGCCAAACTAAGGAGATGTCCAGAGACGGTGTCAACAGGCAACCGATTTGGAATATATGTTTCGTCAAATGTTCTACTTTTGGTTATGTGGCCCAATAGAAGTGAGTACGACTGCGATTAGGGACCTCCGATTGCTTATTCCGTGGCTGCATTGGCAAAATACTCTTGTGGAGTTGCCAGCATATTGAAATTATTCTGTTGAAACTTTGGCATCATCCAAATTAATTTCTGAATCCGCAATTTCTGGTTTGCAATTTACGTGGTATCTTAGCACATAATTCGTAGTTCCGTTTTGCCAATTCTGCCTTACTATTTTACGTAACTTTTGCGACAATTTTTCCGGGTTCGACTCCCCGTCGAGGCATATTATTGTGCATGAATTTTAATCGTGACTTCTACTTTCTACGAATTTTTCCAAAATGCCGAAATAATCAGATTGTTTTTCCTGTTCGAAAATTGTTGCAAACACGGCAAATACCAGGAGGTGCTTTGATTGTTGTGCTATATTTCAGCTTTCGGGTTACCTATCGATTCCAATCGTCATCTGCGTTCCATACAACGTGTGTTCGTCCGAATATTGTACTATTATCGTAGTATCAGGCAAACGGAGAAACCTATGACGTCAACCGATGCAGACCGCGACCAAAAACGTTAAACCTTGAGCAATTGTAGACTTACTGCTCCGCAAACTGACCTGGAGTCCATCCAAGATTCGACCCAGGCTTCCTCCCATTCAACTTCCTCTGACAACTCATTATCTCGCCATCCTCATTTTTCCGGAGACACGACGTCTACCGAGGCTAATGAACCGTTAAGTTTCTGCTCTGCTAGCTCTAAGAACCTAAACGAATGTGCAATGTATGGGGAGTCAGCGAAAACTGAACGACTGAAGAAATCGCGAAACAATGGGAAGCTTTCTGTTAATGACCGATAAGGGGCCAGGTCAAAGAAAGCGCATGTCCACTTCGCCACTGCAGGAACCACTTTGTATGACAAGAAACGTTCAAATCTGATGCTTTTTCACGCGCCTGAGTCTAACGACCCAACTTTATAAGCACGCTATGATCATGATATAGAGATTTTACAGACACAGCTTGGCAGGCTCCTCGATGTGGGAGAGGTTGGAGTAAAAGCGAAACAAGTCATCCGCCTCGGTAAAAGCTCTATTAAAAAAGACCAATTTATGTGGATGACGTTTGATGATGAGGCCAGCCCGAAGCTAAAACTATCCCAAACGAGTAGAATGAGAAGCGATAGGTTGCACACCTTTCTGGATATCAATTCAGCTGAACGGAAGCACTTCAGGTGTACAGTCATGGAGATCAAGGGGCGAATTTGTCAGGGGAATACAAATGCTCCGCATCGTAAAGTTTCTTGTGATTACTACACGCACGCAAACGCTCATAACTTAGTCGTACACTCTTCCGGGTCGTCCGTAACCGCTTACCGCAGCCAGCGTGCATCGTTTACCAACATCTGCAGTCTTAGGATCATTCGCAATGAGCTGTGCCATCGCGTTGCTTCCGATCGACCAGATGTAACGGGACTCACAGAGATGTAGCTGAACGATGCAATTTGAACCAAGGAAGTTAGACTTAGTGGTTACTCATGCTTCCACTGTGGTAAACTATCGTATGCTCATGAAGGTGTCTTACTCCACACCCGGTCTTCTCTGTGTGGGAGACCTGTAAGCGCCCACTGAAGCGAGGATGCCCTATGTGAGCTGTCGTTTTGTTCCAACCACCTCAGGCGCAGAGAACTGCTCTTGAGCGCATTCTCTCGCAGTCCCCTGAGCTGCTGTTTGGATTGGCTGCCGTATCTCCCAGACCACATGAGCCACCGTGATTTTCTACTCGTCGCGTATTTCAACTGTCCTCGTGTGCGCTGGCCTGAAATTGAACTTATCACCGAAGCAAAGTTCCCTGATATTTGAAACTGGGGCAGCAAAACACATCTGCCAACCGGCGCGTATAACACTGCGCTCAACTCTATCGTGTCCAGGGTTGATGTAAACCAGCTGTGTAAGATATTCGGATCGTGGAGCCTCTGGCAGAAAGCGACCACTCATTTGGTATTGCCAACATGGAAGTGCCGCTGAATTGCAGTCAGTGGAAGACGGATTTCAACGGCCTGACTCGAGCCGCGAGCCAAATGGATTGGTTTTTGCCGCAGTCTGGATCTGATGAATCTTGCTGGTCAGTTATAAAGAATTGAGTAAACTCATTGTTTAACCAATTTGTGTCCCTTTAGAGCCTGAAAGACGAACCGGTAAAGCCATATTGGTTCGATAAAGAATATGGTAAGCTGGCTCGGAAGCGGTGCAGGCTGTGGGGCAAATTCCTTATCTCTGACTCGGACGACGGCTATGAGGTGTAAGAAAAACAGCGAAATATCTGCAACGGTGTGCAAACAAGCAAGCGCAGGTATTTCAAAGCGTCGATTGCAACCGCAGCAAAAATCCCGGTTGAGAAAAGCTTTGCTTACGTGAAGCGGCGTCTGAGGTCGACAGGTACACTACCAGAGATAGGGGACGCGAACGTGGAGCGCCTAACGTCCAGCCCTAAGCGGGCGTCCTGCTTGGCTTGCTGTACCTGACCGGCTCCACCCCCTGATTCATGTTTCCTTCTCAGCCATCATCTCGCCTGCCCTAACTGACCTGTTTAAATGGACGATGTTAAATGCCGATTGATTGGAAGTGCTCGGTGTTTAGGGCGATTCCGAGAGGCAATAACCCCAGCAATCTGAACAATGACAGCCCAATTTCTTGGACTATGTTTTGGCCAAGTTTGCAGAGAAGATTGTGAAGGGCGGTTTTTTACAGTTGTTTTCGAGAAACGGTCTGCTGCCGTCCGCACAGCCCGGTCTCATGCTTGGTTGTCCATTCATCATCAACCTGCTAGTGACTAAGCATGAATGGTTGCAAGCCGTAAACCAGGCGGAGTCTGTTGACATGATCTACATCGATTTCAATAAAGCGTTCCATAATGTGCAACTTAAGGCTCTGCTTCTCAAGCTGTGACTGTGTTTGAATCTCTACCCTAGTGAATCCAGGAATTTATCGTTGGGCGAAATTGGAGAGTACAATGCGAATGCGACCTGACCGACTGGTACCCTTCGACCAGTGGCGTGACACAACGCAGGATGCTGGGGATCTGCCTTGTCTCTGATTTATGTCAAAGTCCTACCTCGATTCCTCCGGTCGCCGTGTACCTTGTTTACAGACGATCTGAAGAGTTTGAGAGTGCTTAACACCCCAGACGACTGCGACTTGCTTCAACAAGACCTCGACTGCCTTTTCATGTGATTGCCTAAGTCAGCTTCCCGGTCATCTAATGTAACTTCCTGTTCATGAGCCTGGGATAGGGTAGTGACGGCCGAATCTACACTCTCGACGGCCAACTGCTACCTTCCCCAACTTACTTGAAGGATCTAGGAGTATTGTCACGTTGCGACTTCAAGTCCGATGACAACACGAACAGGCTACGTCATAACGGACCTCGTAAGCTATGAGCGCTCAAACACAGTTTCTGCATCTGGTATAAATAGGCTGTCACCCATGCTAACGTACGGCCCGTCTGCCTATTGCTCCACATCGCGCGACGAGGCGCAAAAGATTGAACGGGTAAAACAGTTCGCCACCATGCTCGTTCCAATTTAGCGAGGCTAACCGTACGAGCAGAGGTGAGGGAGGCTGAGATGGTACACCCTGGCCTGTAGTAGGTTGTGAATCGACCATATCATGACCTACCGAATTCTACCTGTAGAGGAATTCCCCACGTTGAGACCAATGGTCTATTTGGGAAAGCCTTGTAGCACAAGCTTTTGGTTTCATATCTGAAGCGAGTTCCCATCTTCTGTGCTTGGAACGGCGAATAATAAATGTCTGGGACGGTTTGCCAGAACATTTAGTGGAAGGAAACTCAGTGAAGTAGTTCAAGCGATCGTTGGGCTGCATTTCTCCAATGTTAGCTACCGAATACGTTTTGAGTCCCAATCTTCTGTGAGTTGTTGGTGATATCAAGTAAGGAAATAAGCATATACGAGTATTGACAAGTCATAATTTGCTTTTTGACATTGTTGATGATTTGTCGCTAGAGTCGTACAGCTTCATATTTCTTCTTACTCTCCCAATACAGTAATCAGTATTTAGTATTCAGTAACCGCATATGCTACTGATGTTCATTATGACAATAGTATCACTACTTGACGGCGAAAATTTCGGTTTCACCACCAGCACGTATTTTTGCCTGGATAGTAGAGGGACGGATCCCCTAAACTAAAATTATTGCAGTAGGTTAATGGACTAAAGAGCTATTACGAGTACTTCCCTGAGACAAAGTGATGTGCATGTGATGGGAAATTTTCTCTATCGCTTCACAACCAGTGTTACCTTTGGATAAGTTGGTTTTGTAGAGATGTTTACCTGATTGGAAAGATACTGGCCTGTGAGGACGCAGAAGCATAGAGAAACATAACTAAAAGAAAGTATATACTAGGGTGTGTTTCATATATATGATACTACCTAAGAAGCCGGCCAGTAGTCCTAAGGACCAAACCTGTAAGCCCAGGGCGCGTATTCCTGCCTGCGTATCGATCAGGTAGCCCTCGCAGTACCCTTAGTCCACGAGCGACAATTGGTGGTTGCGCAGCAGCGCAGCATCTGTACTGCGTGCCGGTGTACTGCTAGATGCCTATTTTTACTACCTAAGAAGAAGGAAGCTGGAACAACCAGTCTCTGTGTCTAGCACCAGGTGGTGCATTTTTGCTGCATCATGATGTCCCTATTATATTTACGGCTAATATGAAACAGTAGGTTAACAAGTGTACAGTCAGCCGCAGAATTATTAGTAAACTACTAACAAAGGACTAACAAAGTGACTGGTTTTGGATTGGTCTTCCAGAAAATTTTAATTGTATGTCTGTGCAGTGGCATGTGGGCGAAGGTGCAGCTGAGTGTACAAATCTCGGTGGACTTTGATTTTGTCTATGGTGCAAAGCAAGGTTGTGTCTTAGCCCTGCTTAGTTTAGTAGTTACCTTCATGCAATTATGTCTTGTGCTTTTGTTACGACTTGTGATTGCGATGTCCGTTTTGAGTACTGTGTTTATGGTGTTGTTGGACATCAATCGTTTCTGGTCTAGAATTTTAGTATGTAAGACAACCATCCATATGCCGCTGTTTGATGAGGACTGTGCTGTTTGCGCAGATAAAATGCAGTAGATGACTACAGCTTTCGCTTCGACAGCGGCCAAAATCTGGTTTCTTCAGCAACACCAGCCAGACTTCTAGTTTTTTAACAGCATCCTCCAAAAGTGGTATCCGTTGGCCTGCCGTAAATCCACATTAGCAACGACGTTTATGAATTCACTTCGAGAATTTGATATCTAGGTAACGTAATGTCTACCGACCTGCAGATGACGAGCGAACTGGGCATGCGTATATCGAAGGCAGCTGTCGTATTTGTTAACCTGGAAAAAGGTGTATAGAACATCCACCAGCCACTATCGGTATGAAGCTGATGGTATACAAGTAAATGGTACTGTCCGTTCTTCTATACGGCTGAGAGACGTGGAGTCATTCCATCAACAGTGTCTGCGTCGTATTCTGCGCATCGGCTGAAATGCACAGAGGTACTCCGAGGCAGTGACACGTGTGCAGTGAACTGCATACTTATGCTGAAGCACCTGAGGTGGCTAGGGCATGTTCGCCGCCTGGATTCGACCTGGGTACCGAAATAGCTGCTTTATGGCCAACTGTGTGCAGGTAAACGGCAAGTGGGAAAACCGAAATTACCTTACCAGGACATGCTCCAGGTGAGTTTGTCCAACAAATATTGATTTCAGAGTTTGGGAGGCACTGATAGTGGATCGGCGCCTATGGCGAGGGCGTATCAAGAAGCCGGTTGCTCAGGTGCATGAGAATCCACTACTGCATGCAGAAATGAAACGTCGGTTTCGGAAACGACAGGCGTCAGCGGTGAATGGCCCAGCCATGTCGAGCGTATTGTGCTGTAGCACATTCAGTCGGTAGTGTCTCAGGCACCGTGGCTTTGTAATCCTCCAACGTCGCCATGTTGTACCAACATCTAAGAGAAAAAAGTGAGCGAAATTTGTAGTCATCAACAGCCCAGCGCCTGGTAAGTTCGCTGCTTCCATATCAGTTTACTAACTCGGCCAACCAGGTGGTTGGCATGGTACGTGTGCCACGTCATCGTTGCAATTGGACTGTACGTCTACCTGCTCGTAGATATTTTGGCATTTCAGTGGTTGATTGTTGACTTATATCCCCGGGTTGATTGCGTTTGGTGTGAATGTTGACAAGGTACCTACCTGTCTGTTACCCACCACGTCTATACTGGGTCCAGGCTACTGAATCGTTGCTGGGGGACGGTCGTCGCTGAGTACTAGGCTCAAAGAGTGATTCAGTGCAACAAATTTGGATCGGACTGCGGCCAAGCGACCACCCTATGTAAGTCTGTTACGCATGATGCCTCAATTGGACTGACTGGAATGTTGCTGCTGTGCATGTTGAGGGAACGCGGGCCGGCTCTGTAGATGAAATATGGCTCCCATCCAAACATCCGGTTATACTCCTTCGGGCTTACACTGATATCGGAGCTAGAATGGAGCTGTGGGGGGACACAATGCCAGTCATCCATGGTCCATCTGTAGACGCAGGCATCCTGTGGATATTCCCATGGAGGCCGCATCGACAGGCAAATCCGCAACCAGATACCGCCAACCAGATGTATGTGGATGGAGGTGCAACGCAAGCCCCTCATTGTCCCTCTGTTGGCATAGGCGTCCTGTGGATCTCCGCGTGCAAGCTCCAGGTACAGGTAAATCTGGACACCGAAGCCATCGATTGCGGTGTATGTGTAAGTAGCTATGTTGAGTGAATTTGTTAATGTGACTCTGAATTTATGATTTTGCTCTCTGGTGTCGCAGTCGCAGGGTTCTCACTTTTGTTCAACGGAATTTCAGTGATATTTTCTTCCTATTCCGCAAACTTTCTTTGCCATTATGCACTAAAGACTACATAACGTTTGCAAGAAAGGTCGATATTATTGAATACGAGAAGTCTATTGCTTTAATTTATTGCTGGCTCATAAGGTTGGTGTTCACGTTCACAGACCTGTAACTTTCCCTTAGCTTTTTGACAACCTCCATCCTTTGTTCTACTGATGGTGTTTTTTGGTCCTAGCGTTACAACTACCGGAGAAAAAGAGAGCTGGGATTTCTGCATACTGAATCAAGCGCCGTCACTGAGTTCGGAAGCAGAACAAGCTCACCACCTACGTGATTGTGAAGAGCAACTTAACCCACAGCTTTTAGTCCTGACCTAGGTAGCGGCGACTGCAAGCAGGTGGATGAGAGTATACAAACCCGCGCAAGCGCTGCAATTGAATCCAAAGTGAAAAGTTTTGGAAATAGCGGATTGTTTACCACATCGGAACGAGTGGAATGCGGGTAAATATTGGATATTTATCTAGAGCACGCGCAGTCTAAAAATCATGCATCCAAAGCGTTACATCTTTTCGGCGCGTAAAAAAACGACGAGCAGCAGAAAGATAACTGCCGATCCGAATCAACATTCAATAGACAGAGAAGAAGCATACGCTGTTGTGCCGTTTCAAAAGCATAATCATCTTTATCTTCTCATTAGCTTTAACATACTTTTACTTGGATATTATGTAATATATTTTAGGTATCCGCGTAGCAGTTACCCGCTTCTGCCCCAACGATGTTCCTCTTAGTTAACGCGGAAAAGTCAAAGGCTATTACTTTAGCTACAATTTTATTGATACTTGACCAGGAAATTCTTTCATATAACATTTCCCATGGCCGAAAATGTATGGCTTAGAAATTTGTGGATTTTGGTTCCCTAAGTCAGAATGTGAGAGATATCACAGCAGATCAACCATTCATTTATCTCTTACAAATACGCAATTCCGAAGTCTGCATAAATGAAACAGGAGACCCGTGTCCTTGACTTTGCTGTATTTCTACTTTGCTCGCGCTTGTATTGCACTGGCGAAACGGGAACCTCGTCGAGTTGCAGCATACGGGTGTATGATGGGTTTTGGAACATTCTTCAGTTAATTTAGTCATAATGTATCCAGCGGTCTAGTGCAATGCACCCTCTAGCAGGAAGTTGCTATCAGGAAAGGGTTAACCGCGGACGAATATGAAAGGTGATGATCGTTAACACATCTATCATATCACGACATTAGTCGCTTCGAAAGTGAGCTGTTTGCACTATATGTTACAAGAGACTAATACAGCTGTCGAGTACAGAACGCACTAGGAGTAGATTCCTCTTCACCTCTTGATGAAAGCTTTTGATTATAACTCGTACTTAATTGATTATATATACCTAAATTAAGTTGTAGGCCGCTTCGGAGTGTAGTGTTCTGGTGTAGTTAAAATTATGCGTACGGTTTCAGACAAGCACGTAATTTGACACCGGGCGCTTCCCAGCTGTTCAAAACAATAGGCTTGCATCTGGTCTGAAAATAATTTCGCGTTACTCGTGCAGGAACTTTATGATCCACTTTATCTTCTTTTGGAGGATTATAATAAGGATGTCCGGTAATAAAAGTTAATCCTAGGCATCCTGGTTTTCATCCGAGACATGCGTAGATAGGCTAAAAAAGGACGCAGACACCCCTAAAACAGATGGCTGAAAAATGCTTTTGGGGAAACGAATAATTTGACTCACATCGTCGGATTACACACTGGTTTGGGTTAATACAGGCTTTACAAGAATCAGTGGTTTGTGTGATCGGTCACTGAACCACAGACTGTTTAATTCCAATGAGGTTCCGCACCAGGTTAATCATAATAATCCCGTTAACACTGTTCCACTCTAAGCTTATTCTTTAAAAGGAAACATGCCGCTTTTTCTATTTTATTGGTTGGTCTTACGGAAGCCAGATGTCATATCCACTTAACTGCTCCCACTGAGTACATCAGTGAACGACGATAGGACGATTTTCTAGAAATGTCTTGTAGCTTATGTGTAAGCAATGTGGGTCTTCCTGCAAGAACTCTACTCTTTGTCATGAAATGGACGAACATCCGACTGTAACGAGCTACCTCAATTCTAGTAAGCACTCCCGAAGACATAATAAGCTTTCCTTTTATCATTTTAATCTATATATATCTTAGCTATGGGGCACCCTGGAATATAGGCTAAAGAGTTACAACAACGAGAACAGACTGGTGCAAATGGCACTGGTTCAGAAAGGAAACAGTCTACTCCACCTTCGCACTGCTATTTTTCCAGAGGACCGTTGTGTTTACAGGGGAAAATAAACTAGGAAAGTCGAGACACTAGGAAGTAAACATCGATCACCGATAAAATTGCTTATTGTTGCAGTAAACTGGAGCAGACTTGTTCAAGTTCGTATGGAACTGGCCTTATGTCCAAAATGTGTAAATATATTTATCTCCTGGTTTTACATTCATGCGAGCAACACCCCATTCAGGTAACTAGCAGATGTGCACGGACTCGTTTATACTTCGGTAAAGTACAAATAGGCTGGTTCAAAAAGACTATGTGAGGTGGTCGCTGTTGAGGTTCCCAAGCTCTGTTATCTAGTGTTTCCCTCAAAGCAAAGTAATTTAATCCCCATCTAGGGTTGCCCTGCGGTGCGTTCATATTAAATGATGGTTATTGGGATTAATCTTAACCTTCGTTGGACGGTATTGTTTGGGCAAGTGCATGATTATCGCAACGGTGTATACTAGTATACAAACAAATTATTCCACTAAAGCTTGAAGCGCATTGAACTTCCCATGGCATAAGAGAATAAACGAGAAGCACCAAGTATTTATCCACAAATAGCAGAGAATGGTTTTGGTTTGGGATTTATATAATAGAACCATGTCAGTGTTCTCTCCATCTCTTAATGGTTTATTTGCTGCAGAACTCCTCTGTAAAAGTGATAGAGCCCTTTCAGCGAATGTCTTCAGATCGTTTTAACTATGTGAAAAATAGGCTCTTTTTAGCTACATTACCCAACTCTGTATAGTTATATATAACGCTACAAAGAAGAGGCAACAGTTTTGCAGGATATGGGGTTTTTTCCAGTTTGTGTAGTAACTGCATCTTTCCAGTCATTTTGTATGGTACGGACTCAGAATGCTTTACGCTGGATATCTAATAGAGTTGGGTGATTACTGATGGCCTAGCTTTTCGCCGCGCTGCATCAAATAATGAGCAGTGTGAGCTCTAGAGTCAACGGGGACCTAGTAATCACAAAACCTTTTCCTCCACCCACTTAACTGCAGGCGGTTGTAGATGGGGAAATGATTGACACCGCGTGTCAAGAAGACTTCTCCTTAGAGTTAGCAAGAGTTTTGCCGGCAAGTTCTTGCTATGTAACTCCCTGTCACTCTCGATCAACTAGATGCCCTGTTTACACCAAGCGCATTAAGTACCACGGTAACGATACACTGTCGGTAATGGGCATGGAGCAAGACCTCAGTACACTTCTGTGGTGCTTGTCAAAATAACTACACTGCTTCTCGGGCCTGTGATGCCTAACTAATATTCGCGATCGTTGTGTGCAACAGCGACTTCGTTAATTGGCAATGATAGTACGCGCAGGTTCTATTTTGGTGTTAAGCTGATTCGGCACTCGCATTCCAGGTGGAAATGTGACCGACTGTATTAAGTGTTTCGTTTATTTGCATCATATCTGCAGGGATATTAAGCGTATGCTAAGTGAAATGTGGCATTTCTGAGTACGAAGTTAAGCCAATAGAGGTCAGAATTTCTGGGGAATACACAATAATAATATCAAGAACATTTCATTAATGATACAAGGCACTAGAAAGTGGGTTTCCATGCTGATCTCCTTGCAGCATAAACTCCAATCAAGAGGCGTATGATAGGTCATCTGTTGAACTGGCAGTGCAGACCTTTCCACATACGACGTTTAAACATTAGCAAGTAAAAAGTGGTGAAAATCAAACTGGCTGCAGCCGCATACTTGATTACTTCGCCCATAACCCTCAAAGACTACGACGAAGAAGAAGTTCGGACACTAGCTTAGTGGGTTTGCAGCTACAAGAAACTGTCTGTGGAAGGGGTGTGTTTTTAGCATTAGCTAGTAGTCGGCTTTAATGCAAGCACGATGCCATTTCCAGCGCACTCCCATCTCCTGGAATATGAGTCAACATTTCAAAGTAGGCAGGTTTCTAAACCCAAACATGTGTGCAATTATTTGTCTTTATTCTTGTTGGATTTCGAAAACCATTTGCTCTTATATGGTTGTGTATGATCAGTTCGACAGCAGTGCTAGTTTGACCATGCTCTGGAAGGGAACAAATCTTAGTGAAAAATTTAGGGAAATCGTCTGAGCGATTTGAAACAGCATACTTTGCGCATAAATGGAAACACATTGCACTGCGCATTCGAGAACTGCACGTACGTTGACCACTAGTCTGTGACCGTTGTTGTCCGTCTAGCTGTACTGCATCGAATCTCACCGCCTGTTTATCAACAATTAGCCCGTTTGGCACTACGTCTGCGTTATGCATTAGTTACTATTTTTGCACCAAATTTGCTCAATTCAGTTGATAGGAAAGCAACCAGAGATCAAAGCCGAATTGGTATTGTATTATATTTTAATCAAAGGGTCCTCCAGATTTTCACCACAATCATAACTCTCCAGTGTCATAAACTAGTGAAGGAAAATCTCCCCTCGTAAACATCCTCACCATGACAGCGCAAATTAATCAAGCCTAGCGAGGTAACTCAGAAGTGCACGCTTGTTAACAACTATGTGGGGATGACACAGGTCCCTTGCCTACAAACACCCATTCTAGAGCATAAAGAAGGCTTTATGACACATGTCGTCTGTTTTGCATTCCTGCATGCATTCGATTAAATAGCTCACCGTTCATGTTAGTCGTGTGTAACCGAGAAGCTGTGCTAATTACAAGAATAACAGGTAACTCCCCAGGGTGCTCATTTGGTTGCCACCCTCATCCGCGTTGTTCCTACTTTTATTGCGTGTTCCCACGCATTCAGATCTGCATAAGGTAGTCGTTTCTATTCTTGCACAACACCGTAAATTATTTGATATAAGAAGTCAGCAACTTCCGGAGAGTTGTTGAGAGTACCTGTCGCCCGGGTTCTGTGGGCTAATATCACACTGTTATTCGTGCTGTGTGTGATGCCTACAGACGCATGATTTCCTGACTAGGCAACATCTTCTGTGTGGCTATCCGAGCCTAAATAGCGTAGGCTTGCAAGGAATTTCGAGATGTGAGTTGTTATTGTTCGGTCCTTGCCTTGAAATGCAAACTTGGACGAACTCACATGCGTTGGCCGAATGATCACCATCTTTGTCCCGCCGATCTCAGGTAGACAGCTGACTTCGTCCGCAGAGATTCTTAGAGGTCTTCATTGAGTTCCCACTAGAGGGTTAGGCCTCCCAAAGCATTGGATGGAAGGCTGTTACCAGTGAAGGGATTTCTGAGTAGATTTGGTTAGGAATATAGATGACCTGCAACTAATTTTGGGGGCAAGGTTTATAGGACGACGTCAATTAGTCACCACAAAAACCCACGTGAGTTCAATAAAAGTTGACATTAAAAGAATGAATCAAACATTAATCTCGCGCAACAAATTTTTTTAGATTTTTCTGTCGCAAGAGATTCTGCGTCTGTTTCTAAATGTAATTATAATGATTATTTTCAATATGACATCTGCCTCATTCTGCATGCTCTAGGTTACATGAATGTTGCCATTTTAAACAAATAAAAATTCACACTAATGCATTTTCTTTTCAGTCATGATCGTGACTCACTGCAGTAAAAGTCCAAGGGAAAATAAACCTGATGCGTTTTGTTATGAGCGCGGCTGCTATCCACTAGTTTCTCAAAGGCAAATTATCAGTTCGTTTGTGGAACACATGCATAAAGCACACTTCAACGTACACTTCGGTGACTAAGACAAAATTGGCCACTTCACGTTGTGTGACGTTCTTGTAAGGAAATGTTCTGTGACTGGTCAAAACGCAGTTGCAATGGCCTGCGATGTGAAGTTCCCATGGTTTGGCGAGAACTTACAAATCACATAACGGACTGCTATTTTTGTATACTTAATACATAAGGTATTGGCCAGAAATATCGGTGCAATGCTTTGTATCTACGTATTTTCCTTGCAAGTCAACACATTCTACACTCTGAAACTCTCCCAGCTCAAAAATATGAAGGTTTCGCTTCACCAGACAATGCTGGCAGTGAGTGTTAAGGTGTAGCCAAAGAGCATGTTTGTGTTGCAATTTATGAAGACCGTGCAACAGATACCGAACTGTCAGCAGGCCTTCAGCACTTCAAGCAACAAGAATTGAGTGATTTAGTGTGTGGTTAAAGTCCTCTCCAAGAGCGCAGCTGTGTTGTTAGCCACCAGGCGAAGTGAAAATATCTTCAATGCAGAGCAAACATCTCCTTCTTCTGAAAAGTTAGCGAGAGTTGCTAGACCTTTTGCAGAAGAGGTGGAGTTTAATAATTTGCCATAATATTTGCAGATATGTTATCGCAAATGTGGATTGCCTTATATGATCCACTGGGGTGGACACTAGTTTCGAATAGTTCAAAACGTGTCTCAAGTGTGTTCCATTGCATTCTGGCAAAGTACATGAAGCAGTTGAAGTGGGCTGTTCAGTGCACTTGTGAGAATCACACAATGACAATAGTTATTCACCTTATCAAACATCATGAACACAACGGATTCATTTGTGTTGATCTGAACCTGGCAAGCTTCCTTCTTAGTTTGCAGAGTTAAAAAGGTTCCCATGCTATCTGTATATTGGGACAGTCGAGATAAGGAGACACAGTGAACACAAATGGTGGCTAAGATGTAAAATTTAGATAATGGCATGCCATGCATTGTCTATGATCCAATTTTCAGCAGAGGGAGCATATTGCTTTCATTGCCTTCTACACTTGGAAAGTTGGATAAAGGAAACGATTGTTTGCACTGCATAATTTCAGCTTTTTCCTCTTTCTCTTTGTTGAAGTTTAAGGCTGTTTTTTTGACGGCCCTCAAATTTGATCTCTGTTGCTTGATGAAGGCTTTGTACAAAGATGAATGCCAGGTAGTTGAATGTGTAGCAATTATTTGCGGAAGTTATACGCAACTTTCGTTGGAGTAACAAGTCGGATACTTATATGCAACTGGTTAATTAAAAGCTGTTGGCCTTTTGCGAAATTGGGTGCAATATGAATGTGTAGATTCATTTCTTGTACAGCTATCTTGCGCAATTCCCCTTAGATTTTAGGGAACGTTTTACCAAAGACTTGATGACAATGGAAGAAGGTTATCAGAGAAGGTGAGACAAACATGCGATGGCCGACTATTGTCAGAGCATCAAAGGTGACTACCCTAGGGAAACATTTCGACACAAGAGCTATAAACACAAATTCTTACTCAAATATTGCCTGTAATGCATCAAACTTTGTGCTTGTGTCATGAGCAATAAAATTCTTTTGGTAATATATGTTTTTAGCATTTAATAGATCACTATGAAACCTATATTTCTAAATACTTGTAATAGTTTACTCTAAAAGTAAACACCCTAGAGCGAAAAGCAACCGCTAGCTTTGAATCCAGCGTATTCAATTTATGTGGGCACCACTTGCTGGTTTCCCTACAAGAGAAATTTGGTTGCGTTGAATTGCTTCACTACATTCTGCTAATCAGGCAGTAAAGCCGCACCGATGATGTTACCTAATTTGCAAAGAAAACGTCTGCCGGCAAAATGCCCAACAACATCAGAGTCCCACTATGATAATGTCACAATTACCACAGTGGGGACGTAGAAATGTGTTTATAAGTTGACTGTATTTCCGAATTGCTTGACAGTTAATCAGACCTCGACTGCAATCATTCAGTCACAAGTTAGCTAACGTCACCGCACTATGATCTAGTCTCCCAGGCCGTTATCGGGCTACGCTGCGTTTTTACACAGCAGATGCGGTTTTATGCTGTTCATGTCCGAATCCAGGCCTAATGGTGTTTAATAAAACGTTTGCACCAAATCCGGCTTATCGCCATTTGACGGCTGCTTGAACTGCTGGCTATTCACTCACGCTTGTTTCTTTCAAGACTTACAGCCTTTGTTACTGCAGTGCAATAAATTCTGGTCGATTGGAAAATCAATGATTCGCATTTGCGTGCACCTGGAATAATTTCGTTTTAATGACCGGGACATCGCCGTTTACCCTGGGGGATAATAGGAGCTAAACAGTGGCCGTTTAGGAAAGAAGACAGGTTACTATGTAGAGACAGTTATGTCCCACATTGTGTGCGGATGCACGTTGTCCACTGGCTTCAAGACTTATCAATAGCCAGATGTCAGGGGAAAACAGTATGGCTTATGTGAAGCTGTCCACGTCTCTAACATCCGTTAAGGTAACTAATGGCCCAAGTGCTAGAGCCCAGTAAAAGAGTAATTGAGCTAGAGGCCAAATTCCGTAGGCAGTTCATTACATACAAAAATTGATTAACTTACTAGCTAGTACGTTCACAAAAGTTACCTGAATTCGCCTCTAGAAATAGCGCTCAACGTAATAGTTCAATCGGCGACCTAACAATTTTTGACTTGCATCCTGTGGTCTGAAAAGGTAACCAATGCATTTAGCTGGTGTATGACTCATAGTGGTGTGTTTCAAGCAGATTTGCCATATGACAACCAGGTGATAGTTTCGCTTTGCTACGATATTGGCAATTATACAACCGGTAAAGTGGAAGGTATTCTCTTGTAAGACAACGTTGTCAACGTATGTATTTAGTTGATATGGGAAAATAATAAAAGGCAGCAAGCGGTTTTTCATTTCGATAGATTTTTCAAGTAAATAAAATAGCCTTATGGTCACTTCAGCGTATTGCAGGACCGATTTCGCATGGGCCGATTCGCATAGGGAACCGTCACACATAGCTCTACTGCGGAACCACATCTCACTAACGACATCAAAACTGGCTGGTTGCCAAAGATACTGCGAATTAAGATATCCGGGATAAAGCTCAGAAAAAGTATCAGAAGGTTATGTAATTTTACGCTTTATTTTTGCGCAGCTCAGGTTCGTTAAATATTTGTAAAGTTTCAAGTGCTTGCATGTAGTGCGGCAACCACACACTTAGGCGAAGTTCCGCATGCTATGCGGTCATAAATGTGCATAAACCCCTTGTTGAATTGAAGAGATGGGCACAGTAATCAAAAATTGTCTGTCGATTCCAAGTACTCAACAACACTTCATCGCTTTGGATGATCATATTGGACCATGCACCGCAAGAGAAATCACTCTGGAACATCCGGGGAAGTGAGCAGTCTCGCAAGTCACTGACTAGCGATTACCATGATGATGTTGATGGTTCATGTGCAAGGTCACGTGCAAGCTGTGAGAGAGAGAACAGCAGTGCTGCGCGTATTTCATCCGCCGCCTTTGAGTTAGCAAAGCTTGTGGAAATCAGTGGGGTTGTTCGCATCAGTTGAATTATGTGCACCATTTTCAAGATAAATTTAAAAAGTTGCTTGCTTCATGTCATCTACCTTGTGTCGTTAGTAATCCATCGATTATACAATTCCCTTGGGTGCAGTTTCACTGTGGGGTGATTAGCTACGGATTTGATGTCATACATTTTCTTTCTTTTTTCCGTCTGAGAAGTAAAATCCACGTCTAACTTACTTTTTATTGCGTTTATCTAGCTCGGTTATGATTCACGACTACTCTGAGTGTTGCCCAATACACATTTGTTCTCTTTGTGACGTATGTTACGTTGCTACCTTCTGAAGTTAATTCTAGTAGGGTGAGATGCCAAGGCTAACAGTTGAACTAGACTTCTCTAATCTGGATAAGAAGTAATCCACTTTACTAGCTCAGTTCAGCTAATCTGCTGCATATTACGCGTCAACTATTGCGTGTTTATCTTCCTTCAAATTCCGTGTCCGTTGCTTGATATCCTCGGAGTGGCTACGCTTGATGTGAATGCTGACAAGTTGCCTTACTGTCTAGCACCCTCCACGTCGATTGCTGGCACGAGGATACTGTGAGTTCCTTGCTGCTGGGATGGGGCGCACTGTCCCCCTGGCCGTGCTAGGCTCAACTAGTGGTTCTATTCAACCAGTGTGGAACGGACCACAGTGCATTGTGTACAACTGATACTCATGATTTCGAAGTAAGGCGTGAATGCTCTTGCTCTGCTACTTGAAATACCGTGGGTTGGCTTCGTTGATCAAACCTAGCTCCCGTACGCATGCCTCTTGGTTATATTCCTTCGGGTTTACACGGGATACGCGATGCGCGGGTGGAACTGTGGGTGGTGCAGCGCAAGCCACCCATGGTCCCTGTAAGCGCAGATGTCCTGTGGCTATCCCATGGACCCCGTAGTGACAGGAAAATCCGGACCCACTAGCAGCCAATCCATACCCCAATAGCACTAAAAATCACTGACGAACAAGTGTGAGTTGGCCTGCGTAACAAAGTCCGACCTGTTTTACTCAAAAGTAACTTTATGTTCCCCACGTCGTTATCATTGCACTGAAAGACTCTGTAAGATTTACCCAGTGCCCACTCCCCTTGGTTTTTGAAAGATTTAAAGGCAATCTCCTGCTCTTATGTGCCATTCAGTTATAACTGGATCAATACGCGTCACGCGATAAAGCTAGCCATCCATTAAATGACCATGGGTGAATATCGCCCAACTATGGTAAGCGTAGAATGTACAACCTACAGAATAATACAATGGCTACAGGATGGTGTGTCAATGTAGTCCTAGCTTTTACGACCAGATATTGTACTTGGATTAGCATCGGCCAGACAGAATGAACCCAAATCTGGTGCCGATTCATGAAAGAACACTGATGTAAGGTTGAGTACTGCGACAACCCACTAAAGCACGATGTTTACGAGCGTCCATGGCTTTAACTGCAAGTAATGCTTGCTTAAGCTGATGTTTGCTATTCTGGCTTGCGTGATTTCTCTCTTATTTTCCGCCATGCAAAAAATACCAGCACGATGAACACAGTAGTAATGTCTGGTAGCAGTAGCGTCTGGTTACCTATCATCATCTTACGGCAACTGTCACTGCTCCCTGGTTCAGTGGGCTCAATCACCGTCTCGACAGCTGAATACCACTTAGTCTGGCCGCTCACCGGGAAAGAGGATACGAAACGCAGACAGGCCACTGAAGGAAGGAACTGCTTCCGGTGCTTTGCCGCACACGTGATGATTGTCTGACCTCCTCCCATAAATACGATTCCCTAACATTCGTCATCCATGTTGTTTATCAAGTCGAAAGAGATGCTGCTTCATGGGTATCAATTCTATCTACACTGCTCGGCGAATAGGAGCAGCATGCGAGTCTATCCTACTGGGCTCGTTGGACACGGCAATTCCTGACGGGGATATATGAGCCAGAAAGGCATCATAAGCAATGTAGGGTAAGAGGAAACTGACCGATAAGATTAGTTCGTAATTAAGATGTGCCACATAAGAAGTTTTCTCCCATAATAGCGCAACCGAGCAGTGGTTGTTGCATAGATACGGCGGTACCTAAGTGATACATGTAAGGGAACCTAAGTGCACGTTATCGAAACATGCTAACCTCGTTACACCCGATGATTGTTGACGTGAAACCCACTTTGCTAAGCGTGGGATAAGGCGAGCGACCGAGGAAGCTAATGGAAATTTGTCGAAATGCACTTCTGGCTGTTCTTATACCGGTGCGAAATAATTTTCTAATTGCTTCTTCCTTGGTAGTCATCAGTTTTGTGAGTTCGGTGTGAAACACTTGGCCACAAGTAGACTGTAATACTAGTTTGTTGACAAGTTTACAGGCGCTCGCAAGAGTGGTGGTCACCAAGTGTAGGCATCTACAAATGAGACTCACCCAGATTGCCGTACGGGTCACTATATATATATATATTTATATACATATATATATATATGCTTTTTTACCCGCAAAATCCATTGTTCCATATATATATGTATATCAGAAGCTATATGTAGCGAGATAAAACATTTCGAAATCAGCATTTTATTACCATTTTCGCGTCATTATTAACTTCGTCCTGATGTTTGACTCCTCCTAATGTTGATTTTTCTATTCCTTGCTTAACTGCTAAACAGTTTAAAACAAGCAGAACATGCAGCTTTTCTGCGAACCATGTACTCTTATCCAGTTTAAATCATTGAACAACCATTGAGATCAGCGTTTTCTAATATTTTGTGGTTATTACCAATGAAGTGGGTTCACTTAAAAATCCCTCAAACTTTTTATTTCTAAAAGTAAATTAGCAGTTAGCCAGTGCATTTTTGTATTAAGAGAAATAAGTACTTTTGAACATATAAGTCTATATGTTTATACATACGTGTATATAAATATGATTTTTGAGTAGTTTCTCACCTTTGTGCCACCTTTTCACTTTTACGCAGTTGACTGTAAGGTAGGTGAGAACTGTGTAAAAATTTGGAAATAAAATCATTGTTATCAATTTTGAAATATTTAAAAATAACTCACTAACCTATTTTTGCTTCAGTTCCACACAAACAAATATATGTCCACAAGTTAGCAAAGTCAGCGCCAGCAACGCTATGTGCAGAAGTTGGACATAGGGCGGAGAACGACTGCTTGACTCAAATAAATAACGATCGAGGAGCGCGCCGATAAACGCCATCTAGTGGCACTGCGTTGTAGATTTGTATTCGCATTTTAGGTAATCGTATTCATTAACTGAAGTGGCCTTATTCACTGAGTGATCACTAATGAGTTGTACATAATTACTAACCATTAGTTATTCAGCGGTTAGTTAGATGATTCGATACGGAGGATTTTGCCAGTAATTTTGTTTCGTGTCTGAGCGATTAAACAAATCCTGTACTTATTTTTACCCCTTGCAAAATCCCATTTTGCCCGTTGGTATTAATTATCCCCAGGTTGGGAATCAATGATTTACGCGTTGAATGATCGAAATACAATCTCTTTTGTATGGGCGGCAAATGTGCCTATGAATGGCCGCATGCGGTCGGATAGCCACCAGCTTGACTTGCTCGAGCTGGGTGAGCAATCCGCGTCCAACACGAGGACATAGTAGACAGTACATTCATGACTAGTTGTGGAAAGCTATATAGCGGATTAAAACAGTCACAGCAACACACACATAGACTGTAAAAGAGATGTATGCACCGACACTTTCCTGTGCGCATATCGTGGTTGTCCAAACATATTTGTTCACTTCGAACCGTCCGTTAAATATAATGACCTGATGGTTGACGAGCGCAGTTGATGTGACCCTGTGAACTATTCTCATTCTCAGATGTCCCTGAGAGGTTTAAGTAACAGTCGTTCACAATACCACAAGGTAATTCAATTCAATTCATCTTTCAAATGAGCTTGAGCTCCTTAGAAACGCTCCCGGATGTCGAAATTTCAACCGCTGGGGAAATCGCAAACATCAGTAGAGCTGCACTGTTCTCATGCATTTTCGGCAGAAGACAAAAACATACGTGTGTTAAACGAATTCACATTGGTAGCATCTGACGAATTTCCATGGCATTGTTGTTGTCGAATAGTGCTGTGAATTTCAGACTACTCTAATGACGTCACTTTAGCAACGTTGTGTCAAAGAAAATGATGAGATCGTTGGCTGAAATTATGAAGAGACATCCATTCTCAAACATTAGGAAAAAGCATAAGTAATGCTTGTAAAAATTATCCCACATGATGTCTATTGTGGCCCTCTCATTGAGGCAATACCTGTGATGGTGTAACAGGCTAACCCAGTTGTGCCTGCGTAAAACCATCTTTTGTCCTAAGAAACTGCTTTCACCACGAATGAACAAATTGCTGACCGGTGCAAACCTGTGGCTTTATGAATTGCTTCTGTAGTCACCTAAGTGGTGTTACCAGTTGTGTATGGTTCGGCTACTGATTGGGTCGCCAAGGTTGAATAAAGGGGTGTTCGCCGGAGAAAGTCATATGTTTAAAACGTGGCGAACCTTTCCATGCTGTTAGGTACAGGTTAGAAATTGTGGCTGAAAAACAGTCACTGGATCATACTGATTAGAGCAATTAAGTCCGATCAAAATTCCGAAAAACCAGGCCCTTCTAAACGAAAACGTGCCATTCTTTTCCTTTTTTTCTGGCAATTGATCAGTTAACTTGTGTTCTATCGGAAACATTTCCTGTTACCCACAAAAGTTGCATCAGACAAATGGGAAATGAGGGTTCAGTTGAGTTCAGAGAGGTTTGGAAACAATCGGTTGGTATAGTATTTTTGGTAACGTTTCGCCAATAAAATAATGGTTTAGTTGCGTTACGGAAGCAGAGGGCATCAGCAGTCACACACCATGGGAAACATTGCATCTGTTTACTGGGCTGGAAAATTGGCTCCATTATCGCCCTCCGAACACACACCAAGTCACATGCTTGTTCCTAAGTTTACTTGACTCATCGATAACCAGCTCGTTTGCGGCGTGCGGAAATTCACTTTCACTGACGTTAGATACCCTGTTGAGAAATGTATACCCACATAAAATCTTCGCTTCCTTGCAAACGACATTTTACCCAACTGAAACTCGGATGAATTTATTTGACTCGCTCTGTGTATCAATGATCTTACCAAAGCAACGGATAGAAAGCATACATCGGCACCTGTTGGTAGGTTAGCTACTCGGATCAGTTGGATAATCCCCTCCTGTGGACGTATTTGCGTCAGTAGCATGTTTCGTGTTAATAGTCCTTGTGAATGCCGTTAAACGAGATGCAGATTGTGATGCTAGTCAGATCCAGCTGCCACGTGGTTTGTTTGTAGACTTTTCGTCGCACGTACATGGGACATCATCAGTACAACTACAGCAGGTGAGTCTTAACACTTATCCTGGCGTTCAGTTTTCCCTCCAGAGGTATTGTCTTGGTTTCCATGCTCTTCACTGCCACGTTGTCTCGGGTTGTCAGGTGATGTGTTAACGGATTAATCACTTAAGAAAATAGCGCTCCCGATCGAAGCATACCAAATCTGTATACAGTACATGGACAGCGCTCTTATCCTCCCCATACTGTCCAAACTAGAAAGCAGCAAAATGCCGGAAAACACGTGATTTACCAGGAGTAGGATACTCGGTTAGCAGTTAATCCTTGGATGCTTGGAGCTAAAGTTTGCATACGAAACATTGGGAACTAAACCACCAATTCTTCTCAAGTCAATGGAGTAGGAAAAGCGACAAACCGATTCAAGTACAAGCGGCTCGCGCAACGAAGAACGCTGACTCCAAATGGTGACCGCTAGCCTGGCGTACAAGTACATCAATGGCAGTGAAACAAATGGTTTGAAATCGAACTGGTAATTAGTCGTTTACAAACGAAAGGTCTAACAAGGAGAATAAACCAACATATTCAGTCTGATTTACATTCGGTAATGCAGCGGTCGCCTTGTTGCACATCTGCCTAAAGGCCTACATAAATGGTAAACATTCATCCGTGTCACTGTTATTCTTCTCAACCTAAGGTACAAAAAGAAAATCCATACCTCGCTTTCGTTAGAAAACTAGTTTACTTTATATAAGTCACAACAAGTATGGATGGTCATTCCTTTTAATTTGATGAGCATCACAGAACTTTGCTCTACCACAGAAAATCTATGCGTCAGCCTTTGGTAGTCAGCTTAAGTTGCATTCGTCTCGGTTGGCTGACTCTGAAAGAATTCTGCGCCACTTTCGCAAACGGCGGATAACACTGATCTATGCTAGTCCCATTTGACCGGTCCTTGACGGTTGTCTGGACACAATTACGGACATTTGTCTCTCAGAATCACGTGAGCAAAAGTTGACGTGGACGCTACCATCCCTGCCTCCAAATCATTCTCTTGTTGCAGTTGTTTGAAAGTTTAATTACCTTGAGCTTACTTTAGATTGCTGTTGGATGAGAACAGCATGAAATTGACAGACATCTAACATCGATTGTTTTATGAAGGACTTTGGTTGCTACTTTTTCTAAAAAATACTTCCGTTTAACAAAATGTAAGCCCGAACCACTGAAGTAACTTGTAAGAGTTAGTTACTGAGAGAATATAAGGTGTTGACGATGGTAGAAACACGAATTCGATCAATTAATGTGTGAACGTTCCAATAAGTTTAACCTATTTTGCAAGTAGCGTTCCTTTTCAACTATCATACTTACTGGAGTGTAACCGACCACTGGCATATCTTGCGCTAACCTCGAATCAAACTACACGTGTCAGTTTGATTTTGAAGCTTTAAAGATTAGTGAATTTAACAGAACCTCGCTCTCACAGAAGCTTGTGTAATCAATACCTTACCAAGCATTGCAAGGAACAACGTTGATATTGTTAAAAGCAGTCAAAGTTGCAAAATTGATGTTCTCTGGATGTGCCCCCCTAAGTTTCGACATGCTTCACAACAACCCGAAATTGACCGCACATATAGTGCCTACCTTTCTAATAAAACATCCTACTCCGAAAAGAATGTCTGACAACAGTCTGCTTGGTTTGATAAGACAAAAGCAACATATTTACCAGCGGCGACCACAGTGCTACCAGTCTTGACACTTGCCCCACCCACAACACTACTTTGCACCCTGACTGGCTATCCAATTTACCCGCATGTTCTCCGGGATGAATTCGTGTAGCAGTAAGCAACAGGGCAAAAGTTTTTGAAGTAGCAGTGCTAATCTCGGTACATGCTGAGTCCAACTTGAACGTTTCTTCAACCCAGCCTAAATTGTCTGCAGGCCCACTGCCGCTATCGACAGCGGCACTGTACACAAGGTACTGAAAAGGCTTCACTCAGAGAAAGCAAGTGGTTCAGACAGAATGTTTCCCTTTGTCCTCAAGGAATGTGCTAAATCCCTGACCAAACTTCTGGCTACTTTATATATATATATATATATATATATATATATATATATATATATATATATATAAAGCATTCAACAACATCAAATTTGCCGGCTGCTGAGGAGCGTTATTATCAGACCAATACCTAAAAAGGCTCATTCAAAAATATGCCAATTGCCAGTACTTCGGTAGCCTTAAAGGTGTCGAAGAAAGCATTTTGAGAGGGTGCTGGCATAACATCAGTCAAATGATACTCTTCAATTTGACCATCGCAGTTCGAGGTCAGCCCAACACGCAATAACCTGTCTTGTCCACTCGGTTCTGTCATCCTTGGACAAAAGAATCAAGTTCATCCTAATCTGTTTTCTGGACTGCAGTAAAGCATTCGGCTGTGCAAACTGTGAAAGGCTGTTGAGCGATCTGCTCCGTGCTGATACGCACACTTCCATCCTACTTGTGTTGAGGGATTATTTCACCTGTGGAACTTAAGTTACCCAATTTGAGGGCAGAATCTGCTCTCATCTAATCAAAAATACCGGTGTTCTTCAGGGAGCTACTTTGTCACCATTTCTAGTTTCCAAGTATGTAAGCTCATTAGCAGTTTCAGCAGAGGCAATCTTGCTAAAGTATACAGATGACATTGTTCCGGGTATCAACAAACCGAGCACGGCCTCTTTAGTCAGATTGCAAGATATTCTTATCAACCTCACGTTTTGGTAAAAGGTCTGCTAGCTGCCGTTCTAGGTGCCAAAATACAACGTTGTCGTTTTTACACTACACAGAGGAGATCACTATCAACAGCTTCTCTAACAATGCCCGGAACTCAATATCTATGGCGTGGGGCTGCCCTCTTCCACCTGAGTTAAGTACTTGGGTGTCATGTTGAGCTACTATTTATCTTGATCCCATCATATTAGGTGTCACACAACAAAAAAGAGTTCGGAGCTTATCATCCTACGCCTCACACCTGTGGTTTCCTCTGTACCCTATGATTTGATACTTGTAGGACTGGTAAATACTCGTCCGAGATGGTGCACGTAATCGAGCGCGGATATCAGAGGTCAATTGAAGTCGGACACAACGGACCGTATTAGTTGGGCTGCAAAAGCGAGCAAATGGATGAAACGAGACAGGAGCAAACGTTAGTGCGACAACATAGAGAGCCGACGAGTCTAGAGCCGGATGTGCGGAGGATTAAAACAAGAAAGAATATTGTACTATCGGTCAGCAATGAAATTCTACATAAATGACAGTAGTTATCTTTTTGGGCACTAAATAATTCGTTTTGTCCCTACCTGTGTTCTTCCACACGAACACCAGTTTGCTTCTGGTAAATTGGCTAAGGACTTCAGATCAATCTCCAGGTCGCTAAAACACTGGTCACCATGCAACGGTGTGTCAAAGCTGACGTTTCTTGGTATACTTTTATCCACTCAATTTGGTTCTTGCAAAGACTAGCATCAGTAGTACTTACAGACAAAATCCACCCTTCCATTGTGTATTGTTGGAATGTGTGTCAACCTCGTCAACCAGACAGAAGTACAAATCCATCTATGCCAGTACATAAGCGTACCGTTCGTCAATTATCCCTTACCTGGAGCGATTCCTGCTGGACAAAAACAAAATTGTTTTCAATTATTGATCCACTTTTGTTTTGGATTCACATCACGATGTATCGCTGAAAGCTTGTTTGTTGCAGATGAATATTCGCCCGGCCTTGGTGCATAAAGCCCCTTTTTTACCTGACTTGAATTTGTTGGTAATATTGTTATCATTTCGCCAGCAATCGATGAGAAACGCAGTAGCCTGTGGTGTGATAATATTATAAACAAATAAATACAGCTGCCCTTTGTTGTACATCTACTCCGTTCCGTCTGTTTGGTAAAAGTTGACAAGTATGGGCTACTTTCACTATCTAACTTCCTTCGCCTTATTTCGTGAAAGCGCATATTTGGCGCTAAGGTTCTTTTCTGACCGCCGTAGTGGAACAGCCAAGCGCTCACCCTTGTATGATAATTGAAAATCCTAGTATTCCATGTTAAAAACAAAATACGACTCAAAACTTGTCCACGAAGTTACATACAAGTGCCATGACGCATGAAGATCAAGATGCTGGATAAGGTGTTAGGCTAAATTTCAAGTTATAAACTTGCGACCTGTGGGATAAGAGAGCAACTAGACCCGGTAATGGAAATCAGCTTTTGATCTCCAAACACGTTGCATCCACAGACGAGCAGACTGAATAATGAAAGTAGAGAGCTGGTATACATAAGTCTATGTTGCTTCATCATAATTAGTTCGAGCACGTGTGCAGAGTCATGTCACTGACTCCTGGACATCTGTTGCATAGCACAGCCGCGCCACACACTGTTCGAGTGTGATGCGCCCCCTGTATCTGAAATCAACAAAGTGGATGTCTTGGAACTGCTTGAATTCCAACACTGATTTCGCCTTGAGAATTTTCGCAGGCAAATTGTCCACCATTTGGTGCTCGAAGCATAGAGGGTGAGCTATCCGCTTTAGGTCCGTTACCACTAGACCGGGGGGCCTTCAAATTCGGTCGTTGCTATTCTCGTTGGAAAATTATTTACACTACCGAGTGCGGATGTTATACATTATTTGTATATCTGAAGCAATTTGATTTTCTGATCAACTCTCAAAGAATGATGCCTGTCAACCATTTCAGAACGTCACGCGTTACTGCCTTCAATCGGTGTTTCGTCGAACACGGTCATAAAGTTGGGAACACCTACAAACGACTTAGGAATAAATGCCTTGGAAAAGAGCGAAAGCATCGTTCTGGCTGGCAATCTGGCCTCAGTCTTTGTTCTATTGACAAAGCGCATGCCCCACTGATACTTTCAAGCAATGTGCACTCGATTCTTGGTAAAAGCAGTGATCGCAGTGCCATTATGCAGCGAAATGAGTGTGGGAGCGCAGGAATCAATCTGTTACCTGAAAGCTGTTTGAATACTGATGTGGAAAATGGGGCAATTAAACACGATGATTATTTTCCCATCAGGTCCGACCGCCCAGGAAAGCTCTACTTTCGTCTTGGTGGCCTTATAACACCTTGATCAACGTTGATACAACTCAGCAACCGTAATATTCACACAACAATTTTTAAAAGTTGCTATTTAATTGAATGCAAACTGAATTTATTAATTGGCTTTCAATCAGTCATCGCTGGAAAGGTATACATTGCTCCTGACACCATTTTTCGTCAGAATTAATTCATCATAAACACCAAGTTTCATCACTGCTACTGTTTAGATTAGCTTGTTCTATCTGTATTATTGCTGAGGTCTTCAACAGAAAGGATACAACATTCCTTTAGACAGTTGGCTAGGTAGACCTTGTGCCCGTTTGGATCAGAAAGATGCTTAGTTGGAAGCTGTGTACACAAATAAATGACGGTTGTTTTCCATAAAAAGCGGGCTCATTTGAACAGCTCAGACCATTGTACTATAAAAATGTGTCCCGTAATATACGGCAGATCTAATGTTTCGCGTTGATGAGACGTCTTACAAGATTATCATTTGGTAGAAGTACTCCTTCGAAAATACTACAAGGATCCAGGCGATGTTTTCTTTAATTGATTTCCCGTCTTCAATGACGAGGAGCTGTCCCTTCAATATGACTATCTTACTGACTACATCAAATATTGCTTTATAGGTGTTGCCCTATTGTAACGATTTACCTAAGGGCTGATAGATTTTCATCACCGCTACTAAAGCGGCTTCGAAGTGTAAAAGAATGGGCTTACAAATTCAAGAAGGCTACTCGTGGCAAACGTCTAATCACATCAGTTAAATCCGTGATAAAAAGGCCGAGCCACTTATGCGTCGAAGCAGCTCTGGGCAGCCATAACTGTCAGGATCTGTGGAGGCCTTCAAGATAGATCTGTGGTAAGAGCGTCTTCAGCCAGAGCTTTAAAGTAGATATGGAAAAACTGAATACTGAGTTCAGTTCCGGTTCATTATGCTTAGTTTCCTTTCCCTCCTTCATTAACTTAAGCCCAGCTGCGCCCTTCGATCGAAGCAACGTTCACAAGGAACTCAAAAGATTACAGGGAAACAAATCTTGTGGTCCGGATGCTCTCTCACCATTAGCTTTGAAAGTCTGTGCTGATTCTTATACTGCATTTAACAGATCTCTTTAACAAATGCCTTACTATGGGTGTGATGCCGGACAGTTAGAAAACGACCAGTATATACTCAGTACAAATATGGATCTCAAACGTTTCGTGCGATTGCATGTACATCTGTGCTACTAAAAGTTTTTGAAAAGATGTTTATTCCGCGGATTTGTACAGCCGCTCTTGAGGACGACATCTACCAGTTTGCACATCGACCCCAGTGCTCTACATTGGATGCAGTGGCGTATCTTGTTCATTCTATAGACTCTACATTAGATCAAAAGTGTAAATCCGTCCGGCTTTTCTTCCTGGTTTATACGAATGTTTTTGGAAATCTGGATAAATAAATAAACAAAAGTTTTATTCTCGACAAAACCATACAAATCTTTAAAGGCATAATCATATTAAGATAAGAAAGCTTGATCAGATGTGTACAAATATACCACGTGTGTGCCGTAACAGTGAATGTTTGTTTAGAGGTGTGTATATCTATATAATTACGTATGTTTGTGGCTATGTAGTTTGTGCTTGTAATTGTGCTGCCACATTCTCAACCGTTTGATAGTGTTGACAACGTGATAATAGAAGATTGATCCCCATGGGATGGAGATGATTGTCCGGATCTTCACAGGGCAGTGACTTCAATTTGTGGCGAGTCACGACCACCACTCCGCAGTGTTGATAAACGGACATTTGTGGCGTTTTATAGTGAGCAGCTTGCCAGGCGAAAACCCAACACGCCCTGAAACACTGTCGCCGAACTATTTGATAGAACAGGTTAAACCCGAAACACGCAGCTGACTTCCCGAGGAAACTGTTCGGTTAGCCAACTGGCTATCCGAAAATGAAGTTTACCCGGGCGTGTGTAATCTGTTAGGTGACTATTTTACGCATCGTACTCACTTCACCAAGTTGAACACTAAGAAATCCTCTGTCCTCCGTGCCAACTGTGATCTTCTGCAGGGAGCGATTCGAGCACCTTTCCTATTTTTCTTGTCTGTTGAACTTCGCCCTATACGAACCACGTTTATAGGGTGCAAATATGTTGATGACGTTATGCTGGAGTGTATGGTCTCCATTATGCAGGATTCCTCATCACTTCGACGTGGGTTGAATGATTTGATGAAATGGTCTCCATCCAGATCACGTACGCTTAATGCTTCTAAATGCAATGATGTAATGTTCTATACTCTTCGCGGTGATAAGTTGTAGTCTCACATAGATATCTCCCCCACCCATACTGTGAATGAAAATCCCATACCCAGCTCTTACACGGTTAAGTATCTCAGCGTCATTTGGTCCCAAAACCTTTCTTGGGTGCTGCCTGTCTGGGAAGCTTTCCAAAAAGCCAGCACCGTTTCTTTTACTTCCTCAGACTTAAAGTGCTTTAATAGTTCGCAGTTTAAAATTCAAGCTTGTGACCTCTTGCATTATTTCGCATTGGTTATACTGCTCACCTTTCGTCTTCTCTGGACTGATTCCGAGACACCACATCTTTTTGGTACGATGTATATAGCAAAATTCTATTTATAACAGCTTGTTTAGAAATGCTTTGGTTAAGTTGATCATTTCGAAACATCTTGCTGCCTGAAATAATTTTTCATCTCAGGCACAAACTGCTCCATTTCATACAATTCACACGGGTCTCTCCAAAATGCTCTCTTTCTCTATTACTCGTTAGAAATTCAGAATTTTATTCCCCCACGTTATCTTATCTCAATACGGTTTGCTTTTTCTCTCACGTTAACTTGTTGACAGAGCTAAAGTCGCTAACATTCTACGCGAGCAGTTGTTGGAGTAACGGTTGTGTAGAGCTCCCATTTTCTCCCAAACCATGTATATTGATATTATCATCCAGGTGCTCGCAGTGGTTATGTAAATGCTGCAAGTGAACTCATTGGGGTTCCAAAACGCTTATTTTAACTTGGCTTGACTTATACCAATGCCCACGAGTTTCGCTTGATGCGCGCTCGTAAATCAGTGGCCTCGGCATGGGAAATGACCCAGATGCAATAGCCGGTGCGTCATAATGCGGTCAACACTAAGTCGACAATACGACTTGGTGTACAACCCTAGCTGTCTGCATTGGTCCTCGTACCGTATATCTGGTAAACTGGGGATGAACCTGGTAGCCACATGCTGACCACGTTCCAGCCTATTCACGTTGCCACGTGTGATTCGTACTCGAGCATTGGTCATATGATGGAGGAGAAGAGGTGTGTGACAATCTCTTCAGACCAAGTGCAGACGTTGCGTTTGAGCAGTCAAAACATGTGAAGTCCATTTCCGTATAGCATGTTCATGTTGTCCACGGACTTCAACTTGCAACGCGACAGTACGCCGAAGGTGTGGAATGCGGCGGTTGCTCGGCCATTGTGTACATACGCCCATCAACACTCTTCCCCAGACTCATATATAACGAGTTGACTAGGCTGATCGGCAGATCGATATGTATAAACCATGCGGACAAGTGGTCCAGGTCATGTTGAAGTACGTCACAGTTGTGGAAAGCCACGATTGTTCTCCGAATCTTCGGGTTGTTTACAAAAATGGCACAAGGCGACCGAAAAAGCTAAGGCAGTTCGTTGATGTGGGTAGGGAATAAAATAGACCGTCTGTATTTTTGGGTACCCTACTGGTGGAGGTACAACAGTCTGTTAGCTGGGCGTCCACCAGTATCCTCCATTTCCGTCCAATAAGGAAGTAGCTGTTCCACTTTTCCAGTGAGCCACCAACCGCGTACATTCTCGGCTTCTTGAGTAGGACCTCGTGGTTCACTTCAAAGACGGCTTTGCTGAAATTACTTCTGCTCACAGTCACTGGCTTCCCCAGGTTAAAGGCTTGCAACCATTTATGCCTCGTCAACAATAGGTTGGTGATACAGGAGCGGCCATTCTTGAAGCCGCGCTGTGCACTGGTCAGGGGGTTTTTGGAATTTAGAAACTGCAGAAAACCCCTTTTCACGACCTGCTCGAGTACTTTGGCCAGAACGGAGCTCAGACCAATCGGCCGGTAAATGTCCGCCTTGCTTGGGCCACCGCCCTGCTGAATCGGTTTCACTGTCGAGCATTTTCAATCACTCGACAATTCACTTTCGGACAGTCATCTGTTGAAGAGATCAGTCACGGAGGGTGATAGGATGGTCGACAGTGACTTGAGAATCAGAGAGTGAAGCCTATCTGGACCGGCAGGCTTCGTGCACTCAAGTCTGACAAGTAGCTTGCGCATGTCTTCACTTTGCAATCCAAGCTCTCGCGTCCATTGGGGGGTTCAGACTTGGAGTCTGGTATAGACGCATATCCAATTGCAAATGCAGTATCATGGTGCATCCCCAACGCAGACGCAGCTTCAGCTCTAGAAATTATAGGCTGTCAGTCAGAAGCCTCTAAAGCCGCTGTGTCGCCTTCCGGTCTCCGTCGCCGCCTCACTTAAGCGAGAATACGACAGGGGCCGTTTTGCTGCCGTTGCAAGCTCCACTTTAAACTGTCGACGCTTTTGAACTTTCGTCCTGTTGCATATATTCCGTTGCCTTTATCATAGTTTATAATCATCGGCATAGCCAGAGAAGATGAATTTATACCACAATACGCGTTACCGTCGAGCCAACTGGCCATACTCTTTGTTGAACCAATGTGACTTCAACAGTTCAGTTTTCCGATAATTGAGGGGCACAAATCGAGCACATCGCGATTTTACACCCTCTTTTATAACAGACCGACAAGCTTCAATAAATGAATCCTGCGACAGCGACCAGCCCACTTGATTAACGGATCGAGTGAAAACATCGAAGTCAGTCTTCCAGTAGTTGCAGGATGAATGCAGCGGTAGCAAGTATGGCAGCGATAGCTGAAGGCTGACCATGATCGTCGAGTGATCACCCGCTGCTATAGGCCCTAGAACCGAAAAATCACGCACACGTGTCTCGCGGCTAGTCAACAACAGGTCCTGGCACGACGAACTTGAGTGTGGTGTAGTGTGCGTCCGCTCGCAGAACTGTTGTACTGCCCCAGTTGCGAATATTATCTCAGCAAACTCCGCCTCGACTTCATAATACCCCGGGGAGAAGTAGAACGCCAATCCAGCATTTTTGCGGAAGATTAAAATTATCAATAAGCAGGAAGCACGGCCGGCTAATGTGGTTTCGGACATGGGGCAACTAATCCAAACAGCTACTTCACGGATTGCGATAGGCTATACCCACGAACAATACGTCAAGCCTCAGGTGGACTGAGCACCACAGTTGCTAGTATAGGCCATCCTCACTTCAGGAGGTGCTTACCATCCTCCCGCACAATGAGTACCGGATGTATAGCAACACACCACCGCGGTCGTTCGATGGTCTGTCGCACCGGAATCGCGAGTAATCCTCGATCGGAACTTCCTGGGTGGTTATCTCAGGATTCAAGCAGGTCTCAGCCACTCTTAGTATGTCCGGCCTAGGAGAGACAACGAAGTGACACAGGTCGCCGCGTTTTTTATTAAACTACAAACATTAGGGTAGGCTACGGTAGGAACCGCTGGCCGCACATGGAATGTCATCGACAGGTTGTTGGTAGGTAGCCAACTTGTTTAAAAAGCAGAACAATGTGGTTGTTGCTGTCAAAAAGCAAGGAATGCTTTACCTCTTTGTCAATAGTGCAACACTGTATTTATTCAGACAAAAGGCTGGTAAACGTTGGGAGTACCAAAGGGGCTAAATTGGGTTTCAGTATGAACAGGCCCATTCCAATGGTTATCGATTGCTTAACGACCTATGGATCACATACCATTTCCAACCGAGTGGTTGAGGATTTGTACACTACGAACAAGGGTGCAATGAATTAGTGATGGTATTAAAGGACTATCTATGGCCTAAACGATGAGCTATCTTTACTCAAATGTGATGATATAAATTCAAGGCATTTGGTCCGCAATTTGTTACGCTACTTCTATGCCCGGTTCAGGACGACCTCTGTTTGTTTATGTACTTTAATGAGGTATCGAGAGCTGTTAAGTAACACGTCGGGCGGTTGAGACTGGCCTTCGGATATATCTATTTTTCTACAGAAGCTCAATGCGTGTGTTTGCACCCCATGTTGTATATGCAATACTAGCCAAGTAGATATGGCTAAAAGATGACCTACATACGCTGTACCAGCCTCAATGCCCGGATTTTAAATACTTCATTAGAGTGTGCGACCTCCCATATGAGCAGAGACTGAAACGTTTGGGAATGTTCAACGGACGTTATCACTGATTACGAGGCTACCTAATGATGGCTTACTCGATTTTTCACGACCCGCATTATGTGTACCGCTCCTTACTGCAACTCAGCGTTAGTCCAAATATGGTAGGTCACCCTTTAAACTAGCAGAAAGGTACATCTGTCTGGGGTGCCGCAGAAATGCCCTTACCTTTTACGTATGTGTTCCGTGGGATGCCCTCCCGAATCGGTTGTCAATGCACCGACCTTAGACATACTTTAAAGAGGGATGGATGAAGCACTGATACACTGGCATTTTGTTGCCTTGCACTATCTCTCCATGCTACTCATGGAATTTAGATTGGATTTCCTAGCTGTCAATAGTGGGTGCAGGGAAAGCACGCGGAGCGCTGGAACCACAGCACAACGAATGATAAATCCTTCTTTTGAGATTTTAAATACTAACTGTTTTTTATTAGCTTTTTTGGTAACCATACCAGTCCACCCTCGGGGATTACATAGCAATGCTTCTTCACTCTCACGAAGACATGGTTATTTGAACGCGGCACCCCCAAGCCGCGAAACACAGAAGGAATTCTGCCACATGTCTGGTGCAATCATGGGAACGGACTAGATGTAGTGATAGCGACGGAGTTCGTTAATTCTGTACGTGGATGAGTTTAGCTGAGGTAAACAATTTACATAAAACCACTGACAGACTGCGGTACAACGGTATCTCGCACTTCCAAAACCACTGAAAAAGTAGTGGTTAGGCACCACTCTCCTGTTCCATCCCCCTAAACCCAACTACTTGTTGCTTCGACAAGGTCACGACCCGAACCTAAAATTAACTGACACGCCACGGGGACACGCAAATACAACTAGTCGTCTTGCGTGAGTGTGTGGTGTGTTAGAGCATAGCTACACGTTTCTGATCTGTGAGCTGCAGCATTCCAAATGCCAAAATTGGTTTAGTTGCAGCGTGAGCCAGTACCATGCAGGAAGTTACCCGACGACGCCTACGGTGCTGCGAAAAACCTTTCGATTCATACCATTTTCTATTGCGACCATGATTTGTTTGTATGATCGAAATGTCAGCCACACAAACGCTGCAACATTCAGCGGCATTTCCCCATTGGTCCGTTATCATTTATGGCTGGTCACCTGATCTAACTTGATTGGCTGTGTGTTGGGGTAGAAACAACCCTATGGTCATCTGTTTGTTTACCCAAGCTAAACATACTCATGACGCTGTGAAAAATCGGTTTCTACAATATCACCGTAATATTTATCGTTCACATTGACGCGGGCTGGCAACTTGTTAAAAGTGAGTAGCAATTTGGCATTGTTTCCAGTAAGCCACAATTCTACTAATTAGCGTTGCATACTCCACTTTATTTAACTATGGTAATGGATATTTAACAACTAAATCCACTTTGACGCCTGAGCACTAAGATCAACTAAACAATCCAACCGTTTCTTTCAAGCATGATGAGAAATTTGTTATTGCTTCCGGACAATAGAAAACTATATTCGGCAAGAATAACAGAAGCTAGTAATTGGATTCGTGTGTTAGGGAATTGATTACGAATAACTGCTCCTTTATGAAACATCTTGTAGTATTTCCCGTATCCACATCAGTGAAGTATTTGTATGTGGACAGAGAGAGACATACATTAGGAAAACGGTTCTCTTGGTTTGTAGTAATCAGCTTAATTGGTCAGAGAACAGTTGACATTTATCCGGTAGAAACAGCTATATTGTCCATTGGTAAGCATCTAGGTCCAGTGGTTGCGAAATCATTCTCAAACTTTCCTCCATCCGTTAGTGTTGGTAGCTGCTCCCAGCTCCCATTGTCTAATAGGTAAGTTTGCAAACAACAGAAGATATATACATAAGTTGAATTATCTATGCATAACTGGTTGCATTAATACTTAGACTGAATTGGTGTTCTGTCAATATCAAGCATCTGACTTGTGTGGCCTGCCATTCCGTGATGATATCTTTGGCTGCGTCTCCCAGAAGACCTTAGGGAGGGTGCCATAAATACGGAACATACATTTGCACAATTTCTCTCGATAAAAATAGTTGAACGAAACTAGGGGTAGTGCTAGACTCAAGTAAACAGTCTGTACCGGGTGAAATTTTACTTATGTCTATTTCCTCCATCCAATCAAAAGGAGACTGGCCTTTATGCTGTTGGTTTTCTAGGAAGTCACCTCAGTTGAGTGTCCAATACTCATTTACAACATCCACCTTTTAAGGGATGGATGACTCGCTGATGACCGTATGAGATAAAAAAAGCAGCCAGCCGAGCTATTGGTTTATTCATAATGAACAATGAACAATGAACAATGAATTTATACGGGTTAAGAAGCGTTGCTTTACAAGCCCCGTTGGATAGTTGGTGGGGAAATCAACATAACAATTATGATGATAAGAATAGTAAACTAGTTAATACTTTAAATATGAAAATAAGGACTTATCGTTTGCTTCGCTGCAGTCCTGCGATCCACTTAGATTCACAACACCCACAGTTAACAACAAATAATTCCATGGTAAACTCCAGGTGTAGGATGGAGACATAGTGTTAAGTAACAAAGTGTAAGCGGATGAGTGCATCGTCCAACCGTCTTTTAAATATTGTTAGTGTCGGTGTAGAGACGACCGATTCTGGGAGAGCATTCCACGGGTGACAGACACGGATGGAAAAGAAATTTCTGCGGCACTCCAGACGAATGTATTGTTCTGCGAGTTTTAATGAGTGGCCCCTCAGGTTTGTATTGCTGCTGAGTTGCAGTAAAGGGCGGCACGCATGATGTGGGTTTCGCAGAATCAAGTATGCCATAATCAGGTCACCACGTAGTCTGCGATAGCTTCCACTGAACAATCCCAGTCGTCGCAGCCTCTCCTGGTAGGACCGATTGCGCATTCCAGTTACGTTCTTAGATGCCCGGCGTTGTGGCTGCTCCAGTGCATTAAGGTCGTGTTTCAGCCGTGGATGCCAGGCTTGAATTGCATATTCGACATGGGGGCGAACATACGCACTGAGCATTTGTCGAAATATGGAGCTCTTTATTTGTCCAAACGGCCGCTTCAACAACCCGACGTGTTGGTTCCCGGTCTTCGAGGCTTTTTCGGATTGCCTGGAGCAACCCAAGTCATCTTGAACCAGGACACGCAAGTCACGTTCGAGAGTTGATTGTTGCAGTACATCCGTTCCGAGTCGGTATGTGTAGCTGCTTTGATGTCAGATGGAAAGCACCTTGCATTTACTGACGTTGAAATGCAATAAGATTTGGATCGAGCATTGATACACTGTATCTAAGTCACTTTGGAGCACATGTTGGTCGGCGTTCACCTGGATCCTGTGCCAGATCTTGATATCGTCGGCAAACATTAGGAAGTTTGAAGCGATTCCCTGTGCAAGGTCATTATTAAACACCAGAAACAAACGTGGACCTAGAACCGAGCCTTGCGCCACACCACACTCGACTTGTATGGGGTCCGATAAGGAGCTCCGAACTCTGACCACTAATTGCCTTTGAAATAGAAAGTTGTCGGTCCAGCTTAAAAAGGGTCGCCGATCCCGTAATGCTGCAGATTGGATAGTAGTATCCGATGGTCTAGACCATCGAAAGCCTTGGAAAAATCCAGGTAGATCACATCAACACCTTCTCCAGCGTCGGTTGCCTCGGTCCAACTACTGCGTGCAATTAGGAAATTAGTTGTACATGACCGCTGTCGACGGAAACCGTTGGCTCATTTGTTTTCTAGGACAAGAACAACAATATGCTTTTAAAACGACCAGCATTTTTTCAATCAACGCCGTACTGTTGCACATATCATTCCAACCAGTCACTGATATTAAAGGTGAAAGCCCATCAGAATTCACTCACAGTTGGTTACGATCACTGAAGGCGGGTCCACAACTACGTCAGAGAAAAGCATGTTTAATGTTTGATATTTTCGAATACGCTTCTAACCCAGCAAGAAGTTATCGTTTCAGCAGGTTTTACAGGTAACCGATTAATGCATCTCTCGTTAGCAGGCTTTCGCTTTTGATACAAAAGATTCTTCAGGCAAAGTTAAATATTATTTCCTTTCACTAGCAGCATGTAATCATTTAGCTTGGGATTACGTAAGGGCACAAGTTGTTTGGGTCTACTCTCCTTCACCTCATGGGGCAGCTAAGTGAATCCAATTCTGATGGTATCCACTAAAGAATATGTTCGTTCTAGCGAAGTTAGAACTCGAGTAAAGTCATCGACTTACCAAACCATGTGTTTAAGTGTCCTAGTGTGCTCTGCGTGTCATGACGATTCCAGCGAAAGTAGATTTCATGAGACCGAGTCTGGCTAGCGTCACACGATTTCAGAATGTATAAAGTATATTCCATGTCCAGTTGTTTCATTACACGAAGATTGGCATAATAGTAAGCTATATGTCAAACTAACTGACTGACAGACCCTACTACTCTCCATCTATAAAGAATGAATATCCAACGGCCTAAGATCCTAAGTACGGCGTCTGTAGTCTGTCGCATGTTATTTGTGACGATTTGAAAGAAGAAGGTTGTTAAGATGTTGTAGTTACCTCAAAAACCAGTTCTAGAAGAAACCCATGCAAGGGAATTATATTGATTGGCCTCTCTCCTACGGTTGAACAATAAGCCCGTGGAATTCAGTAAGCAATATCTAAAGTAACAGTACATTTATATTACTACGTGTGCGCATTCATGGGTTGGACGTCAAGGGCAGTTTCTATGCACAACTCACCAGCTCACCCAATAATCAAAATAAGGAATTGGTTGTTATCACTAGTGTTTTGAATGATCAGATCGCTTGGCCATGGTAAGCGAAACATTAATTAGCTGATCATTTGGGTGATATGCGCGGGCAATTTCCTTGACTGTCCATCAAGTACGCTGGCTACAGTAACAGAACCGCTTTGAAACACTGGCTTCGCACCAAGTTATTTGAGTTTTGCCGATAGAAGCGCTGGTTTAAGGTTGGATAGTCGAAATCACCGTTCATCCTAGATGTCGTATTTTAACCTAAGGTTCATATTTCATATGAGGCTATTTCTTTTAGTGCCTTCATTCCCTAGATATAATCCTCATTGCGCCCACTCTTCTGGCCGCTAGAAGCACTGCCGTCCAATTTAGTGCATTGGTAGTCCCCTAGTCAACGTCACTATCAGGTACCGTCTAGTAACACCTTTAATACTTCAGACAACGGATCTCGATGCGAATTACTAACGTAATCGGAAGCATATGAGAATCGGATAGTTTGGCAACTCACCAGATTTTTGTGGCAAGGAGAAAAGTTTCAAAGAACGCTAAGTTCCAAAGAATGTTCAGTTCAAGACAACGAAGGATGAACGAGATTTGCAAAGTGCCTACACCTTTTGTGTCGGTGTATAAGTGTGCATTGGACGCGGACACTGTTGAGCACAGCGCAACAATTTTATTGTCTAGCCGAAACACCGGCATTTGAGGTAGTTTCAAACCCATCGGCTAGAAGGCCGCACAGGCCACCTTGTATTCAGATTCAGTAAACTTGCTGTGCCCCTACTGCTTGTTATGTTCTGCTCCACATGTAACTAGACTCTAGCAACACCAGTGCCATCTAGATATGACGTCACATGGTTCTGTTGAAGCTACATATGCAGGCTGAGCCAAAGCGTCCACATTACCAGCTTTTACCGTTCATTCGAAGCCAATTTTACGACTCTTTGGCAATATACATGAGTACTGAGAAAGAACCACCCGATCGACAGCATCTGCCAACCTTCCACACCTCCAACAAATCTGATAAGAAGCTTTGAAAACACTTAAGATATTACGGGGACCGTTCACAGCCAGCCCAACCGGGTTTCTGGATGATCCTATAATGGGCTGTTGACAAGATGGTTATGACAGTTTTTGCAAAAAATAAACTGCAATTACGTTCTTTTTGGTATCACATGCCGCTATTTGATGTGACAGTGATTTCAAATTATACTATGCATACCAAATTGCAGTCAGTCCGGGTGCAGCCAACGTCGGTGGGCCCAAGCACAGCGTTCGTGGGTATTAGTTGAGCACATAATAGGATCGTTTTTCCTTTACTAGATAGGAGCGCTGAAGTAACAAAGTCCAAACCATCGGATCTCTGTACTTCTGCAACAAACTATGGAGTGATCCACTTTGGAAAACTGGAACTTTCCAGCGCTTGAAGTTTGCAGTTTGAAATCTGCTCGCGAGCAGTAACGTTAGAGACAAATGCGGACATAGCGAGTGCTGAGCGTTTTCTAGTTGTGTTCTTTCTCCTCCCATTATGTCAACTAATTAGGGGTTTAACGGGTAATGAAATGCAGTCGCCTGAATAACACATGGATTAGCTAAAGGGGAAGGGATGCAGTAATCCTAGTTGAAAGAAATTGACTGGCGACGATTAAGCTAATGGTCGTTCGTCAGATTTGCCTTTCTTGTCCTGCCTGGACTTTTCCAATCATACTGATTGGTTTGATTTAACAATATTGACAACGGCATGTGCACCAACGCGCGTAATGAGCGAATTTCAACCATAAACAAACCTATATGGAAGGGATTAGAAAACCATGTGATGAACTGCAGAATCTCCTTTGGTTTACGCCCTTTGAGCGTAATTTGCCCACTATAACTACTCTGCAACATTCAGTGACGGTGTGCTTTATTGATTCGTTTCTGTTGGAGGTAAGCATTCTAATCAATACGTAGCCTTATTTAGCATATTTAGCACCTAATCATCATCATGCAAAGTTTGAGTCTGATGTGAGTTATCGAAAAGAATCCTTTACTCAGAACCTGCTTCCATTTGTCGCATAATATTAAATGGGAATTTTTGAATTGCCGAAGATTAGCATCAGTCGTGATCCAGTCATGCAGGAACGGAAAACAGACAAGGGTATTGGCATGGTGTTAATGAATAAAACTGCTTATACCTGTAAAATGCAACACGTCCTAAGTGATGAACCCAAGTTCCAAAAGCCCATAACACGGAAACATAACACAAATGAGTTAGCGAAACAGCTAGCCGGCTGACTCGGACGAATGATGCAGGCAAAGCTAATTACTAAGTATGAATTGGAAATGCTGATGCCTTCAGGCGGATATCTTCCAATGTTATATGGTCTTCCTAAAATACACAAGGAAGGCGCCCAACGCGTTCAATCTTGGATTTGGTAGACGCCGCCAGCATTTGTTTGCCTAATTGATGGCTGCGAAACTACATCTGTTCCGGAGCATTGTCTGCACTTACTGCATGAGAGATGCCCTTGGATTTATTGAGAGGATAGCTGAGCTTAACCTTGCTCACAAACGTATGACGTCATTTGACTCCCAGTTGCTCTTCACAAACATTACGCTGCTCAAAAATGTGGGGTACCTATGCGCCCTGGATTGACAACCCAAGAGTTACGCAAGGTATCCGGAAACATTGCTAAAAAAGGTATTACTTTGATGTCCGCTAAAAGTTCAGTTCACGTCGAATGAGGAAATGTACCGTCAGGTTGGTTGAGTCGCTATGGGATCTCCTATGGGTCCCCTGTTGGGCGATATCATTATGGCAACCTTGGAAGCTGGCCCACTTAGGACGTACATCGATGAGACTGAAATGTATGTACGATATGTGGAGGATACTTTCGTACTTTGTAACTCGGAAGAGCATGTGACGCAGTTGCTGCAAGCTTTTAATGACGAGCATGAGAATCTCCACTTTACATGCTAGCATCAGTTCGGAACCGGGTTACTCTTTCTGGATGTAGAGATTCACCGTATATTTTATGGATCTATCAGCAGGAAAGTGCAATAACACATGCATGGACTGGACAATGCAAGAGCTTCCAAAGCGCAGTGCGCTGCCGTCGCCCACGGCTCAGTGACATAAGTAGCTGACACGCAAGAGTAAGGTTGTGGGTTCGAATCCGGCAGGATTCGGCGTGTGCGCGCTACTGACGAGTCGCAGTAGGACGAAACGGCCGCCTAGCGCTTTCCTGGATTTGTGGTGACTGTCTGTCTGTGTCCAACTGCGACGAATCCATACAAAAACAAGTGTGAGTGTAGTTTGATCCGATCTCTCACCTTCAGGGCGCTCAGTATCTTCACACCGGATACTTTGAACAAAGAATTGTAGAGGACCAGCGATGCGCTGAGAGAAAATGGCTATCCAGACAAATTTATCTCGAAGCTTCTGAGTAAACACAAACTCAAGCTACCTAAGAACAATGCTCCTAAAAAAGAGCTGTTTCTGCACTTGCTATTTAAGGGCGATTTTGCAGCTGATGCTCTATCCCGAGGCTTGAAAGATGCTGTGGACAGTATTTATTTCACGGCCCGATTGAGAATTGTTTACCTCGACAAGCCGTTGCTTGCAAAACCCTTGAAGGATAACCTGCCTTCATTGACCAGTTCAGTGCTCGTTTATCGGTGCTCGTGCTCCTGTGGTGCAGGATACTTGGGTTGCACTGCGAGACGCCTATCTCATCGGATTCGCGAACACATTCCGGTCTGATTCTACAAAGACGAGGAGAGGTTTTAAAACATCTCTATTATGTCACACCTCCTTGCTTTTGACCATACAGCCTATGGGGAGGTCTTCAAAGTCATATACTCAATACCGGAACGTCTCACTCAAGCAGCTCCTATCTGTTGCCATCCATATCCACCTTCTGCAGCCCGAACTGTGTGTGAAATCGCGGTACATAATTCCGTTACCACTTCTTTGGCCTACGGATAATGTTACTTAACCATTTGATTGCCATCTGAGCTTTTTTGTCGTACCTTTATTTTTGCTTCGCTTATCAAGTTTAGCCTAACCCAGAGCTATCGATTGAACATCAGAACAAATCAGAAATCAATTTTCAGCCCGAGTTGAAGCTAACTCGAAAAGAATTCTTAACGCAACACTCAGTTGGTCTTTCTTTTTTGTTCACGTACCTTTCGGATACATTACCCGAAATATAAAGTAACTTAACAACGGGTTCATCTTTGGTGCCTGTTCCACACATATAATGTTGGATTGCAATAAACTTGTCAGCTAAATTCTCAGGTTGTTAGTCGTGGATTGTCTGTGGTTGCTACAACAGGCACAAAATTGGGTAAGTAAGGGTACTGTCAAACTTGTGGTCTCCTAAGGTTATGCGAAAATCATTCCCTGAAGGGTTCACGGTTGACATAGCAGAGATTCATGAACGACAAATCGATCTGTAAACTTGGTATCATGTGAGCTCATGCCTCTGCAAATGAGGCTTTTTGGTGTCAGACGACATGGAAATATCGCCCAGCTCGGCACCAATGTTTGGTGACAGTACCGTCAGTAGATGATGATTCCGAAAGCAGTCAACTGCGTTTAAACGCTAGTGAGACGTATTAATTGGTTTTTCTACCCAACTGATTACAAGGGGATAGAGTATATGTTTGCACTGGACGCAATCAAACTGACAGGTTGCGGGATAAATACAACGCCTAATGCCATGTTACGAAATGTTTCATGAAGAATTGCCTGCGTGATGATATATGGGCTTTGATATTGTCTCAGTACATAAACAACATAACAGTTTTAGTATCAAAAAGATGTGGCTGAAGAACTGTGGGCATGCTGAAATATTGTCAAGCGTCCATCTTGCTAGTTGGCACGCTCGGGGTGCGCTTGTCTTTGACCTACCGATGATGGCTGAATTAGGCAAACTATTGCACAGTGAGACACGAAAAGCGATCTTTGATCGAACTGTTAGGATTGTTGTTCAATATTATCGGTAGTAATAAATTTTTATGCATCTTAAGAGAGTTCAATATGAGTCATGTTAATGATCAGCGAGCCAATCAATTCAGGTTGAGTCGAACTCTTCTCAGGAAGTATGTTTCCTTTGGCCAGACTGTGAAAGCCTCATAACATAAAATGACGATTATCAGTGATGGCTTTATGTCGTTGTGAAAATCAGAGGGTCGAATCAGTTAACTTCAAACTGCTTTTAACCATACTTTGGCACTCAAATATGCGTACGATCAGCGTCTTACAAGTATACACATCTTAGCACGATAATCTCCGCGTATATTAAACCAGTTCGGCTTACATAATGGTTTCCGTTGGGGGTATGGTTTATTCTTGTATGATGTGTTTGGGAAATTAATTGCTGCGCCAGTCTGTTTAACGTGACGCCCAGGTTCTACTGGTGGTTTTCACTTAGTTCACAACCGTCCTGGTTTTTGTCCGAACTGTCCCAGCTCTGGTTTATTCTTCAGCGTTGAGATCAAAGACAATTTGAGCGGCTCTTCCATGAATAGTTTTTTGATGAGCGGAACTTCTGCATAATAATGCATCGAAACAAATGTATTTAAGGACGATATATTTCATATACAATCTCTTCAAGCGCTTCATAACCGCAAAAGGCGAAGCGCTATTCCAGTACTATGCTAAGCGCTACAATACTCGCAAAATCTGAACGACTACTGGTAACGTCTGCTAGGTTCTTTTTCCCACATAAGTGTATCGCTTATGACCCAACTTTTCGTAAATATGCTATGCGTTCCGTTGAAGTTCGTATGGCTTCTCACACGCAGTCGCGTTACAACAGGTTACCGGTCAAGAGCAAGGTATGCTGTGCTGCAATGCGTTTGGTGTTGTGGAGCGGTTTATGTACTTAGAAAGCACTAAAAACTTTTGATTCCTGTTGTCCATGAGGTATTATTTATTTTTATCAGAACTACTGCATTGGTGATATCCAGGATTACCATTTGGTGTCCTGCAACAGACAGGCAGTGACGCACAACTCCTTCCCAGAATCAAGTCTACTGGGCCGTGTGGGTTATAATTTGCATGCATGGGATCCACCTGCTTTGACATGGAGCGGTAATCGTTACAGCCTTTACCTGAGGGAAGCTTCAACTCACACAACCGAGAAGCAAGAAGCAGCTGGTCATTAGTCAGAATAGATGGATGGACACTGTCTTGTTCAGTAGAGTTTTGGTGACAAGCTAGATCGACATTTACATCCCCAATGTGACAAAGTGTATTAGGTAGCCAAGTGCATGTTATATTTCCAAACCGTCGCTTATGGTTCCTACCTCTCCTTGAGAGACAAGTGTCATTTTTGTTGGTGTTCTGTCCCTGCATCTCATTTAACCAGGATTATTATTAAAGCTGCGAACAGGCTACCAAAAGACTGGTTCAGCTTACTTGTAAGCTTGGCTGAGTATAGGTTATTTACGCTAAAGCAGTCGTTGTGAGCAACGGTGTCAACAAGACAGCGTTTAACCGGTGTAGTCATTAGGGCAAAAATCGACTCGAGAATAATCAGAGTCTAAATTTGTGAAACGTAGTCAGTCCGGCTACTTCAGTTTGTTGATTTTATCTAACGTGGACTGGACCTGCGCGTCCCATGGGGTTAGCTTTCAGTGAATAACTGCTCAATATAGTGAGATAAAGGAGGGTAGTATCGTAAATGTCCACAGTCCTCTGGGAAAATTTGATGAATGGTAGGAATTATCACACCACTGTTAGAGGGCATTAGCATTTTAATATTAGCTCTATGGGAATGGAGAAAAAACTGTGCAAATCCAATTCGATATTATCCAAATGAGACTGTTATCAAGTGCTCTCTGCTTCTAGGCTCGAAAATGACAATTTCCACCGTTTAATCTCACCATGTGCTCAAACTTGCGGTGATTCCAACTTAGGTAAACAACTGTCACTGGTGGTCGTCGGCAAGCTGAGCGTAGGGTAGACACTGATAGTCATCGAGTTGCTCACTGGGTGATTCAGCAATCTCTCAACATCATACGCAGTAAATTGCTTGATGCCGTTCAACGCTTGAGAATCAATAAACTTTTCTGAACAAAACAATACCACAATAGAATGCCCACACCGTTTGTTTAGTCACGTAGACCTGGTGTGACTCCCTTGTCGACACTAAGCAGCGGAACCTGCTATAAACTTCTCTTGGCGTAGCCACAAACCTATTCGGTTCACACTTGCTAATATGCGTTGACGCATCATCCAATTCGCACTGGATGCCCACCCGTCACACGGTAAAACCGAACCACGATGCGCTGCTGACATATATTCAGGCGGTATAGTGATATTTGTAGCTGCGGTATTCTGCAGAAGGAATGGAGATTAGGAGTATTGCATGGAAATGTTGGCTAATAAGTAACATTTACGTACAACTTCAAGGTAAAAGTTTTGCCCGAATTAGCCAATACTTCACAATAGGCGGAACGTTTGGCTGCACTCTGAAGCTCTGTGGATTTGGTTCTCACCATAAATCAGTTTTCGTTGCTCTACAACTGCAGTAGACTAAGGGTTTCGATAATCAACGGTTCATGCAAATGGTGGTTGGCATTCTGGCAGTAACCGTGGCTGAGCTCCAAGAATAAGCTCGCAAAATTCCATTGTTTACGCGTTCCACATTCATATATTATATAGCACCATAGTAATACAGGCCACGGTTGCCAACGAATTGGTTTAGATGACACACGATCAGTGTCCCAAGGGGCGTGTTAGCGGCGGACGAACTTCCACGTATCCAGTAAGCTCGATCGTAGGGACACAACTGCTGGCAGAAAAGGAGATTCTCGCCTTCTTCAGTTAGATTTCCTTCATCTCTTTTGACTAGCAACAGGCTGCTTCTTCAGCGTTCCCCTTAAGTTGGATGTGGAATATTAACACATAGTAATATTTGAGAAGAAGAGTGAGAAGACAAAACCTTGTCTTTTGACCGTGCTTGTAAATTACTGAATAGAAAATAGCTGCTTTAAACTATGTAATATAGTAGCCTCCTTAGGGATTACCTCTGACAGGACCACGTAAATCATCGGCGAACAGGTATGAACTAAGTAGATGAATTCCACAAAGGCAGTGCTCAATCAAATAAGTCGACCGTCCTTTCATGGCGTTAGTCATTTGTGACTGCATTTTGTTGCCTATCAGAGAATTAATTAACCCTGTTTTATTACCATCTAACCGGTTTAATAACGTGAAATGAATCTAGTGACACGTTTGCGCTGCTCAGTCTGCCTACTTAATTTAGCAACTGTACTTGGAATGTTGTGCGCTGATTGCCTACGGATTATTCGCAAACCATATGCACAGTCACTATAACATTCTTATTCGGAATATCGGTGGCGATATCTACGCAGTCATTATTCTGCTTTTCCTAAAGAGTTCAGATTTGCTCTCGAGATTAAATATGTCTGAAATACTGTAAAACCAAATAACAACCCATTAGGCGTGACGCTCGTCACGGTTCAGCGCTCCTACTATTATTGTGGTAGGTACTACTCCCCTGAATTGCAAATCCATCAACTATCTTGCATAGACTGTTCACTAAATTGCCTAATGAGCAATCTGGTCACGTGTTTGGTTATTTTGTAGTGCCAGCGCATTCAACGTATCGCAAAGCACACGCCATTCATTATGGGAATATGTGCAGCTATGAAAATGTCAGCTTCAGGATTCGATCTGATAAGCGCATGAAGGGTACGCTCATCTGACAGACTATCAGCCACTCGGGTGATAAATCATCTTAACATTATTTCATCAACTTTCTTGTCGTACTGAATGACAGCCAGATGTGAGCAGCTGATGTGGTACCATTCGTGTCCAATCGAGCTCAGAGAACATTTGTTCTTTCAGTCTGACAAACTGTATGGCATAGACCCTATAACAAACTCTTTAGTGATATTTGGTACGATTGTCTTAACAGATGCCAAACTTGCGCACTTGGCTATCTTTCTCTGGGCAAAACTCTAGTTAAAATTGTTGTGGGGCAGTTGAGTACAACGGAAAATCGCCAACCCGCAGAAAGTTACTCGTCGACATTGTCTACAGAGTGACGAATTTTAACACCAATAAAAGGTATGCAGGCTAGTGTCCGCACGGCCAAAAAGCATCAATTAAAGGCTGCGTAAACTTCAGCGCACAAAGATAACGATGTCCAAATCAATGTGGCCATGCGTAACCACTCCCGTGCTGGGTTTCAAGACTGAGTTAGAGAAGCATAAGCATTTAACTTTATGACCAAACTGTTAGAATGCAAGTTTCAAGGCATTTGCATATTAGTTAACACTCAAAGGATGCCGTATAATTTCATTTTCCCATGGACGAATATAAGCGATATGTATTTGTTGACCAGCTTTCATGTTAAAAACTTGGGGAGTTAACCAACTTCCTCTCTCCTCTTTGAATTGGTTAAAATCTGTATAGGTATGTCGAATGAGAATGACGGCTAGGGAGTACTGGGCACCAAGTAGAAAAATAAGGTTTTTATTTCGGATTGGTCTTCGCGCCGAGACAGAAAACAATTGTGGCTCCAAGTTTAGTGCGCCTTCGTAACCCAGTGAACGTAGCTGAACTGCCCTTTCCAGGCGCAGTCGAAGTTCCTTATTTAAGAGAGAATATTCGTTTGGGGTAAAGCAGCAACTTAAACATCCCAGTTTATGCAAAATTTAAACCCCAGCTATCTCTGCTCGAGTCCGTAGAGACGAACCATGTGCAGCGTCAGTTAGCAACATCAACAGGTGTTCACAACAGAGTGAGGTTAAAACGTCAGTCTAACTAGCATTTAGCGGAAGAAGCATGAATATTTTACTACGGAGCAGGTTGATTATCGGTTTACTGTGGGTCATCCAAAGCTGGATATCTTCCGGCCAACGAGAAACAGTCCAGTCATAACCTATGTAAAGCTTAGAGTAGTCGTATTTGAATGAACGATTGATGTAGATAAACATACTTGAGTTGCTCTCCGCCTTCTTATTACCACTGTGACTGAACTCAAAAGTTCATTGTGGCGAGTCCATCCACAATCTCAGGTTATGCTTTTTCTCCATATAATTATGGGCAAGGTTATTAGGTCGAGTGTACCCTGCAACAAACTATGGAGGTTGCCAATGCTTCGTTTCTTTGTTTTTCTTCGTGCGATTTGAGTACTGTGTGGTTCTGTGGTCATACAACCGTGCGGAGTTCATAGCGTATCAAAGGAGCTTACCTAAATTGTGTTGAGGTTGCCAGAGTTATTGGTGTGACGCACGTTGGTGCTCCAGGCTGATGTACGCTCTAAATGTTAGTGACTGGATTAAAGGTGGCTACTTGGTTTTCAGCACATTGTCGGGTTGCAGCACAAATTCCTAGGTTGCTTACTCATCCCAAACACTGCCATCGTGCGTTGCTGTGTGAAAGATAACGCAAGTATTCGTCATGTCGTCGTTAACTCGTATTGAGACCAGACAACAATGCTTACATGCTTCCACCATATTTGCTTATGAGGAGGGCACTAACTAAGCAACATTTGGCTGAAGGTCAGCATTCTCCCTTGTAAGTCCTGGCTCCATGTACCGACTGATGTGGATTTTATGTTTTTTAGTAAAACCCACTTAGTTCTGGTCACTACTGGGCTGGATGAGGTCATTCCCGACCGGTTCAGCACGTCTGTAGGGAAATGAGCGATCGCATTGTATGAAGTATATATTGCAGTTTACTCTCTGAAACCGAAGAGGCAACCAGCTGCACCAATGCTTTCAAATTTGTCTGTGTTTTGCTATTATTCATCGTACATTTTGACGTCTCACAGATTTGTGATCAACTTCGGCATGCCGTACGGAATGCAAACCCTGTCCCTGGGGAATAAGGGTGGAAGAAAGCAGGGGGTAGTGCCCGAACGCGGTTAACAGCTTAAAGTAGAACAAGAGAGCTTTGATCCCGCATTCTAGCTATATCCTGTCCACCACAAGCATTCTTGTTACAAGCATTTGCTTTTCCTCTCAAGTTTTTGTTTACAGAACAGTCCCAGTATTGAAATCGAAGCATTCAAGTATTTGTGTTTAATGTAAAATTTCTCAAGTAAAACACTTATGGCTACTCGAAGAACAAGATTTTGGCAAAAATGCAGGATGGTCTTGTATTTGTCCTAACTCTAGCGGGATAAATATCTAGTGAAGGAAACAGCTTCTACCGCCCTGGAATAAAGTAGGCTATCGTCGTGCCGTTGTGAGTTCGGTTAGACATCTCAAGCAAGACGTTACCCGTAGAAGGCCTTCCTAAGGCGAAATTCGGAGCTTCTGTCTTGATTATGTACGACAGTATGAACAAATGCGTCAAATGTGGCTGTCACATTGCCAGTTTCTAATGAAGTGCATGGAAATAAAACACGCCTTCACCAAAACACACGCTCTGGGTTTAACAGTCTACACTTACTTTATCCAAACCCTTGTTCCTCGAAAGATAATGTTATACTCCACTCACATGAAACATTTAGTTATCGTACACATATCCTGTACGAAAGCACACAGTGAAGTGAACTTTACTGGAAACACATCTTAAAGCTCTCGGACTTCGATCCTCTGAACAAATGCGGAAAGCGCGTCACCATAACCCAATAACCCGATCCAGCGATAGAAGTGTACTGTAACTGAAGTACCCATTACTGAGTAGATGGAGTGGGCAATATGAAATAAAGAATAAAATGTTTTCAGTTGGACTTGGAGAACCCGCTGTGTGGTTGGGTTGAGACACGCAACCTCTATTGAGACCTCGGTGCACTTGAGGTGCACCAGGACGAAACCGCGCTCCTGGGGTGCAAGCGTTGGGAGGAGCAACACGAACATATTTCCAATTTAGATACGACCCTTGCGATCGGAATAACCGGGGTCCGCCTCAAGTGAACGGGGGTCTCAATAGAGGTTGCGTGTCGCAACCCAAGCACCCAGCGGGTTCTCCAAGTCCAAATTTGTAATCGTTTCCTCTATACCAAGTGTTACTCGCCGATCTCGGTAGCATAGTGTTTATGGCTACAGCTGTGAACCACTAAGCTCTGCGTTCCACCACACCTCAGGCTATCTCCACTTGATGAGTCCAAACCAGGAAGAAACCGCGGTCGTGTTGTGCTAGCGTTGGATGGAGCAACACCCAAATATTTCCAAAAATGTTTTACTCCCGACGGAGCAAGACATGCCTAAAAAGGTATGATCATGACTACCTGATTAATTAATACCTTATATTATGCGTTTGCAACCAATTAGCCACAGTACAACGACCTAGTGGTCCCACAGTTCTCCTCATTCCCCAAACTTACTTGCATGTTCCACACTGTCAGGCAAAGTACTCGTTTAAGAGAAAATCAGGGAACACGGAACGTGACAGCTTCCTTATCGACATAAAGAAAGCAACCAGCCCATTGTTTCGCACCGTCAGCTCGCGTCGCTGGGTTTATTCGCAATTATCCTAGCTGAAGCAGGACTAATGGGCACCGTCGTTTGTCTGACTTTTCCGCTGTACTAACCGGCACTAGTCTACAAGGTACCTGTTTTGGGAGAACCATCAACTGCTTAACACATTCGGAGGCATTATGTCAGTCCTACTAAATCGCAAAGGACAGAAACAAAATGAGAATTTAGAATCCGTAATGGTTACCTGACCAACTTCATCTGTATCTCAGAATTCAATTCAAAAAGCAGCAGCACATGCGTTAAATGTAAATGCGAATATGGGAAGGTGTTGCTGGTGGATTTGAAAGATTATTTTTGGGTGGGAATAAAAGTAGAGCCAACGGTTTCGACTGGGCACCACCTTCAAAGCATTGTTACTGCACAGGAAGCTGCATGTTCCCCATGTTTCTTTTTTGAAGTGCTTTGGATATGCTTCAACTGATTGTTGTGGTGATATGTGGTTCGGGTGAATGATTTATAACAAGCCGTCGAATGTCTATGTCCGCATTTTTTGATAAAACCATTAAGTCAAACATAGTTTGGGTTCCAAAGGTTTTTATCCAGCCAGGACGAGGAGTAGCGTTTTACGTCTGCCTAAATGAAAGAGTACAAACGATTGTGAAGTAATTTTTCCCCGCTCAAATATGACAGGCAGATTTTTTAATCTACACGTAGCTGGTTAGTTAGGACGATTGACTGAATTAGCCAAAATACCACCTCTAAAATTCGTGGGAAGTTGGAGCCATCAGTTTTCCTTGCAGAGACCAGTTGGCTTGCTAATCGATAAGTTAAGAATATAAGCTCAGGTCTTTGGAATCATTCTGGTCCAAAGTTAGCACAAACTACAGAGCATATCGGCGGGCGTGTGTTAGTAATACGCTTCTCGCACAGCTGTGTTCAACATCGTACAGCTGTTTGTTATCCATTTGTTTGTTTATTTAAACCTTATGTTATGTGAAACCAGATTTGAATGATTGGTGGTAGCAGATAGCCGAGAGCATTTTCTTAAGCTGGCGGTGCATTTAGCCTGCTTTCGATTACGTAGATAACACTCAATTTACTGTAATCTGGGATGCATTTTATTTAATCTCAATAGCGGTCCAAAACAGGAATCAAAAGCAGCCCTTCACAATTTGTAGCCACGTCTAAAAAACATTTTGATGGATTGTTAAAACAACCAAATCCAAGAAAGTGGGCTCATTTCTTCATATTGAAATCGCCTTACATCAACAACATCGAGATGTGTCCCGTCTTCCTGACAACTTAAAAACTCAAACCACCGTTTAGGTGGCGTATAACAAAATTGCCTTAGTAAAGTTTGAAGCAAAATATCGGATGATATCGAACTATAACCTTTACGCATTCTTATGGCGTCTCGTTTCCCGCAAAAGCACACTAGTTAGTGAAATGGCCAGAGTGATATAGTATAATTCGTGCACAATTAAGACAACACAACTTGGTGTTTGGGTGCAATACCATACTCCCTTGCATTAGATGTGCATAGTGGGTGCAAACCTTTTTTGATGAGCGAACTCTTGCTAGCCTGAAAAATATGTGTACATCTGGTCGATTATTCACTAACGGTATATACCCTACGTTCTGGTAGCTAGACAATAGAAATTCCGGCCAGAAACAGAGTAAATGCATATGTACGAGACCCATACCTTTGACGCTTATAGTAAAAGTTATTGAGATAATTTGCTGAGTACAACCCAAGAACCAGTTAACTGCGTTTTGGTAACAAGAACCTTGTAAAAACATTTCCCTATCGGCATTTAGTTGACAGATTCGTGGAGAGCTATCCAATAGCTTTATCAGAAATGATATTGGCCTTACATTTTTCTCACCATGGTTGTCTCACAACATCCCGAGTGGTCTTATTATTGAAACGATGTTTATTTTCACCTTTTCGCACTTTAATGCAGTATTAATTAGTGGTAGCTAGTTGCATTAGACTGAATGTGTTTTTTTACATGGAACACGGAGTGAGCGGCTAAATTCAATTATGGATTTTGGCGACAACCACAAATGTCGTAATCGCACTTGTCTCACGGGTGCCTGCGCACTTCGCTACCACTAGGATCTTCTCACCTTCATCCAGACAGCCGGGTTGTTTTTGTCTTGCTGAAAAGGCCGTATCTTATTAGGTTGACAACACGTAATCGTGTCCTTTAGATAACAGAGAGAACGTGAAAGTCAGTAGTCCTGAAGAGACGGGTTGTGGTAAGTGTATTTTGAGTTAACATGTTCTTATCTCTGCAGAATTTTGGGGAGCCTCATACTTAGGCTAGGCTCTAACGCCCACCACCATCCATGTCGTAATACAATTAGAAAGTCTGCGCTTGTCTTAAACGGGTTTGTGCGACGGATTTCCGAAATAAAACCTACCACAGATTACGAGCTGAAAGCAGAGTTACAAGATCAGTGTGGTTTACAATCATTTCGTTTTTGTGCACGTGTGTCAGGAGAGAAAGCGCGAGACAAGTAGCCTCAACGAAAACATGGCAGAAATAACTTGCAAGTGTACTCGACATCTGCTTAATTTCCACGCGGTGTTTAGATGTTTATAACTTTAGAGAGCTCAGAAAACTTGGTAGTTACGCGCCAGCATTTATTTCAAACACCAGAGAAGAAGTCGATTCTCATGACAACCATGGCGCATGTAATGTACGTTTGCTTGGAAGATAGAACTAGTAGTTTCTTACAGAGAATTACGTTTAATTAACTGGGATCTGCAATGGACTATAAGATCCTTCTGCGTGAGAGTCATGTACGCTTCCGTACTACTACCGTGCGATTTGATGTGCAGTTGGTGACTGCGTATCACATGTTCTGTGTTAAGGAACCAGTACACAATGTCATAAAATTACATGCAAACACCTACACAATTGAAGACATTCACTTCCTTATCACATCTATCAAAAGGTTAACACAAAGTACTCTGTTGTACTGCATAAGATACGGATAAGATAAAACTGTGAATAAGACTCTGAGATGAAGGTGTCTGGTGTTTTGAAGAGTGCAGGATTTACTGAATCAGCTGAGCTGTAGTAACATTGTTACCTGGACCAAGGAGGACGATAAGTATTGCGTGTCTTCACGGATAGAAAACAATATCTACCACTCTACTTCAATTCATAATTTTGTAAAGCTAGTGAACATTAACTATTTTATCCCCGTTTCTGCCCTTCGGAAGTTGTAAGCGGTGCAACAGCGAAGTCTCCATCAAACTGATTGCGTGGATGACCTTTGAGATTGAAACATTAAGCTTATTTTTAACAGCAATCCGAATGAAGAGTCCAGTAAAACATTCCTCTAGAATAAGCAGCAGAATGCTTTTAAAATATCCTTCTCGTGCTAAGTATGCTTTGCCAAAGTAACTCATCTCCGTAGAAAAATATTCACATCGACTAACCGGTGAAAAGCATATGATTTTGTGCAGCAGGATGCAAATTTCGCATCTGATTTCCGCTACCGGTTAAGTCAGAATTCGTATGAGGATTACCACACAAACACAGTTGCGACCATTCTGTTTGTGACCATCTACTAAATATTTAATGACATCTGGTGTGTTTTTCCTTAACGCACTAAATTAAATTCTGTAAACGGTTTTAAATTTGTTACTCACCTGGACTGTCGAGGAAGCCTGAAAGCTAGAGTTTTAGCCAACAATTTAAGTCTATGAATGAGCGGTTCCCGAGCCGATAGTGTACTAACAATTCCGTCAGTCTACTTACGGCCAACTTACATTGTTGTCAGACAAAGGACTGAGCGTTGCCTGCTGTACAAGCTGTTTTAGTTGATAAATCAAAATGACCAAACCAGAGTGAGTGGTTCACTCTTTCGGCAAATCCTACTCCTGGTTCAGAATTAAAATTGCTTCTGTGACCGCATTTCACAAATTTATGGTACCGTTACAGTGAAGAAAGCGTGCACTTAACGGACGGCAACGCTGAATTTTATTCAGGCTTAGGTAGAGTTCCTTTGACATGGAGCCACTTAATACACATCTTTCTCGAACAGAAACCAGCTCTCAAACTGAATGAACTAGCGTTATCCACATTGTTTAACTCGCATATCAAGCAAGCTTGTTTTGTGGCCGCTCGAAACGAGTGATGAACCACAGCGTTACACATTGGATGTGGTGTGTAAGCGAAGCCTCGAACCAAATTGGCTATGGTGTTCTTTCCTTGTGTCGACATAGATTCACCGCGATTATGCTCCTTGATAATCAGCAAATGAACTAAATCAGGTGCTGGAGAGCTCCGGAGTTGATAGATCTCAAGAGTGAAACTTGGAAACTCTCCGATTTGGATTCGCATCCAGTACTTGTAATGATGAAGCTCTACTGCTGTATAAACTCTGGTGAGAATTGAAATTGAGTATCACAATCCAAGATCATGGCAGTTATTTAAAAATCCAACAACCCCCCAGTTTCCGCTTACCAACGCACAGGCTCTGAGCGCCTGATCGTGTAAAAGCTACTCACCTCACTCCTCTCTCTTCAATGCGGAAAGTTTCAAGTATCATAAATTTTGGGACATTTCTTCGTGGTTGTTTCTTTGGGTATAATGCCACGACAGCCGCGCCTTTCATCTTACTCCGTACTTCGCAAAACTTATCCCACGAGGTGAACTTTGTCCGCGTGACATGCCTCGCTTCCATGCCGCATCCAATAAGCATGTGTTAGCTGACAACTACCAACACGCAGCTTTCAATTAGCCGATGATCGAAGCACTCAATTTGAAAATTGCACCGCGCTAAATTGAAAACAAGTCACCTTCAATGCGACTTGTGCTAAACGAGCAAACATTACGATGGCTATGCTTGTCACTAACCGGTACTTCCAGACCATCCATGCAAAATCATCTAATTGTTGCTACCGTGGTTCTGTCAGTACAGTTTGGATAGACCGTTTATTTCTTTGCATAACCTTAGCAGCTCCGCTGTTAGGACGTTTTATTACATGTGCGTCAGGCATAACAATAGGGTTGGCACTTATTTCTGTCTGGAGAGCAGCAACGTTGGTACTGCTAGTACAGCAGCAGCTAGAAGTCTTGAAGTACAGAGAAGATTCACCTCAAGTATCGGGTTAACTTGGTAATCTATTTTAATACTTACTTTGACTGACCTGTTAGTATGACCCAAAACCGTCTCTTCAGGTGAAAGTAAGAAAAAGTTCGGTTTTCTTGAAACCGTCTTCCTCCTCCAACTTTAGAACATTTGCGAACGCGTGACAGGAAGATGATGTACGGACTGTATCCACTTCCGTTTGTTCATCAGTGTTCTGCACACACCGGATTGAATTACAATCCAAACAACGCGGATGTCTGGACAACGCCTCTTCCATGTTGTCAGCGGCACACTTTCACTTTGACGTTTGTAGGGTAGAGTAACTATGGCAGACCGATATGTTACGTACCGGTCTCGTAGTGAACACTGGGTCAGCCTGACAGTTAACTTGAAAAACGTTTGTGCTTATGTCGATTTCGTCATTTGTAAGGTCACATATTTTACGTGCGCGCGTAAGTAAACGACATTTTAGGACAAGAACTACAGTTTTTGTGAGGGGTGATCCGTCTACGTTATTGTCATGTGGGACTTGAAGCTAGAGGTCTGTGTGATGGAAAAGCTCTTTCCCTAGGTTCGTCAGTAGGAAACTAGCAACACTTTTTCAGTCACTAACTATAGTCAAGGAAAAGGAAAACATTTTCTCCGGAAGTGACATCCTCATATTCAGCTGCATGCTACGGCACCGGCTAACCAGTTCAGAGTAGGGGGTTACAGATTGATAGCTGTCCGTATTGCTTACTTGAGCCTAGTAGGATGACGCGGCGCGATCGCTTCTACCATCTCACGAATGGAAGTTGTGCTCGGCTCTCAGCAATTCGCTATCACGTTATCTCGAGATGAAGACCGCTTTGATAAATAATATGTGCTTAATTTCAACCACATCTTTAGAGGTTCATGGGACAGTGGTGGATTAAACCAACACAACTTCGAGTCGCATAAGTTTCCGAACTAAATTTGAAGAGCAACACAGATCATTTAGTTACGTAAATCACTTGTGGTCCAACTTGATATTCCTTGGATGCATTAAAATCAAATGGTGATTACATCGATTTAACCTTAAATAATTTTGCTGCCTTCAAGCCCAAGGTCTATTATTCAGATGACTCAACCATTATCGGTGTTTTAGATTTCATCCATATAGCTTTCCCATATCACGTTAATTATTATTTAGCTTTTTAACTTCTATAACATTGCCTGACCTTTAGCCCAATGTTATGGCTCGTCGGGGAATGAATGCCAAAATCAAACCACTGAATTTAATCAAACAGATTTCCACGTACTTCAATGGACAGTGCTTACCTCAGATGTACATCCAGGGAAGGGAGCATGTTCAGAGGGTGGAGGCGGTCCAATAGGGGCTTGTAGGCCCTTTAAGGCTGGCCTTCCTCACGGTCCAAACTAATGGTACTAGAAAGGATGGGACTACTGTATAAACGGGCATCAAGTTAGCTATGCAAGAGGAAAAGGAACTCAGCGGAGCTGATATGGCTCTTGCGTAGATGCAACCACAGTAATTGGCAAATACGAAATAGGGCAACGTTCGAACCGGTCACACACACTCATGACGAAGCGTAGCTAGACTCAACCGAGAAACATTTGTCGCTGGGGGAAAACGGTACGATCTGGTATTTTGTGTACCGGATGCAGTGCATATTATCACACCAGGTGTTCTTCTTTAGATTCAAGGAAAATGAAGTAAAATAAAACAAGCTCAGTTGGTCCTGCACCGATTGTATGGCCGTCCTACTTGTTAGCTGCATAACTATTTGGGCACCGAAATGCGATATTGATGCTGGAGGAACCTAAGCTTAGCAAATGCTACCCTTAGACTGCAACTGCAGCCGGGCTCCGTACCCAAGGCTTCACAGCTGAACATAGTGGCCGAACCAGAGATACGGGTAAAACCGTGAGGCTAGATCCACGGACAACCTCAATCGGAAACCTGGCAAACAACCTAGTTCCACCTACCACGGCGACTTCCATCCTGACCCACTCGATATTGTATGAGGACAACTCCGTGGAACATGCTGTACTGGCACAAGTGCACACACTGACTACCGCTGTACGCGTCCATTGCCCCTGTCCAGGAGCAAATTCTATGGATACGCGCGATGCGATCATACACGGCACTATGAATGCCACATATGAGCCCATCACTCCACCAAACATTCAGATCCCACTCCTTCACAAACCGGTTACTTCAAGACGAGCCCATGAGCCACTGACGATTGCATGTTCTAGTGTTCCTGTATCTACGGCCAATTCAATAAAAGATACACTTTTGGACGATCAGAAACAATGGGATTCCCTATGTCTACTAATAGGCATCCAAGTTAAGCCCGCTAGCACTGTACGTGTCGTACGGCACCCAAACTCGACCCAATAAGGGGAATCGTGGTTGTTACGTGGGACTCTACCATCAGCAAAAGATGTTGAGACGGTTTTTTGTCAGCCAACCACTTTCAGTCTGACTTGTGCGTCATTTGGATTTCCCCGACGTCCCTTGGAACGAACGTCAACAAAGAAAACCGAACCCTGCTGACTACCACAATCGGAACAACCAAAAGTCGAACTTTATTCGTGGTGTATCGGAACTCCAAGCATCTAGTGACTGTGAAGCACAAGCCCATACTTGGGAGGAATGGCGTTACCTCCGCCAAGCGCTCTCAGTTGACACTGTGATTGTCAAATAGATCCTAAGTCTGCTATTATCATCAAGGCACAAAGGGTGTGGGCCCAAGGTGTTGAAAGATGGGCTCCAGTCCAAACACAGCGTAAAATGCATTTGAAAAGTAACGTAACTGGCGTAAGATGCTTCCCTCATGTCTGCGAATAAAAGGTTCAACAACGGACCCCAACTGACTGAAAGAGCGCAAAGTCACTCGGGTCTAACAGTGACTCCAGTATGTCTTAGTTGCGAAGCAGACCACTGCGGAACACAATCAACTTTTGATAGTCCAGTCACTTTCCTAATACTTACTGAAACCGGCGCTTCATCCGTTGATCATTCTACTATCCAATAGGAAGCGGATCAAAGTTCAACCTCAGCATTTTACAAAAGAAAGATTACTTGCCGACCTCACAATAGGTCGGCAAACGCTCGGAAGTTTCCTTCGCATCTTTAGATGCATTTTTAACTTTCGAACCACTCTACTGTAAGTATACCAATTCTCAGTGTCTCTTCAACAAAGTGCTCGATGTCTACAGACCTAGTAACAGAATTGGCTGAATGGTGAGGCGAAGATTGCTCTACTCGGTAAGTCCGTCCTAAGTACAGGTCGACCTTGAAAGGGTGGTGGCGTACTTTTCTACTACCGCAGTGATCTACTTATCCAAGTCGTTCCCAACTCAGCGCTTCAAGTGATGGACTCACTTTGGTGTCACCAGCAACTAAGACGTGGTGATAGATGTTTAGCTGCCATTGTATATCGTTCTCCCATGACGACTGTGGAAATGGAAACCTATCTTCTGCATTGAAAACCGTGCTGGCTCATCCTGACACTCACGTTCTCCTTGCACGCACTGGATGTTCCGGCATCACCTGTGGAGCAGTTTAGGACCGAAGTATAAGAATTAGTTGTTGGTTTCCGACGCTATAATCACGTTACTTCCACTACGAGATTCATACTTAAATTCTAAAATTATAAACGATGAACAATGAGTGTATACGGAGTAAGAAGCCTTGCTTTACAAGTCCCGTTGGTTGGTTTAGTGGGGTTATCGAAAAATAATAATAAAACAGTCAGTGCTTTAAGCATGAAAATGACTTATCGTTTGTTCCGCTGTAGTCCTGCAACCTGCGTAGGTTCACAGCCCCACAGTTGACATTAAATCAATACAAAGCGTATTTCAGGTGTAGGGTGGAGACCTATTGCTAAGTAATAAAGTGTAAGTGGATGAGTGCGTCATCCAACCGTCTTCTAAATACTGTTAGCGTCGGTACAGAAACAACCGATTAAGGGAGAGTGTTCCACGAGTAACAGGAGAATGGAAAAGATCCTTGCGGCATTCCAGACAGCTATACTTTACTGCGAGTTTCAACGGGTAAACTCTCAGATTTGTATTGTTGCTGAGTGGCAGTAAGGATCGTCATACATGTGTGTTGTACAGAACGAAGTATGACATTCGTAAGTCGCGTCTTAACCTGCGATACCGTCCACCGAATACCCACAAATGTTTCAGCCTCTCCTCGTGGGAAAGATTGCGCATTCCACTTAAGTACTAAGACTCCCGACATTGAGGCTGCTCCAATGCAACGAGATCGTGTTTAAGCCATGGATGCCAGACTCTAATTCGGTATTTGACATGGGGGGTGAACGTACGCATTAATCATCTGTAGTAAAATAGAGTTGCTGAGGCTGATGTTGCATTCATGATGCTTCTTCACCGCAGTTGGGCTAAACCAAATTACACTTAAACTAGGTCTTTTTAATGTGGATAAAATTCATTACAGGTTATTTGGTTTGTTCTGCGTACTTGATAATATTCTCCTTACTTGCACACGTCGCTCACGCAAATTGTGGTAAACTTGCGTAACTTTATCGCGTGGTATTTTTTAAATAACTTTCGGACATATTGTACTTATCACGGATTCACTTATAACCAATTTCTTCTATATGCTCATTTAGCGATTATTTATGTTGTCATATGTGTTTACTTTAATCGATATTGGCATTTCGAATGATTGGCTGTTGTTTGACATCCCAGGTGTGACTGCGCTTGATGTGCATGTGGACAAGGAGCTTACTTGTCTGTTACCCACTACCTCGTCCATACTGGCTCCAGGAGACAGTTGGTCGTTGCTGGAGGGGACGGGGTGCACGGTCCTTGTGGTCGTGCTAGGCGCGAAGAGTGGTTCCATGCACTCAGTGTGGAGCGGACTACGGTCCAGCCACCGCCTTTTGTGCGATTGATTCCCCAAATACAGCGTGCTTGTGTTTGCCTGTGAAGCAGTGTGGGCCGGCTCCGTTGATGAAACGTGGCTCCCATCCGCATGCCTCCCGGTCTTATTCCTTCGGGTTTACACTGGATATGGGGTGTGTGGATGGAGCTGTGGGTGGTGCAGCGCAAGCCATCCATTGTCCCTCTGTAGGCGCGGGCGTCCTGTGGCTGACCACAGTGACAGGCAATTCCGAAACCGGATACCGCCATCCATAGTTGTCCGAGTGACCCATGCTGAGGCTGATGTTGCATTCATGATGCTTCTTCACCGCAGTTCGTCTAAACCAAGTTACACTGAAACTACATCTTTTGAAGCTGGATGCATTTCATTCCACCTAATTTGGTTTGGTATGCTTACGGAAATAATCTTTTATAAACGTGCACTCGTTGCTTACGTTAATTGTGGTTATTTTCGTTAAATTTAGTGCGCTTGTGACATTTTTTGAATAACTTGTAAACATTTTATACTTATGGAGTGTTCGCTGGTAAACAATTTACTCCAAATGTTCCTTTAACGAGTTGTTATGTCGTCATATTCGTTTACTTTATCCCATATATTCTATTTTATAATATTATTTCAAGTAATTGGTTGCTGCTTGATATCTTCGGTGTGGCTGCGTTTAATGTGCATGTTGACAAGGTGCCTACCTGTCTGTTACCCCCTACCTCATCCATCTGGCTCCAGGAGACAGTTGGTCGTTGCTGGAGGGGACGGAGTGCACGGTCCTTGTGGCCTGGATAGGCTCGAAGAGTGGTTCCATGCTTTCAATGTGGAGCGGACTGCGGTCCAACCACCGCATTGTGTGTGCTTGATTCTCTAAATACAGCGTACATGCGTTTACCGGTGAAGGAGTGCGGGCCGCCTCCGTTGATGAAATCTGGCTCTCATCCGCATGCCTCCTGGTCTTATTCCTTCGGGTTTACACTGGTTAAGGGGTGTGTGGATGGAGCTGCGGGTAGTGCAGCGCAAGCCACCCATAGTCCCTCTGTAGGCGCGGGCGTCGTGTAGCTGGCCACAGTGACAGGCAAATCCAAATCCGGATGCCATCATTATCTGCTTTTTGTCGTTCAACAACATTTTTAGCCATGTACCTGGCTTCCATTGATGACGACTTCTAATGCTGTGCTTAGTAGGTGATGCCGGTGTTCGATTAAGTTTCAGATCCACTCCTTTTTTTGCACGGTCACATGTCCCAGCCGACTTTGCAAATGTTCAGTTTCCCTCTGAGCTACCTGACGGTCACTTCTGGCCATGTAAGTGTTATCGCAACTGCAGACGAACTGATAAGCAATCTGAGAGGCCGAACTGCCTGGAACGCTATTCTGACGGTTATGAAAAAGCATACTTTGTGTGGTATGCATGAATCACAACTGGACGGTCGTGTAGGTGCGTGTTGGGGTAGACCGGTGTTTGTGTCCGATATCATGAGTCAGTTAGTCCCCTCTGAACAGCAAGAGCACATAAACATAAGCGGAGCGGTTCTGACGATTAATAGAATTCCGCCAGCCTCCATAGGCAGCGGCTTCATGGTAACTCTTCATCAGGTGAACCCGGAGAACGCGTTTCAAGCGTTGATATGCAACAGAAAACCAGATAATTCTAGCGATTTGTGAGGTGTTGCTACTTAAGGCCCATAAACCTGTGTTATGGGTACAGAAAGTCTTCTCGCAACAAATCAGTTTGCCCTGATGTTGCCTACGATATTTTAATTAATGCTGATCCCTTTTCCTGCTATATTACTGTGTATGTGTGTCTGTATTTATTGTGTTTTCGACTGCGGAGAACAATCCAAATTTCGACATATGTAAACCTATGGCTTCTCTCGCCTTGATGAAATAGTTGATGGGGACTGACTGTTTTACATTCTCACCTGCTGATCATATGCCTACGGATACGAAAATATACACAGATGATACACGCGAACCATCGTTACGTTGGTAAGAATGTAGTATGTCCGCACTTGTCACATCGGGGAGCGTTAGCTACTCGGCACTTTGGTTGCTTAACCGAGGAGAAACAGGCTTAGCAGATGCGCGCAAGCTACTGGCTAGGAGGTTACGCATCTTGTCGTGTAGGCGTGTTTAGATCCCATCGCCATGAGCAGCTGCTACCTGTGTCCCTCAACTTGTTGACCAGCTGGCATTGTCGGCCAAATGGGATCCTTGTCTGTAAGTCAATTGGTAGATCATCTGGGAACCTAGTCAAACACATTTCGATAAGTGTTACGTTCTTCCGATAATGTGAACATTCATAGATCAGCCTCAGTATTTGCCACATCTTCTACGACAGAGAGTGGGAAACAAGTGCGCTCATACAAACACATCCACACTAAAACAAAGCCTGGTATTACATTTAAACTGTTGTCACATATTTGGTACATACCACCTAAGATTTGCGAGTAAGAGTAGAATGGATGCCACTACATTGGGCAATAGCATGCGCACTTGCGAATTTTCTTGCAAAATATGCTTCTGATCCCATCTGAAATGCCGCCATGTTTGCACCATGAAATGGTCTTGTAATATAAATGAGTCCGAATCGGCTACCTTTCGTGCACACAACAATTCTGCTGATTCCGCGACCGTTTGTGTTAGTGGCACAAGAATACTTGATTTGTTCATACCTTGCACAAAAAAGTAATCTTCCAAAGGAACTCTAGCATTACTTCACCTAAACTTGAGTGGTTACCTAATCAACCAACGCGTGACTGCGGAGACGTTAGCACGATCAAACCTCCAAGTGTGTTTCTCAGTCACAGAGGATACCTGCCAGTGCAAATAGCTGTTACACTGTGAGAGGCGGTGATGCTTATTTCGATGGGAACGCGAAATTGCCTGTTGTTGGAATGAGTTTGTGTTACGAAGCTGGGCACTGTTTGGTAGTGCATATTCACTGACCACAAACGTTTTACAATTATTTTTCCTCCAGTCACTACCAAAGCAGTAATTGAACGTGCTACCTAGAATGTCCTAAACAAATTATTTGAGCAAGAATCTTAAGGAATGCTGCAACCAAAATGGTTCCGATATCCAGCTTTGAGCTAGTTTTACAACCACCCCCACAGTAAATGGAACGTTTGGAAGGTCGTAATACGCACCCTTCGATTCTAATTGGAGGCTGGTGCGCACAGTTTTACGTTTCATCGTCACCAGATGAAAAGGAATCATGTCACATGATGTAAGTAGTACAATGCATCGTCGAGTAGTTTTTTAAGGATAACATTGGTGCAGAAAAGACATAAGTAGGAACAGCGTACCATGGCTAACGAATTCGGAGTCGTTCCAACTGATTTTACTGGAAAACCAGCATCAGCTTGTAACCCTTTCTATTTAGTGTTATGATTGGGCTACAAGAGGTGATGGTAAAGGTAACTGATAGGTCAGGAGGAGGTCAATCTGTAGGCTGCGGTTGCTTTCGCAACACACTCCTTGGTCTTTCAGTCTTAGTTAGCATGATAGGTAGAATAAGCCACCCCGCCCCCAAATTTTGGTTACTTTACGCGGAAGTCTCCTGTGCAATGGAACAAATAGCATAAGATCGACATGTCCCGTAGGCTGGTAATGGAAGGAATTGCAAAGTCAAAGAAAACACAAGTGAAGCGAATAAAATGTGCATTGGTGAAGCGATCGAGTATTGGCAGATGGAAGTAAGCTTATGGATGGTGATGGTACCATAAAAGAAAGAATAACAAATTGACATGGTTAATCCTTATGGCAAAGAACATTCGAATTGCCCATCGCACCGTAAAAATTTAGGGGCGTTATTGTGAGTCATAAGCAAATAGTAGCTAATTAGCTTGAATACATTCTAGAATACCAGTTCAGGTAACAAAGCGTAGGGTTTTCAATCCAATATCCGGTCGATTTTTCAAAATGGCTAAGGTGGGAACACAAACAACTGAGTTTGGAAGGGCATTCCAGAGTTGACAGACTAGGAGGGAAATACATGTTCGTCGACAATCTAGACGACCGCATTGTTGACTCATCTTCAAGCTATTATCTCGTTGATTGGTTTTCGGGCTGCAATTCAAAAGGTGGCGACAAACGTGGCTTGGGTCCCTCAGTATCTGGTCAAATATGATGAAGTCTCCACTTAGCCGCCGCTAGTACCCATTGAACACACTGAGTTTCTTCAATTATTGCTGGTACGGAAGATTGCGTAAAACCTAGACAAATTTCGTTACTCGAGGTTGGAGACTTTCGAGCGCTGCAAGGTGACGCTTTAGCCCAGGATGCGAAGCATTGATAGCGTATTCGACATGGCGACACCTGGAAGCGTTGCACATCAGCGAGCAGATGGATGTATCCAAAATCCCTTATGTCCTCCGCAAATGACCAACATAATTGTTACCTTCCTTTGAAGCGGACTCTGTCTATCTGGAAAAACCGCTGTCCTCATCTATCAGCACACAGAGGGCATGTTACTGAGAGTTTGTCTGCAGCTTGTGAGCCCCAAGTTGGTAGTTCTAGGCGCGTCAATGGCGAATCTGGATAAGGAGGTGCTTGTCCACCTTGAATGGTAGTGCGTTCTTCACCGATCAACGACAGGCTACATGGAGATCGCTCTGATGGATGTCGTAGTTGTCCATTCCCTTGCTCTCCCGCCAAACCTTAACGTGGTCCGTGAAGAGTAAACATTTTGGCATGATAACTCTTGTTAGATGGTAGAGGAAAACTATGAACAAGCAAAGCCCATGCACAGAACTTCACTCTAATCGGGTCGGACAGTGATATTCGGACTCAAACCTCCAGTTATCACACAGTTATCATACAGTTATCCCAAGTTACCGATTCACGGTGATACTGGATCTCTGTTGCCGCAAGGTTGAATTTTGTGAGGCAGGATGCGGTGATCAAAGCGATCGAAAGTCTTCGAGAATTCGAAGTAAATTACATGGGTTCGTGTCTCCTCGTCGACCGTTTCGGTCCAGTTGTTACTTGCTATCAACAGATTCGTGGTACATGATCGATGCTGGTGAAACCCGTACTGCCCCGGCGAGACCATGTCGTAGCTTTGCAGCTAATCCATCAATACTTCGGTAGTGATTGCTTATCTACGTTGGCGAGCACAAGGTGAAGCGTTACCGGGCGATAATTAGTTGGCTCAGATGGATTTTCTCTCTTGCGAATAGGGGTGATACTACTGCTTTTCCACTTTGACGGAACTATGTGCCCATCTAGACAGCGCTGTAAGAATCCAACTAGTGGTTTGGCTAGGTGCAAGGCTGCCACTTGCAGTATCTTGAGGTGAATGGTATCCGCTTCAGGAGTGGTGTGTGCACGCAGGGATTGCAACACTTCCAGCACCATTTCTGAAATAAATGTGACGCAGATTATAAACGATGTTGGAGTGGTAGCAACAGGAATAGCGTTTGAACCTTATACCTCTTGGAAAATAGCTGAGTACTAGAATAGTAAGGCGATGGCTGTCCCGTTGTGTATGTGCACTCAACAACCGTTGTAAGTTGTGAGATTCCGTGCTGCACCTTACGAAGTCTATTGACGTATTTGTCAAGAAGCTTATGGTTCAAACCGAATCGTTTTATCAGCACTTGCTGGTGTGTTAACTTATCATCACGTACCAACTGCACACAATAATTGTTTGATATGTATGCTGATCAATTTTCTGCGCTGGGAGGGTTTCGTAGAAACACCTTGTCTGATTCCTCAAAGCCATATATTTCCGCGTTCTGCTTACCAAAAAGGATTTTGGTTTGAATGAACGACAGAAAGCTTTTCGTCTGATGCTTTTGCGACTAATGACATGAATGCTTTTAAGAATGTTTCCCATTCTATGGTTGGGTTCAGTCACTCATGTATGTCCAGCTAGCGTTTTCAACGAATACAGGCAATACGTGCTAATATGCAATAGATGGCATCCTTTCGGGTTGCATCAAGTTATTCGTTGCATCAAATGTAGTCGGATGGCAGAGCCTCGTGAGCTCTTCGACACTAAATACTGCACGCGTTAAAGCCATCAAGAGTTCCAAGCTAATGGGAATTAGGTGTAACATTGATGGCCTCTTCGCTGTTTCGAATCTGGTGGACAATTTGTCGGGATTGTACAGTGTTGTGCTGAAGAATAAAGTGCAGATACGTTTTGAACTTTTCCATATGCATGGCTGGAGTTTACAGTTTATGGAGGTTTCAATCTCTGTACTGCGAATATGGATGCTTTTCTGACTTGGAAAAATACGAAAAGCTAATATTATTCCGTGGTCCATTTCCGGAGATTTGGGTGGTCGGTAAAATACGGACACAAGGCATATGTCGTCTTTAAAACATGGCCTGCACCAAAGGAGATCAGTGACACCCGTTTAATGGTCGTCTTTGAGTTCAGGTCGAAGGTTTGTTTTATACTAACTGAGCAATCCCCACTCTCTATCCATTCTCTACTTCTGGTAATGTGACATACTGGATAGAGTGATCTCAACATCGGTAATCTCACAGTTCAACTACGTTTCAGTGATCATTATTATGACTCCAGTCTCTGATGTTTAACGATGGCGGAGTGTTACCAAATTACCAATAAAACTTTGCTTGTTCGTGTACAAGTAGGACAGTTTCACTATAACCGGAAGTGACTTAGTGGATTTTGTACCAATGATGTAGATACTGCCGACCTTTAAGGGGCCCGCCACTGGCCGCTTCCTTTGGGGAACCGATACCTATTGATATTCGGTTGGGTTGCATGACGGATCGCCGCGGTCGTAACCCCGATGGTCTCCCGCGTTTAGCTTTATTCCGTCGGATGCTGAGGTTGCCATTAAATCGATCCGTTCACAGAGCTGTATGAGGGGATGATTAACTAGTTTGGCCGTCCACAATGAGTCATTAGCCACCTTTGGCCGTGTACCTTCTACCTTTAACCAAAATTCTGCAGGCAGCCACTTGCGGAATTTAGACCAATTTCTCAGTATAAGTGGAGTCATTAGCTCAGGCTGAAGCGTCATCTTCATAATTCTGGGACCGTTACCCTTGTAGTTGGGTAATACTGAAATTCTTGTTAACCGTTTTGCAATGATACTGTTGATGAAGGGTTCCCGGCGGTGGTAACTCCATTGTTCCTGGTCGTGTGCTTTCGTTTACTCAGATTAAGATGTTTGAAGCCCAGAAACTCTGTAAAAATAATCGTATCTCTTTCGTCAGATATACGAAAATTTTTACGGTTGTTATTCTCTTTTGGATGCTCGTTTCAAGGGATATCTGGAAGTGGGCAGACCTCACGCGATGAGTTGAGCCGCTGAAGGGATGACAATAGAACGGCCACAGCGTCGTCAGTGGAACTCAGTGTCACATGGAGAAGTATGAGTACACCGTATTACACTGAAGTTGACTGACTTGTGACCCATCCCAATGCTGTGTGCACAAACGAAATGCCAATAGCACCACAAATGGACTTCCACTGGTTTCGGTTATCCATAAGCTACCTCCTTACGGCATTATGCTGCAGTTCTAGAAGGATTGTTCACACAACAGTTAAAGCACCATGATTTCTTCTTTTGGCCACAGAGTTTAGGAGATTACTTGGAATCGTTCTAAAGGCTTTGGTTGGTTGTGGAAGCTGCGTCACCCTAAGGTTGCTTGGTGCTGTCACCCAAGTCAGAGGTGTTCGCTTCGGCATATGTATAGAGGCAAGCCAGGACTTACATACACAGTTAGAAAGGACCTAATCCAATTTGTACACCTTATCTCCAGCTTAAGGACTTTACCGCATTTCTTTTAGAGGCGCACGCCTAGTTGTATCATGCTTGGAATGTCGGATATGCTTTGCTCATCACGTGCAGATCCTGAGGGTCACTGCAGTTACCGGAGTCAGCACTGAGACAATGCTTAGTGTCAGTCATACGTAAGTCGTCTACACTCTTGGCCACACGACTGTTAGGACAGACTGGTCGGCTGATACATCGGTGGCAGTGGCTTGCCATAGGAGCTGGAAAACTAGCTGGATGCGCGCAAGGCTGGATGCGAATGATGGGCAAACAATTGATCGCGTATTGTTCTGCATCTGCCCAAGAAAGTAGCGTTTAAAATCGACTCCAGGTTTAGAGGTCGTTCAGTGTTGCTCCTCCCAACCCTCACATCCCAAAACCGGTTTAGTCCTCTTTTGGACTCATCTGATGGAGATGGCCTGAGCTGTTTTATTGGACGTCCCAGAGACTGTTCTGTCGCATATAGTAACATAATTGTTTAAGTAGACAAAATGCCACGGTGTTGTACGTGTGCTTTCAACCACGAGGTCTGTAAAAACAACTAAACTTGCAGGAACCGTGATGTGTAGGAAACATTTCCGTGTAAGATGGTTCAAAGCATGAAACAAATTATTGCGATCCGAGTAAGCGTAAGCTGAATGTGCTGTCGGAAATGAAGATGAGAAACTCCACCATAACGAAGTACACAGGACCGATGCAGTTACAGGTTTGCCCACCTCTCCTGTCCTTAGATCCCACTTCCGACATGATTGACAAGTCCGAATTACGTACTGCGTATGCGGCCTCACATATCTGGTGAGCGTATGTGGGAAGATGGAAACATCAAGCCATTCGGACTCCCTCTGTAAAAGACTGATATGTTAGTAGCTGGTTTTCGACACCTTCACTGATTGCTTCGAACAACCGAGCTCACCTTAAATCACTACCACGAATTCGCATTTCTGTGAGGCTGTTTTCAGAATGTGATCACACAGACTGTATGTCTTATCTGGCTCTTAGCACAAATGTGTGGTTGTAACCTTAACCGTGTAGAACAGCAGTGGATTCTTCTTTGACCACCCAGAGGCACGGTCTAGGTCTTACTGCAGTAGGCAGGTATTCGCTGAATTCAGAACGCCCGCCACCACTTGCTAACATTGCTAAGAAGCAAGCTATTTAACTCGCGGATGCGAATGAGGCTGTTCCGCTGTAACAACACGCATCGTTATGGAAAAGGGCATTCCACCTCGCTGGGATATGGCAATGCATCTCGAAACTGTACCTGCAGCGGCCGCTGGAGAAGGAAGTTTCCAAACTTTCCAAGTACGTATGTTTGCACACTATAATGAAGGATGCGACGATCTAGAGTAGATTCTAGTAGGTCGAGTGCTTTGGAAAATTCGAGACAAAAGACACCGGTTCCAGTCTTATTGTCGGCTGTTCCGGATCAAACGCCATTGTCAATAAGTAGGTTATTGGCATGTGACCGGTGTTGACGTAATCCGTGTTGCTCCAATACTATGACGTTACATCTTTCTGACTAGCTCATTAGTGCTCAGCAGTGATCGCTTCCATTACCTTCGATAGCAGTGGTGGTATCACTGGGCGATAAGTGTCCGATTCCGAAGGGTTAGCATATTTAAATATCTGGGTACTGATGCTGTTTTCACACGGTAAGCACCTACTGTTCATCCAAGCACCATTGCAAGAATCGGTAAACTGACCGGCCAGTCTCACAGCTAATACCCGCAGTGGTTTCAGATGAATTCTGTTAACTCCAAGGAACTATGGGTATTCAACAATATAAGTATCTTACACATGTTGGTGGTCTGTCCGAACAACATCCCCTTGGTGCCGGCTGGGTGGTTCGGGTAAATCCCGTTCCAGTAAATGGTTCGGCGGCAGTGTTCCAGGATGTGGTGGGATTTCGCCTAGCAAGCGTTCTCCCTATAAGAAACCACAGATAAACGTTTAACAACACTGTGACGTGGCGGATGTGACTCGCCACTAAATAAAGTCACTGCCTCTTCACTTTCATAGAGGATCATTCACACATCATGAACGTCATCCGATTCGAAGAGTTCCATTGATTTCCCCCTTTGATGGCGAACTCAACGAACTAAAACACACAGAATCACATTTACCTAATCGCACAAAATGGCAACCTCCAAACACAGACATAAACATACTTTTACATGACAACAAACGCACACATTCCTACGCTATTTGTCAAAATATACTAATTTGTACACTTGCTGATCATACATGTCTATATTACCATGATCATGCCCTTGATGGTGTGTCTCGCAATGACGAGAATAAACTATTTATTTATTTATTTATTTATTTATAAATATTATTGCATCCTCGGCGTTCTATGCACATCCATGTGTCGAGGTGAGCTGGGGAACGCGAAGCCTTACTTAACGGCGGCTGTACACGTTTTTACAGTAGTCTGTTATTGAAACAGAAGCTTTCCACTAGACACCGCTAGTGTATTAAATTATTCTCACAGCCAAGGGTGCTACAGTGATTACGCTGCATCAAATAGTTACTTCGGTTGTCAGGACTAGGCACACCTGGCCACATTTTGCTTTACCGCTGTGCATTTTGAGTTCTACTGCGGATACGTTTTGGAAGTTTTGTAGAGCGAATGTCCCTGGTTTCCGACTTTGGTGTCACCAGCTGATTGAACTTACCAACAAATACCATCTAGGTATTAACAATAGAACCACCACACAAAAGCTTATAGGTTGCTTCTCCAACGACTTACTTAGTAGGTTTTAAGGGGTGATTGAACGAAACAAGTCAGATTGCTTATGTGGATATTCCACTTAACATACAGTCACAAAATATGGCCACGTGCGCACTTAACGACAGAGAACACTCCATATTTAGCTTACGGAGCAAATGCTTTTATTCATAAGCATTAAACCAATCACTGATCGTTTGTTTCTCGCACTGAATCTGGTAGGCAAACTGACGCCAAAAAAGAGTAAAATACCGGCCAGAGGCCCTGTACGTCAACCACAACCTGCTGTCCAGGAATGCAAGCAATTCCGGATCATGAACATCGAGCTCATGTTTGTAGTATCCCGAAACAGTACCAGGCCAGAGCAACACCGGAACGTAGGTATGGAGAAAACTGTCTGCACATACGTGCGGTACAATTAAATCGATAGACTTTCGAATTGCAACCAATCAAATGAAACATTACGCCTGGTCAACGAGCACTAAATAGAAGTGTGAGTAGGATAAGCAAATCGACGGCAAAAACAAAGCAGTATTTGAACACGACAGCTTTAAGTGAGAACAAGTCTGCATATTGATGTCAGGATTCTTCTCCGGGTGAAATTCAAACGGAGATTCCTCGCGTAAGTTGACGTTTGGGGAAGACAAGTAACATCCATAAGATACCTTTTGTTGCTACTTAGTCTCAGATGATGAAGGCAGGGCCAAGATTTTCCGTATCTTCCAATGAATCGCACTGCAAACAGCTGCGGTAGTATAGATGAACCCTAACTGCCTTGTTGGTGAGCTGTCTTTTCGACAAAGGAAAATAACCTGTATTGCAACTTCGGTGTCGGCAATTTCTGAGTGCGAGGAGATTTCAGTTATGAAGAATGGCTCTTAGGCGTGTGATATCTGACGTAGTCGATGCCTATCAAGCTCCCTAAATTCAGCTTTGAATTAGTTTCGGCTGTGTCAAGCGGTGCTCGCGGATCTCAGTAGCGTAGTGTTCAGGGCGTTAGCCGTGAATACTAAGCACTGACTTGCACCCAAGCTCAGCCTATCACTACCTGACGAGTCCAAACAAGGACAAAACCGCGGTCGTGGTGTGCCAGTGTTGGGAAAAGCAATACGCAAATATTTACGTGCATGACACGGTCCTCGAGATCGGAATGACCGAGATTTACCTCAAAGTGAACCAAGGTCTCAATAGAGGTTGCGAGTCGCAACGCAACGACACAACGTGCTCTCTAAATTCAGCGTAGCAAGCTTGTTGACGAGGCCTTGTGCAATTGTGTACATGCGTTGAAGTTGCTCTAATATCATTACTGAGTAAGGTGAACGTATGTTATGCGTGTCTGGTTGCGCCGGCGGTGAAAGTCGGCCAATAATAGTTTTGTGTGGGGTAATGACAACCGGATGTGCATCAAATCCGGTGAATCCGCCATTTGCTCCGATAGGTTTTGCCGAATGTGTCACGCAAATTCAGAGCCACTGCCCCTGGTCTTGAGTCGTTGTTTCACACTCATCTTGTCCTCAGCTTCGGGGTCATGATGGGAAGTATGTTCCTTGCTAGTGATGGCCCTACAAGCTTTACTTCATCTGTTTATGCAGTCTCCACACAGTGTCCGGGAAGATGCGGACCGAACATGACCCAATTTGCATGTGAACTCTAGAAAACGAAAATGATCATATTTCCTCTGCGGAATTTAACGCAGTTAGGATGTTTCTGATTTCATCGTAGTGAATAACGGAAATATGAAACGCCGGAACTATGGTATAATATAGATTAAATAGTGACGGCTTGTCAAGTCCCGTATTATGGTTTGTGTGAATTATCTATGTTCAAAAAGGAAGCTACACGGAAGTGAAAAGTGCATCTGTGGATTCTCCATTGTATCCGCGTTAACTCCAATGTATATCCGTTTACCCCGCTTTTACGGGGTCGGGGGGCACAAGATATAGCTGTGTCTTCTCGTCATTTAATGAACAGAAATAAACTCAAGTAATGTAGGCGGTGTAATTCATTAACAAGTTACTTGTTTAAAAATGCGTAGTGTGGGCGCAGGAAATTCAAGGGTCGAAAGAACGTCTCACTGTTGACTAATTCGAAGAGAAGAATAATTCTGGCGGCATTCCAGCCGACTGCTTTGTGTAACCAGTTTTGGCTAGCGACGCCTCAACTTTATGCCTTGACTATGTTTCAGGAGGTCACGGAAAGCGTGACCGCGGTTATTCAAGATCCGGTACGGCAAAGTCAGATCGCCCCGAGACAGTGATAACTTCCACTGCACACTCCTGTGGCTTTTAGTCGCAAATCCTATAGCAGGTGGAACAATCCCTCCGCATTTTTGGTTGCCGTTAGCTGCGAGGTCTGCAGTGCAACCAGGGTGCATATTAGCCAGTTTTGTCAAACCTGAATGGCTTAATCTATATGTGCGACGTATCCGCCGCATTGGGCTGGTGGGCTGAGCTACAACATGATCAAGTCACATGTAATTTTACAGTTGCTCACAACATCAAGTTGCATTATTTTTAAGGAAATCGGCGTCGCTTCGGCAACATTGATGGTTTCTTAATGACCGCTTGTTCACTTTGGGTTGGGGTAGTATTAGTTGACCCCAACGGGTGAACGTCGCTATACGGTTTCGGGACAAAGGGTTAGCCGCAGCAGATCCCGAGGACAACTGATTCACCCAGTTTATTATCGTTACCCGCGTTGCTATGCCGCGTACATGATCGTGACTACAGACAGACCGTGGAAGCCGCCACCATGTTTGAATCTGTCTAGACATGTGACATGAATCAGGCCCATTAACGCAATCGAAGATGTGTGCATATGACCCATAAGGTAACGATGGGTATACGCGTGGGCAATCCAGAATCTACTTCCATTTAGTGTGGACAACCGTAGAGTGCTGCAGCTAGGGCACAGGTTAGTCTACGCCTACAAACTCGGCAACCAAGAGATTCAAACGACTTCTGGCAAGAATGATCTGGGAGTTTTGGTGCAGACCAATCTCAGATGCTCGAAGCAAGCTGAAACAACTTCAAGGAGGGGCATCCAACACGTAGGCATCCTAAAGCGTGCATTTGAACGATTCGACTCTTCGACTTTTTCACAGCTTCTCGGCTCATACATACGGCCACAAGTGGAATACGCAGTACAGGTCTGGCAGCCGGGGCTAAGTAGAAATCTCATCTGCTTGGAGAAACCCCAAAGCCACGCAACCAAACGTGTCAAGGGTCTGTATAATTTGCTTCATAAACCTAGGTTACAAGTGGTCGGGGTCTTCAGGGGACAGTATCGGCGACTGCGGCGGGAACTCATTTTGATTTACCAGTTTTTGAGAGATCCAAGCCACACGTGCCGCTAGTTGTTGGAGCTAAGACACAACAGCAATTTGTGAAGTTACCATTTCAAGCTGGCAAAGTAGTGAAGTCGTTTGGTATGTCTTCTAGATTTTTCTGAACGCACTTACAGAATGTAAAGTGCGCTACCGGAAACTGTCATATGTGTTCTCACGCTGGAAGAATTCAAAGCCCGAGTTGACAGTGCATTTATTTCGCTGCACCATCTTACACGACTTATTACCCATGGAAAAGCACAAAGGTCTGTAAGTGGATTCCCTGGCGGCCAAATCCCAGATTTCGTTCCACTTTTTTTACTTACCGTATGTGTACACCCAGAGGGGATGGAATTTTTATCAACATTTCATTTGCTGTCATTCCTTATACTACGTATACCTCAGTGAGTTCACCGGTGTAAACCCAATTTTGCTAACTGTTGTTCTATATGGTGAAGTTTAGCCATGACCATCCTACGGGACCTGTTAAGCAATAGCATTTTTAGTCGTATAACACCTTTGTTCCATTGTTCCATGCTCTGTCCCTAATGCACTTCGTTCTAGCAGGTCTCAGCCGTCTGTTCCTTTCCCCGGTCGTGTTGGCGGTACAGAGAGCAGAGAAAAGGGCAGCGTTACAACAGGTCGATTGCCAGCTAGTCTGCAGTCAATCAGTGAAGGTTGTGTACGTACTGCATTGCCCTGTTTAACTCACTTACAACTGGTGGGAACAACTCCATGCCCAAATTTCCGGTTACCTTTGGTGGCAATCACGTTCCAACCACCAAACCTGGCATCGTCGTCCTGAGATTCCGAAGCAGTTTGGAGGATGGATGAGGTTGAATTTTATGGGTGTTCATAGATCACTGTTGATTTTGCCCACTGATTAATTCCAATTTACAGGTGAGGCTCTCTTAATGGACTACGCAACTTATTCTGCTTGCTTGAAGTAGACATTATTGGCGGGGACTGGGACCTACTCTCTGTTGGGATTTCTCTTAGCGAAACGACTCTGGTAATCATAATGTTCTCAGTCGTCCTCAAAACTCCCTCGTAATTCTGAGATGGTCCAAGTCCGACCTTGATCAGTGGGATGACCATGTGACTGCGCAAAACCAGAGAGGGAGTCGGGCTCACTGTTTTACAGTCTCAACTCACTTAATGAAAAGTCATCGCACTTGGATTATATAGCTAACATGAGTGTCACATGAGATCTGTTCCATGTTTCTTTTGTGCGAAACGGAACCACAGAGTCCGTTTTTTTACAGCAACATTAGGTGGGGATCATTTTTCTCAATTGACACAATCACCCAATCATCACCTTTTTACCCATTTATGTCTCACGGGTCGACAGTAAAATAGTTCACTTCTACTCAAACTCATTGCGTGTGACTGTCTGGCTGTCTAGCAGCACAAGAAATTGGCCGGCTCTGAGGTCAGTATATTCCTAGTACAACGCGGTGCGTTACATTAATTTGCGGGGTACGTTAAGCGACTGTGTTGGTAGCCGAAAAGCTCCTCTGAATTGCAAACAGGATAGCCGTGCAAAAACGCACAATATTTGGGTTGGTTCATTTATCTGGTGGAAGACGTTCAGGGCAGATGTACTCTTCTGCTGGTTTAAGATACAACTTTCGTTTTAAATCAAAAGTATTTTTGTACGGCGCAGAAGTTAGGAAATTGCGAGCACAGATTTCCGCCAGAAGGGTACAACACTGTGATGTGAAAGTAAAGGATGATTCTAATGTTACTTTAAAAGACAGAATTCACTAAACTGCGCTTGTCAGTTTGGCTCGAAGAAGTCTTCGCACAATTGTGTACAATAGGAAATGCGAGATTAGAGCCAGTATATTCCACTCCGTAACGACATTGGCGTTGGTAGGGTCAATGTCATTTTCTGTGTCGTCCATACATAAGCCAGTGTATGTGAAAGGAATTAATTGACTCCATGGTAATACTCTATTTCAAATCGTTTGTATAAGTAAGTGGATTTCCTGGTCATTCATTTGACAGCCAACAGTGGTATTGTCGTAGTAAACTGGATGACAGGAATTATTCTGTAGTATCTTATCCGCAGGGACAAATGAAACTAAATTTCATTTGTATGTGTTTCATAATGTTCAGTCTCTACGGCACTGTTCATCAGCAGAGCGGTGAACTAAAGGCTTCAGCTTCTAGATGATCAAACAACATCCACAAACCCGATTGAAGCACTTAATGCTCCAAGGTCTGGGTAACACGAAGGATTTGTGAGATGTGAGTAATATAAACCGACACGAAGAACCTAGTCCCTAAGACAAGTGGTATTAGGCATTTCTCAGCTGGGTTCCAGTGCTGGTTGCCACTCGAGTGGGATGCTATCCAACATCAAGCTATGGATAGAAATAGTGCTTTGGTTGTATAAACATATCCGTCATATGATGAACCAATCAGAGGTGAGAAGCGTGCATACGCACTGTAAGCCACCAAATGGGCGGCAATGTTTGACCGTTCGGTTGTGCCGCAAGCCTCACCAAATCAGCCTGGGGCAAGTTTAAAATTGTCTGCATGTCTATTCTGAACGGTAAATGTCAATGGCTCATATACTTTGGCCAAATGGTATTGGATCACTTACAGATTATTAAATATCGTCCGACTAAGCGATCATAACATTTTCCGGAAACAAGAGTACAAGTTCGTGAAACCCAAGGAATTATTACTGATTATTCCAAGCTTCATAACCTAGCGACATCCGTTGATTGGGGACTACTGGCTCACAGTCCGACAAACCACGCATGGAATGAATTGAATGCTAAAGTTAACTGGGTCATACGAGCAGTCACAAAAGTTGTACCAATACGGGTATGACGCCGGAGCAACAATTGGATCCAAAGCCGTAACTTAAATGGATCAACAGAAGAGATCAGATTTAGAAGCAACATACGCTAAGCCCATGTGACACATCATGCCAGAATTACCAAACCGGCAGAAACTACTGCACGTGACTCATTAGAGCAGATAAGTACAAATAGCAGGAGACCATGATACAGAAGTTTGTGAGTTAGAATACTGTTATACAGGTATTCGAACGATTAAAGAAAGCTTAAACCTGGAATACCCACCACTCGAGACGGCCATTGGCTTAACGACTACTGCTGTGGTCTCCGCGAACGCACTACTCCTGCAGTTTGGCTCAGTGGCTACAAATACCATAGAATTTTGGCTCTATCAAATCACAACAAACGCCGTCGGCTTATTCAGTGTCACCTTTACTCTAGTGGCTGTTGTAAAGAAATCACCGTCTGTCGGGGAAAACACCGCCTCGGGGTCGATGTGATATGCCCAAACATACGTAAAACTTTTATTACCAACATAGCAGTACATTTTGCAGCATTTTTCCAGAAGCTGTTTGACTCCCATACACCCCATCTGAGTAGAGACGTGGCGTCATCGCTGCGATACAGAAAGGAGGTAAGCGATAGGATCCTGCTAACTACCGACTTATTACTCTGTTACCTATTTGTCAAAAGTGATGGAATCGGGGCTTCCAGGTGAACTGACGCAATACATTGAAGGACTGCAAATGGTTTTCAATGTCAAACATCGTTTCATACACAGACGATGTTGCCTCACCAATTTGCTGGTTATTCACAACTCATGAACTAGGGCGGCTGATGAAGGAGTCCCCGTAGATCTAGTTTACTTAGACTTTTCAAAGGCATTTAGTGGTCAATCACTTCGTTCTCCTCCAAAGACATGCTGTCCATGATAACAACGGTTCCGTGCTCAGCTGGTTGGAAGATTAATTCAATAGTTCAATAGTGTATGATGGGATAAAAAGCATTGGCTTTACAAGACCCATAGGATGGTAAATGCAAAATAAGTACAAATCATTAGATTCCGACATGGAACTGAAATGCCAATAGTCTAAACCTGGTACATTACACCACAATGTGTTGTTTGTCACTCAGATGAATGTCTAACAATTGTTTGAAGGCTGTAATGTTCGGAGCGTTTACCACATGCGTTGGCAAGTCATTCCATTGTGAACAGATTCTAAGAGAGTAAAAATATTTTCTACAGTCTAATCGGGAGTGTTGGATTATCAGCTTGAGGTTATGACCTCTCGATCGCATATATGAGGCTAGGGTGAGCAGCGGTTTGCACAGGTGATCGCTTTCCGTTAATATCCGGTATGCGAGAATGAGATCTCCGCGTAGTCGTCGGTATTCGGAGGAAAACATTCCGATTAAACTGAGACGCACTTCATAATTGAGACCAGATAATCCGCGTGTTGCCTTGGTAGCTCTTCGTTGGGGCTGCTCTAAGAGATGAATGTCTCGTTTTAACCATGGGCACCAAGCCTGGACGGAATATTCGATGTGGGGACGGATATAGGAGTTGACAAGCATGGGTACCAGCCGTCGTTCAAAAACACCAAAAGCTCGCCTCAAAAGTCTCAGGTTCATGTTCGCCACGTTCGCTGCTTTGGAACATTGGAGCGAATTCCCCAGACTTTCTTGCACAATGATACCTAAGTCTCTTTCTGTGGTCACGCGCAGTAAAGCGTACTGCCCCAAGAGGTACGTGTTGGCAAGATTGCTGCTCAATGACAGTAGGTGACACTAGGCAGGATTCAGTGGGAGATGATTTATATCTGCCCATTTGTTGATTCTATCCAAATCATTCTGGAGGAGGGCACAGTCTGATGTTGAGCGAATAACTCTCCAGATTTTTGCGTCATCTGCAAAAATTTGCATCGAGGATTGAATATTATCCGGGAGGTCGTTAATGTAGACCAGAAAAAGGAGGGGACCAAGGACGGATCCTTGAGGAACACCGCTGGAGATGCAGAGGGTTTCCGAGAGGGCATCGGCGACTCTGACCGTGATCGTTCTGTCATGCAAATATGCTGCTAGCCAGGTGAGTAGGGAACCATGGATACCGTAGGCACGAAGCTTATGAAGCAGAGCTAAGTGATTGACTCTGTCGAATGCCTTCGAAAAGTCTAGGTAAATCATATCAAGGGGAGATCCTTCATCAAGTGCTTTGGTCCATGAATCCCGAGCAAGAAGCAGATTTGTGAGGCAAGATCGTTTGCGCCTAAAGCCGTGTTGGAGGTGAGAAATTAGCTTCAGACTCTCAAAATATCGTGTAATTTCATCTGCAACTAACGATTCCATTACTTTTGATAACACAGGGAGGAGAGTAATGGGTCGGTAGTTGGCAGGATCCGATCGCTTACCTCCTTTGTATATCGGAGTGACTATCCCGCTTTTCCACTCAGACGGAAGTGTTTGGGAATTGAGTAGACTTTGGAAAAAGCTTGCGAGGTGTGCTGCTATGGTGGGAGCAAGAGTTTTAAGAACTTTGGGTCTGATCTTGTCGACTCCCGGAGCGCTATTTTCTCTTAGAGACCGTAGTTTGCTAGCGACAGCTGCTGAGGTAAAAGTGACAGTTGATATGCCGACCACGTTGGGTGAATGCTGGTTTGGCAAAGGTTCTATGGCGTTTGCAGTCACTGTGCCAAACTGCAGAAGTAATGCGTTCGCAGCATCCACAGCAGTAGTCGTTAGGCCACCATCCGTCTTGAGTGGTGGTATTCCCGTTTTAACTTTTCTTCTGCTGTTCACGTACCTGTACAGCAGTTTTGTATTGTTCGTGAATTTAAGTACCATGTTTTTTTGCCATCCGTACTTGTCGGCTCTAATCAGTGATGTGCAATAGTTCCTCACTATTTTGTAATTCTCCCAGGTGGCGTCGCAATTGTTCAGCGCGTATTGCCTCCAGATCTCGTCTCTGGTGCTAATCCATTTACGCGTTCTGCTTCGGATCCAGGTGTTGGTCCGGCGCGGCACTCGTAATGGTATGACTTTTGACGCTGCTTGCGTGACACCGCTAATTTTGTCTTTTAGTTCGTTCCACGCGTCGTCCGCCGTGCTCTCTAGATTGAGGTCTCAGTTGACGGTTGTCGCTAGGCTGTGCAGCACGGAATAGTTGGTTATAGTTAGTCGGTTTTCATGTCTGATTTCAGTAGTATTGGCGTAACACACGTAGGCAAAATTCAACACTGAGTGGTCACTGTTGCCTAATGGTGGATCGTATGAAATTGTCTCAATCATCAACTCTTCGTTGGTTAGGATTAAATCTAGAAGCGATGGCTTATTTGAACCGCGGTGTCTAGTTGGTCGGTGCACGTGGTTGTACAGAGCTGCTGTATCCATAAACTCGAGAATCTTTGATTTGAAGTAAGGACCGCTAGAAGTCGCTGAGACAATTGAGGGTACGTTAAAATCGCCCATGATTAGACAATGTGAGTACTTTTGAGAAACTGCATAATGAAGCGCGTTTAACAGGATGTCATCTTGGTCTGCGGTGGAGTTCGGTGGCCTGTAGACAACTGCCAACAGACAAGCATCCCACGTCTTCTTCGAAGGTTCACCACCTCGGCCATTTAGCTGCATTCGGCAAAACAAAGCGTCGGAGACAGCAAGATGACGTTCGTTGATAGCCTCACATCTCAGACAATTCCGATAGTACAGAGCAACGCCGCCACCGCGAGATGGACGATCATTGCGAATAACTGACATATCACTGATTTCGATTTCCGTGTCAAGCATGTCATTGGAGAGCCAGGTTTCAGTTACAGCTATGATATCCCAATTGATTGTGTTATGTCGATGGCGCAATTCAGGTAGCTTAGAGTTGAGCCCCTGAGCGTTTGTGTAGCAGCACTGTATCTGTTGACACATTAGGAGCTCGGTTCGTTGTGGTTGACCGGCACAGCTTGTGCCGGTCTGCGTACGTTTTTTGTCACAGGCGTTTGCACATTTGTCTGACCTGATTTAGGAACAACCGAGTCCGGTTCGTCTGTATCTGTAGCCCGTACTTTGTTTAGGAACGGTCTTAAACGTATTTCAGGTGGCCCACGTTTTCTGTTGTCGTGCCACGCTTGGACGGCCGTTGATACCATCTCAGGTGTAGCCACGGTGACTTTCAAAATTTTTGGCCCGTTACCCTGATAGTTTAAGGAGGCCGCTAGACGGGTGACATCGAAAGTCACGATATTTTGTATGTTGTAGAGCTCCGTTATGTACCTCCACTCTTCGATATCGTGCTTCTGACGTTCATTTATATCGCCATGGTTAAGTTCTGGAACACCGTGGACCAGCACTACTTTCTTCGTCGCATCATGTCGTGACGCGACTGGGTCGGATTTCCATTTTTGCCTTTCTATCCATGGTTTATCTGGGAAAATGCGGGCGCTGAGAGAGGAATTTGTTAGCTTGTGGCCTGTCAGGAGCACATCCTCCAGGTCGCGTGTGTTACCAAATGTTACTCGTAATAACCGAGGTTGTCCTAAATGCGGCGAGGATGGATTTCGGGAAATGCGCGTAAGACTAGTTGCAGGAACGTTAATTTCGAGAGCACAGCATATCTCTGCCCAGCGGTTTTGTTCTTCCACTTGCCTACCTTTTAGTGACTCGCTCGTGGGCTCTGGTACATTTGAACACATAATTGTCAGAGCGTTTTTGTTGTACACTAACTGCTTATCCTGAGAGTTGTTACTGGTGGACATTTGTCTAGGTTGACTACTCATCTTGTCCCTTGTGCAGGGAGAGCCTGCGCTGCTACATGGTTGCATACGCGGAACGCCGTTTGTTGTGCTGTTTGTGGGGGTCAAATGCTGCTGTCCAACCCGTGACAGGGTTGAGCGTGCAGTTTGTGCATAGCTGTTTAAACCTTGAGACACTTCACAAAACTTGGGAGGTCGTTCGACAGGTCTGTCTTCGCTGGCGTCCATCAACAATGGTGTGCTATTTTTACCGTACTGTGTGGCTTCTTTACTAAATGGCTCTCGCCTTTTGACAGGTCTGGGATTCGGGCTACTTAATACACTAATCTGCGACTCAAGTTCAGTGGTTTTTTTTACCAAGCTAGTAGTCAATTCCTTTAGTTCTGTGACCGTTAGGGCTAAACTTTCACATTTCGCCATAAGCACTTGAATGACCCTAGCCAACGGTTTAGTTGAACATGCGTCACACACACACAAGCCGTCGATCGACATACAGTGTTTCGTAACCCCATCGAAGGAATTGGAACAAAGCGAGCATGTGGTGACCGACGTGTCTGGACCACTATTGACCTTGGATTTCTTGTTCATTGGCGTAGCTTTGAGACTGCGTCGGCCCGTCATGTGCACGCGAGGAACAGTGGACATTGGAATATCACAAAGGCTTTGCGTGGCAAAACGCGCTAAGGGAGTTACAGCGGTAATTGCGTGATCACAAAATAGCCTCTATTTGTGGTATCTAGAGGTGCACTACAATAAGTAAGGTGTTGTCTAGTAGCCTTAAAAAAGCTCCGTCGAATGGTATCCCAATGTAGTGTGAAAAATAAAAAACAACGCAGTTTCACAAGCAGGTCTTACCGAATGATCTGTCAAAGACGGTGTTCAGGATTTGCCAGTGTGTCGTTAGTAGTACTGTAGAAAGACTGAATCCGTTGCATAGGTCTCGACAATCCGAGACGATTGAGTGTTATTCCGAAGATGTGGCACAAAATGGAAGGCGAATAGAGAGAAATAACACAAATTATCCAGCAGCGCGCGTCACGCGGTCACGTTGTGTCACGTGCAAGCAAGAGAGATCCAGCAAGAGAGAGAGATCCAGCAAGATAAGAATAGCCACCACTCATTCCGAAATCCTGTGCGTATACAGTGTTGTCCCTCAAGGACCCGTTCTCGGCCGGCCACTGTTTTTAATTTACAAATGTGACCTCCAAGAAAAGATTTTAACCCCGACGCAGATATTTGCACATAAAGCTATGATATGAAGAGCAATCCTCTCAGCATCCGATTCTGCCTATCTTCAGAACGATTTGGACCGGATTAACGAGTGGGAAGAAATGAACCAGTTTCTAATGAATCCTGAAAAATACCACCTGCTGACTGTGTAGCAGCTTCAGCAACACATAACTTCTGGGACAGCGCGTTTTGCCACAGGTGACTAGTGAACGAGACTTAGGTACCATGGTACAAAAAGTCTTCGCAATACGCACCAATGCGCAAACGTAGCCAATGTAGTGAACTTGAACTTGAGGTTTTTGAGGCGAGCTGTCGACACCTTTGAGCGACGGCTAGTATCACCGTTGACCAACACATCTTCGTCCCGATGTTGTATATGCGGTTCAGGCCTGGCACTCATGATTACAACGATAGCTTCGTCGCTTGAAGCAACGCTGAAGAACAGCCACTAACAGGAACTGCGCCTTTGTTCACTCGGTGTTTTCTCTTCTGAATACCGACAGTTTCGCATGCGTCTCGCCCGCACATACCGGATACTAACTGAAAGCAAGCACCCATGTACCTCACGGCTGACCCTAGCCTCTTACAAACAATGTCGAGGTCATTGCCTGAAACTAGTGATGAAACACTCCCGTTTAGATTGTGGGAAGTATTTTCACTTTCTTATAATCTGTTCCCACTGGAATGCACTACCACTAAACCTGGGGAAGGCACCAGATATCGTGACATTTGAGAGACTTCTAAACTTTTATCCTGTCAATACTACGCGGTAACTCGATTTTTGGCGTGCCAGACTGATCGAGCTTTTCAGCTGAAATATGGTGAAAAACAGTGTTTGAATAAACACGAAACGAAATTTGACTATTTTCCAATTTCCTCTGATCTAAGATAATTTGGATCGATTAAAGTGGTACTGGCTAAGGTGTCTTTAGCGCTTACTGGTCATTTTTCCGATTGTTCCCAGTTTTAATCCCGTTTTGCATCCTGTTTTGCCTTTTTTTATTGCGGTCGTTTTACTATTGCATACGTGTTTTAATTCTGCTCTGTTTTACACATGATCATGTCTGTCTTGATGAGTACCGAGGCGGATGGATCCCCGGGGTCTTCGTTTGATGGATCTAGTGCAGCTTACTGACAGTCTACCTGTTCAGAGGCAGTAACTGACTTATCTGGAGGTATGCAGTGTGACGTTTGCTGTCACTGGTATCAGGAAATTTATACCGGCGTAGAAGCAGACCAGTACAAAATGCTATCATCCACTGGGCACTTCCTTTTCAGCTGTGCTGAATGCTGCGCACAGAGATCGACTCGCCCGGTTATCACTGGTGTTAAACTTTCAGCGCTGGAGTCAACCTTGGCATGTATTTAGAAGACGATAGCCGTGCTCACCTCTATTGCCTCGCTCAATACCAAAATCGATTTAATTTGAAAATCCATGAATATTGCGATGGAGGACACTGCAGTAGACTGCAACACTGCTGACGATTCATCCGCTGGGGTCTGTCACTCGGTCAAGGAGTTGCACATTCTATCGGACACTCCAGGTAGAATCACTGGCTCTGCTCACCAGCTTGTCAGAGTGAAGCAAAATAGGGTGCGGAAATACCAGAAACCCTCTGCTAAATCCGGAGAATTAGTTGCCACGGCATCGAGGAAGACGCAGTCTTCGTCAGTCGTAAAGTCACCTGACCGTTGTGCACAGGAGAAGATTCCGAAGACGCTGAGCATGTCAGCTTCCATTGAAGCAGCCCGTTCTGAGAACGTGTTGGTAACTGCTCACTGCGACGTAATGTCAACCAAACCTGCAGCTTTGAGCCAAAAGAAAAAGCGGACTCGATTTGCCGTAATACTTCGAAGAGGCTTAAAGACCCACGGATTAGTAATACGCCGGCAATAGAGCGGAAAAGCTACGCTACCGTTGCTACGACTTCGTTTGCATAGATAGGCACAGACCCAACGCCAGTGGTGAAAAGACCTGGTGTAAGTGCCGGCTCCAAGGCAAGTCGTGGTGACTCTTTCACGGATAGTGGTGTTATATTCTGTAACGTTACTGTATCTGCGGCTGCTCTCCCAGGAGGACGCATTTTGGATGACATCAAGTGGCTCAACTTGTGCATCAGCAAGTTGCTTCCACCTGGCTTCCCTGATGTCACTGTCAGAAAGTTGACCAGATGGGGGGGATGTCTTATTGGTATGGTAGATTCATGACCTCAACCACTTCGCGTGGTCCTTTATACCACGGGGGAACGTGTCATTACTGCGGTTTGCATTCAAACATAAGGGTAATGGTATCAGCGTTCAGCCAGACCTTTCACTGGCAGTTAGAGTGAAGAGGAAGGAGGCAATCAGAGGTCTCAAAGTTAGACGGGCGTCTGGTGAGCAAGGCCTCCGCCTGGTGGGTTTATAGTTGGTCAGCCGGGAATTATTTTCCGTCCTATCAGAACCCATTCTGATGGCGCACGACCCAGGGATGGTCGTGCCGATTTCCATGAGGTAGTACTTAGTAACGTGCATAGCCTAAGGAAAAAGCTGCACGAGTTGGGTCTACTTGTAGACAAATCTCATCCTGACATACTTGCTTGCACTGAAACGTGGTGTACTCCGGATATCACGGACGGTGAGGTATGTTTACTTGGCTATGCAATGCTTGGAACTGACTGCTCCGTTGGTCGTCCAGGCGGAGGCGTTGCAGTTTTTGTAAGCTGTAACTTAGATGTGTTGAGGAACTGCACATTCCAGTCGTCGGATCAGACTGCTGCAACCCTATCAGCTGTTATCTGCACTTCCTCTACCCAGTTTACACTTGTAGTGATATACAGGGGTCCTGGAAATTCCTCCAGGGGGAAACTTGACTTTATTCGCACTCAGTCATCTAAGAAGTGTTCATTGTTATGGGATTTCAACCTCCCGGCAGTCTGTTGGGCTGATCTTTATTGCAATTCGGCGTCAGGAACATTCGGTGCAGACTTTCTTGAGCTGACTCTCCAAGTGCCTTTGCACCAGTTCGTGGACTTCCCACTAGGTATATGGACAACCAAATACCATCTACTTTAGATCTGGTTTTCGCTAAGTCCCTCGACTTCGTGACTGACGTTTCGTACGGTGCACCTCTAGGGTCCAGCGATCACGCATGCATATCCTTTCGGTGTGCTCTTTCAAGGCACCAACAGACCGCCGTTGAATTACTTCCGAATATTTGGCGGGCGGACTTTAGTGCAATGCGAGCTAAGGCTTCAGTTCTGAACTGTGAGATCTCGATGGCTGACTCTGTCCAGTTAGCCTGGGATAAATTTAAGGCATACCTTATGGAGGTTTCCACTCCCTATATTCCACTCATGAAGAAAAGAGGGTTACGGGCACAGCCTCCATGGATGGATACCACAGGCAAGTACCTACTCAAGAAACGGTCTAGATGCTGGCGAACCTACCAATCAGCTCCATCAGCCAGTACCTATGATAGTTATCGAGAGATTAGAAATAAATGTAAGCAACATCTCAGGACTGCTCGTCTCCAGTACGAGCAGGGTTTAGCGGACTCGGCCGCAGCTAATCCCAAGAAGTTTTTGCTTACGTTAAAAGACGCAGCGGGGCAAAACTGTCTATACCAGCGTTATTGCGAGCAGACGGGACCCGTGCGCAAACTGACTATGACAAGGCTTGTATACTTAGTGATCAGTATACTGGGGTCTTTGCTCGGGAGATCTCCATACAGAAGGTTGAATTGGTTTCAAGAGTTCCAGAGGATTCTTGCTTAGCTGAGTTTAACATAACGGAGACTCAGGTCTTCGAGCTACTGCAAGGCATTAATCCCTCTAAAGCTTCCGGTCCTGATTCAATTCATCCGAAGCTGTTGCATGAATTGGCCACTGAGCTGAGTGGTCCTCTCACATGCGTGTTTTCAGTATCGCTTGACAGCTGCGTCCTACCTTCGGAATGGAAGGAGGCAATCATCTGTCCGATTTTTAAGGGCGGTGACAGCGCTCTGCCCGCGAACTACCGGCCTGTCAGTTTGACAAGCGTAGTAGTCAAGTTGTTTGAAAAGCTGATAAGGGATTCAGTGGAGAACCACCTGAATAGATTTAACCTTCTCAGTGTTGCGCAACATGGATTCCGCAAGGAATTTTTGTGTCAGACTAATCTACTTGTAGCTCGTGAAAGCTGGGCCGAAGCGGTAGAGAGTGACCACGCTGTAGACGTGCTATTCGTGGACTTTTCGAAAGCTTTTGACACTGTTCCTCATCATCCACTCACAATAAGGTTGCGATCTTACGGGATATCTGCTTGCGTCCTTAAATGGTTATCAGCTTTTCTTGAGGGGAGGGAACAGTGTGTACAGGTGGGACTTAGCCTTTCGCTCAGGCAAACTGTATTTGTGGCGTCCCGCAGGGCTCGATATTGCGACCATTGTTGTTTGCAATCAGAGTAAATGACTTGCCGGGGGAGCTAGGAGCGTCATCGCCAATGTTTGCTGACGACCTTAACTTCTGGAATATTTTGGATATCCCGGGGGTCCTGAGGCAATTCAGCGTGCCTTGGATAGACTCTGGGAATGGTGTACCTTAAGGTTGGTGCCCATAAATAAGGCCAAATGCTCTGTTCTCCGAATTCGAACTGCTAATACTCCCACCCGATATGTTGTCGGCGGTGGTGAAATTCCTGTTATTACCCTGCACTTCATTCTGATGACAATTGGAAGAAGGCTGCTTGTCGGGGGTTTCGTATGATGTGGTTTATCCGCCGCTCTTTCGGAGTCCTAACGGCCAATTTGTTTGTGAAACTATTCTCGGCATTCTTCCGACCTCCCCAGGAATATGGTATCCAGGCGTGTTCAGCATGTCTTATCCGAGACAAAAAGGACTTGGAAGGGGTGTTACGAGTGGGCACTCGGTTAGTGCAGGTTCTACGGGGACAGACTTATCCTGAAAGCTTGCTCAGTTTGGGGATGTACTCATGCACTACCGAAGGATAAGAGGGGAACTGATTCTCACTTATCGTATTTTGACGGGTAAGATCGGCCCGGACTTGTCAGGGCTATTTAGTCCCGCTACGTTACCTAATCTCCGCGGTCACCCACTGAAACTGCATAAACCACGGTCTGATAGGATTAGGACGGAAACTCGTCTATCGCGCCGAGTTATAGATCGCTGGAATTCTCTTCCAGATCACGTGGTTAAGGAACCTACGGTAAAGGGTTTTGCGCGCCAGCTGGACGCTCTTGGGTGGCAACAACAAGTTGTTCCATTTTCCTAACTGACTGACCTTCACTTTTCAGTTTTTTTTTAATGACAACTACGTTGGTATTCTACTTTCCACTTTATCTCCTTGCCTTCTGAGTTTAATATTTTTCTTACGCCAACTAACCGGCCCGGCAGGGACTGTTAGGGCTGGATACGTGGGCATTAATCGGTTGGACAGGGTGCGACGTGGTCTTTGTTTTAGATCCATCTGCATTTCAAACTCTGCCAACTCTTGGTTCAACGACCCACTGAAGAAGGAACACTCATGTGATAAGCCTATCGCTCCAGTCCCACTTAAATTTGAACTTTCATCTTAGTGCTAAACGCTACACAACGGTGTGTTAAAGTGCGCTGTCTTTACTACTGATGATTTGCGTTCAAAAATTGGAACACTTTTGCTTTTAATTTTCTTGTGCATTTTCTATGCTGTGGGTCTTGTAAAGTTATAATTTTTGTCCCACCATACAATCTTGAACTACTGAAATATTAATATCAACACGAATATCCTAGAGAGGCTCGAGCAAATAAGTGTCCGCAGGCCTTTACAAATGCACTATTCGAAGATAGATGCTTTGGCTTTCAGTATATTTGGACGGTGTCCGTTTGCTTCACAGTTAGGTGTAGCCTCGAATAGTTTTGTTTGCGTTTGGTTTCTTTCGGTTTGTCGGGTAGCCTAAAAGAGCAGATGGCAGATAGAGCTGAAAATACCTTTGAAGCTAGACTATTAAACTGTAAGTCAAGAAGTAATTGTTGTGAAGATGACACAGTTACAATGTATTGCTGTAAATACTGCATGTATCTAGCTGTAGAAAATTACGCGTATATAATTGCAACGGCCGATAGGAAGAGAGTAAAACGCCTTGAACAAAACTTTACACAAACGAAATAATCAATAGCGAATGATGTGATTATGTTCACTGCAGGCCATCCGTGTCGGAAGGTAAAACTAGAGCCGCTCGGGTCGTCTCTTGTCCCAGCCGGGCGAGAATCAACAAGGATGTAGAACCACCAGGTGGTCCGTCGTATGTTACTATTTATTCCCCCTGGTCATTCATCTGACCGCTAGCATATCTCGACCAATTCATCAGTGCCTAGAACGTTACCTATGCCCAAGCATTTTTATTTTAATGTCACATCGTGTTGTCACTGTTCCGGAATTAATCTTGATGACTTATCTAAACCTCAGTACCTTTACCTGAAGGCGATAGCAGTAAAAGGGGGCATATAGAGACACTTGAGATGGGATATATCGACCTCATATTGCAACCGGCAATAAGTCACAATGTCACGCGAGAGGAAATGTAATAAGTTCCGTCTGTCAAGTGGGAAAGTAGCGAAACACGAAGTGATGTTAGCGTGACTTGTAATTTAGGCGAATCCCATTTAGACATCGAGCCAGCAGATAATGGTGTCACGCGAGGGAAAATGTCATCAGTCTGTCATGCTAAAGTGTGGCGCTTACAAGTGTCTCTAAATGGCTTCCACTTAGTCAGTTGACATAAAAAAGATCCCTGGTTCGAGTTGCAGTACTGCAGTGTTGCGAACGCGCATTGGTGCACACTTGTGTATGGACCACCACAAACGGGATGGAGAAACAATAACCCTCATGAGCAATAACACTACGAACGTGCGCGAGTATGGATTGAATGTAGGAATAACGGCCACATTCCACTAGTGTTAGAATATCTCACGTACTACTAGAAGCAACCAATCCGACTGTCGTTGGTTAGTTGACATTTAAACGTCAGCCTAAATGGCAGCCATAAATTTAGTCAGAAGTGTGATCATCCACAATAGATAGAGGAATAGGGAAGCAAATACCATCAATACGGTTACCAGATGGCATGATGCACACAAAAGAGGTACAATAAAAACAGTGATGTCGTATCGTTAGTGTGTGTGCTGCAGATGCCGTCTGCTATATGCGTTGGAATACGGTAATATCACAGATTATTTGATAACCGCTATGACGCGCTGCGTCCAGTCCTACATTCCGCTATCGAAAAGTGCCCAAACTGTTTTAACTATTCTGCGCTACGACACTACTGTTGCTGTGCGTGGATTTATTTTTCAATGTACTTAAACACTACCGTATCACCACCGTTGGACTGACCTACTTCCCCGTGACTGACACAGTTGAGACAGCCTGGGAGAAATTTAAGGCATACCTCACCGAGATCTCTGCTCCCTATATCCCACTCATTAAGAGATGGGTGGCACGGGAGCAGCCTCCTTGGATAGACCATACGGGGGAATACTTGCTCAGGAAGCGCTTTAAGTGCTGGCGAACTAACCAAGCGATTTCATTAACCAGCACCTACGAAAGCTATCGAGCGGTTAAAAATAAATGTAAGCAACATCTTAGAACGCTTCGTCTTCAGTACGAGGAGGATTTGGCTAACGCAACCGTAACAAATCCAAAGAACTTCTTTGCTTGCGTAAAGAGGCTTAACGGTACCATCTCGTCTATACCGGCTTTAGTACGAGCGGACGGGACCCACGGGCATACCGACTATGATAAGACTTGTATACGTAGCGAATAGTATACTGGTGTCTTTGTGTGAGGCTTCTCTATCTCAGGTTGAGCTGGTCACAAACTCCCAGAGGATTGTTGCGTAACTGAAATCAGCATAACAGAGACACAAGTCGTCAGGCTATTGCAAAGGCTAAATCCTTCCAAAGCTTCTGGCCCTGATTCAAATCATCCGAAGCTGATGCGTGAACTGGCTGCTGAGCTAAGTGGCCCTCTGAAATGGACTCTAACCGCAAGTACGTATTTCAACTCGTAGCGAATAAGTAAGAAGGCGCTTCAGTCTGGCGCACAGTGTACTGAACACTTGACGGTTTACATGAGAGCACGGAACGTTAGGGTGTGTCCTTGTGTGCGTGTTTGCGTGCTTATCTACGTGTGTGTGTAGGGCCAATCAGGTTCACGGTCATAGTGAGCGATCATTGGTTGAACACGTAAAAGCGTAGTAGTTAAATTGCTTGAAAAATTGGTCAGGGACTCGGTGGATGACCAGCTGATTAAGTTTAACTTTCTCAGTGCGGCACAGCACGGATTTCGTAAGGGATTTTCATGTCTGACAAATTTACTTGTAGCTCATGAAAGCTGGGTTGAGGTAGTAGTCAACGTTCACGCCATCGACATGCTTTTCGTTGACTTCTCGAAAGCTTTTGATACTGTCCCATCTCATCGACTCTCATTAAGGTTGAGATCATATGGGATATCTGGAGACGCCCTTAAATGGGGGTCTGCTTTCCTAGAGGGGAGAGAACAGTGTGTACGAGTGTGGCGTAGCCTTTCGCTTAGACAAATTGTTCGGGCTCGGTTCTAGGGCCGTTGCTTTTCACAATTTATGTCAATGACCTATCCCAGGAGCTTGAAGTACCGTCGCTATTGTTTGCTGATGACCACAAGTTCTGGAATATTGGGAATATCCCTGATGGCTCCGAGGCAATTCAGAGTGCCTTGGATACGCTCTAGGACTGGTCTACCTTATGGTTGATGGTTATAAATCAGGCGAAATGTTCTGTCCTTTGCATTAGAGGTGCTAGTCCCCCACGCGCTATGTAGTTGGTAAGAGTGAAATCCCAGTTGTCACTCAGCTGGTTGACCTAGGTATCGTCCAAACCTCAATGCTTCACTCTGGGAACCCTTGGAGGAAGGCTACTTGTAGAAGTTTCCGTATGATGTGGTATATTCGCCGCTCCTTCGGTGTCCTAACGGCCAATATCTATGTGAAGCTGTTTACAACTCGGCTGTTGGCCGAGTAGTCTGCACACTTGGTTTGTAACCATAAGGTCACCGGTTCGAATTCGCTTAGGGGTGGGCGTCCTCGCGGTATACTCAGCCCGAGCGCGACTGGTGGTGGTCGCGCGGCAGCGAAGCTCCGTTATGGCGTACAGCTGACACATTATTATTATTAGAATACTGTGTCCAATCTTGTCCACCTTGTCTTGTAAGGGACAAAATGGAACTGGAGAGAGTTTTGCGGGTGGACACCAGGTTAGTGCAGGGATTAGGGGGGGCAGGTATATCCCGAACGTTTGCTTAGCTTGGGTATGTACTCAAAGCACTACCGCAGAATTAAAGGAGAGTTGATCCTCGCTTACCGTATCCTAACGAGTAAGATCGGTCCAGACTTATCCTGGCTATTTAGTCCCGCCAAGCTGCTTAGTCTCCTATGTCACCCGTTGAAGCTGCACAAACTGTGTTCGGACCGGATAAGGACGGCAACTCGCTTGTCGCACCGAGTTATTGAATGTTGGAACTCGCTTCCGGAGTACCTTGTTAGGGAGTCTACGGTAGAGGGTTTCGAGCTTCAGTTAGATGCTCTTGGGTGGCAAGACCAAACCTTTTAACAGACTTGCATCTTCAACTTTCCATACGTTTTTTAAATTTTTTCTCACACCTTGGTATTATCATTATTTAGCTGACATTCCTCCTCTTGTTTTATCATCATACCCTTCACTCTTTTACTTCACATAAACCGGCCTGGCAGGGACTGCTGGGCAGGAAAATGTGGACAATAATTGGTTGGACAGGGTGTGATGCGGTCTCTGTTTTAGGCTTTTCAACATCTCAAGCAGACCTATCAATTCCCGATCCGACGATACGCAAAGGAAGGAACATTCACGGGATTATCATATCGTTCTTTTCCCAACTGAACTTTAACTTGATTGGCCATTTATAATGAAATTTGTAGATGCACATTTGTCCTTCCGTCGCTTATCTGGATAATAGCTGTCTTTCCTAAGCGCACCTGAGTTCAGTATGACGGATGGAGAGACGGAAATATAGCTACACTCACTCTCGTAACTAATGTGTGGAACAGAACAAGTGGTATCAACATCGGCATGTTAATCGCCAGTCAGTTACTTGCTGGCTGATTCAGTTTACAAACGGACGAGCCAACGTGTGGACGCTGGCATCGAAACTTCTTGCGCCTTGAACACCGAATTTCCAAACTGCATTCCAAAGCGAGGAGGCGGTGTAAAGTACTTGGGCTCCAGGGATAATTGCTGATCACTACACCCATTTTGTTCAGTCGAATGCATGAATGGATGTAGAATATTGTATGCAGCATGCACTTGGTAGCAGGAGTGAACGCAGCCCATTCACGCTAACGGCGTCATCACTACCACTGGCTTTTAAGATAAAAATGTCTGAGGACAGGCGATCAAACTAAGAGCTTCATTAGTGTTCCTTCGAATTTGTCACGCACACACGAGCCTTTGTGATCTTTCAGCTGTGCATACAGAGGAGGGATAATGGGGGTACCTATGTGTTGCTGACATTCACAATGAGCTACATTAACATAGACGTTTGAAGACACTTCGAGGTCACTCGCAGTACGAGTGGCACTCTGGTCGGACAATAGGTCTGCATGGATTGTGAAGCTCCGGTGAGTGAGACTGCAAAACACTGTCGTACTAAACGAACGAACGTATTTTCATGCTTGTGAGCTCCGGTCACTGTGGGGATACTGGCACCTAGGGATGGAAACTCCTAGTACACATAGTAACCTACATTCTTGCGGCTGGTTACCGAGGCAGTAGTCCGTCTGAGCCATTAACAACCGTGGAATATCCTCATGGATCATAACAATGCGAACATGTATGAATTTGGTTTGAAGGTAAGAATAACAGCCAAAGTTTTCATGTTATGAGCAGCTGCGAGTCGAATACTAAATGGTGTAATAAATGATGACTTACCGACAACGTCGAACAATACCTGCTTTCCGTCTGGCTCACCGCTGGCGTCTTTTACAGTCCACGCAACTAGTTATAAATTGATTCGTTCCATTCATCCGTCGCGACTCACAAAACACTGAATTGGAAATTCCTAGTAATTCTGCAGCATACCCGAACATTGAGAGCCCCACAGGCATAACACTGCGCTGGACCAACAATATGTCGCGATTAGGCATACGAACCAGACCGTGGTAGCGTGTGCGGCGGTGAGAGAGTACTGGGCAATTCAAAGTAAAGGAGATCGACATCGACATAATTAGGTTAATGGTGAGGAATGGCAGTGTAGCCCAACTGCGGTGAGGAAGCATTGCATTTTTGTTCGTCGCAATCAGCCGACAATTCAGATAAGTCAACTAGGTATCCGGAAAAGCACCAGACGGCTGTTTCGCCCTGTTGGGGCTCATCAGTGGTGCGCATCCTTCGGTCCTCTGCGGAGGATCGAATCCATAAGTAAGGAAGCATTGTGTATGCAACATCAGGCTCAGCATGAGGCAAACATACATACATGGGAATATGGTATGGCGACATCCGCATCCGGATTTGCCTGTCCCTGTGGCAGGCCACAGGACGCCCGGGCCTACGGAGGAACCATGGGTGGCTTGCGTTGCACCACCCAGAGTTCCACCCACACACCCCATATTCAGTGTAAACCAGAAGGAATAAAACCGGGAGGCAAGTAGCTGCGGAGCCAGGCTTCATCAACGGAGCCGGCCCATACACCTCCAAAATGCAGAATAAAAGCATTCCAGCCTAATCGGGAAATCATGCACATCAGACGTACACATGGCGGTGGCTGGACCGTAGCTAGTTCCAAACAGGAGGGAACTACTCTTTAAGCTTGCACCGTCACGAGGACGGTGCACCCCGTCCCCTCCAGCAACGACCAACTGTCTCCTGGAGCCAGTATGGACGAGGTAGTGGGTAATAGACAGGTAGGCGTCTTATCAACATTCACATCAGGCGCGGCCACACCGGGAAGCTTAAACAACATCTACTTCTGAAATGCAAGATTACTCATCACGCAGGCAGACGTACCACATACGGCGTCTTATTGCTGTGGATTAGTAAATCGAATGGGAGCGTACGAATAGTGCCTCTATTCCGCGTGTAATAATGCCTTCTCTTGCACATGAGCGATCGCCCTTTTGATCAGCCCACAGAATTTGCATCGATCCAATTGGCATTGGATTCGCAACACCTGAACTCACCATGAGTTTATCATAAACTCGCCTTCATATTCTGGTAACGTTATTTGTCGTTTGCTCTAGTGCCGCTTCCATGCACTAAGTTGTCCGTAGGAAAGCAGTATGAGTATCCTCGTCGAATTTATTCGGTATACATATACACATGGATTAATTTCATATATATATATATATATATATATATATATATATATATATATATATATATATATATATATATATATATATATATATATATATATATATATATATATTCCAACCTGCCATGGCGACCACCTGTCCAAGGCGACCTCATTTTGTCGGTCGTTTGTGTGGTCGCCTTAGACAGCTTCGGTTGTGTATATTCTTAGGAAGACATGGAATTATTGGAAAACATGGAATAGTAATGTGCAGTCATCCTAGAATGGGTAAAGTAAATCCGACGTGCAAAATATGGAGGAATATACAATGCAAACGATTGCCAGACAACGAACAGTAAATTCCAGTGGGTAAAGATCGAACCCAGTGAGAACGAGAACAGTACTTCACAAACGTGTATTGACGACCCGCCCTCATTCCCAGTGGCACGCCCATATAAACAAGGAATATATCGCAGCAGTCAACCGGGGTGCAAAAGTGGTTACCACAGTTACCAAGGATGTTCCTTTGAAGCCAAATTACAGCAACGCCAATAAATATGGGGACTAAGGTACTTCGAAGAAGTAACCAACATTTCGGCAAATCGAGAACATTAATTTTCCACGACATTTTGCACTTGCTTCGTTTTATTTTAAAAGTTAATGTGTGAAATCGGGGATGCACGCATACTTGCACACATAGCTTTTAGCGCGAGCGGTTTCGCTCCATTGTTTCGAGCGAGGTCAGCCAATGGCCTTTTTCATATTCGGGTCCTTAACCGGGAAGACGTACAGGGCGAGAATTCGCCATCTAAGTTGTCAACAATTGCATACTTTGTTTTCAAGTTGTCGGTTAGCCTTCACGCGGTCACTTCCAATAAATTCCTGAGTGCGTAAAAAGGGCGCGGTATGGCAAATATTCCTTAGGCTTGCGAAGGACCTGGTTAAACCATCTCAAGCTCACAAAGGAAGAAGATCCAACATGACGAAGACGCGGTAACTGATACCATGCGTGCGCAGTCGGTGTCGTCGAAAACCCACGCACGTCGTCCATACGTATCGGTCAACATTCCGATCTATACTATGATTCTGCGCGAACACAAAAAAAGTAAACCTTGTCATTTAACGAGAGCGAAATGTCGCGCCGACGCCACAGAGGTCTCAAATTGGCAAAACCCGGTAAGGCTTTAGTGGCACGAAGGGCAAGTTCCTCCGCAATAGCGGCATGGTCAGAAAGGATAAACACTAGATAAAAATTTGTCTACCTGTTCGGACTGTATGTCTTTTATGGTGAGGTGAGAAATTTGTGTCTGCCAATCCTGTAACAGAGGTTTGCATTTGTGGACGGCAAAGCACATACCATACTTAGACTTTTCATTCGCTAGTCAGTCGAGGGTAAATTGCATAGCACAAGGGATATCCCTGAGCAAGGCAGGATTATCAGCATAATATGAGTAGATTAGGTCATTATCTGAAAGGAATTTGATGCCAAACATTTTCAAAACTTTATAACTTCCAACGGAACATCTTTAATTGCAAATTCAAAGAGAAACGTGGACATAGTTTTTCCTTTTCTTACACCCCTGGTGAAAGGAACTAGTGAAGAAAGCTTACCGTAGGCTCTGTCTGCTAAACTACAGAGGCATAGTGCACCAAGAATAACGAGGTAGTTTTCGGAAACTTCGTTCCTTTGCATGCATTGTCATAAACCAGACTCACTAAGCTCAACACGGCCCGAATGTTCGGGAAATCGACAATGGTGGGTCGGTGGCTGACGTAGCCATTTTCGAAGACCTGCCGAAGCCTAACGAGTTGATCCACACATCGTCAACCGGAGCGAAAACCAGCGCGCCTCAACATATAGTGTACAGTGTGCATTGAGACTACCCTATGAAGCATGTCGTATGAAAGTAACTTGGAGGCGACTTATGTCCGGCTATCCATCTGCATTTGATGCAAGAAGTACAAGAAGCTTTCTTGATGACTGGGACCATTACCGACTGTTCTCAAAAGGAGAGCGTAGATTCTTCCTGCCAAACCTTTAGGAACAAGGGTGTTATCGGATTAAAAACCACTACGCCACCATAACTGAACCATTCTGGTGGACGTTCGTCCGAATTCACAGGCATAAAATGTTTTATATGTCGGGTCTCATGATAAGCCTTCGCTTCGGTAGGTAATACTATTGACACTGCTCGAGACATGCTACTGAGTGAGCCAGATGCAAAGTTGTACGACGAGGAGCAACTGAACTAGGAGTGGAAAAGTCCAGCCCCCTTTCTTGTTTCCGTCTGAAAGGTTATGAGTTGCAACGCCTCCGTATCACAGACGAGTTCACTGATGCCAGACACCCTGTGCTTAATAGTCCGGATGAGATGGAATTGCCTACAAGTATTCCCGAGGAGAGAGTGGTGGTCTTCATCTCCAAAGCATGCTGTGACCACAAAATTTGGCAATTGCATGGAACATTTCCTTTAAGTTTTTGGTTGATAGTGCGGCGAAGTTCATTCTGGTCTGAGATCACCAAGAGTGTTCAGCTGCCGTCGAACCGTCCCAGGGAGTGTGCAGATATCCAAGCCTTCGATGGGTGATAAGTTAACCCGCAGGCTGATCGGTCCGAACTTAGCATTGCATGCAGTAAGCATCTCCAGTGACGTTTAATATCAGTGAGCAGAACACAGGCTGGAAGTAATACCGTGTTGCTCCCCCTAAAACGGATACCCATTGCGGACGGTTTTCTTCCTCATTTCTACTCATCCGGTGGAGATAGGCTGAACCGAGATGGAACTCGAAGACTGGTGGTTAACTTTTAATCCTTTACCACTGCGCCAATAGTTGCGCACTGATCTCCGTGGCATAGTAATCAAGACGTCAACCGTTAGCCAATAGGCTCCGAGTACCACCCGGCCTAGGCTATCTCTAACTGGTGAGGTGCAATGGGGACGAAACCATCGGTCGTTGGGTGACGGTTTTGGGAGGAACAATACCTATTTACTTGTATTTAGGATAGAGTCCCCCTGCTCGAAATGACCGTGGTCTGCTTCAAAGTAAACCGAGGTCTCAGTAGAGATAGCGTGTCGCAATCCGACCATACTGCGGGCACTCCAAATCCAACTTTGAATTCGGAACACAGGCTGATGTGTTTGCCATTGACAGTTGATATTTCGGTTGAGCCGACTGATCAATTGGCCTGTTTGTACTGAGGCTAGATAACTTTCGTTTTTCTGACCCTCCGAATCGCGCCTAGGTAGCCCGGGTAAGACATGCGCAAAAGGTGTTTCATTGCATCGTAATATATAATAGAAAGCTGTTCTGCATGGGGTCGGGGAAAAGAATAATAATAATAATAATAGCATATGCACTGCAGGCCAATCGATCATTGGAATTTGTATACTAAGCTGTTCTAACACTAGCTGTGGCAGGTAAATCAAATACAAAGTTTGCACAGTTTTCCTTCCAAAGTAGCCTGAAAGTTAAGTTTTACAACCAACACCATTAATTTGCCGAACCAATGATCACCCGGAAGGATTTTGTAGCCCCATCCCAGATCAATCTTTACTGATAACGCTGTGAAACCAATGCTTGATGTCAACAATAAAAGTGTGCCTGGCAGACGCATGTGCCCTATCTGTCAAAAAATTATTTTGACCTAATGGTGCAACTGTGCAGGTAATGAGGTGTGAGCCCAATGCGCTCTGGCAGTCTACGGAAATGCCATACTGAAGTATGTTCAGATGAAGAAAGCGAGTCTTGAAGCTTAAACCAGCGGTCATCTCACCGACATTCCACGAGCAGGTACCCTACAGCTAGGAAGGGTGTAATTTGCCGGAACACGTTGTCGCCAGTATTGCTATATTTTAACGCGTGTTTTAGCTCGTGAAACGAAACTACTGGAGGCCGTCTCGTATATAGGCATCAGCTTTATATCCAGTAAATACAGTCGGATAGTAAATCGCACGTTAACTCAACGAACATTTCAGCTGTTCCTGAAAACACTCACTATAGCGCTATCATCTGCGCAACAGTCCCTCTTTGAAACACAATCTGTTTTTTAGTCGGTCCTCTCTACGAAATCCATAATCTCTGTCTTATGTATACAAAGAATTGTTTCCCAGCAGAAATACTCATGTTATTAACCATTGCTTTCACATTTTAGTTTTATTATCAACGGGGTCGTCTGATCTCGTACGATCAAAGAAGATGTATGCGCCTCACGCCACCGAGACTAAGGACCAGCTCACGGAACAATGTGCAACCAACGGCTCTTCAACGAGCGTCCAGAATGTTAATGGAGAAACACCGGCAGACTACAGCGGTGGTCTGTTCGTCATGATGTTCTTGTTGACCTGTATACTTTTTATGATGGTAATATTGCTCCTTTTGCCAAAATCGGTCCAGGACGCGATTTTTCGATGGATATCATGTCAGGGTCCCGATGCATCATTCAATTATATTGACGTTGGGCTGTACAAAACCAGACATTCGATGTATCGTAAAGAAGTGTATTCTCTTGCAATGCAACGAAATCACCTGAAAGGAACGAACAAATTGCCCGGTTTGACTCATAAAGACAATGAATCGCAAGTCGAGCAGTGGACGGCCGGTCCTAAATCTGACCAGAGAATTTACACAGGTTCCCCGAGCTTCAATTTGGGAACAATTTTGCCAGTTGATAACAAGCAAAAGGTTAAACTAACCATAACTATCACTCCAGATAATCTACCCGATGATGGGGAAGTCAACCCAGCTGTGGAATGTCCCGTCCCGTGTGTGACTAAACCACTGGCCAATAAGTTTGACTCGAGGTCAGCTGAGTCGGTACAGTATGCAGTCCCCATAATCAACGATGGACGGAATCCGTGTTCATCTCTACCCGACCTGAGTTACCTTCGATCGGAACGTGAGATTTCCTCGGATAACTCAAAGAGTTACTTGGAACCACAACATTCGCTACCTGATTCAAGTAACGTTTGTATATAGCATGCAGGCTAAGAGCAACAAATTTGAACAGGGACCTTTTAATTCATAGCTTTGTACATTTTTCGCTTCTTTAGTAGCATTTGCAAAGAATGCACCTGATCTGCCTTGGCTTTGTTATTATTTGAGCAGGATTTTGCTATTCAGCTTCTTTCCTTTGGTCACACAGATGTGTTGGTCATTTTCATATGCCTGCCGTGCAAAAATTTCATTGTGTATTTATTTCCCCCATGGTCTTCAAAAGAAATCATTTCCACAGATAACCTTTGGTCACGCACGAACCCGTTTCTTCAGGTTAATGTTTTGTGGTACCATGGGAACAACCAAAGCAACAGTTTAGTGCTACGAAAAGTGATACGCAGCTGGGCCATAGTTTTTATTCGCAAACCGTGACATTTACTGCATTCTTATCGACTACTACTATGAGTGTTTTTCTTGTAGTGAGCGTTTAATCTGCGCTTGTACAATTAAACAGCACGCGACCATATGGATATGCTTTTCACTCGATGTCAGGTAGCTAACACATTAGCTACATTATAAAATACACCACTAAATGGACAAACTGAAAGCTGAGAATCTCGGATAGCACTTTCTTCTAATGCGCGGTCGGACGGTGCCATCGTTTTACAAGATCTAATTACCAGTGATCTTAGCTTATGATGCTCTCCTTCGAGTTCGTTTGTACTGGCTGGCGAGCAAGAGATTGACGAGTACGTTAAGCTGGTTCTGTTTAGTTATCTAACTCAGCTTTAGTATCCTTGGTTTCTTCAGGAAATGCCCACTGTCAGATCGGCTATTAAACTACTAAATAGCATTCATCAATTACTTAAGGTTGATGTACACTGTGTCTCCGAAACACGCAGATAAGATCACAGCACTGTAACAAATCATCGAATATTGGGTTCATAACTTTTCGTCACGGGATAAAGACTGCATGTCTCTAGGGTCCAGGATTCGATTAATTCAAGCGATTTCGGTGTATAGTTTGCACTCAACAAATCACACTGAAAATTTGCTGGAATAGGTAACATTAAATAGCAGCATTCATGTAATCCAACTTCGGATCTTAGTTGGGATGAATAAGTAATATCTGAAGCAACGGGGTCTTTTTATGGTCTCAGTGAATGCTCGTACTGATTTTATTTCTTTAACTTTCAACCTCTATCCATATGACAAATGTGAATTTCGTGATCATCAGTAGCGTGATGCTCAATCTTGTTGCTTACCGGACCCCAATCAACCCCTGGAAGGGCGTTTCGCCTTTCATACCTGGAGGATAGGTAAGTACGAGTTGCGTAACACTTGCGAAGAGAACTATTTTCGGCAATTCACTTCAGACAAATGCAATTACAAGGCATATAAATGTGACAGGTAAGCGTACGCCGGGGCCGGGATTAGTTGACGCAACGAAGTCGAGCAATAGTCCACTCGAAACAGTCAGACGTCATGAGTCGCGGGGACGCGCGCGCAGACGCAAACACACACAAGCACAGACGCGTTGGCCGGTAGGTTTACAGTGGTCCCTCTCAGTCGTAACCACCGTCCGGCATTACGGCCACGACAACAGTGTAGATTGTATCAGTGTCTTCTGCTTACACAAATCCGGCTGAAGTATTCTGATTGTAAGGAATCAGCCAGCGCTTATTGGCCACCGCTGAAGCCATTGCAATCAGACTACTTCAGCCAGATTTGTGCAAGCAGAAAACACTGACACAATCTATGCTGTTCTAGTGGCCGTAATGTCAGACCGCGGTTACGACTGACAGTGACCGTTGTAGACCTGCCGGCCAACGCATCTGTGCTTTGTGCGTGTGTGCGTCTGCTCGCGTGCCCCCGCGACTCATGACGTCTGACTGTATCGAGTGGACTATTGCTCGACTTCGTTGCGTCAACTAATCCCGGCCCCGGCGTACGCTTACCTGTCACATTTATATGCATTGTAATTGCATTTGTCTGAAGCGAATTGCCGAAAATAGTTCTCTTCGCATGTGTTATGCAACTCGTACTTACCTATCGATCAACTTCGTTGAGTCAACTAATCATACCCCCAACGTGCGTTTACCTGTCACATTTATCTGTCATGAAATTGTATTTTTGTCTGAAGGGAATTGCCGCAAAGAGTGCTTCTAATATCTGGGTGGGCATAATTAATGAATTACGAGTCGTTCAATCTAGTTTCTACCGGCCAAAATTCTATGCTGCATTCCTACACAGGTGCCTACATCACCTTGCCTGGCACCTAACAAACTCGGTGGTATTCCCAACCCAATTGGCACAGGTTTTCATCAGCTACATCTTTCGGTAGTCAGTCCAATGTTATCAGTTATTATGAAGGAAATGTCTAGATTCCTACCATACTTTAAAGATCACACCCCGTTGTTCACAACCGTGCCCATATTTGAAACAATAAATTAACTCTTCGAATACGTTGACGGCAGCGGGATCAACATCTACAGAGCCACCGTGGTCCTGAAGGAATTGTTGCTTAGATGCGAGTACAACATCCAATTTATATTTAACGGGGAGATACAAGCGGTGGAGAGATGCAGTGGCGATGGGTTCCTCACTTGGGCCACTACTCGCTGATATTTTCTGGGCATGCTTGAAAAGGGAGTTTAAAATCAACCATCGCAAGGCTCAGCTTATACCGCCATTATGTTGCTGATATACTTATGGTGTTTCAGTCTCATCAGAGTACCGAAGACATAACCAAAACTCATAAACGGGCCCAGAATGCGATGTATTTTACCGCGGAGGTAGAAAAAACTGGAGGTTTTCACTTCCTTGACGTGGGCTTAAAGATACTCGATAGCGGAATGTTTCAGCGTCACGTATATAGAAAAGGCACATGGAACGGCCAATACATTAACTTTCACAGATTTGTGCCACTGAAAACCAAATGGGACGTAATTCTTAATCCAGTCAGTAAAATGAAGATAATCTGCTCACATGATACACTTTCAGAGGAACTACAGCGCAAATGCGCGACGCTGCAAGAAAATAGCTACCCAGGTCACTTTATACAAGTCCACATGGAGCAGAAGAACACGCTAATAGTTTTAACGGCGAACCGAAACGCTGTTTTGCAACGATTGCCGTAAAAAGGAGAAATCGTGGCAGAAATTCTTAATCACCGTCTATCACACCAGCCCAGACGTACCTTCCCAGCAGCAAACTTACAGATATACTTGCCCAGCACACCAGTGCTTACGCTCAGTCTCAAGGATAATAGACCTGTACACGACAACTCCATGAGTATCTATTCATTCGCCCGTTCCCATGGAACAGGATCCATTGGTTGTACGACTAGATGTCTATCCGAGAAGTGAAAGACCACCCTCCCGCATGGCTAACGGCTGGAATCAGCAGAGTGTGAAACACTTCCATAGCTGCTCACCTCGCCGACACTGGGCATAACCCTAAAACAGCAGAAGCATCAAAAAATGACCCACAAAGCCCATGATAATCGATTGAGGTATATGCGCAAACGGATACTAGAAGCCGCTGAGACCAGCGCATTTCGGCTGACGAACCGAATCTTTGCATTCCGAAGCAAATCATCCAGGTCTTACGGCTGCTCTGGTCCGATCGATTCGTAACCTTTGCTCAGTTTGATCACATGCAGACTCAGAGGTTGACCTGATCAATAGCGATGGTTGACCTCTTCTAAACACTTGTTTTACCACTTTTTTAACCACCTCAATAGGCTGTATGGGTGAGTTGACTGGTTTATAATTGTACTAGCCTGAAGAATAATTATCTAAAACATATGTTCGCTAACCCTGCCTTTTGCTTATCTAGCTATCTGTAACACCGCTGGTGGCAGCATTACTAAAGAAGTGGCCAAGTGTCAATAGAGCCCGTATGACTTTCGAAAGTCTTGATTTGTCATGGAGACGCCAGGATGGGCATGGTTTACACTGTTGCTATCGGCTATTTAAATAAATAAATAAATATATATATATATATATTTAAAGCAGTAGTTGGATTCCGTTGAGTTAGCAATGTTTTGTCATCGTGTGGATACCACGAACATACATTGTGCTGTGGTTCCAACACTATGTTTTATACGTTCCTAATGAACAGAAAAAGCTGATTAAGATATCTTAACGCTAGTAGTTATGTGCTGTGCGCCTACTCAGAGGGTAGGGGATTAATTAGTTACCAGTCGTACTTCGTTTCAAAGCTGCGCTAGTGGAGTTCGCAGCGATTTCAAGTGAGAGAAAAAAAGATTTACCCATCAGTTAGCCAGTAAAGTGCGTGTTAATCAGTATGGTCTACTGAGAATGTCTGGTTAAAATGTGCCTGGGGAATGATGTTCCTACAGGTCCCACACAGGTGATGTACATCGGAACTAACCAGCTGACCGTCTTAGATTGCCTGCCCTGCAGTGCTTTGGTCACACTGAGACACAACAGGGAAAACCGTGTTGAAGCGTACTCGTTTGTACACGGGTCCGGACAGTGTGGTGCTCCACAGGAGTGCCTTATTAACGGTAACCTTTTAATTGGGTTAGGTGATGTGTTTCGTATGCCTGGTACTAGCTGTACCCATTTGGAAAGAATCGTACTCTACGTAGTGGCTGAGAATGCATAGCATTTGGAACAAGTTATTCGAATAACCTAGTCAGGCTGTCACGTGGCGTCATGGTGGATGGAGACCCTACTTCGCATGGTGTAGTTGCGCAGTCTGTGATACTCATACATCCCTGCTGTTACATCCAGCTGTTAACATTCTGCATCAGATCTTTTTACTTAACTATTCCTCAAGCCCACAGTATTTTCCCTACCCTTCGGGTACAATTCCATTTTCCCCACTATTGTTGGTTCACAGTGTCCTGCTGATGCGAGTCATAGTAGCCGAATCCACAACATTTCGCTGTGTAAACCATAACAGTCTAACTGGGCCAGACTGAAATAAAACAGTCGGCAGCCTCCGATGGTTAGACAAATGGCCTCCTTACCATAATCGCATGTTTAATTTTTCTCTAATAAATTGAGGACACCTATTAAGAATTGCGCGCGGAAACGATAGATAAGACTGGGGGATATTTTGGCAGCCATCACCGTTCATCCCTTCTGACTTCAGCAATTTGACATTGCTGTTGATACTGCGTCTGCTCTTTGACGTGTGTTCGTCAAATGGCGATAAAGGCAACCCTTTGTTGATTATGGGGTTACGATAACGGTATCCAAGCAATCACGAATAACGTTTCTCATCTAGCTCTGTGGATTTATTGTGACCCACCTACCGTAAACGGTAGGCTAGAGCCCAGAGAAGCGAACTGCACACACTACAACTACGCTAACGGAGAACTGAATAGTTACTTTCGTTACTTGTGATTAGGAGAACCAGACGTAAAGTCTGCTCCAATTTGTCGCTTGTATATATTAGCCTATCATATCATAGAACAATGCATTTTCAGGGGTCAAAAAGCGCTGCTTTACAAGTCCCGTTGGCTAGTTCGTGGGGGTACAAAAATACTACTGATACTAATAATAAAACAGTACTTTAAATAAGAAAAGAAGGGCTTATCGTTCGCTCCGCTGTAGTTCTGTAATCCGCGGAAATTTACAGCACCTACAGTTAACAGCAAATAAATCCAAGCTACACGCCAGGAGTAGCGGTAGGTAACAAACTGTAGGTGGATGAGTAAGTCATCCGACCGACTGTTAACTACTGTTAGTGTTGGTGCAGAGACGACCGATACTGGAAGAGCATTTCAAGAGTGATGTAGACGAATGGAAAATAGATTCCTGCAGCACTCCAGACGGCTATAATGTTCTGCGAGTTTCAATGGGTGAACTCCCAGGTTTTGTATTGCTGCTGAGTTGCAGTAAGGTGCGGCACACATATGTGTTATGCATTATCAAGTGTGACATTATCAACTCGCCTCTAAAGCTACGACACCGTCCATTAAATACCTGCAATCTTTGCAGCCTCTCTTGGTAAGAAGTAGTGCGCATTCCAAATACGCTTTTAGATGCACGACGTTGAGGCTGCTCTAGTAGATTAAGGTTATGTTTCAAATATTGACCCCAGACCTGAATTGCATTTCCGACGTGGGAGGAACATAGGCACTTAACATTTGTGAGATGTCTATTTGTTTGAACGGCCGTCGCAACAGCCCGACGTGTTGGGTTCCAGACCTCGAGGCCTATAGCAACCCAAGTCATCTTGAACCAGTACACCCAAGTCGCGTTAGACAATTGATTGTTGCAGTATATTTATTCCGAGTCGGTATGAGTAGTTTCTCTGATGTCTTATGGAGAGCAGCTTGCAGTTACTCACGTTGAAATGCAGCAAATTTAGGGTCGAGCACGGATGTACCGTGTCTAGGTCACTCCGAAGCAGATGGTGGTCGGCATTTATCTGAATCCTGTACCAAATCTTTATATCGTCGGCAAACATTAGAAAGTTTATGGCAATTGGTTGTGCTGTGTCATTAATAAACACCAACAAGAAAATTGCACCTATAACTGGGCCTTGGGGTATATCACACTTGACTTGTATGGGGTCCCATAAAAAGCTACGAAATCTGATCACTAAGTTTCATTGAAATAGGAAGTTGGCAATCCAGTTTAGAGGAGGGTCGCTGATCCCGCAATAATGGAGCTCAGAGAGTAGTATCCGATGGTTTAGACAATCGAAGGCCTACGAAAAATCCAGGTAGATCACAGCAACGTCATCTCCAGCGGCAGCTGACTCGGTCCACTTACTCCTTGCGATAAATAAAGTCGTTGTGCATGATCACTGTTGACGGAAACCGTGCTGCTCGGGCGTGACGATGTTTCAGTTTTCCAGAGGACACATCAGCGTATCGGTAACGATGGATTCCATGACTTTGGAGAGTATAGGGAGATGGGATACTGGGCGGTAGTAGGAGGGCTCAGTTCTGCTTCCACCCTTGTGAATCGGGGTTATTATTTCTAGTTTCCACATAGTAAGAACTTGGTTCTGCTCTAAGCAGCTCTGAGAAAACTGAGCTAAAGGTCCTGCCAGTTGGCTTGCTGCTGCTCCCAGTGCCTCTGGATGGTATCAACACCCGGGGAGCTATGTTTGCGTAGAGACTTTACCTTTTGCAATAAACCTCTGCGGTAAAAGTGATGTGGGTTACTCCTTGCGGCGGGACGACAAGGGCTGGAAGATCGCTTGGTGGAAAGACCTTCTGGAACGTGGGGGCATATTGCATCCGCAGCGCGTTTACTGCTTCCATAGCCGTTCTTGTTGGACCATCGGCCGTCCTGAGTGGGGAAAATCCTTGCCTCACATTTCGTATGCCGATTGACATACTTGTATATCAGTTTGTGGTTAGCACTAAAGGTTTTGCGATGTTCTGCTGATATGCGGCTTTGTCCTCTCGAGCAGTGAGTACAGTGGTTACGTTAGGCTACCTAGTTCTCCATAGTTCCTGGGGTTGGAGCTGCTCTGTACACCCGTCATACTGCGTTGCTCAGTACCGTCCATTTCCGAGTTCTGCTCTTAACGAAAGCAACTGATGTAGACTCAATGCGATGTCTTATCTCTGAAGCATCTGCAATCAGCAGACAAAATTTGTTGACGTAGTGGAGCCAGTTGACTTCCGTTGGTTCTTCGGCAAGTAACCACCAGGTTGTAGCGATGACGCCCTCGGCTAATCGATTGTAGCTTGTGATGGTTCATACAGTTGTATAGTTCGCATTCCGATAATCTGTATAATAAACAAAGTTGGACCTGATGGCAGTGCGATTACTGCAATACAACGGGCACTTTACAAACAACACATCAATCATATGCACTTCGTTGGTAAGCACAAGATCCAACACAGATGGTAGGTTAGTTGCACTTAACTGAGTGGGAAAAGTGATGTGATTTTAAAGCGGAGCAGTGGTTACCAGCCCCTGCAGATCTGCTTGAATTATGCTCCGAGCGTGGCAGGGGTTTCTGAACAGTGTATGTCAAAGTCACCCATAATAAGGACATGAGTACATCTTCCTTTCAGGATGCGTCTTAAAGCAGCCGTAAGGTGGCAGTTGGTTTCGGCAATAAGGCAAGCGTCACTGCCTTTTAACTGCAAGCGGCACCAAAGAGAGTCGGGGAACTGCGAGTCTGAATCCGCCACGGCTTCGCACTGTAAGTCGCTTCGGTCATACAGGATTACCCCTCCTCCTTTTGTGAGTCTAGCTTTCCGGATCAACGACAAGCCCGGCAGTGAAAATTCAGCTTCCGTCGTTCCAGTGTGCAACTCACCAGCAATACAAACCTGAGGGGCCACTCATTAAAACTCACAGAACAATACAGTCGTCTGGAGAGCCGCAGAAATTTCTTTTCCATCCGTGTCTGTCACCCGTGGAATGCTCTCCCAGAATCAGTCGTCTCTGCACCGACATTAACAATATTTAAAAGCCGGTTGGACGATGCACTCATCCACTTACACTTTGTTACTTAACACTATGTCTCCATCCTACACCTGGAGTTTACCCTGGAATTATTTGTTGTTGACTGTGGATGTTGTGAATCTAAGTGGATCGCAGGACTGCAGCGAAGCAAACGATAAGTCCTTATTTTCGTATTTAAAGCATTAACTATTTTACTATCCTTCTCATCATAATTGTTATGTTGATATCCCCACCAACTATCAAATGGGGCTTGTAAAGCAACGCTTCTTAACCCGTATAAATTCATTTTTCATTGTTCATTGTTCATGACTAGGCAATTTGGCGATCTTTCAGTGCGACCAATTAGTTGAAGAGACCCCGAGCATTCGTATTGAAGCAGGCTAGTTTCTCACTCTCTAGAAGCCCACAGAGGGCTGACTCGGTCAACCGTGGGACGGTACCGACCGAAGTGATGTCGGTCGTTACTCATTTTTCGATGGGATATTGATACTTTGTCTGAAAATATCTTCAACCAAGGTGCGTCCCAACCTTCGTTTAGACCTACAGTGGAGTCGAGTAAAGGACAGCCAAGTTAAGCTCCTGTATCATCGTCGGTACGTTTGCTGATTCAGGTGTTTTGATAACTGAATTTTGCAAAGATGTTGCAGCCTTTAACCGAAGTTCAGAAGGAAAACATTTCCGATTTCGCCGCTATCGATCCAAAATACCCATTGCTGTTTGCTCCGTAATTGTCACGTCTCTTAAGTGCCATTGATTACCGACTATTATCCCAAGTGCCACAACAACATTTAGTGATCCAGGTCCAGAAAACGCCATTCACAATTTTGAGATTTTAAGCTGGTGAGCTCGTTCCAGTGATTTTCTGATTCATTACTTTTGATCATATTGTGTTCTCACCTACCACATTTTATTCGCCTTTTGCAATGGATGACATGGAGGGTAATCCATCTCCATACGCTGTTAGCGCCGTAGAGCCTGTCATGGTCAATGCGGTGCGTCAGCCTCTCAACCTTTTTGGGAGAATGATCCATCGCTATGATATTTGCACCTAAATCACTTTTTACATTCGTAGAATTTCTTCTGCTTTTGACGTGTATAATCAGCTAATATCACGCCTTCCTCAGAGTATATCATCGCACGTGAGAGACATCATATTTTGTCCCCACCTGTAATGAAATACGCGACTCTTAAACAGGTTATTATTCAGCGAACCAGGCGTTCTGACAAGGTCCGACTGCAGTAACTATTTAGTGACCTGCAGCTAGGAGGGAGGATGCCCTCAGCCTCAGTGCGCGAAAAGCAACAACTTTTTGGCGCGTCCAACATGGACATAAGGATTCTGCGCAAGCTGTGGATGCAAGGCCTTCCTGAAAGCACTCAGTCTATTCTTGCATTAGATAGTGTCCTGCTACTCACTGCGATTGCAGACCTAGCAGACAGCATCAATGAACGGTACTAGCTGGACACTGAAACCAGAGCACCTAAGCAGCTTTGTGTTGGCGCAGCCACACCGACACCAGCGACTAGCTAGACGTTGGCAATAAACGCCTTATCATAGCAGATAGCGTCGCTTCAACGCCAGCTCGAGAAGCTCACTTTAAACCGTAAGCACCGCAGCTGCTCTGGATCGTCGCCCCGTCGCACAAAACCTGATGCCCCAGGTTACTGCTTTTACCACTCGCATTTTGGTAATAAAGACCGTAAGTGTGTACAGCCATGTAGCTACTCCGCTAGAGATGATCCGTCACGGCGGCCCGTAATGGCGACAAAAGACGTCTGCACTACTCAAAGCCGTGCCATCTACATTAAGTACTATGATTCCGAGACCCAGTTCTTAGTAGATAACGGGTCGGAAGTCAGCGTCATTTCCGCCATACCAGGAGAGTCAGCTGCTTCATTTTCGACAAACCTAAGTACCGCAAATGGCACGCCAATAGCTATCTACGGTCATCGGTCGCTTACTCCGGACGTAGGTCTTCGGTGCACCTTCCGCTTGGTATTCCTGGTTGATACAATCCTCCTCGCCATCGTCAGCATTGAGTTTCGCAGGTATTTGACTTCTTGGTCTATGCGAAACGCCAGATTATAGTCGCACTGCAACGAAACTCAGTGTACTTGGCATCAATGTCCATATCGCATCCATCATCCCGGTCTACGCCTTTCCCCAGACCTCACCAGGCTACGCCAACCTCCTCTCCCAATACTTCCAGCTCGTTACGCCGATGAACCCAGCTTTGCCTGTTGCATCCCAAGTCCCGCGCCACATACGGACGAATGGCTTACCCGTCTCATGCATTCCACACCGACTATCGCCCGAGAAACTAATGGTAGCTAGGGCGGAGTTTGAGCGAATATTCGAAGTTGGAATAATTCGCCCATCCGACAGTCCTTGGTCCTCTCCCCTACAGCTGGACGCTAAGAAACCTGGCGACTGGGGCCTTAGCGGCGATACCATTCACTCAATTGGCTAATCGTCTCATATAGGTATCCAATCCAAAATGTGCAGGACCTTACCGCATGCCTCATAGGTAAGACGATCTTCAGCAAGATCGATCTGATTCGCGCCTGTCACCAGATACCTGTAGAAGAAAATGACATTTGCGAAACGGCCGCTATCACTCCTTTCGGTATGTTTGAATTCTTAAGAATACCTTTTGTACTGTGCAACGCCGTATAAACAATCTAATGCTTTATCCACAATGTCACTCGTGGGTTAGACTTAGCTTATTCCTACCTCGACGATCTTTATTTGCAATTCATCGGAAAAAGTGCATCGCGACCACCTTCGAGCTCTCTTCTAGTGCTTGAACCAACACGGTGGCACAGTCAACCCGACTAAGTGCGAACTCGGCAAATCAAAGGTAGAATTCCTAGGCCACCTCATTTCATCGTGTGATATCGAAGTCCTTCTTGATAAGATCCAGGCAATCAAGGACTTCCCCTGCTTCCACTTCGTTCAAACACCTCTGTCGATTTTATCTTTTGATCAGCTACTATCGACGCTTCATTCCGCGCCGCACTCAGCGCATACAGCCTCTGACTGACCAATTCAGAGGAAATGAACGTAAGTTCGCTTTCGCGGACACAGCATAGATAGCCTTCACCGAGCTCGAGGATGCTATCTGCAACATAGCTCTCCTCGCTCATCCCGAATCGACTGCACTTTTTGCTGTTACAAATGATGCCTCAGATGTCGCGGTAGGAGCCATCCTCCATCAACACGTTGGTGGGCACTGGCAACCCCTTTGTTCTTCTCCACGTGCCTGCAGCCAGAGGAATCGTGCTACAGCACGTTTGGCAGAGAACTGCTCGTCATCTACCTAGCTATTCGTCCCTACCGGCACACACTTGAAGACCGCGCTTTCACGGTCTACACTGACCACAAGCTCCTCATCTTCGTTTTCAACAATGCCACCGACAAATACTCACCACGGGAAACAAGACACCTAATGTTTGTCACGCAGTTCACTGCTGACATACATCATGTCTCAGGTGTCGATCATCCCGTCGCCGATGCTCTCTCGCGCGTCAACCTCACTCTCCAGTCTTTGCCTACCACCGATCTTGCAGCCATGGCATCGGCTCAGGCTCAAGATGATGAAATGCAACGCACTCAGTAGTCCACTTCGCTGCATGCGCGACACAAATTGTTTTAGTGAGTAACTTGATGCACCATTTCTCGCTCCTGTTGATCCGCTTCCTATTCTTGTTGCCTATACAGTACACCTTGGGTCCAGTCGCCTCCAACTCTTATACTGTCCCGTAATTGACATGTCCCTTACAAGTCATTGATAACTGACAAGTTTCCCAGGCGCCACCCAGCAGTCTACGCTTTGTCTTTCCGTTTGCCTTAACGGTTTTTACAACCGAAGAGAACGCAAGAGCGACCTCCCGGCTGACCTTCCCAGCAATCTCAGCATATGTAGCTGATGTCTCGGGGGCCTTGTCACAACAAGAGACAATTGAGTTACAGGTACTGACGGTTGATATTCGACTGCTTCATCCTTGATAATGATAGATGTCAGGACTAGTGGACGCTACTTAACCAGATGTTTCGGGTGATGCTTGATCTTCGTTGTCATGAGTACTGCTTGACTCTTGTAGCTACTGGTCAGTTTTCAGCCGACGTTCTACCAAAGTCGGAGAAGTCAACGGAGGTACAGACGTGGCTGATTGCGGTTTAGGGGAAGTAACTTGCGCAGCATTCCGTTGCTTAGAGGCCACTGTGCTTCCCAAGTGCAGACTCGCTTCCAAGAAAGTAAGCTTATCGTGCACCCGCTGCTCGGCCTATGCGGCAAACGGTCTCACTCCTGGCTTATGGTAAGCGTGCAATTAACTAATGCGATGGTCGTGCACGCAGTACAGAACCAAAGGACACATTGTGAGCTATTTTTTGCTAGTACCTGTTGTTGGGATAGGTTTGCACATTTCGGATGATACCATTCCAAACAGTGCGAGCAGGCCAAATTTGTTTTAACTAATGGGTGCTTTTCCCCTAACCTGTAAATGTCTTTTGCTTGTAGCTTATTCGGAATCGTATTTCCGCCATTCAACCTGATGTCGTTACCTGACTAAGTGGGTTGGATGGCGTTCTGTGCTTTTCCAGCTTTGATTGCGGCGCACATCGGTAAGGCGAGTGTTTTATTTACAAGGCTGAATCCAAGTGTTGTCATTCAACCTAGGAATCAGGCTGACACAGGTTGGATTCCTGGAGAACAACTTCAAGATGGCGGACACAGACAGCAGTTGGGCGAATCAGTGAGATCCCCGAAACTGGCCAGCGAATATCAAACAACGTTGCACATATTAAAAAGTACACCAACATAAAAATATTGGTACGCAATTCACACAGAAAGAACACGTATAACAAAGTAATGCCGAAGCAAAAGTAATTCAAAGATCTGCGGCGTCCGTGAGCAAGGCTGGCTGAGTTGGGCATATGTCAAGTCAAGCCAAAGCAAGAAAGTGCTTAAGGCACTCAGGTCGGAAGAATGGTCAGCCTTAACATATGCTTTCAACTTTAAATCAGGATGTAAATGGAATGCAAAAAAACTGGATCGGTAATCTAAGAAAAACAGTATCATCGTAGCACAATCTGGTTTGTTGATTTTTAAACAACTTTGTTTTGTTTTAGTAAAATCGGGCTAGGTAAGGAATAACTGACGAGCGATGCGCTGGCTTACGAGTATATATGGACTTGTACTTCTTTCTGATTAACGAGGTTGACGTACATTTTGCTAATACGCAATGAAAGGAGTGACTTAAATCGGTAGATACTGTTGGCGTCCAACTCTTGTGGGAACCAACATGGGTGGACAAAAGTATATCAACAAACGTCAGCTTTGACACAACGTTACATCGCGACAAGTGTTTCAGGGACCTGGAGATTAATCTGAAGTCCTTACCCAAATAGACCTAGAGACAGCACTGGTGAGCAGCCTCGTACAGTGTGGAAAAACACAGATAGTAACCAAATGAAGTATCACATCATGCGGCACAGTGGAAGCTAGCAGCCTTGAGGCATAGAGTGATAAACCTCCAACTTTTGTGAATGTTGGTTTTATATATATTGTGACCTAGGTAAATCGTAGCTCAGCATGACACGCAAGTACTTTATTGCTCTGGATGAGTGTGACCTATTGTCATCGGTTTTGAGTTCCGGCCATTGCTGGAGCAGGTGTTTATGCGATCTCCTATGTATAGTGAAAAACGACACGTTAAGCGGCAGCACAACAACGTGAGATCGTTAAGAATATCTTGTTTTCTGACTGAAGAGGCAGTGGTTGATTCACACCCAGGACAACGTCATCTGCGTATTTCAGCAGAGTTGTCTCTGGTAGGGCTGGTATTCAGTTGACATATTTGAAAAATAGAACTGGTGAGGGAATAACTTCCCGGAGAACACCGATGTTTGTGGTTAGGGGCGAGAAGCTTCTGCATCCAAATCGGGTGGCTTGAGCCCGACCGGTGAAATGAGCCCTCAACATAAGAACGACGGAAGGATGAATTACAGCACGGAGCTGCTCCTCCAACAACAATTCACGATTTACGCAGCCGAGTGTGTTAAAGTAGTGCAGATAACTGACTCGGGTGGACTTGATGTTATTGTCCATTGATGACAGAACCGAGCGCAAAAGACAGGCTACTGCACCTTGGCCTGACCTCAAATTCTTGCGCACACATTTAAGGGGTCCCAAGTACAAGCAATTGTTCTATATTTATTTGAGCTGTTTTTTGGTATTACTTTGATGATACCGTTCCTCAGCAGCCAGCAATATCATGTTGTTGATTTTTTAGGGTAAATAATGCGGCCAGAAGTTTGGTCAAGAATTCAACATGTTGCTTGAGGACAAAGGAAGACAGTCTCTCTGGACCGCTTACATTCCCTGAGTTAAGCGTTTTCAGTATCTTGTGTACAGCATCGCTGTTGACATGGGACAGTGAGCCTGCATACAATTTAAGCTGGGCAAAGGTTGCTTCAGAGATCGGATTATTGTAACAATTGTAGAAGTCATGGTTTAGTTTCTCCACATCTACGTCGGAGGTTGATGAACTCGAGTAAGCCCGCCTAGTTGTTGTAACAACCTCCAGACTTCCCGGTAGTTTCTATTCCCAAGTATAGCTGGGACGTACATGCTGTTGAGATAGCGCAACTTCTCCTTTATAAGAACAGATGGTGACTTTACTAATGTCTTGTCATTCGCTTTCAAAGGTTTCTCCCTTCGTCTACGTTGCTGCTTCACGTTGTGGGAAGAGAAACTGTTACATGGGTGAACAGTTTTTCTCATGGACAGCAAATGTCAAAATAATTTACTAGTGACTTGTCGACTGACAGCAATACCTGAATACACTAGTGTTAAAAAATAAACTGAAATCGGTGGATGATACCATTTATTGTAGTCGCTCAATTTGCTTTGCGGAACACTGCCGCCACTTGGATTTGCGGTTGTTGTAACGAGTAGCCACAGTACGGTTCGTCTTAGAGTAGACCATTTTGTATTAGATTAGTTCAAGCTTTTAAGAGTAGATCATTGCAGTAGCATAAGACGATTAGGAGAGATTCGATTAACCATGCTTTTAAAGCTTACATCATCGCAGGCGCCTGGGCCGCAAGTCATACGAGTCGAACACACAGTCTTTGGTACACACAACGACTGGTATTGGCTTAACGGTCTGAGTCCATATGCGCGGTTTATGCGTACAGCATACCACTGAACCGCGAATTGTGGTACAAGAAACAACTAGCATCGCCTACTTGACCACCAGATCACGAGTCTCTGTCAGCTAAACGCGGTTCATACGGCTGCAGAAGATGGACTGTGACGCCTGTGAACATCATTTGATATCCAGATACTTAACAAACTGCCTACATTTTCATCAGGGAGTTGATCAAGCCACTTGTCTTAACATAACCTTATGTGACAAACACCAAACCGCCGGTTATACTGCAAGTTGGAATTTTCCAACTTATTCTATCCCCTAGTTACCACCACATTCTGACATTTTTTCGCAATGAACGGGGAAGTATTGTGCTTTCTTGTGAAATACGAACTTCAGCTGATTGTGCATGTCGATTCACGTTTCATCCAACGTATCATCTCTTTCGATAATTGCAATCTTAATTTCTTATGTACATCTTTTAGCGGTCTAGCACGCCTAACACAAACAGCGCTTATCCATCAGACGGGTGTAGCTTACCGCATGGTGGCAATGAACTCTCAACAGCTCGTCGGTTTCATGTAACCAGCTATTTAAACTTTTGCTTCGATTTTCGTTGTCCTATGGGAAGCATTTTTATTCGCGCAGGTAGATTTTCATCTCTGGGCATTAAAGATTGCGCAGATTCAAAGAAAAAGCTTACAGACGCAAAAGCTCCGCTTCAGTAAAGTCCTTGTAGACTGCTATAAAAATGAAATGTGCAGCATCAACCATAGTTATGCCCAGACTATATTTGGAAAGAATACTTGCTGAGAAATATGGAAAATGATGAAGAAACTGAGTGGAGTCGTCAGAAATGTCACACACACGACTCTCGATGTGGAGGTATTAAACCGCAACTTTGTGTTCATATAAATGATCCAGCGTTGCACTTACCATCCTTAATATTGCAACTCTCCCCACAACATTCACCACCTATAGATAGCGTAATAATTCACAAGGAATTTACACGGATAAGGTCTTGCAAAGCGTCCGGTCCGGAAGGACTATCTCCTATAGTCCCAAAAGAATGTGCTAGTGTCTTTGCACAGCCTTTTTTCTGAACTGTACACCATGTGCCTACATCAACACAAGATAGTCGACTGTTGACGAAGCTCCCACATTATACCGGTACCAAAAAAGGACCCTTTAAGTACCGGCCCATTGGTTGTACCTGTGTAGCTTTGAGGACATTTGAACGAATCATACTCGAAAGAAGGTTTATCCAAACCTACTCAACTGATACTCTCCATGTCGCCTATCGTAGTCCAAGGTCCAATTTGGATGCATTATGCTGTCTTGTACACTCCGTGCTTTCCTCCCTCGATAGTACAAACAAACCTACGCGGATCTGCTTTCTAAATTACAAAAATGCTTTCGGTCGTGAAAACCGCGTGTTGCTGTTACACGATCTGTTCCTTTCCGGAGTTCAAACTTCATTAGTACTTTTGTTTACAGACTACTTTGTCAACCGTATGCAGTTTACCAAGATTGGTGGGAAAAAGCTCTTCCTCACTCACCACAGATGCAGATGTTCCTCAGGGCACTATTTTTTCCCCATTCCTATTTTCTACATTTTCTACATTAACTCCATTCCCGCTTCAAATGAAGCCATCCTGTTGAAGTATGCCCATGACGTACTCCTTCGGGTACATAATCACACAACGGATTCATCGGTCAACTTGCAATGCTTCTTGGACAACCTCAGCTCCTGATGCAAATTCCGCTGTTTTTCACAAAGCACCAAAAGTGTAAAGATGTTATTATTTTGCAGTCCAAAAAATGGTTACAAACCGCTCCTTACGCACACCCCGCACCTTAGTATTGACAGTGTCAGTCTAAACTCCGGTACATTAGTGACGTGTCTCAGAGTTACACTAAGTTGACATCTCACGTGATCAACGCACTTGAATGGAACATTCACTAAAGTCAGAAGACTAACATTCTACGTCTCCTGATTTAAGTCTTCAGCTGTGCCTCGTTACTTGATTTTACGGTTTGTCGTCGCTTACATAACACCGTACTGGACGTGTTGAGCACCAGTGCGACTTCCTGGGCTCTTAAGCGGGCAATTCAAAGTGAGCTACAGGTCGCTGAAGCAGCTTGCGCGATATAGCAGAATTTTTACGCTAGTGTTTACTGATATCAATATTTCCAATCATGTTAACTCTTACAAAAACAGACTTCGAAGCTATGCACTGATGCAGTCATCCACTCCATTGTGTATTGTCCGAATGTATCACGACATGTTCAATGCAACAAACGTACAAACCCATGTATTTCCGCACACGGGCTTACGGTGTGTCAGTTGTACCCTATTTCTCATGTTTTCTAAGGGATCAAGATGTACTCAAACAAGACCTTATTGCCAGACTGAATCGATGATATCACCGCTGCCACCATTTCAAATTGGTGGCGCACCATATACATTTGTTATAGTTCTATTTAATTTAAGTTGTGCCCTTAACGTGTGTTTTAGCTGAATATTCATTCATGGGTGCATAAAACACATTGTTGACTTGGCTTGACTTCAATTGTCGTCATTCAGCTGATGGCATGAGGTATTACAGACCAAATTGTCTCAGTGTCATCCACTTCCCTCATCTATTTGAAGCAAATCAATGGGGTTCATGCCGACCACGGCAAGCAACGCTAATCTGCAGCAACTCTAATGCATTATCCTTTCGGGTGGATAGGTAAAGGCCAAGAATATGGTGTCGCGTATGCACCATTAAACATCCCCGACCGAGGTCTAGTCAAGTGGGGAGTCAAGAATGCATGTTTTGATAATCCAGACAAAGTAATTACCATTTGTGAATTGAGTACCACATCAAGAAAACCCGTGAGAGCTAACATCTAGATGGGCTACGCAAGGACTCACAACCTGGGTGATATTCACGAATATTAAAGATGAACCTAGTTTTCGTTTACAAACTAATACATCATCTCAGCTTCAGCAAAAATAACCAGTCAAAGTTTAGGGAGCATGGTCACTATAACTTAAGAAACAGCATGGTTATTATTTGTAAGTAGGCGTACGCGTTGCAACTGTGCAGGAACTTTTTGGCAGTACGATACTCATTTATAGTGAACCAGCTGCAACACTGCGTCAGAGCAAGCGAATAAATCGGTCTGCTGGAAACCTTGTTAATCCAATTCCTACCATTGTCGAATGTAGTTAAACTCGTTGAAAGACAAGTAACGAGCAAGAAGTTTCCAAGGTACAGGAAAATATTTAAAAAGCGCATTCATAGTACCTCTTTCCCCGTCAGCCCCATTCGGGCATGTTAAATTTGTCTCCATTTCTTTCTCATTGTGAAACAAAATTTTTGACGGTTTTAGATGGATCTGACGCTTGATCAGCGTGAGCAGTGCGTAAGGCGGAAATGTTTCCCAGTTTGTTGCATTATTCTCTACACTTGCTCTACATTGGTAAAAGTGTATCTGCTTACCCTAAATGAAACAACTAGGGTACCCATGGCCGTTTTCAGTTTCTTGCGAAGGCACTCGCCGCATCGATCTTCCTCCATTGCGATCGCTTGCAGCTGTTTGATCCATTTTACTTATCATTTGAGATCTCTATTTTTATGAACAGTTTAGGTGCTTATTTGATTTAAATGAAACATATGTACGATTTAAAGCGGACAACAGTCAAGCAATAGCCATTCATTTTTCCTGATGTTTCTTTAAGCATATATATGCCACCTTTCTTTATGGACCGCGGCTGTGCTGCTCCCTGAGGTGATGGATTAAAACTTACAGTCTAAGTGGCCCCTTCTACGCATAACTTAATGCCGAAATCTCACTGAAGAAAACTAAAAGTACGGAGCTTGAGAGAGCTAAATCTGAAATGGGCTGTATGGCGGGAGTGCCAAAAATACAACAGTGGTCATAAGAATGAGTCAAAATGATAATAAACACCAAGTTGGACTTAGAGAATCCGATGTGTAGTTGGGTTGCTACAAGCAACCTATTTGAGAACTCGGTTCATTTGAGGTGGACTACGGTCGATCCGATCACAATGACCGTAGGTAAAATAGAAATATTTTGGTGTTGCATATCACAAAACCGGCAAACAACAAAAGCAGGTTGGCCAGGTTTGGACACCTCAAGTAGAAAAAGGCTAAAGTGGGGTAGAAATAAGAGCCCAGTGGTGAACAGCGGACGCCAAACGTTATGCCGCAGAGATCCTTAAATAACTCAGATACAATGAATAGGAATTTAAAATGGAATTAGAAAATACGCTGGGGGATTGGGTTACTCCAGGGAGTAATGTAAATGTGGTCTGGAGCTAGGAGCGGCTGCACTCAGGTGCTGACGTACAACCGGTACGCTGAATTGCTAACTGTCCAATGGCATAAATTGCTTTGCCGGCAGGAGTGAGATGGGACACAGACGCCACATGTGTGCCTACGATCGCAGAGCACACACTGTGAGAATTGAACGTTAGCCAGACACCACAGCCGCAGTGAATGCGTCATGCCTCGACCGCATGGCAAGACCTAAGGAACGCAGGCCGTTCAGCTGTGAGAACTGGACGTGAGCCGGACACCACATAGCTGCACCGAACGTGCCATGCTTCGTTCGATCGGTAGTCTGTCTTCATGCAAGCGAAAAGCTAGTAAAAGGGTTTCCTGCGAAGTATGTCGCTGTGCTAGCAACTGAGAAAAAAAAGCTTGGCCGTATCTGATGACCGGTCGATGGGCACCGTATTGCTATCGCGACAAAAGCTGTTATCGCCTCATGACTAGCTTCCAACAAGCCCGTGAGCTTTACTTAGGCTGCTTTCACTGCTAAAGGGAATCACACGGCCAGGAGCACATTATGAGTTTACAGTGTTGTTTGCTTTATCACTTCGATCGCGTGTGTGTCACAGCTGAAAATTCGCCCTTCATGGGTTCATAAAAACGAATTCGTGATAACACGCTTAGATTGCAGTCTGTCACGACGCAGTGATGGCACCATTAGGCAGCCTACTAATTTAGCCATGAATACAACTATTGCCCTCACAGTCAGAAAATTGCTGGTTGTGCAAATTGAACAGGCACTCGATGGCGTTTCCCATGTACACTCGAAAATATATATTTATTCACAAATTCAGCCATAATTAATTTTAGCATGCTTGTCCGTTTCCCAGAATGCGAAACTCCTCTAAAGAAGTCTTGTAAAACTGCGGCATACAGCTCGGACATATCGAGTAATCACTTTCAACACCCAGGTTGGATTTGGCATAGCCGCTGTAGTGTAACAAGGAAAATGTAGCTCCCAAGCAAACACGGAGTTTAAGGTAACAACATTTCCGCGACATAATCTCATAGTTGTGACCGTTGTTGTCAAACATCCTTCGCTACGGAGATATTGCACGACACAGTGAATTACTCCAACAATGCTGTTTGTAGTAAGTTGTGATGTATCTGTTATTAGCCAGCTGCAGTCCATCTCGACCAGCTAACGCATGAGTTCGTTTGCATGCGCGAACAAATGCGTGTTATGAAGTTGAGAATAGGCTGCTGGATCGTCGCTTGGTCAGTGCCAGGACAGTTACCATCAGTTCTTTGTCTCTGCCAATGGACTCAGTCGATGAGCTCCTTACGCTGAACATGCGACTGGGGAAACGCGAAGATATGGAGAACATATTGAGGACAGAATTCATGTATGATATTTCAGGCGGCCTATTTCAGACAACTGGGCGGAAAGTCCTTGACGGAATTTGTCAGGAACTTACAGATAGCAGTCATGACGAACGCCTTTGTAAGGGAAGCGACCTGGTGAGGAGTTCACGCAAGCAACGAATTGCAAGCACACCCTTGGCCCATGTTATTATCGGTAAGCTGTGGTGTCGCATAAGACATCAGTTTCAGATGCTGTAATGCGGAAAAGAGACGCCGAAGACACTGAAATTATCAGCGCCGATAAGATTTGCCGTTGGATACACTGAAGTAAAGAGTGAGAGGATTACAAACCGACATACAAAATGCATGGAGATGACCTAAGACTCTCCCTTTCAAAAGCTTTCCACAGACTTGTGATTTCCGAGGCAAAGCGAACGAGGTGTACTTTGTCGTGGTAGACAGCTACCGACGTGCTTCTCCCATTTGTCACAACTTAGCTGTGTGCGATTGCATTCTCGCATTATATCTATACAAACAAAGTACCGAAACAGACCTGAAGCGAAACGGGATTTGAGGTTATAGCTTTCCTCACGAACATCTAGTATCAAACAAGTCAGCGCTGCATGTCGGAACGAATATGATCCAAGATATTAAGTCTTAATATGGTTGCATTTGCATTTAAGATCAACAGCCTTCACTTTTGCCAACATCATTATGGAGTTCTACCCCCTCCATTTTATTCACGCAGTCGTCATATTTGGCAATTTCCAAGGAGGCGCATTTCAAGACTACCAGGAAACGAGTTTGCATAACGGTTAATAGTAAGAGACTCGGCCGGTTCTGTGCATATATTAGACACGGGTCACCCGATAGATTTGGAAAACATAGAGGTCATTCGGTAAGATATACCATTAACTCCTTGGCGGTTGATTGCCGTGGCAGCGAAAATTTCCGGATCTGACGACTGCGTGAATAAAATGGAGGGGGTAGAACTCTATAATAAGTGCCGAGCCATCTTAAACCGGCCAACCTGAGGAGCATCGGTGCGCGGATCAGATTGGAAAGTGCAAACCATCTCCCATTGTCAATACTGTGGGCTTTTCCTCCAATGACATGACGCACAAAGGAACATCTGGACTATTCCCACTGTGGTCGAACCACCTGAGGTGACATCACGTACTGTCACTGTAATGACACCTTGGTTCAAGTCTCGGGCAATGCGGTTATCGCCCCCGTTCGATATAAAATCCCACTCCACTTGCACACGGATTCACCCTGTCTGACGAAGCTCTTGTATCAAGGGCGAAACGTTACCAAAATACTATAAAAACCGATTATTTCCAAAACTCTCTGAACTCGTGACCACTCGATCGGTTCCAAGGCATGGGACTTTGTTTACACCAGAGATAATCTCAAAGTGACTCGAGATTTGCTTACTCAGCTGCACTTTTACCCGGAAACTCCTGTGCAGATATTTCTTCAAACATGCCAACTTACCTGGATAATCAAACTCACACAACACCATTCACAGTGCCTCGCCGCTTGCCGTGTCAACTGGCTTGGTGAAGTCTATAAACTGCGACTTGAATGGCTGGTGTCGCTCACTGCACCTCTACCGCGAATGACGAGTCGCAAGCAGCATATCGATGGTGCAGCGACCCGAACGGAATCCACATTGCTCTTCCGCCACGTTTGGTTCTACGAGCTGTGTGACAAGGCGGTTGAGAACCATTTCGGTCATCACCACCCCAACACTACCCTACAAGTTGTGGTAACGTTAGTTCGTGGCATAGTACTTGCTCCCCTTGCCCTCAAACAGTGGCAGCACAAGGGCGACCTTCAGTCACCTGGTACCTCATCTTCAAACCACGCACGTTGCATTAATTGGTGTAAAACGGCATCCGGGACCACAGCTTCGGTTAATACCTTTATACGTTTCATCATATACCATCAGTTATCATTTCATTTGAAATGGAAACTCCGTGGGCATGCGTAATATGGCAGTCGTTGAATTATTACGTAAGGTAGAACATGTATGCGGGATTCAGCTGCTAGCAACCGTTTGTACCGTCATCAGATTTTCCGCCCGCTAGTTTTACTTTTTTCTATTATTCCTGATTGCGATACTTCCAAAAATTCGTAGTCAAAGTACAGTATGTTGCAAATCAACTCTACGTATGCATAGCGCGCACTTTATTTTAATCCTTAACGCGCAACGGAACGTCAAATAAAAGTTAGTATACGTGTTTTCGGGACAACCAACAGCTACCTTCGCGGCTGTTCCATTCCACGTGCGTCAGCATCCCTGGTGCTTTTCGCTGCATTAAAATTACACCGCTATTCTCAGCAGTCCCGACATTAACGATAGCAATATTAGTTTCATTTCAAATCTCTGTCTGACCATCTGCATGTCGTGACTGATTGTGAGGGAGTTTCCGCAACTTGATGGAACAGTTATACCTTTATTTTTCGTTGCTTTGAAAATTGCGACCGCATTCCACGCTGGAATATGCTTGTATTCATCGACTTGACCAAAATCACAGCTGAACAACTCAAAATATCAAGTAACGAAAACAGACATATAGGTGCCGTTATATAACTATGAAGAACCCATTCCCCAGCAGTTTTCTCAAGCATACTCAAGTCTCTTCATCAGCCAACACAATGGATGTGTGATCTTGATTTTATCATACAGTTCAGCAATGATATATCGCACACAAGTACCTGCTTTCATGGCAACTACACGTGCTGGATTGAATTCCATCCAATTTTATGCTAGGAGACATCGGTTGTGAAAAACTACTTTGTACCTTTTGATCTATCCCTGTGCAGTAGCAGTCCCTCGCACCGTCGAGAAACAAAAGATTTATGTACATATTTATTGAAAGCCTCTATGGGGTGGGCAGTCGTTCTCCAAAAGATGAAGCAGATTATGATGGAGTATGAATTAACAGAAGCACATTTCCGCCAGTGTCCCTCAATCGCTTTCTCGGTCCAGTAGAAAGACACTATTGGCAAATTTTATGGCACCATGGCTACACAAATAGACCACAAATAGTAACCTAATTGTTGTGTGGTATCTATGCTCTTGAATACGTTAACATTCCAATGAATGATTGCAGTTGTGTAGTCTGATTTCATCTTGTAAGAAATAACCCGTTGTTTGTTTTATTCATACGCTCACCGCTCAAATTCTCAAGCCTAATGAAGTGATTCACTAAACTTCATAAAACGCACCGTGATGAGCGTCGTTTTCGAAATGCTGGGTAGCATTCGTAAGGAGCCTGGTTGCGATTAGCCGTAAAAAACATTTGGGAATCGGTCATTGACGTAATGCAATTATGGCGAACCATTCGGTTGAACATCTTAATGTCGTCTGTCTCCAGCTACTGTGACCTTTAAATAAACAACTGCGTAGCAAATGGAGATCCGATAACACCACGCAGTGAACGTGATTCTTCACATAACAGCCAGGGGCTGGCAGAATACATTATATGTACAATCTTGCCGTGGGTTTTGACAGCCGCATCAAAATTAGTAGGTCTCAGGACGTTTGTTCATTATTATGTAAATAGTAAACATCACTTGCCAAAATGTTGCCGTGAATTAGCTGGGAATTATGTTGCTGCGTTATTACTGCCATGACCAAAGAATTTCGCTCCTTTATGCTCTCGATTCCACAAGAGAAAATTTGTGCACATATTTAGTGTTAGCTTACAATCAAAGAACATCAAGGGGCAGTTGTAACTCAGTTACTGAGTACTGATTACATTGGCTAACAACTGCAACGAACATTGGCGAGAAAGCCTGCTCAACCATTAATGGAGTTTGTCTTTGGCATCAAATTACGACGACGGTAGAACATCTGCCAATCATCCCCTGTTAAATAGCAAGTATCACAAAATTTATTCCTATTCAACGGGACAATTGCACTCCTTAGCCAACTCCTGGTCATGGCGCAGGAATTCCTGGTATTTCGAAAACAACTTTATAAACAGTACGTTCTAGTGAAACTAGTATGCTATTCTATTTGTCTGAAGTGGTAATATTTCTTTGAGATAAAACACATTTTAACTGATCTGTACTAGCGACTAGAAGTCAAGCACGGTTGAAAAGTGATTTTTGGATAAAAATTATTGCTGTTTTGGCGGGCAATTTCTGACCCGATGACAAAGAGCTATAAATGTATGCCTCTTTTCCGATTTCTGGGAAAGTGCTAAATACTTGGTGCTGATGAACCTGTGTAGTTCGTCGAACACGCTGAAATTACTCTCTGTATGAGATGGGAATTCTGATCGTTAGGCAACATATCTGTTGCTTGTATTGCTGTGTCCACATAACGCCATCATTTTGCAAAGGACTGCTTGGTGAAACAACCAGTAGAATACGAGTAAACAAGTTACTTACTAGAGGTCCATTACGTCAGCTTCTTACCAGGCACATTGACACTCAGATATTTCTGCACGCTCAATAACATTGTCGGAACTGGCGCTAAAGTAACTTGCATTAGACAGCACTATTTTAAACGTGTGGCCATGGACAATCATAGAGCACAGCACTACGCAATCAGATGTTAAGGGAGGCTTACACTCAAACCAGCATATATCCCTAAGAATGGGAACTCTGTGATTCACGTACATCGTTTGCGTCCACTGTGGTTTCCGCACTAAGGGTGATATGTTGATGGTCCTGGCACGTTTCAAATACCGGCCTAATCAAAGCATTAGTTGCGAACGTAAGTTCATACTTTGCGACTCGTGGCTCCCTATACCTCTGAACTGAAGCGATGACTTTTTCCATTCAATCGGCTTTATCATGAAAGAGCGTAAATTCGCATTTTGGAGTACACGTTGTGTGATTAGATTGTGACGAGCGGTCTCAATTTAGACCGCACACAACGAGTACTTCAAAATGGCCCTTCCAGCAGTCAATACGTATTGTGCCAAGCGTTGCCCGTCGTGACCTGGTCGCCAAAGGATTAGATGTTTTGGCTACTATTCCAGTGGTCGTGGTTTCGAGGCCTGCTACCTCCACTTGAGGAGATCAACTCACATAGAAATGCGTCGTAATGCGCAATGCTTTCGGGCTGGCAACTCCCAATTTGCATCTACTTCGGCTACGGTCCCACTGATCGAGTGACCAAGGTTTACTTCGAAGTGAATCGCGGTCTACATTGAGGTTGCGCGTGGCAATCCAATCACGCAAAGTTAACACCAAAATGGCCTTCAAAGATCAAGATATTTGCCACTCACCTTACTAAATAGTAAGGTGGGTCGTTTTGTGCTAAATAGATTTTTGATCAAAGCCCAGGTTGAGCCTAAGCTTTCGGAGGATTAGGCTACAGTCTGCCGTACTGTTTAGATTTGTACAATGAGCAATGATATCATTCCACTTTAGTGTTGGTGTCTATTGATAAAACACTGTGACACCACGCGTGTATCTTATGAGATGTCGCTTTTGGTCGATGTTCGGCATTCCACAGGCTGTAGCGCCTTTCTATAACATAAAGCAGATGACTATCTGGCGGTATAATTCGGATGTTAGTGTTCGTAGTTCCACATAACACGACACCGATCAGGTCGGAGCTCCAGGTCTACAAAACATCAAAGCCATATTATATTTCCGACAGAATGGTGACAAACTGCCCCTTCACTATCACAGAAGCAGACGCAAAGACCCCTCTGAAACGAACGTATCCTCGGTTCCTTCCATAGCAGACCAGGTTGCACTCAACAACTTAGGAACAGGTAGAGTTGAATTTAAGCACGTGTCTGAACTTGACCTCTTTCATCTTTTGTATTGCTCATCATCATGGCTGCTGCAATTGGGGCCAAGGAAGCTTGGTGACTGGTGCTCCATAGCCATTAGCGTGATAAGAAAACCTTACTACCTCTGGTCCTTAGCAAGCACAGCACTTAGTATATTTCAGTCATCTACGAGGTACACGCAGTAATGAGAAATCAGTCCAAATCCAGCCAACCATTAGGCGCTGGTAGATCTGGTAAGGAAACAGCTTCTGACGCGCACAAATTCCTACGCATAAAGAGTGGTTTATTAAAAGCTGCAAAAGATTCCAAACGATTCGTCGACCACTACTGTTGCGGGTCCGTCAAAAATCCCCGCAAGAAACGCGCAAGTAACTCCGGCATAATGGCTGTGGGAAGCGGAGTCCAATTTTTCCCCACAACGCAGCAGTGTTCAGCCACTCCGAGGCGCGTCCCAAGTGCGAACCTTTTGACAATGGTCATTTGCAAACTACCACCTCTGCGTGGTGACTTTTTTCCCAAACTTAATAACCCATAGCACTGGCTGTGATTGCCCTTTGTCGGTCGTAAAAGAGCCTACAGAGGACCACTTGCCTTTTTTTCTTCGCCTCAGTTGGGAGTCGGTCGGGTCACGTAATTGCGTGTGAGTCGTTAGCTGGCCATCCTTCGCGTCTAAGTCATTAGGGCGCGTCTATCGTACCCCCTTCCGTGTGCGCCCCTTCCGAGGGGTCAGCGTCTATTCGAATACTTGCGGCTAGGATCGGTCACACGCTCGCTCAGTTTTCCGTCTCACCCAGCTAAGCTAGCGTCGTCAGGTTAGCGCAACTCCGTTCGATTGGCCAGCGTTACAAGTCGTCATCGTAGGTGTGCTCCAACCGGGCCAGCGACAATCTTATCAGGCGTTACGTAATCGGAACAGAGGCGGCGTTCCCTCAATTATAACAGCGGCGACGACTAAGGCAATCTACGCAATCTATAACAGTGGCGACAGAGTTGACGAACCATGACTGACGAATACGCAGATTTAAAATTGATGCTGCAGCAACAGCTTAAGTTGATGTCCGTTTTAACCGAAAAACTCTCCAGTTCTTCCCTTCATGCAGGTCCGAGCGCCAATTCTCAGTCAATTGACCATGTGGTTAGCGGCATCAGCGAATTCCTGTACGACGCCAAGGCCGGGGTAACGTCCGAATCCTGGTACAAGCGGTACGAGGACCTGTTCACCGTTGACTTGGCTTGCCAGGACGACGCGTGGAAGGTCCGGCTGCTTCTTCGCAAACTTGGTACGCTCGAACACCAGCGCTACACCAATTTCATCTTGCCGAGGAACCCACGCGACGTTACCTTTGACGAGACGGTCCGAACGTTGTCACAGATTGTTGGCGAGCAGTCCTCTCTGTTCAATGCTCGTTATCAGTGTCTGCAGCTGGCCAAACGTGATGCCGACGACTTCATCACGTACGCGGGCGTGGTCAACCATGAATTCAAACGTTTTCAACTTGGCTCGCTCACCGAGGACCAATTCAAATGCCTGATCTTTGTCTCTGGCCTCCAATCTCCACACGATGCTGATATCCGGACGCACCTCCTGTCCAAGCTACAACAGGATGGATCAGTCACACTCCAGAACCTTGCCGAGGAGTGTCAAACGCTGCTCAATCTGAAGCACGATTCTGCCATGATCCAGAACGCCGCCGCACCTGGTATGGTCCAGGCAGTCACAGCACCGAGGGCGCAATCGTCCCCGCGCCCCACCCAATCCGACCGAGCGAAGTCCCCACCCTACGCGTGCCGCTTCTGTGGTGCCTGGCATTTCCACCGCGATTGCAAGTTCCGCCAACATCGTTGTCAACGTTGTGGCAGGGTGGGGCACCGGGATGGTTACTGCCATCCTCCATCTCCCAAGGGGGCCAAAACTGGGCTGGCTCCCACCCGCGATCCAAAGAAGAGGTCCCGACCCAGACGCACACCCAAACCTGGTCCGGTTGGCAGCTCCCTGAGCCTGCTGGCCACGTTCCAAATCCACGCTGCGGATCGGAGAAAGTTCGTTGACGTCTTGATCAATGGTCAGTCGGTCCGATTGCAGTTGGACACTGCGTCGGACATCACAATCATCTCCGAGGATCTCTGGCGATCCCTTGGCAAGCCACCTTTCGAACCAACCTCCCAATCTGCCACCAGCGCCTGTGGTGGTCGCGTGCAGCTAACTGGGCAGCTGCACTGCTCCGTCTGCTTCCGGGGCGCCACGTTCAGCGCGATCTGCTACATCACAAAGGCAAAGCTCAACCTGCTTGGTCTCGACTGGCTCGAAACCCTTGGCTTGGCCGATCTTCCTCTTCGGGCCATCTGCAATGCGGTACATTCTCCGAAAGTACCAAACGATCGAACCGCCGACATCATCAGACAGTTCACCCCGGTATTCCAGGATGGTCTTGACCGCTGTAATTTCCCAGTTTAACTGTTTCCCCTATCATCTGACGTCCTTGTCCTTGTACATAGCTAGCAATAGCTTTCAACCATAGCTTACAGTTATCTGCTTCATAATTGTAGCTCCGGACGATATTTATGGAAAAGAAATTTCTTCGCAATTGTTCTCTTTATGTCTGAATGGGCATAATTTGCGAGTATAAGGATCTCTATAGTACTGCTTCTCACAGCTGGATCCTCAGATGCCCAGGGCGTAAGTGGACTACTTTCAGGGAATCCGCGTGAGCTCTCAAAGTGTTACAATTCTATTAGGAAATTTTATGGCCGCGATCAGTCTATTTCACAAATTTATGACAAACATGCTGTGAAAATTTTTAAATCAAATCTAACGGTTTACATTATAGCGTTGTGCATTGCCCATGGAAACGTACCTCTTCCAAGGAGGAAGTTTGTTTTGGCTGGGAGTTAAAATGTGAGCGAACGAGGCTTTCCAAGTTCAGAAAGTTCGTGTGTTAATTTCACCGTGATGCCATGGGCAGTGGCTGGATGGGTCATTCTACTTCCGCTCAGGCTCACACAAACTAGTCTATGTCCCTCGAGGGGCAGCGAGAAGTATGCCATATGATAGGGCTCAGGTTTGCAATCATTTCAAGTGTTACTAACCTCCGAAAAATAAGCACACCGGAAGGAGAAGCCCGTTTTCAGTATCGCGTCCATGGAAGCTCAGAAGTAAAGCGTGGATATTTCTGTGTTTAACGAATGTGCTCAGCCGATTCTGCGAACTCCAGGGAAACTACATCAACGACGTTACAAAAGGGCGGCACTTTCGTTCACTATGAGATTTCTTTCAAAGTCCAACTTATCATAGTAACCAAATTCCTGGTGTGTTTTGGACTCTTGTGTTTAATTATTTATCTCCATTGTGGTCGTTAGACATGTAACCTCAACAGGGACCATGAAATGAAGAATGGAATACTGCTAAATGTTTCACAGGAATATTCTTCGTCGAATTCAGATGTAGTAGTAGTTGGGCCATCCAATGTGCATTCTGAGCATGCAGCAAATGAGATGTGCGATGTTTCTGTACTACCTGATGTGATGCAATATAAGTCCTTGCCAATCGGATCGTCTGTAACAGTGGGTAAGAGGCGGATATACAACAACATTTATCTTCGTCTTGAATTTAAATAGTCCAAAAATTGTCCACAAGATGACTTGCGTAACAAAGTTCTTCTGAACATGATGCCTATTAAAATGCAACGACATTTTGAAAAATCCATACGGACTGTAAAGACAGAAAAAGGTACTTACAACGCATGCGAGATGAATTATTGAACACCCAAACGTACATGCTTCACGCGTCACAGACTGCAAAAAAAAGCTACGGAAGCATCTTACATCGTTAGTTATCGTAATGCGCTGACAGCAGAACCGAGAAACGTATCCGGCCAAGCATACAAAATGCATGGAGATGACCTAAGACTCTTCCTTTCAAAAAGCTTTCCACAGACTGTGTGATTTCTGATGCAAAGCGAACGATGTGTACCTTGTCATGATAGACAGCTACCGCGGTGCTTCTCCCATTTGTCACAACTTAGCTGTGTGAGATTGCATTCTCGCGTTATATCTATACAAAGCAAAATACCGAAACACACCTGAAGCGAAACGAGATCCGAGGTTACAGCTTTCCTCAATAACATCTAGTATCAAACAAGTCAGCGCTGCATGTCGGAACGAATATTATCCAAGATATTAAGTCTTAATGTAGTTGCATTTGCATGTAAGTTCAACAGCCTTCACTTTTGCCAACATAAATGAATAACCGTGTAAATTCAGTGTACAGCGATGAACTCCACCTCATTCTTATGTTATTAAAGCCTAGTTCCGTGGATAAGGAAACCTCAGGGGTCTTTCGTGCTGGGTTACACTACAAAGGGCGCACGTGCCGAAAAGTGAGAACACTGCTCTATAGTGACACACGGCATCCTGTTGGCCGACGGTGTCTGACCAATGAGGAAGCTACTTCTCGGTGCGTGTGTGTAACTCAGCCAAATTTTGAAACGCACCAACTTGAAAATGCTTATGAACCAAGTTGAAAATGCTTACGAACCAAGTTGTAAATGCTTACGAATTAATTTGCTTCCTCTATTAACCAACTTGACTCGGAAATGGTATAGATGTGACGAATTTCCACCCATACGAAAACTGATTACTTCGCATCGCATAAAGTATTGACGATGTCACATCAGAAAGCCCACGGCCGATATAAATGCCCCGCCACGTGGGAATACCGGAGCCACATAAGCAGGATTTAAACAAATTGATTTTATCATGTACTGCTGCTGTCTTTACGTGTCTAGGAACCATGAATGTATGTTGCCGCCGATGTCAACTTAGGGATGTGAACACATCAGGAATACCGTTGCCAAGGCGTATCCGAAAGGACTGCTGTATCGGGTAAAGGAAACCCGCTTGTAGAAGCGACAGGCGCAGATGGAGTCTGGCTGACCGACAACAAGCACACGGTGCTGTAGTACCTGCGGTCCCGTGTGCCTCAGCCAAGCTGGACTAGTGAGTCACCAATGTAAGCAAGTTGGCCCGAGATCAAGGAATCAACAATTTGGGTGAATAGGTTAAGCTCAGCGCGGTGCTTGGTGAGTACGCCGACTCCGATTCTATTTACTTAGCTGGGCAAACCATGCGGTCGATGAGGCGCATGTGTCACATAATCGCTGCAGTTTGTCTATACAAGTACCTAGGCGTTTAATTTTTGCATTTTCTGTTCGTTGTTCGTTATCCCCTTGCGGTTGCGGTCGAGGTGAATATAGTGAAGGTGCATACTAAGCAAATACCGCCATTTTGACCATGGCGGCTCTAGCAGATATTTGCTTGCTGCTGGGAGAAACGTAGTGCACGGTCTTCTTGACGGTGCTAAGCCCAAAGGGTGGTGCCATATAGTGCAGAGCCAGCTGCGGCCCAACCATCACCTTGTGAACGTCTGGTACGCAGGTATCCCTGTTAAGCAAATAAATAATGTGTGGTTTGAAGTATTGTGGGTCCGCTCCGAATCATCTATGGTTTTCAACTACATGCCTCCCAGTCTTGTTCATTCAAGTTGTCACTTGATATGGGGTGTGTAGATGTGTGGCGCAGCGCGAGGCACACACGGTCCCTCGATAACGCATGCGTTCTTTGGCTGTTCGGAAGCTTGGTAAGAGAGAAATCCCGTACTACATGCCACCAGACCAATTAGCCCCTTATTACAGGTTTCTGTGGATTTATTTTAACAAGCGTGACAGACGGTGTGAATAAGGAGTATCCTTCAAATGGTGTGTACATCCTAACGTTATTCAACTGGCTTTCATAAGGTGTTTGAAGGAGCTTCACAGGTACATTAGTCTGTAAGCATAGCCGACTTTCACTGGGGCCGGATTTTTCACCATGATAGACTTGAATGCGTTGGCGGTAAACTTTTGTGGGGGATCAGTGTTCCATTTGGAGCCACAACGAATTACATTGGACAGATCTGGCCTCGTTACTTCCGTCACCTTTTTCAACGGTTATAGCCGCTTTGTTTCCGTTGAAGTACTAAGCAAGATAGCCCAGTGTTGCACCAAAAATTCGGAATACTGCAACTTTGCTTTGCATGGATGTAGTCACGCAACCTGTTATTTTTACTATCTTAATATTTTATGGTGCCAGCTGTAGGGCAGCGTTTCCGCAACTGGAATAACATGTTATGCAACCCGTATGACATCGTTTTGCGGTAGCAAGTAGAGCGTTTTCATATGACCGCAACCAAGCCCATTGCCTTATTTAACTATTGTATACTTCACAATCTAATTAAGAGTCTGTAATGAGCGACGGATTGCGTTAGCCGAAATGCTGTTATCTTAAGGCCACAGTAAATGATATAAACACACAGTTGCTACCTCAATTAGATACAAGTAGTTTGCAGAACTAACCCTAGTGAAGTAGTGACAAACCGCTGCAACCAGGAGTATGGCCGCATTTGTGCATTATTTAGGTTAGAAATCCGTGAGAATATTTGTAGCTCGGGATGCGGATGAGGGTAGGCGGGTGTTCTCCAAGCTGGCTGATTTCGTTGCAAACGTTTCATCGTCAGACTAGACGACATCATCAGTCCGGTTTATGCGGGCCTCTGGCAGATCCAAGTGATTATTGATCACTTGATTCGAACGTCAAGGGTCGATTGGTCCACGTGAACTGACCGCGTAGTCAGCTCTCCCGTACTCTTGACTAGAGTCCGCCTCAATGAGGTTGCTTCGTCCAGTTGATCTGGGGCGGACTATTCTTTTGACCCTCAGTGTCTCATAGGCAGTGTCTAGATCTAAGTGCCTGTTGATTGAGTTCTCTCCCGAGTACCAAGCCTCGATGAACTCGCGTGCTTTTCGACTTTTTGCTCTGCCTATGATCATGAGATTCTCCAAATCAAATTGATGATTCTCAGCGTTCATATGTACCGACATCAGAGAGTTCTGATCATGTCGGCGGATGCATAGCGCGTGGAACGTGCGCTATATATTTGGTAGGCGACTAGGCGGCCAACCAAAAGTAGTGGGTAGAAGACACAAAAGTAAACTAGGGAAGAAGTTTATTGGACGGGAGGAGCGTTAGCTAATGCTAAAAATAGGGCACCCGGAGAGAGCTAGCTAGGGAGAATGTCGTTGGTGTCGAGAGCGTTGTCGGAGCGTCGTTCGCAGTCGAGCCGCGCGCCAAAGGCGGAGATCGTTTTCTGGTTTCCAACAAACGGGAACAACGTTCCAACAGGCAAACCGAATGGTTCCCTAATACATAAGAAAGCTATAATTTGAATATTTTAGAATAGTTTACACAGTCATACGGGGGAATCTCCAGGTCGCTACAGATGACTAGGCTATGCTCATGTAGCCTAGTGCCGAGCTTTCTTCCAGTCTGGCGCACATAGTATTTGTTCCAATTTTTGTAGTGGATTTCGTAAATCACGGATGCTGATCACTGATGCACATAAACGAAGGCAAAAAGATCTCCGAACGATTGACGTCCAAAAGGAGTTATGCTTATCCAACCTCGGCCTAGAATTGACTAAAGCGCTTGAAAAGGTGATATCCATCAAAACGCACAACACCAAGCTCCACACAAAGCAGAAACTGGAAAAGAAAGTAGAGTGAATTTCAAAACCCAGTGCAGTGAATCAAGATGATGCATGGATTAAAAATTCATCCAAACGAACCCTGTCGGATGTAGAAAAAGCAGTAGTTGTTCGTGGCATGCAATTCAACCACCAAGACTCCAATCCCATCAGTTTCCTCGCAGAGCTTGAGACAACACTGAGCTAATGTAACATCACAGCTGAAGCCCAACACACGATCAGGCGCAGTATAATTCCGGCCCTGAGACACAAGAGTGAAACCAACAAGTTCAACACAACTGAAAAAAGCGTTGAGAAACCTTAGGAAAGCTAAAGATATTGTTGTCCTGCCGGCTGATAAAGGAAGTCTCACCGTTGTAATGGACAAATCGGATAATACGAAGAAAGCGCAAGAAATTCTCCAAGATGTGAACAGCTATCAACCGATCAACGAAGATCCCACAAAACGATTGGAAAGCATAATCAAACCCACCCTACAAAATCTGGAACAAATGGGACAGATTACAAAATTAGAACACAGCAAGATGAAACCAGAGGATTCGGTGTTACCGCGATTCTACGGCCTGCCAAAATTTCACAAAAGTGGAGTCCCCCTCCGCCCTATCGTGTCGTTAACTGGAGCTCCGATTTACAAACTTTCTAAGGAACTCTGGAAGATATTGAAGCACCTGATCTCTGGCTCGGAACATTCCATACAACCTGCAGAACAATTCCTGGCTAAGCTCAGGGAAACTATAATAGAAGAGGACGAAATCATGGTTTCCTTTGATGTAACAGCTCTGTTCACTTCAATCAACACCAATCTGACGAAGCAAACGATGTCAAGACTACTAGACCCACACGGATCTTCAGACACGAACAATAAAATAGATGACATTCACATGATGGAGTTGTTGGATTTATGCCTCACGACACACTTTAGTTACAACGGCCAAATCTACGAACAAATAACAGGCACGCCAGTGGGTTCACCGATCTCTGGACTAGTGGCCGAAGCAGTGATGCAGGCACTGGAAGAAACCGCACTCCCATCGCAAAACCTAAACTCTGGCTACTCTACGTGGACGATACTTTTGTCATCCTAAAGCGCTCAAAAGTGGAAGAAACACATCAGTTAATAAACAACACGTTTGCTGGTATCCGTTTCACTAACGAAGAAGAGAGCAATTGTCAGTTACCATTCTTGGATGTTTTAGTGAAAAGACATGCTGCTGGACAACTGGAGACCACAGTTTATCGGAAAACGACACATACGGACCAAATCTTGAATTATCGCAGCAACCATCCAACAGTCTACAAGCGCAGCTGCGTAACAACTCTATTTAAAAGAGCACAGACCCATTGCAGCATCCCACAGCTGCGAAAAGCGGAGGAAGATCATCTCTTCGAAATGTTTGCACGGAATGGGTATCCTAGAAATTTCATTCTACGTTGTTTAACACCAATACAACGACCGACACGAGAACAAACATCAGAAAGGGATAAAAGGACTATTACTCTACCATATACCAATGGCATCTCTGAGATGGTGGTGAGACTCCTACGACGTTTCGGAATCAGAGTTGCTTACGAGCCGACGGAAACCACCAGAGATAACCTCTTCAATGGCAAGGACCGGCTTGGCATAGAAGAACCAAGTGGTGTGATTTACAAAATCCACTGCAAAAATTGGAACAAATACTATATGCGCCAGACAGGAAGAAAGCTCGGCACTAGGCTACATGAGCATAGCCTAGCCATCCGCCGACATGATCAGAACTCTCTGATGTCGGTACATATGAACGCTGAGAATCATCAATTTGATTTGGAGAATCTCATGATCATAGGCAGAGCAAAAAGTCGAAAAGCACGCGAGTTCATCGAGGCTTGGTACTCGGGAGAGAACTCAATCAACAGGCACTTAGATCTAGACACTGCCTATGAGACACTGAGGGTCAAAAGAATAGTCCGCCCCAGATCAACTGGACGAAGCAACCTCATTGAGGCGGACTCTAGTCAAGAGTACGGGAGAGCTGACTACGCGGTCAGTTCACGTGGACCAATCGACCCTTGACGTTCGAATCAAGTGATCAATAATCACTTGGATCTGCCAGAGGCCCGCATAAACCGGACTGATGATGTCGTCTAGTCTGACGATGAAACGTTTGCAACGAAATCAGCCAGCTTGGAGAACACCCGCCTACCCTCATTATTTAGGATGCCATTCCCAAGAATAAATGAGCACAGTTAAGGCTAGTTCCCTTGAAAAGCCTGCTTGTAGCCCGTGGCCCAAGCAGTGTGATTAACATTCCGTAGATGATAGAACTTGCGAGGGAACCTCGAATGGATTTAACTATACTTCCAGAGAACTTGCTTGTCATTGCTCTGTCACGTGACCGTTGCTATCGCTGCAGACATGTGTTAGGTGTCGGCCACTCATGGCAATGCACTCAACGACTACATTCCTTAATGGTTTACACTCAACCGTCAATAGCATGACTACGACTCTGACCCAGGATTATTAGTGTCAACCAAAACTTAGCCGTGGTGTCGTAACAACTGCACTGTTTATCCTAAATAAATTTCCACCCATAGTTACTTCACAATCACCACACATTGCCTGAAAATCAGGTATTGGTTGGACCCATACATTTTCTTAGTGTCCATTCAGATAGTGCCCTGTTGCCTCAACCTTAGTGATGCTTCTGAGTGGTCCTTCTGCCTCTCAAAGAAATTAAAGTGCTGCTCGCGAAGTTCAGCGATCAAGACTAATTGCATTACTTACAAGATGTAGGGGCCACCATTCAGACAAACCCATCTGTACCTGTAATCAAAACGATACCGGCTGCGAAATATGACGTTGGGAAGCAGGAACACTGAAACCCATGTCACCTCAAACTGAGTTGCTATCTTAAGACAGCAAGAAGAAAAAACATTTATGCGAAATAACCTGAATTCAAATTACTTCGTGTCTTCTCATTCAGCCGCTTACAGACAAATCGTGGAAAGAGTAAAGGAATGCAATTGCGGTAGCATTTACATTTGCCGAATCGAGAGAAATCTATCAACTAGCATCGTGGAACATGTTCCACAAAACCTGGCAAATAGTGAACCTAAACTCCCTGCCATCTCCATCGCTCAGCATCTGCTCGATTGTACCTTTTGCGAAAACGCACGTGACGCATTCAAGGTTATCAGCAGACAAAACAACATCAGCATGCTTCGTTTCGCTGAAGCCTCTGCCATCTGGCGAATGAAACCTAACCTTTGCAAACAGGTCGACCATGTGGCCAGTCTTGCCTTGCCCTGATAAGACGAAGGCAATGACCCTGATTTCCTCAATATTTTATTGATTTCTTTATTGAACCTTTTTCAATTGCATTCCTTTACTCTTTCTACGATTTTTCTGTAAGCGGCTGAATGAGAAGACACGAAATAATCTGAATTCAGGTTATCCCGCATAAATGTTGTTCGTTCTTGCTATCTTAAAATTTCTGAAGGGAAAGGCTACGTGAAATTCGTAAAGAAACGCCTCCCTTCTGACAAGTTCCGTTCACTGGATAAACTAGTGCCTTTACTTAGTTCTAATTCGCGAGAAGCTGCACGATGCTTATAAGGAATGCACAAGGGTGTCCATGTATCCGCATCGGTTTGTCAAAGCACTGAGGAATGACCATCTGCATGTTAATTCTTGGAATTTGCGACCATACACGAAGCTTCAGATTGAGGCTTCTGTGCATCAAATCACACAGCTGAAAGCCAGTTTTGGACGCTTTGAACCTCTCTTGAATAGTCTCAATCTGGTTTGTCGCGCGAAATTGTATACTTTCCTGCGGGAGATTCAAGTCAAAACGAGATTGGCAACAAAACAGCAAATTTTGAGCTCTTTGTCTGTTGAGCGTTTGTATGACCAAGTTCCGCTTAACCCGCAGAAATATGTTCTGAACTTGTCCCACATACCGCTTAGTCACCACGAAATTGAAGCGCTATCGCTGGGTTTCAGCTTCTCTTTTCCCCCTGGTAAATGTGATCGGATAGGGGTTGTAGCACAGTTTGAACACCTACAAGAGCAACTTTCTGATCTAACTCCGTCAACCGCAGACGCGAGTAGTTGGTTTAAAGCCAAGGCGGTGGACTTGGCTAACCAATTTTGCATCACAGAGGCAGAAATATCATGTTTTCTCACGAAGGAACATTTTGATTCATGGCAACAGCTGCGCAGAAATGAGAATGTTGTGTTACTGAGACCTGATAAAGGTTCTGGCGTTGTCCTCGTGAGTAAAAATGATTATCTTCAAAAGATGCAATCGGTGCTTACGAAGGATGGTAGATTCGTTAGAGATCTGACAGGGAAAGACGGAATGGAAAAGGTAGAGAAATTGATGGCGCGTGAGCTGCGAACACCACACAAAGAGGGACTAATTAATGCAAAAACTATGGCGGAACTCCGCCCCCGAGGCTCAATGACTTCCACGTAGGTATGGATTGCCAAAAGTACACAAAGAAGGGGTTCCATTGCGTTCTATTCTCTCAATGGTTGCGGCGCCGCACCAGAAACTGGCACGATAGTTGGTAAAGCGACTCGAGCCTGTATGTGCTGAGCTAGCGGTGCAGTCTAAAAGACAATTTTGAGTTCGTTGACAAAGTTCGACACTTGAATTTTCAAGATAAGCACATGATATCATTTGATCTATGTTCCTTTTTCACGAACGTTCCTTTGGATGAGACATTGAACATCATAAGTAAGCATGCGGACAAAGTTGGCCTGCCTGCATATCGATTGAAGACGTTACTCTACATTTGTACGAAAGACGTCCAATTGGGTTTTAATGGGGATATGTATCGTCAAATTGAAGGCGTGCAATGGGTAGCCCTCTCGGACCGATTGTAGCTGACACCTTTATGGGTCATTTGGAGAGTAACTTATTACGCGATGTCATTGGAGCAACACACTTTTACACGATGTATATCGATGATAGTTTTGTTGTAGTCGACACCGTCCAACAAGCGAAAGTCCTTTTGGAAACATTAAACAAATGTCGTCCTAACATCAAGTTCACTATGGAAAGTGAATCAGAGGATTCATTTCATTTTCTTGACGTTTCACTTAAAAGAAGAGCAGATGGTCCACTCATAAGATCGATTTGCCGGAAACCGAGCTGGACCGGACAATACCTACATTTCAACAGTTACTGCCCAATGAACTATGAACGATACCTAGTTCGAACTCATTTTGTTAGAGCCCACCGAATGGGCTCTGGAGAGTCAATCGAGGCTGAATTACGAAACATGGAATCTAACCTACGAAATAATGCCTATAATAATAAATTCATTGTCAGGTATGGGAATGATGTTGCTAAGAAAGAAACACGAATGGATGTCCCAAAGAAAAAGGTCTTCATCACGCTACCATACAAAGCGGAACAGAACGACAGAAGATTGTGCTACCGATTATACCAAGCCATTAAAAGGTGCTACTACGCAGCTGAGTTCGTGTTGTTACATCAAACAAAGAAGCTGTTCCATGAATCCAACTTGGATAGACCTCACTCTCAGGTTATCGCCTCATGTGTGTACCAGTTCACCAGTACTTGAGGTCGCATGTACATTGGCCGAATCGAGAGAGGGCTATCAACTAGCATCGTGGAACATGTTCCACAAAACCTGGCAAATAGCGAACCTAAACTCCCTGCCATCTCCATCGCTCAGCATCTGCTCGATTGTACCTTTTGCGAAAACGCACGTGACGCATTCAAGGTTATCAGCAGACAAAACAACATCAGCATGCTTCGTTTCGCTGAAGCCTCTGCCATCTGGCGAATGAAACCTAACCTTTGCAAACAGATCGACCATGTGGCCAGTTTTGCCTTGCCCAGATAAGACGAAGGCAATGACCTTGATTTCCTCAATATTTTATTGAGTTCCTTATTGAACCATTTCCAATTGCATTCCTTTACTCTTTCTACGATTTTTCTGCAAGCGGCTGAATGAGAAGACACGAAATAATCTGAATTCAGGTTATCCCGCATAAATGTTGTTCGTTCTTGTTCTCTTAAAATTTCTGATAGGAAATGGCTGCATGATTTGCTATCTGTTATGCTGTGACTAGCCTGAGCGTGAAAGTTTGGCCGTTACAGATATCTGAGTTTTTGTCTTATTATTATATAGTAGCTACTCTGAATTCAAGCTGATAATCGATGGCGGGGGTATGCAGCGCTTCACGTGATACATGGCTACTGTCTCCGACTTTATACAGATTCACGTTTTTATTCTTAGATTTCCCACAAATCTAAAGCGTTTTATTAACAACACCCTGATGAGCTCATGGTGAAATTCTGTTCGGTGAAATGGAAATCAAATTGGATAGAGCATTCACTGGAACGATTAGCAAGAGAGTTTCTTTGCTCCTGAAATAACTATCCGAAATTCCCCCAATCTATTATTATACGCGTGTGTATGTTCGATGAAGCGAACATAATCCTGTCTGGATTGAACATCAATAAATATGTAGGAGGTATATAGCTTGACAGGAAGAGACGCAGGCTAAATGTGAGGTTTGACAATTATGTGCTGCATAAGTGTATAGTGGAGCAGTTCAAAGTAATTCATAAAAAAGGTTTTCGTGTGTTATCTCACTTAAAAGTAGTACAACGACCAAGCACATAAGATTCGAAAAAAAAGCAGAAGTAGTCAACATAAGATGCAGTTAACCTACAAAAACATAGCACAGAAGCAATAAAATCCATTGTACCAAACTCAAAAGACGTACTAAAATGAGCCGTAGGCAACAGACAGGATTAATTAACATCCAACGATTTAACTGGCCATGTGTTTATATGGCTTGAAAGCAAGTGAGAAAAAATCAAGTTGAAACACTGATAGCCGCTGTCGCAAGCAAACAGGTCCTCATAACTTCACTAAGGTCCCTGTCATTGCAATGACAAAGGAACAACACAAGTACACCTAAGTCTAAATGGAGGATGCACGTAAACCGTGTTAAGTTAATGTGGTCGGGAGCTAGGAGCGGCTGCACTCAGGTGCTGACGTACAACCGGTACTCCGAATTGCTATCTGTCCAATGGCATAAATTGCTTTGCCGGCAGGAGTGAGATGGAACACAGACGCCACATGTGTGCCTACGATCGCAGAGCACACACTGTGCGAAGTGAACGTTAGCCAGACACCACAGCCGCAGTGAATGCGTCATGCCTCGACCGCATGGCAAGACCTAAGGAACGCACGCCGTTTAGCTGTGAGAATTGGACGTGATCCGGATACCACATAGCCACACGGAAAGTGGCATGCTTCGATCGATCGGTAGTCGGCCTACGTGTAGGTGAAAAGCCAGCAAAAGGGTTTTCTGCGAACTGTGTCGCTGTGCTAACAACTGAGAAAAACAGCCTGGTCGTATCTGATGACCGGTCGATGGGAGCCATATTGCTATAGCGAAGAAAGCTGTTGTCGCCTCATGACTGGCTTTCAACAAGCCCGTGAGCTTTACTAAGGCGGCTTTCACTGCTAAAGGGAATCACACGGCCAGGAGCACATTATGAGTTTTACAGTGTTGTTTGCTTTATCGCTTCGATCGCGTGTGTGTCACAGCTGAAAATCCGCCCTTCATGGGTTCATAAAAACAAATTCGTGCTAACACGCGTAGATTGCAGTCTGTCACGACGCTAGGATGGCACCATTAGGCAGCATACTAATTTAGCCATGAATACAACTATTGCCCTCACAGTCAGAAAATTGCTGGTTGTACAAATTGAACAGGCATTCGATGGTGTTTCCCATGTACACTCGAAAATATATATTTATTCACAAATTCAACCATATTTATTTTTAGCATGCTTGTTCATTTCCCAGAATGCGAAACTCCTCTAAAGAAGTCTTGTACAACTGCGGCATACAGCTTGGACATCGAGTAATCACTCTCAACACCCAGGTTGGATTTGGCATAGTCGCTGTAGTGTAACAAGGAAAATGAAGCTCCCAAGCAAACAGGGAGTATAAGGTAACAACATTTCCTCGACGTAGTCTCACAGTTGTGACCGTTGTTGTCAAACATCCTTCGCTACGGAGATATTGCACGACACAGCGAATTACTCCAACAATGCTGTTTGTAGTAAGTTGTGATGTATCTGTTAGTAGCCAGCTGCAGTCCATCTCGATCAGCTGACGTATGAGTTCGTTCGTATGCGCGAACAAATGCGTGCTATGGAGTTGAGAGTAGGCTCCTGGATCGTCGCTTGGTCAGTGCCAGAACAGTTACCATCAGTTCTTTGCCTCTGCCAATGGACTCAGTCGGGAGTATATTGCTTTGTTTTGCAGCGACGTAAAACAGCTGCTAGCGTACGTGAAAATTTGGTACCACGAATGCAGATAGCCCCACAGTTAGGGCAATGGCCAACTTTTACATCCCTCACGAACGCGTTTCTGTTACAGCGGAGCGTGTGTAATTCACGGTGAACCATTAGGGTGTTGCAGTGCGATAGTGTAGCATGTGGTTCCTAAGCTAGTTACTTTTATAGGAGGTAATAATTGAAGGCATCTGGAGGTTTGTACGTGCGCACCCCTGTAGCGCTCATGGAATTGCATTAAAAGCGATGGAAATTATTTAGCTATGAATGAGGGAAGGCTGCTGCCATTTTTTGCTAAGCGTCCGAATTTAATCTCAGTTGGGTCTGACTTTAGGCGCTCAGTGTAATATTGCAGCCGGAACCACCTTTTAATGTGTAATCATTTTCCATTACGTTTAATGTGTATTTCGAACGCTGAATTGTTGTGCATGGACATCCTCTTGCACGCCATAGGGGACTAAACTCTGGCGCTCAGAAAAATATCGCCTCAGCATCCTCCATTTGCGGACAACAATTTTCCTTGATTTGTAACACTTTTCGACTACTAGTACAGGTGTGCTACGAAGGCAATCTTCGGTGCTCTAAATTACACCTATGAGCAATAACATGGGCCAAGGGCGTGCTTGCAATTCGTCGCTTGCGTGAACTCTTCACCAGGTCGCTTCCCTTACAAAGGCGTTCGTCATGACTGCTATCAGTAAGTTCCTGACAAATTCCGTCAAGGACTTTCCGCCCAGTTGCCCGAAATAGGCCGCCTGAAATATCATACATGAATTCTGTCCTCAATAAGTTCTCCAACTTCGCGTTCCCCCAGTCGCATGTTAAGCGTAAGGAGCTCATCGACTGAGTCCATTGGCAGAGGCAAAGAACTGATGGTAACTGTCCTGGCACTGACCAAGTAACGATCCAGGAGCCTTCACTCAACTCCATAGCACGCATTTGTTCGCGCATACGAACGAACTCATACGTCAGCTGATCGAGATGGACTGCAGCTGGCTACTAACAGATACATCACAACTTACTACAAACAGCATTGTTGGAGTAATTCGCTGTGTCGTGCAATATCTCCGTAGCGAAGGATGTTTGACAACAACGGTCACAACTGTGAGACTACGTCGAGGAAATGTTGTTACCTTATACTCCCTGTTTGCTTGGGAGCTTCATTTTCCTTGTTACACTACAGCGACTATGCCAAATCCAACCTGGGTGTTGAGAGTGATTACTCGATGTCCAAGCTGTATGCCGCAGTTGTACAAGACTTCTTTAGAGGAGTTTCGCATTCTGGGAAATGAACAAGCATGCTAAAAATAAATATGGTTGAATTTGTGAATAAATATATATTTTCGAGTGTACATGGGAAACACCATCGAATGCCTGTTCAATTTGTACAACCAGCAATTTTCTGACTGTGAGGGCAATAGTTGTATTCATGGCTAAATTAGTATGCTGCCTAATGGTGCCATCCTAGCGTCGTGACAGACTGCAATCTACGCGTGTTAGCACGAATTTGTTTTTATGAACCCATGAAGGGCGGATTTTCAGCTGTGACACACACGCGATCGAAGCGATAAAGCAAACAACACTGTAAACTCATAATGTGCTCCTGGCCGTGTGATTCCCTTTAGCAGTGAAAGCCGCCTTAGTAAAGCTCACGGGCTTGTTGAAAGCCAGTCATGAGGCGACAACAGCTTTCTTCGCTATAGCAATATGGCTCCCATCGACCGGTCATCAGATACGACCAGGCTGTTTTTCTCAGTTGTTAGCACAGCGACACAGTTCGCAGAAAACCCTTTTGCTGGCTTTTCACCTACACGTAGGCCGACTACCGATCGATCGAAGCATGCCACTTTCCGTGTGGCTATGTGGTATCCGGATCACGTCCAATTCTCACAGCTAAACGGCGTGCGTTCCTTAGGTCTTGCCATGCGGTCGAGGCATGACGCATTCACTGCGGCTGTGGTGTCTGGCTAACGTTCACTTCGCACAGTGTGTGCTCTGCGATCGTAGGCACACATGTGGCGTCTGTGTTCCATCTCACTCCTGCCGGCAAAGCAATTTATGCCATTGGACAGATAGCAATTCGGAGTACCGGTTGTACGTCAGCACCTGAGTGCAGCCGCTCCTAGCTCTCGACCACATTAACATAATTCCCTGGAGCAACCCAACCACCCAGCGGATTTTCTAATTCTATTTTTTTCTATTCATTGTATCTGAATTACTTGAGGACCTATGTGTCATAACTTTTGGCGTCCGCTGTTCACCACTGTTCTCTTGTTTTTAACGCAGTTCAGGCTATTTCTACTTGAGATGTCTAATCCTGGTGAACCTGCGGCTGTGGGTTGCCAGTTTTTGGATCTGCAACACCAAAATATTTCCATTTTACCTACGGTCCTTCTGATCCGATTGACCGAAGTCCACCTCAAACGAACCGGGTTCTCAAATGAGTTGCTTGTAGCAAGAAAACTACACATCGGATTCTCTAAGTCCAACTTTGAGTTTATTTTCATTTTGACTCATGCTTATGACCGCTGTTGTATTGTTGGCACTCCCGCCATACAGCCCATCTCAGCTTTAGCTTTCTTAAGCTCCGTGCTTTTAGTTTTCGTAATTGAGATTTTGGCATTAAGTCATGCGTAGATGGGCCACTTAGACTGTAAGTTTTAATCCATCACCTCAGGGAACGGCACAGCCGCGGCTCATGAAGAAAGGTGGCATATATATATATATATATATATATATATATATATATACATATATATATGCTTAAAGAACCATCAGGAAAAATAAATGGCTATTGCTTGACTGTTGTCCGCCTCAAATCGTACATATGTTAAATAGAAATCAAATAAGCACCCAAAGTGTTCATAAAAATAGAGATCTCAAATGATAAGTAAAATGGATCAAACAGCTACGAGCGATCGCAATGGAGGAAGATCGATGCGGCGAGTGCCTTCGCAAGAAATTGAAAACGGCCATGGGTACCCTAGTTGTTTCATTTGGGTAAACAGATAAACTTTTACCAATGTAGAGCAAGTGTAGAGAATAGTGCAACAAACTGGGAAACGTTTCCGCCTTACGCACTGCTCACGCTGATCTAGCCTCAGATCCATCTAAAACGGTCAAAAATTTTGTTTCACAATGAGAATTTTCCTGTACCTTGGAAACTTCTTGCTCGTTACTTGTCTTTCAACGAGTTTAACTTCATTGGACAATTGTAGGAATTGGGTTAACAAGGTTTCCAGCAGACCGATTTATTCGCTCGCTCTGACGCAGTGTTGCAGCTGGTTCACTATAAATTAGTATTGTACTGCCAAAAAGTTCCTGCATAGTTGCAACGCGTACGTCTACTTACAAATAATACTCATGCTGTTTCTTAAGTTATAGTGACCATGCTCCCAAACTTTGACTGGTTATTTTTTCTGAAGCTGAGATGATGTATTAGTTTGTAAACGAAAACTAGGTTCATCTTTAATACTTGTGAATATCACCGAGGTTGTGAGTCCTTGCGTAGCCCATCTAGATGTTAGCTCTCACGGGTTTTCTTGATGTGGTACTCAATTCACAAATGGTAATTACTTTGTCTGGATTATCAAAACATGCATTCTTGACTCCCCACTTGACTAGACCTCGGTCGGGCATGTTTAATGGTGCATACGCAACACCATATTCTTGGCCTTTACCTATCCACCCGGAAGGATAATGCATTAGAGTTGCTGCAGATTAGCGTTGCTTGCCGTGGTCGGCATGAACCCCCTTGATTTGCTTCAAATAGATGAGGGAAGTGGATGACACTGAGACAGTTTGGTCTGCAATACCTCATGCCATCAGCTGAATGACGACAATTGAAGTCAAGCCAAGTCAACAATGTGCTTTATGCACCCATGAATGAATATTCAGCTAAAACACACGTTAAGGGCACAACTTAAATTAAATAGAACTATAACAAATGTGTATGGTGCGCCACCAATTTGAAATGGTGGCAGCGGTGATATCATCGATTCAGTCTGGCAATAAGGTCTTGTTTGAGTACATCTTGATCCCTTAGAAAACATGAGAAATAGGGTACAACTGACACACCGTAAGCCCGTGTGCGGAAATACATGGGTTTGTACGTTTGTCTCATTGAATATGTCGTGATACATTCGGACAATACACAATGGAGTGGATGACTGCATCAGTGCATAGCTTCGAAGTCTGTTTTTGCAAGAGTTAACATGATTAGAAACATTGATATCAGTAAACACTAGCGCAAAAATTCTGCTATATCGCGCAAGCTGCTTCAGCGACCTGTAGCTCACTTTGAATTGCCCGTTTAAGAGACCAGGAAGTTGCACTGGTGCGCAATACGTCCAGTACGGTGTTATGTAGGCGACGACAAACCATAAAATCAAGTAACGAGGCACAGCTGAAGACTTTAATCGTGAGACGTAGAATGTTAGTCTTCTGACTTTAGTGAATGTTCCATTCAAGTGCGTTGATCACGTGAGATGTCAACTTAGTGTAACTCCGAGACACGTCACTAATGTACCGGAGTTTAGACTGACACTACCAATACTAAGGTGTGGGTTGTGCGTCAGGAGCGGTTTGTAACCATTTTTTGTACTGCAAAATAATAACATGTTTACACTTTTGGTGCTTTGTGAAAAACAGCGGGATTTGGACCCGGAGCTGAGGTTGTACAAGAAGCATTGCAAGTTGGCCGATGAATACGTTGTGTGATTGTGTACCCGAATGATCACGTCATAAGCATACTTCAACAGGATGGCTTCATTTGAAGCGGGAATGGAGTTAATGTAGAAAATGTAAAAAATAGGAATGGGGAAAAAATAGCGCCCTGAGGAACATCTGCATTTGTGGTGAGTGAGGAAGAGCTTTTTCCCACCAATCTTGGTAAACTGCATACGATTGGCAAAGTAGTCTGTAAACAAAAGTACTAATGAAGTTTGAACTCCGGAAAGTAGCAGATCGTGTAACAGCAATACGCGGTTTTCACGACCGAACGCATTTCTGTAATCTAGGAAGCAGATCCGCGTAGGTTTGTTTGTACGATCGAGGGAGAAAAGCACAGAGTGTACAAGACAGCCTAATGCATCCAAATTGGACCTTGAACTACCATAGGCGAACTGGAGAGGATCACTTGAGTAGGTTTGGATAAGTCTTCTTTCGAGTATGATTCGTGCAAACGTCCTCAAAGCTACACAGATACAACCAATGGGCCGGTACTTAAAGGGTCCTTTTTTGGTACAGGTCTAATGTGGGCGCTTCGCCAACAGTCGACTATCTTGTGTTGATGTAGGCACATGGTGTACAGTTCAGAAAAAGGCTGTGCTAAGACACTAGCACATTTCTTTGGAACTATAGGAGATAGTCCGTCCGGACCGGGCGCTTTGCATGTCCTTATCCGTGTAAATTCCTTGGGAACTGTTATGCCATCTATAGGTGTGGAATGTTGTGGGGAGAGTTGCAACGGTAAAGATGGTAACTGCAATGCTGTGTCATTTATTTGATCACAAAAGTTGCGGTTTTAATTCCTCCACATCGAGAGCAGTGTGTGTGACACTTCTGACGACTCCACTCAGGTTCTTCATCATTTTCCATATTTCTCGGCAAGTATTCTTTCCAAGTATAGTTTGGACATAAATATGGTTGAGGCGGCACATTTCATTTTTATATCAGTCGACAAGGACTTTACTGAAGTGGCACTTTTGCGTCTGTAAGCTTTTTCTTTGAGTCTGCGCAATCTTTCAGGCACAGAGATGAAAATCTACCTGCGCGAATAAAAATGCTTTCCATAGGACAGCAAATATCGAAGCAAAAGTTTAACTAGCTGGTTACATGAAAATGATGAACTGTTGAGAGTTCATTGCCATCATGCGGTAAGCTACACCCGTCTGCTGGATAAGCGCTGTTTGTGCGAGGCGTGTCAAACCGCTAAAAGATGCACGCAAGAAATTAAGATTGCAATTAGCGAAAGAGATGATAGGTTGGATGAAACGTGAGTAGACATGGACAATCAGCTGAAGTTCGTATTTCACGAGAAAGCACAATACTTCCCCGTTCACTGCGAACATATGCCAGAATGTGGTAGTAACCTGTGGGAGAGAATAAGTTGGAAAATTCCAACCTGCAGTATAACAGGTGGTTTTGTGCTGGTTATGTTGAGACAAGTGGCTTGATCAACGCACTGCTGAACAATTAGACAGTTTGTAAGTATGTGGATATAAAAAGATGTTCACAGGCGTGACAGCCCATCTTCTGCAGCCGTATGTACCAAGTGTAGCTGACAGAGACTCGTGATCTGGTGGTCAAGTAGGCGATGCTATTTGTTTCTTGTACCACAATTCGCGGTTCAATAGTATGCTGTACGCATCAACCACGCAAATGGACTCAGACCGTTAAGCCACTACCACCCGTTGTGTGTACCAAAGACTGTGTGTTCGACTCGTATGACTTGCGGCCCAGGCGCCGGCGATGATGTAAGCTTTAAAAGCATGGTTAATCGAATCTCTCCTACTCGTCTTATGCTACTGCAACGGCCTACTCTTAAAAGCTTGAACTAATCTAAGACAAAATGGTCTACTCTAAGACGAACCATAATGTGGCCACTCATTGCAACAACCGCAAATCCAAGTGGAGGCAGTGTACGGCAAGTAAAATTAACCGACCACAAGAAATGCTATCATCCACCGATTTCAGTTTATTTTTTTAAAATTGATGTATCCAGGTATTGCTCTCAGTCGGCAAGTCACTAGTAACTTATTTTGACATTTGCTGTCCATGAGAAACATTGTACACCCATGTAACAGGTTCTCTTCCCATAACGTGAAGCAGCAACGTAGACAAAGGGAGAAAGCCTTAAAAGCGAAGGACAATACATTAGTAAAGTCACAATCTGTTCTTATAAAGGCGAAGTTGCGCTATCTCAACAGCATGTACGTTCCAGATATACTTGGGAATAGTAACTACCGGGAAGTTTGGATGTTGTTAAAACAACTAGGCGGGATTACTCGACGTCCATCAACCTCCGACGTAGATGTGGAGAAACTGAACCATGACTTCTACAATTGCTACAATAATCTGATCTCTGAAGCAACCTTTGCCCAGTTGAAATTGTCTGCAGACCAACTGCCCCATGTCAACAGCGATGCTGTATACAAGGTACTGAAAACGCTTCACTCAGGGAATGTAAGTGGTCCAGAGAGACTGTCTTCCTTTGTCCTCAAGCAACACGTTGAGTGCTTGCCCAAACTTCTGGCCACATTATTTACCTTAAACATACAACAACATGAAATTCCTGGCTGCTGAGGAACGTTATCATCAGAGCAATACCAAAAAGCAGTTCAAACAAATATCGCCCAATTGCTTGTACTTCGGAACCCTTAAAAGTGTTCGCTAGCATGATTCGCGATGGGATGCGGACACAATGTTCCTGATTGTCCGCTTCGAGGTCAGGCCAAAGTGCAGTAGCCTGTCTTTTGCGCTCGATTCTGTCATCACTGGACAATAAAATCAAGTCCACCCAAATCTGTTTTCTGTATTACTTTAACGCACTCGTCTGCGTAAATCGTGAATTGCTGTTGGAGGAGCAGCTCCGCACTGTAATTCATTCTTCCGTCGTTCTTATGTTGAGGGCTCCTTTCACCGGTCGGGCTCAAGTCACCCGATTTGGAAGCAGAAGCTTCTCGCCCCTAACCACAAACACCGGTGTTCTCCGGGAAGTTATTCCCTCATCAGTTCTATTTTTCAAATATGTCAACTGAATACCAGCCCTACGAGAGACAAATCTGCTGAAATAGCCAGATGATGTTGTCCTGGGTGTGAATCAACCACTGCCTCTTCAGTAAGAAAACCAGATATTCTTAACGATCTCACGTTGTCGTGAGCTGCCGCTTAACGTGTCGTTTTTCGCCATACATACGAGATCGGCATAAACACCTTCTCCAGCAATGGCCGGAACTCAAAACCGATGACAATAGGTCACACTCATCCAGAGCAATAAGGTACTTGGGTGTCATGCTGAGCTACGATTTATCTAGGTCACACTATATATAAAAACCAACGTACGCGAAAGTTGGAAGGTTATCACTCTACGCCTCACGGCTGCGAGCTTCCACTGTGCCGCATGATGTGATACTTCGTTTCGTTACTATCTGTGTTTTTCCACACTGGACGAGGCTGCTCACCAGTGATGTCTCTTGGTCTATTTGGCTAAGGACTTCAGATTAATCTCCAGGTCCCTGAAACACTTGTCGCGATGTAACGGTGTGTCAAAGCTGACGTTCCTTGATATACTTGTGTCCACCCATGTTGGTTCCCACAAGAGTCTGACCTCAACAGTATCCACCGATTTAAGTCACTCCTTTCATTGCGTATTTTCAATAGGTACGTCAACCTCGTTAATCAGACAGAAGTACAAGTCCATATATACCAGTTA
>OX104066.1:110222833-110314135 GCA_944474145.2 Dicrocoelium dendriticum
CCCCCCCCCCCCCCCCCCCCCCCCTCCCCCCCCCCCCCCCCCCCCCCCCCCCCCCCCCCCCCCCCCCCCCCCCCCCCCCGCCCCCCCCCCCCCCCCCCCCCCCCCCCCCCCCCCCCCCCCCCCCCCCCCCCCCCCCCCCCCCCCCCCCCCCCCCCACCCCCCCCCCCCCCCCCCCCCCCCCCCCCCCCCCCCCCCCCCCCCCCCCCCCCCCCCCCCCCCCCCCCCCCCCCCCCCCCCCCCCCCCCCCCCCCTCCCCCCCCCCCCCCCCCCCCCCCCCCCCCCCCCCCCCCCCCCCCCCCCCCCCCCCCCCCCCCCCCCCCCCCCCCCCCCCCCCCCCCCCCCCCCCCCCCCCCCCCCCCCCCCCCCCCCCCCCCCCCCCCCCCCCCCCCCCCCCCCCCCCCCCCCCCCCCCCCCCCCCCCCCCCCCCCCCCCCCCCCCCCCCCCCCCCCCCCCCCCCCCCCCCCCCCCCCCCCCCCCCCCCCCCCCCCCCCCCCCCCCCCCCCCCCCCCCCCCCCCCCCCCCCCCCCCCCCCCCCCCCCCCCCCCCCCCCCCCCCCCCCCCCCCCCCCCCCCCCCCCCCCCCCCCCCCCCCCCCCCCCCCCCCCCCCCCCCCCCCCCCCCCCCCCCCCCCCCCCTCCCCCCCCCCCCCCCCCCCCCCCCCCCCCCCCCCCCCCCCCCCCCCCCCCCCCCCCCCCCCCCCCCCCCCCCCCCCCCCCCCCCCCCCCCCCCCCCCCCCCCCCCTCCCCCCCCCCCCCCCCCCCCCCCCCCCCCCCCCCCCCCCCCCCCCCTCCCCCCCCCCCCCCCCCCCCCCCCCCCCCCCCCCCCCCCCCCCCCCCCCCCCCCCCCCCCCCCCCCCCCCCCCCCCCCCCCCCCCCCCCCCCCCCCCCCCCCCCCCCCCCCCCCCCCCCCCCCCCCCCCCCCCCCCCCCCCCCCCCCCCCCCCCCCCCCCCCCCCCCCCCCCCCCCCCCCCCCCCCCCCCCCCCCCCCCCCCCCCCCCCCCCCCCCCCCCCCCCCCCCCCCCCCCCCCCCCCCCCCCCCCCCCCCCCCCCCCCCCCCCCCCCCCCCCCCCCCTCCCCCCCCCCCCCCCCCCCCCCCCCCCCCCCCCCCCCCCCCCCCCCCCCCCACCCCCCCCCCCCCCCCCCCCCCCCCCCCCCCCCCCCCCCCCCCCCCCCCCCCCCCCCCCCCCCCCCCCCCCCCCCCCCCCCACCCCCCCCCCCCCCCCCCCCCCCCCCCCCCCCCCCCCCCCCCCCCCCCCCCCCCCCCCCCCCCCCCCCCCCCGCCCCCCTTCCCCCCCCCCCCCCCCCCCCCCCCCCCCCCCCCCCCCCCCCCCCCCCCCCCCCCCCCCCCCCCCCTCCCCCCCCCCCCCCCCCCCCCCCCCCCCCCCCCCCCCCCCCCCCCCCCCCCCCCCCCCCCCCCCCCCCCCCCCCCCCCCCCCCCCCCCCCCCCCCCCCCCCCCCCCCCCCCCCCACCACTGTCCGAACGATCGCAGGAGCCGATATCACCTGCGTGACCCGATAGCCTTAGTACAGGCAGGCCTAGTGAGCCATGAGAGAGGTCACTCGGGACCACTGCCGGAGCGCCGACGTTACCTGCAGTGAACGTAGGCATCACCGGCGCAGCGTTTGTAGGTACGCTGTTTTCGATTTACCAACCGCTTGCTTGCATGCGAACTCTGTTTGTTTCATGGGGTTTTTTCAATTTTGCTCCAATGCTTTTCTTTCTCATATAAATGTCTGCTGTACTACCTTCTATAAATCTGCACACGTCACGTAAGTCAATTTTGTACAATTTCGATAACATTTTTTGTTTGCATCATTTCCGTAAATCATCCTTGCTGACCTCGTTAATTTCTCTCACATTTTTCTGTAAAGAAATTACTTTATATGCTCATTAGTTTAAGATAAATGTCACCCTTTCCTTACGCATTACTCGGCTTATTTTCTTTGTTATCTTCCTCATAATTGATTGGCTGTTGCTTGATGTTCCCAGTGTGGCTGCACTTGATGTGCATGTTGACAAGGTGCCTACCTGTCTATTACCCACTACCTCATTCACACTGGCTCCAGGAGACAGTTGGTCGTTGCTGTAGGGGAAAGGGTGCACGGTCTTCGCGGCCGTGTTAGGATCAACCAGTGGTTCCATGCACTCGGAGTGAAGCGGACTACGGCCAAGCCACCGCCATGTCTGCACTTGGTTCTCCAAATACAGAGAGTTTGTGTTTGCCTGTGAAGAAGTGTTGGCCGGCTCCGTTGAGGAAACGAGGCTCCCATCTGCATTTCCCCGGTCTTATTCCTTGGGTTTACACGGGACATGTGGTTTGCGGATGGAGCTGTGGGTGATGCAGCGCAGGCCACCCATGGTCCCTCTGTAGACGCAGGCATCCTGTGGCTGGCCACAGTGACTGGCAAATCCGAAACCAGATGCCGCCAACCATGTGTACGTATAAATATATATTCCTAATTATCTAGCTTATTAAGGCATATGCAGATATATATCTGCATATATATTTGTATCGTAAAACCAGCCATAAACTTAAGCCTTTTATATCCAGTTAATCTATGTATCCGGGCATATGAGGAAGTTCAAATTATTCCTATTTGCGTTCCATTATTCATCGACGTAGACACACCACCATAGCTTACGCACTAGTCAATATTACAGTTCACTAACCCCAATAACAAATGCAAAGCAGTGCATGCGCGTTTTCCATTACGCGTTCTTATACATAGCAATACAGTAATGTAACAGGTGTGGTATTCTTCTTTGGCTACCTATTTTAAACGTCTTCTTTTGTACCCTGTCGACCATGTACTTACTGATGCATTTGCCATAGAAGTTACTCCTAGTTCATTTCTACAGTAATATCCAGTTACCTTTACTTCCAGTTCCCCTTCAAAGCATAATCCGAAAGTTGACCAATTCCTCATTGCCTATATTCGCTCATTATGATTACCCCCTGTACCTACCTTGCCTTAAAAAGTTACATTTAATGCCTTCCGTGTAGATTATTTGTGCAAAAATTATGCCGTATGGATTTCTGAAGCGTTTATCTGCTGCATTGTTAACAGTAACTTCTTTTCATAATAGATAGTCAGTTTACGCCTTAACACATTCAACGTTTCAAAATATTTCCTAAACTAAAATGTCGTATACTTGTTGAACGCATTTTCCAGACGTTAGCATCTGTTGGTTTTCCGCCAGCATATTGTCCTTTATTATTTCACCACATTTGCCTCAGTAAAATGATGATGACACATGTCACAAGTAACACCATTAAACGGTTCCCAATAATTCATGATAGCCGTAGATGTCATGCAGATGTCACATTATTTACGCCATAAAATGGATGTACCAGTTGGCATCAAAGAAATTCAACTTTAACCGCTATAGTGCAATCAAACCGTCCCCTGTCGCCCCAGAAAGTGCCATTGATAGTTGCTGACCTAGCTGCGTAGCAACGGTAATTAATTTACCATGTAAACATGACTCATGCAACTACAGAATCCGGCTCCACTTTTCCAATTTACCCTATTTCCCATTTACAGCTTGATCATTTTCTACATTTCCATTATGTTCCTCCATGTAGATGTTCCAGTACAACTTAGCAAGCAAATTTCCGCAAGCAAAGGGCAGCTTTCCCCTTTAGCTGGACATAAGCGAATGATTAGCAACTGTTTTTGCAACTTACTAAAAGGACACATCATTCGTTATCTTGCACGGATACAATTTTCCCGTGGCTTGAACCATTGGCTTCAGTTTGCCTAACAACCTCTTCCACATACCTCTTGCCTGGAGAACTCTTTTTCACTTCCGAAGGCACATTCTCCTGCCGATACAAAGCCAGAACAATTAGTCATCCTGTGCTCTTCAATCAGCTTTCACCGCTCAATTGGCCGTGGTTTCCTATATTTCCAATCAATTTTACAGCATACTCCAGGGATCTGCGATTTCTTTTCGGAACCCTATCCTACCTTTAAGTCTTCAACAACAGTTCAACATATTTCAATGGATATCCTTTGGAGACTTCAGGTGGTTCTGCAGAAAAACACATCATATTCAAAAAGAATATTTGCTTCCTGCCCTACCAACCGGACACAGCCATTCGATCAAAACAGGACAGGACGCAGGAACGTAATGGACACTCGCCTAACGCATCAGCCAACGGTAAAATGGGACGCAACTTGACTGCGAATAAGTGAGCAAACAAACCCCCACAAGAAACATAGCCAGTTACGACTTGCCATTTAAAAGCTCGGCGGCAGTGTTTCAGGACGTGGTGAGTTTTTGCCTGGCTGGCGGTCTCCGTATAAAACCCACAAATGTCCGTTTAACAACACTGCAACGTGGCGAACTTGAGCCGCAACCGAATAAAGTCACATCCCATAACTTCACACTGGCATGTCAGCTAGCGTCACCATTCTGGATACGTTCGTTACACTGGAACTGCTACATCTGCATAGCCTGTTGTCGCTTCTTTCCACGAGTTTATACATGTAGCCTCGTCTGTTAACTTTCTACGATATCCCCGTCGACCTTTGCGTTACTTATGCACAAACTTAGTGTATTGTCATATCGCTCTCGAGCATGCTCTTCAATGATCTTCTAATAAATTAATAAATAAATAAATAGTTTATTCTGGATCATTTAGGATTCTAAATCTATTAGTAGCCGTGGTATGACTGCAATACAGGGCAGACCGATTATGTCCTAACAAACGGGGCCCGATCTCACGACAGTCAAATTATTGTTTCGCATTTTTGCCATTGTACCGTTCCAAACATGAACACATTAAACATTTTGTACTGCCACTGTTACAGTTGCCATAAAATGGCTGTACAATTGCACATACCTGAGCATGCCTCCGTAGGCGTGCCTCGCATAGTTGGGAATAAAACATTTATTTATTTATTTAACTGCATGTTTCCGATCATCATTGCATGACTGCTTAGACTCGGTGAGCAACTTGGCCTATGGCTTACTTTTGTCTCATCGAAGAACGCTGGCTAGCCGAACAACCTCCTCGTGGTGCCAGCTGGGTGGTTCGGGTAAATCCAGTTCCAGCAAATGGCTTGGCGGCAGTGTTCCAGGATGTGGTGGGATTTCGCCTGGCAAGCGTTCTCCTTATAAAAGCCACAGATATCCGTTTAACAACACTGTGACGTGGCGGATGTGACTGGCCACTATATAAAGTCACCACCACTTCCCTTTTCCAGCGGTTCATTCACACATCACGAAAGTCCTCCGATTCGAAGCGTTCCATTGATTTTCCCCTTTGATGGTGAACCCAAAGAACAAAACGCCCACGGAGTCACATTTACCTAAGCACACAATATGGTTACATCCAGCTACAGACATAAACATACATTTACATGTCAACAGACACATACATTCCTATGCTATTTGTCAAAATGTATTAAGTTGTGCAATTGCCGATCATACATGTCTTTATTACCATGATCACGCCGTTGATGGTGTGCCTCGTAATGACGAGAATAAACTATTTATTTATTTAATTGTGACGCAGTAGTAATTACAGCCGTTTGCACCCATGAACACAGGCTACATGATGTTTGCGTTGTTTCTTTGGGGTCAGCAGCCACCAGAAATACCCCTGCAGTCTGCTGCTATCTCTCCCTGATGCTCATACGTTCTATCCGTTTCACTCCACTATGACAGCTAAGCCACTATTAGCCGTTTAACTTGTAGCGCATTCCCGTTCCATTCTAATGAGCTTTTATTTGGATTGTGCTGTCGTATTACTCACAGCCATACGATTTTTCAAGATTTTAATGCCTCTCCCTCAAGCTTGCTTGCTTTTTCGGCCTTATTTTCTTATCGTTGCATACTGCTTGATCTTGAACTTTGCTGCTGTGGCTTCGTAGCTCCATCTGCTTCACTGGCATGACGTTCGTTACTCGGAGAAAACCTGGTCAATTGCTTAACTCCGTTCCATTAGGATTGTAATGCCGCAGTACATAAAGCCATCCTACCCACTTCCGTTTACATTCCTGACCACAGACTGCATGAGGTTAAATCTTCTTTCTTTTCAATCAGCAGCTTCAGGATTTAACTTTGCAGTTTTCTTGAATCTTTCTTCCCTCTGGATGAACCTATTACGATTGCTAAGCTTCCCGGCACCGCTCAGCCCCTGACTTATCTGCTAACGCTAACAGTCTCCCGTTAGATGTGGGGTGCCGTAACGCTCACAATCATCCGGCATTCCAACAATCTCACCCCTTTGGAACTGCCGGATATTCCTTCTGCCTTTTGTCCCAGTTTGCTAAGCGTAACTGCCCCATGCTTTACACAGACAGTGTTAGACTTAACTCGCCGCTCCTGCTTGCTAACCACACCCGTACTATTGTTGTTTAATCGTTTACCGGCTAGCATTTTACTTACTATACACACGTAACTTCCCTTCTTATAATGTTGCTCTTCGCCTCAGGTATTCAGCTGACTTACATTCTAGATGTTGCGTACGGGTTTGGTTACTACTCTTAAAAATGTTATAGCACCCAGGTCAACTGCCCTTAATGAACGGAAAGTTTTCGATCTTCTCTGACCCGTTGCTCTGCGTTCCGTCGGTTTTCAGACACTAGTGTTATGAGTACTTCAGCGATATTATTCCTATCACCTACTTATTACACTTTTGTTCGTGTGCATATGTTCTTCATTGAGGCTTTGCATTTCCCTTTCGTCTTGGAACGCTCCATTACGATCTGGCTACTCTCCAAATTTCCCTTCGGCTCTGTTGGTCTTTGCTTCCACTAAGCTGCCATTCGCTTTTCGACGCCCGTCATTATGGTTATTGAACCCTTAGTCCACCATTTTGTCTACCCTTCAGTCCATTGACCGTACTACTCGCTGAACCATATGTACCCGCTATCCTATATCAATCTTTGACCATGCGCCACGCAGAAGCTTCTTCATAAGCCGTAGTTACAGCCTGAGGCCCACCAGTGGCGCGAGAACACACCTGTAAATCATGCATACCAAACAAAATTACACAGGCTACAGCGAACCATATAGCTAGGCACAGCTACAGGCCAACAGGCATTTGACGGGGACTTCGATGCATTTCTGTTGGTCTGTTCGGCTGCCTCTTGTTCGCTGCCCATTTTCCAGAAACTTCCACAACTGCACCGGTCGACGCGCGTTGCTTATTCTCTGGTTCTGGTTTATCTATTCTCCTAGGCCAGCTGACCTGAACACAGTATCCTTTCACCTTGATATGAGGAACAATTAATCCTTCTGACGAACCCACACCGTTCTACTTAGTTCCTTACCGTCACTCTGGAGCGGCGTCAATTTTACGGGATCTAAATAACTGGGTTTAGCTAGCCTCGCAAAAGCAGTACCAAAATTAACTCAACAGAAATAATATGCCTAGACTGGTTCACTTGGCTAACAGATACTACTGCTACGATTAGCTTACATCGCACAAAACAGAATTATTGATTACCATTGGCATGCGAACAATTGCTTTCCGCGCCTTCAATTTTGCACGAACATGCTAGATACCTGAACAACCTTCAACTCGTGCCAGCTGGGTGGTCCGGGTTAATCCTGCTTCATCAAATTGTTGGGCAGCCGTGTTCCAGGGTGCGATAGGTTTTCGCCTGGCAGGCGTTCTTCCTATAAAAGTCACAAAGATCCATTTACCAACACTGCGAATTGGCCCATGCGACCAGCCACTAAACAAAGTCACTGCCTCTTCCATTTTCGTAGGATCCCTCTCCACGAAAGTCATCCAGTTCGAAGAGTTTATTTGTTCCCTTTACACGATGACGAACACAACAAACTCCTGAATGCAGTCACCTTCGAAACTTCACTCGACATGCCCACTAACACATGCCTGATTTGGTGGGTCCCCATAAATTTGCGAATAAACTATTTATTTATTTAAAAATATTTATATCTCCCGACACAAATCCAGTATGTTTCTGCTAACATTTTTATATTTTTATACAAGAACCGACCATACTTGAGCATATTGCCATGATCATGCCTTCGCAAGCTTGCCGCGCAGTGTCGGGAATAAAGCAGTTATTTAGTTAATTATTTAACTGTAGCTCGCTCGATGGCCTTCTTGGACAGCTTCGCTGCTTCTCAAAAGTGTTGCAACCAATCGGTTCTGCACCTACCAGTTTCGCAAGTACCCTGATATTCCATTTACTTGCAACTTTGCTGATGCCATTACATGTGGCTTTTACGTGATCCTCGCGACAAGTATACCTCATGCTAACTTACCTTCAAAGAATTCTGAATCTATTTGCGGACTTGGTACTCTAGCTTGGCTGTACATCGGCCATAGTACTCTTAACATTCCGCGTACGGTTCATTGAACTGAGAAATGGATTCTTTGCTGGGTTGGCCCAATTAAACCAAAAGAATCAACTGCACTCAGCGCCGCCATGACAGTTGCTGCATGGATCGCTGAACACGTAGCCTGCACTATCCGTAAAGGGATGTTATCGCAGAAGGAGCCAACCGGCACACGCAAAATTATTCACCCAGTTGCAGGACTCCTTTTAATCTTCGGCCGGCTTCAATGCATAATGTTGGAACCTAAATAGGCCATTCAAGCACCCAACACAGAAATCTGGGCCACACGCGACTGCGAATAACCTGGTGAAAATCGGCCCGTAAGATGTGTTGCTGGTTACTTGTTACAGTTCAAATGGATAAACGGCAGTGTTCCAGGAAGTGATGGGTTTTCGCCTGGCAAGCGATCTCCGTATAGAATGCCACAAAGATACGTTTAACAACACTGCGACGTGGCGGAGTGACTAGCCACTGAATAAAGTCACTGCATAAAATTTTTCGCTGGTCAGTCATCAGAATTCTACACGCAACCTCTGCAGACGTTTCATGAAATGGTCATTTCAACCGATTATGAGTTGGGTGATGCCATTATGGAGACCCAAACATTCTTATCTGTTAAAGAAGATCATTCGCGCCGAACTTTTAGTTTAGCTCCTGTGATCATGATACCATGGATTACACATGGCAAACTTAAGCCGAATTTTAGATATTACCAAAACAGTTGTACCAATACATTTTATGCGCATTAGCGCCATCATGATTCTTGCTCCCACTACTAGTTGCCAGAAGTTCACACATATATACTACGGTAAGTTTGGTTGTTTCCTTATCTTAAACGAAATGTTTTATTATACAAAAGCAGCTAGGTATGTACGTATATGTTAACATACCTTCACTGGTGCGTCATGTGCTATAGAGGATATACCATATAGTTATTTGTTAGTTTAAGTTAAAAGTTTCTATTGCGACCATTTTGTTCTGTTAGCAGCAGTACTGTTGTAGCACAACCATAAAGGATTTGCGGGACGAAACCTTTTCATGTTTCAAAATCTCGTAAACGTCTTGAAAATTCTCACAAAGCAGTTTAGTCCCCTTGGGTGTCGGCTCAGTAATTGTAAACAGCTGACGACATAATATCGGAAAATCAACTGCAGCTTTTCAGCGCTCTCTTAGGTACTCAACTAGTTTAGCATTAGATGTGAATAGAAGATTGAGCCTACAGCTGCCAAAAATATTTCGGACAGGCTAGCTTGGCTAACATTGCAAAAAGCTAAACTTATCTCCTTCAACCCCCACGAAATAATTTTGTAACAAGTGCCCAATAAATAAAGGCCTCAGCTACTCGTTTAAAGCTTCTGCGGTAACTTGGGATATGCAATATTTTTAAATTTTAATAAGCGTAGCGTCCAGTATATGGTATTGTAATAACTAATGTAATTCGACCTGGGCGGGCCTATAAATAAATAAATAGGTATATTTCTAGACTGGCCAGCGGCTGCACCCTTAAGGGTTCAGATCAATATTTACATTAATCTTATGCTCTTGCATGGAAGTAGGCAAAATACGAGTATATGTTCCTAGTTGGCAATTACAAATGCATTGTGATTGTTTGGTGTACAGCTGATGGGGTCGCAGGCGCCCACCTTGAAATTCTTCTGATTCCTTCGGGCGATATTGAGCTCCTTATTCGTTTGTTGTGCAAGTTGCGCAGAGCAGTTGTTGCGCCGGTTTTCGTTGGAACAGGATCCGATTCGAAAAAACTTCAATTTAAATTCATTGGACATCTTTGTCCCGCTCAGTCGCCACGATTCTTGAGGTGCACATGGAAGAAATAAGAGTGATGGAATTATTAGGGATATGAAAAGTTAAATCTATTTTGAGAAACGCAGCTGAAAGTAAAAAGCATTTGTTAAGTGACATACTAAAGCGGCCTGCTTCACTAGAAAATACGAATTAACAAAAATATAGCCAAACTTTCTTTGCGCTGATATTGATTTATGGCGCCATATTTTAATCTGAATAAATTACAGAAAAAAGAAAAGCGCTTTCTAAGGCTAGAATACTGCGTAAAGCATCACAAAAATAAGCTGATTAGGATGCTGTAAACGCTGATTACGTTGAAAGTAAAAAGTGCAATACGTGCGGTGGTTTGCGATTTATTTGCAATTGAATGGTGGTCTACGAATAACGTTTTTCTTCTTTTTCGCTAAAAATGGCTTTCTGCTTTGCAAGCAGATAGCAGAAAAAAGAAAATGCAAAAGGTAGCGAAGCGGTATACGTTCTAAATAAGCACAACTATCTAGCAATGCTCTATATATAGCCCATAATACACTGGAACAACTAGGGACTTTGTAGGTGGCCGAAAAGCGCACTTTGCAGGCATACATAGCAAATATAGGAAAATAAGCTATAACTTTGCGCGAAAACACTAGAAATTCAGTAAGGAATATTGTGTGTGCATGGAACTTCAAGAGAGCTTTTAATTAACCCACGGTTAGGAGGCCTTAGCATACCGTTTTCAGTGGATACTGAGCCACATAAAACACTAAGATTATAGAGTTTAGTATTTTTAAGGCCTCTAAATGGCTCCGACTTTATACAAAGGCTGCATGAGCCAGGTCTACCTGTATAACACAGGAGATTTTTGAATCCTTTGACACATGGGAGCCTGGAAAATGCACACATTTCTTAGCTAAACCTCAATAGTTTTATCGCTTAGAGCCGATTTTCCATATTCATGAGGCTATGTCACGCACATCAGTGATCTAGAGGAGCCTATCACTAATGATAAAGAAATGGGCATGGGAAAATTTATCAAAATGCTTTGGAGGTGTGAAATTCATTTGGATTTGCGTTGGTGAGACATTAACAACTCTACTTCTGGGGATTCACCTTGCTCGAACATGAGGGATTGTTATGGCTCATGTGTTGGTGCACACTATTGTGCAGCCCTTTGATTAATTTCGAGCTATTTTTCTCCAATTTTAATTTCCGTATCAAGTGCTAGCGGTGTTCATTTAGATGGCAAATTTAACTAGTAATATAGTGTCGCACCGGCTAGTTCCGTTGTGGTTTCCTGGCAAGAGCTGTTCTAGCACCCTAAGCAAAGCTTGATAAGGCAAATCAGGAGTAGATTAGTAACAGTAAATAGTGAGAGCTGGTCGTTAACCCGCCAGTACTTATAACGCATGGTCGGCTTTGGAACCAACTAAAAGATACATAACGCGTGGGCGGCCAAGATAAGAAAAGAGTTGGTGGAAAGTTTCTAGTGGTCAAGCCAGCCAGTGGGACAGGGGCCTCTCTGTCGTTTGTTAGTTTTCGTATTAGTGAAATGGAACCTGGACATGCGAGTGCTTTACTGGCAAATGCAGTTATTATGCCTGTCTACTAGTTTTGCCAATAGTGAAAGGCATATGTTTACCAGATAAAGTTAAGTACATGGGACCAAGCGAGGATAAGTAGAGAGCAAAATGTCTGCATTTTGGGCCCAGAATTTTTAAAGTGCTCTCTTTGTCGACAAGATGGAAGATATATATATTATTTTGCTGTTTACATACTGATAGTGGTTGGAAACTGCGGAGTACAGTAGCTAGTGCTCAGGCTTAATGAAAACACACCAGTTAAAGCCAGCAAGCAACCGACATCTACGAAGGCATATAAGATTTATTTACAGCCGGTATTTAGACGGTTTTGGACAATTCTAATGCTAATCTTAGGTGTATCAGCAGCAACAGACGCTTTCAACATCTTGCGCAAGGCTTAGGTCCGGTAAGATGCTTTTACTAGGAGTACCTCAAAGGTCATAAGGCTAATAGTTTTCCATGGACCCTGTTGTCTAAGAAGTTGGAAAGTGATAAATGTAAAGCTGAAGACAAGGAATGAAGATGTAGGTAAGATGTAAGGATTGAAATTCGCCTGCTCGCATGGCTTCGTCATTGCCATGCAATATCCTATATGTGGAATAACTACGGGTTTTCGAACATGCCAGTCAGCAGGCAAGGCTGTACTATTTGTTGAAATTTTTAAAACGACGAAATGACCATTGAAAAAGCAAAGCTAGAGGGTTGTGGATACCAGTTGATCCATGCAGCCTTTGGATCAACGTGTCAGTGAGGGGGCAAAAGCACGTCAGGAACTAATCAATAATGGCTAGGAACCTCGTGCATTCAGAATTCTAATGTTAGCACCTTTACGACGCGTGCAACTGATCCGACTGAGACTTCCTGGATGTTGTGCTTGCGGTAATGGATAAGTTAAAAAACAAAGGTCATTGATGGAGACAATTCATGGGGTTTATCCCTTATTATCCCTTACAGGATGCTTTTGTGGTGGCGTCTACTCTTTCCATAGTGCAGTCATAAGGCGGAATTGTCCGTAGGCGCACTCAAGTAGGTCGGGAAGAGATCGCTGAAGACTAAAGTCATCTTGTACTCGGATTGCTATTCTCAAACCCTAGAAATTGGTGCGAAGAAAACCGTTAAAGTTTCTTAGGTGATAAGACGGTAACGTCAATGAATATAGATGAGTTGTGAGCTCAAGTTGCTCAGATGTCATGCAATACATCGTAGGCATCTTCAAGCTACAGCTGAGCCAGTTTCGAAGAAGTGTGCTTGCGCGTCGCAGACATCGAAGATGCTTTGTATATTGTCAAATCCTAGGAATCTTTGTATCTTCTTCCCGAATGTCTGCAAGCTTTTGTTTTCTCTTATTCTGGAAGCCAACCCGCTCCATATGTTCACTCACACAACTAAGAAGAAACGAGATTGCAGTCTCTTCTTTGCTCTTAGCGTGGTACTGAACAGCCCTTGTTTCGGAGTTTAGTTTCAAATACTCTCCTTAATTTAAAGCAATGCTATTATTGGGCAGCTTTCTATGAATTAGCTTATGTAAGAAGCACTGGTTAAAAATAATGCGACTTTGCCATAGGGGCTGAATTTTAAGGTGTTTGCACCTTTGCCGTTGACTCAGCGCTTGCTGTGATGGAGTCAACCACTTCGTAAAGCGCCGCTGAGCTTTATAGGTAGTAAACGGTCCGACTTCCGTATGTTGTCCCATATAAACGAGATATATTACAGATGTGGCAGGACGTGGCTCTTATAATGTTCTAGTCAAGCATCTGCGGTTTTTATGTTGAGGCGCATGTGGAACGATAATTCCCTTACCCTTGCCACTTGCTAATGAACTTGCTCTGCAAAGTTGAGGCTCATAGATTTGCGCAAGCCCAGACCTGTGGTTACAACATTTTTTTTGAAATTCATGCCGTTTATTGTTAGGTACCCAGCATGTATAGAAATTTTGTGGGTCATGCCATTAGCTTTTGAGCGGCGAACATCATTTGCCAGTGTTCGCACCACTTTTTAAGTGCTTTATGATCCTCACAGATATAATTACTTGCGGATAATTCATTACCAGGGAAAGAAGTGGACAACTTTTACATAGTCAGCAAAGATGAAGGAGCGACCGTGCTGAATTGAAAATATACTTGGCACGGACGCAGAGCTGGCGTAAACGCAAGAGCAATAATGCACGGCGGACGCAGGTGGAAGTAGTGGTAAACAATTCAAACTTTAAAGAACCAACAAGGTACAGTGGAATACTTACAATAAAATCTCCTTCAAGAACAGCCACTACATCCACTACAGGATAAAGTAATCTCTGGGCTGCTGTAGTTGCAACGCTCTTTGTTCTCCAGCCATCCGGCTCCTCTTGTTTGCTTCGGTGGACATTCCTGCACTTCTTTGCACGCAACACGCTTTTTTGAAGGTATTCTGACAACGAAATATTAGCTAGACTCAAATGTTCAGTTCCGTTAGCAGAGGCACATAAAATTGCTCAATGTGTCTACTGTGTACGGACCCATCTGTTAGATCAAGTATTCGACACATGAGGGAACCGAGACGACTAAGGGTTATTCCACGAGATAGTCGGGGATAATTTCCACCGTACTAAACAACCGCGCCAGTCTCCAAGCACAAAATATTCGTCCTACGCACCCATTTAACGCACAGTTTAGCACGGAGCTCTCCGGTAGGCGCATGTGCTGCATTCCTGTACCGCATAAGGATGTTGTCAAACCCTTCATCAAGCTCAGTGAAGGTAGTTGGATTGAGCAAGGCGATTGCACTTTACAGTATTCTCAAAAAAGTCTCACCACCATTATTGGATTGTGGATGCCCTGAAGTACCATAAATGTTGCGGCAACCCACTTGCTTAAGTCACTCGTCAACATTTCAGAACTGCACGGAGCTCTATTGTCTGTGACTAAGACATACCGTACTACTTGGCGAATTAAAATTTTACGAGGAGCCGTGCTAGTAAAAGCTGACGATGCAACATAATTAAAGCAAATTTTGGTCGTCGCGAAAAGAAATTATTTATGATCTGAGCATGGTGTTCCCCAGAAATGGACCACAGTAGTACATAAACTAAGTGCCACAGTAAACCTGCCCTGGCTCAAGGAGTCCGGTTAGATGGTCTAGTATAAACCTTGTGTGAGCAGCTAACGTATCCTTTGTCGCGCGGAGTATACCGACATTTAATTCTGGTTACCTGCATGGCAGTAAAGCCAAAGACCATTTTTTCACAGTTAGATGACCAGAATGCTACTATTGTAACACTGCAAAGCACAGAGTAGGACACACAGCAACGCGCACTTAGACACACAGAATTCCATCGACCGTAACATAAAGTTCACTACGGGGATTGTAAAAATGTGGAACTTGTGTCATGTGCTCATGGCTTTATCCTTTACCGTTTGAGGACGGAACGGGATGATAATATTTTTAGTATCTCGGATTAGATGGGAACGGTCTACAAGATGTGCCATTTCTAGGACATTTTAAACTTTCCATTTCACTATTCGCACCGTGTCGTGGCAATTAATCGTCAGGTTTAACCTGTTTGGCCCTGCGGGGTTGAACGTCATACGAATTTGCGGCGAGTGCAACGCTCCAGCGCTGTGCCAATGCAGAAGACAATTTAGCCAAACATTTCTGAAGATGGTATGTGAACTTTTAACACTTCGTTGTTTGCTAAACTAGTACAGTGTATTTCAAACAGGCATTTGTGTAGGCCGTGGACCACCCAGGGCACCACGAGAGCTATTCCACATGGCTTAGGTGTATACACTTTCCGACGGACTGAAAGGTCTTGACACACAGCGCAGGATTAATATGTTTCTCTACTACTACTCCTATACCAGTAGGCGTTGCAACAGCGATAACAGTTGATGGCAAGTTTTGTGTAAGGGTCGTACAACAGCAACCGCTGATAAAAATCGAAGTACAGCACGTAGCGCAGTTTTCGGTACGGTGGTTCAAACAAAAGCTGGAGTAAACCTTGAAACAACCGTTTTCGTTACGTTTTGTCCCTCTGTTCTACAAACAGTATATAAAAATCAATATATATTATTGTCTCGAAAAAGCGAAGCATACCTTTCGAGCATGATCAGAATAGTACAATGTTGTAATGATAGCACAGTAGGCAAGACCAAGCACGGGAGTAATACAGACGTAGTCCGTAGTGTAGGTCCACATGGCCCAAAGATTGAACGTAGTCTATCTTCATGGATGTCGAAGGACAAAGGTAATGCTTACAAAGCACATGGGAATGGAGTATGTTGGTGATGAACTGGTCCTATGAGGTTAAGTACACAAAGCGGATCAACTGAGTAAAGCATGAGGAACAAGCTAAGGAAAATATTTAAGTTAAGTGGCGTATCACTATACAAACATACAGGCGTAGTCCTATGAGAGTAGGTATGTACGCATAACTTGCGAAATGCGGAATCCGTCAGCTTGCGTATGCTTGTTTGGGACAGTGACTTTATCGATAGGCGGGTCACTTCCGACAAGTCGCGGAGCTGTTACGCAGACATTTGTGGCTTTCTGTAGATCAAACGCTTGCCAGGCAAAAACCCACTATGTCCTTGAAGGCTGCCGACCGGTGATCTGCAATTAACAGGGTTGCATCTGACCAATGATCCTCGCAGGTATTCACAGTTATGTTGCGCTAATTTGTCTCTGATGGTCGTGTAGTTGGCTTCTTTGGCGTCGACCGGAAGTGAATGCAGCTTGCGAAGTCGGACGAATCAGGTGACTTGTATTCATTAGATTAACCATCCGCATTCAATCAGTGCGCTAAGTATGCTTGTGCGGGCCATGTCCAAGCTTGGTTTTGGTTCCGTTTCTAGGGAACCTCACAGGTACGTCCTCGAAGGTGCTTCAAGTAGATAAGCGCACACTTTAGAAAAGGTAGAAAGGAAAAGTGACGCCTAGCAAACTGCCAAGTTAATTAAAAAGGACTATATTAGTGTAGAACTTAAAATTTTAGTAATTTTGTTGCCGTTAAGAGCAGTGGATGGACCGGAATAGCATATATAGTAGACCTGTTATTTTGCTTGTCAGTACGAGACAGATATGTATTGGATGCGAGAGACAACTGATGTCCGAATTGGCCTAGCATAAGCAACAGCACTTTTGTGCTGAAACCGGAAGTATCGCGTAACTGAAAGGCGAATGACTTGCGGAAATCAAAAGAACATACACAGTAGCGGAAGATGCGACCGGTATGTTGGTTGGCCGAGCAGTTGGCAGTGGTGGGGAGAGCCAATGGAGGCGCTACCCTGGTCTAAATACCCATGAGCAGAATAGTGTAATAACTTTAGTAATTGGATGCAAGAGAAATCGCTGTGCTGGTGTGAGACGGAGGGTGGAAGAAGCTGCGACGAGCATAAAAGGGACTGCGTGCTACGGATGTAGCGAGAAAACGGTTGCAAACCACACTGATGGGACCTGGAATAGCGTAAAAAGCTAAGCAGCAGCGCTAATTATATTAAATGTTTCACTCCTAGGACGCGCTTTACAGTGAACTATACAAGCCAAATGGTTTGCACAGAAAAGCGATGATGGGTGTCCGCTGAATAGTGAAGGATGAACCGTTCGATATCCTACGCCAGTGAACGCTAATAGGCACGCAACATTAAAAACTTGAGCAAGAAGTTAAGGCATTACCTACTACGGCTGTAGCTTGAGGACGGTTGCAATACAAGAGCTGAATCAGACCTTGTTTAGCCTAATTTGCTTCTCAGTAGCGTCAAACTGTACTAAAGGTTCCACAAAAACTTGAACCACTACATTAACCCATTGAATCCTAAAAGGCTAAAGTAAAGAGTGTGAGTGCGTGCCGGATTAATTGTGAAGTATGAGCCGCTCACTAGCTTGAGATGTGGTTAACGTTGACAGGCATGCAATGTTAAAAATAAGAGTAACCAGAGACAGGAATACATTCGGCAGCTGTAGTGAGAAAATGGTGTAAGTGCCAACTCTAAAAGTACCAGGTGTATTGGAATAATACAGGCAGCGTCACAATAAGTCACTGTGTTCAAACCCAAGTTGGACATTTACAGTGAAGCATCCTTGTTAAACAGGTGGCAGCGAAGTGTGGGGTGAGTACCGGGGTCATTGTGTAGCAGGAGCCGGAAGCTTGCATTAAATGAGGCATAGACTAAGTAGCCCTCAAAGTCAAGAACAGTGGCGAGAATGGAGAGGCTATGTAATACAACGTTAAAGGGCAAATGTATGCACAGCAAGCTCTGGAATAGCACTGCGTAGCCAGATGGGCTGAGCATTACCGCTAAAGTATACTTAGTGTACCACTTTAATGTGGATACCCACCGTGAAACTTTCATGGCAAATAGACGGTCGAGAAGGGCAAGCCTCGGTGCCGGATTAGTTGTGAAGAAGTAAATGCTCGCTGTCATAAGACGAGTCACGGACTAATGGGCACTGAATGTTAAAAGCAGCATTCAGCATGGAAAGGATTAAATGGCACAGCAGTAGAGGGAATAAGTTGCAGAGTAGTCGCTGTGAAGAAGCAGGGGTAGCGGAATGATGTGGGCAGCAGCAACAAGGGTTACTGTTTTCATTTTTATTAGACTACTTGAGTAAAATATACTATCCAAGCACATGGCATAGAATAGTGGGGTCAAAGTCACAATAACCATGTTACAGGAGCCGCTCGCTGTCGTAAGGCACGGATTGATGGCCGATAAATGTTTAAAACAAGAGCGAGAAGAGACGGGATTATATACTACAGATGTAGTGAGAATACGGTTGCAGAGCAAAATCTGAAAGGTACCAGGGTTAGCTTAATAAGGTGGGCAGCAGAGCCTAAAGATACTAACGGTACTACTTCAAGGTGAATATCTAAAGTGAAAGGTAATAGTCAAATAGGCGGCTAGGATGTGAGCTACTGGAAGCTGGATTAATTAATAAACAGGAGCGGCGCGCGTTTTAAAGACCAAGCATAGACTAATAATGGTACAATTGTAAAAACAGGAAGGAATAGGGTGCGGGACTACGTGTTAGACCAGTAGCGAGAAAACCATTGAAACGTTAGCTCTATAAGTGACCGTGGTGTCAAAAGAATGCATGCAGCAGCGCTAGGATATGCTAAGTGTTCCACGCCAGAGTGTACTTCTACAGTGAAACATATTAGTCTAATAGGCTAAAGTGTGCCGTGAGGGTGCCTGACGGATTAGTTTTGAAGCAGGAGCAGCTCGCTATTTAAAAATATGGCATTTACAAATAGGTGTTTAATGTTGAAAACAAAAGCGATAACTGAAGGAAATACATACTACGGCTGTGGCAAGAAAACGGTTGCGGTGCCATCTCTAAAGTTACCAGGCGTATCGGAATAATACAGGCAACACCACGATAAGTTACTGAGCGTTCCGCTCTGAGGCAATGAGGCTGAACCTTACCGTGGTTCGATGGTTTGTGTGCATCAGTGACCCATTTAGCTATGCTGGGTATGTATTCTTGCACCTTCAGCGCCACACCTACCAGGTTAGTCAATGGTTAGAGGCCAGGCAAACTCAGCTTCCTGGTCCTCCAGGTTGAGGGTTGGGATAAGGGTGGCTCCATATTCCTTACAGCGGGCTCCTTGCAGCCCAAAGCCAAACCCGCTGCCATGCAGTCAACTTTTTGAACCCAGGGCTTTGGTTGAGAACCCAAATCGTTCTTCTCTCTAGGCCTGAGCAACTTGACAGTATCCTGCCCACGCAATACATTGAATTGTTCTTCAAACAAATTCCTGACGCTCTGACCACCGCAGAGGATAATCAGCGGTGAACTATCTGTTGCATAGAGCAGGGTGAATAGGGGTTTGAATGCTACTGCTCAAGCCTTCCCGTCTTCTTATTCCCCCTACTAAGCTTTTTCACCCTTATCATCTCGTTCCAGCTTCACTTTCCTCTCCCTGTTTTCAACCCCAATTCTTGGCACCCCCCACCTTTCTTCAATAATCTCTTGTCATTTAGTTTCACCTCACATGTGAAGGCAGAGCGTCATTCCTGCCCTGACAACAGGCCCTTGTCCAAGCAAGTGATCAAGCCCAGTTCGTCGGCTTCCATTTGGAGCCCTCGATCCTTCTCCAGATTGGCATGCCTCAATGTTCGCGTATTTCATCAGCTCGGTCAATAGGCAGCACTTGCCTGAACATTAGAGACCCACTTGATAGAGACCTGCTGCTTATCGGAGACCCCCTGCAAGATTCGAGCTCTGTGCTCACTTACGATCTCCTTGAGGTGACACTAGCAACACTTTCTCATTGCGCCTAGCCGGTGACGATGCAGCTTCGAGCACCGGTCAAGCCGGGTGTTCGCAATGCGTTGAGTCCCGGGTTGAAGCTACTCTGGTTGATTGCATCCCAATCAGTAGCCGGATGTGTGCGGGCCGATTGGCTAGCTCGTTCAAAGCTTCGTAGTCGCGTGGGACCAACGGGTGGCTATTCGTCATCGCCGCCTTTGTACCCCAAACTCTAGCGCTGACTCGGTAAATGACGACTTCTATCGTCTACTGAACGAGTTCCCTCGCCACAGGAGAGGCACGGACACTGTAGTGCTGGCTGGGGATCCGAACGCTCAAGTTGGAAAGTTATCCACTGATGAACTGCATCTGCGCGGCCAACATAGTGTAGGCTCCCTCAGTGATAAGGTGAGCGATTACTTCATTTGTGTGAAAATGCTCGCTTATTGCTCGCGAGCACTAATTTCCGACACAGCATCCTCCCGAGGGTGGTTTGGCGCGCACCAGGCTCGAAGCATCCTTGGACGCAAATCAATCACATTGTGATAAGTTACCGATGGAGAGGCTGCGTCCAGTACTGTCGCTTGAGTTGGAGCACATGTGTGGACACCGACTATGCAGTTGTGTGTTGACCTGCGGATTCGCTTTGGCAGACGCCCACGAGGACACGTGAACGCAATGACACTAGCCAACTGGCGAACTCAGCTTTTCGGAACCCCTGCCAAAGCGTGCGGTCATGCGAGTTGAGTAAGCGCTCACTGGGTGCAGTTGAAGCTCACTTGTCTCATATTAACCAATCCTTACTAGCAGCAGGCAAATCCTCATATAGTAAGTCTAATCGCCAACATAGACATTGGGGCTCTTCGCAGTCTCTGGAACTTATCGATGCTTGCCGGCATGTTCCGGCTGGAAGCGAACACAATGAAACTCGCAAAGAGCTCCGGGCAAAACTCCGTGCTAGCCTGAAGCAAGATAGCGAATGCTGTTGGTCGCATCGTGCTCCGAGATGGAAATGGCCGCTGCCCTTACTAACCATCGTTTTATCCTGGCTGATACGGCAGCAGAAGACCTGGCATTAGTGAAACTATAAGTGACAAGAGTGGACAGCCTATTCACAAATTGTTAAAACGATTGGAGCTTTGAGTTGAACACTATGAATGGCAATTTAATCGGCTGGAATTGTTAGATTCCTTGTCGGTTACTGCTCGTTCCGCTCCCTGGACTGTCACATTAGATCCACCCTCTCGCTCAGGCGTCGAACGTGAGAGCGGACTGTTGAAGTTAAATAAAGCTGGGGGACCAAATGGTCTTAATCCAGCCCACTTTAAATGCAGGTGACCTGCTCTTGTGGAGGATTTACACTGGTTATGAATGAAACTGTGGGAGCAGGAAACTGTCCCAACCGATTGGAGGCGTTCCATCATAGTCCCAATTTTCAAGGGAGGCTCATGATCGGAATGCGGCAACCATAGAGGAATCAGTTTGCTCCCCATTGCATCCAAATTGCTTGCCTCTGTAATCCATCAAAGACTGACTAGCGCTCATGCAAGCCATATTCGTGAATTGCAATCAGGATTTTGTCGAGGCCGCGGCTGCATGGACCACATTTTCACCCTGCGTCAGTTGCTGGAGTAACATCATATAAATTGGCAGCCCACTGTTGTCGCGTTCCTCGATATTAAAGGTGCATTCGATTTAGTGGACTGTATACTCAGGAAAGGTGTACTTGCGAAATATGTAAATATTATCCGATCATTATATGCGCGTAGCTCGGGAAGAGTGAGGGCATACGGTAATTTGTAGTTGCCCTTTAATATCTCCAGCGGCGTAAGACAAGGATGCCCGCTGTCACCTTTTCTCTTCAAATTCGCAGTTGACGAAGTCATGGAAATCGCGTTTACAGGACACGACTTAGAAGGTGTGGATCTGCTCCAATGAGAACGACCTTTTGACTTAGATATGCTGATGATATTGCCCTGATCTGTGACAGCTCACAACTTTGCTAAGCGGCACTGGACAGATTAGCACTAGCTGTCCGTCACTTCGGGCTTTGCTTCGCACCCTCGAAGTGCAGAGCGTTCCTCCAATATTGGTCTGGACCGCCTCCTTCTCTGACCGTTGGTAGGGATCAGTTAGAAGACTTTCAAGGATTCAGTTGTAGCAGCTCCCTGGGAATGAAGGTGTGATCAGGAGCCTGAAGAAATAGCTCGAGGCGTTTTTACTAACCTTTGCCACTAATGGCGCCGGTGCGACGCCACTCTTGCCCTGAAGGGTAGAGTGTACAAAGCAGCCGTACGTTCCACCCTACTGTAAGGTTGGGAAACCTGGCCGCTTAAAGCAGCGGACCTTAAGAGGTTAGTTAAGTTCGAGCACCGATGCTCACGCAATTTAGCTCACATCTGGTGGGAATACCGCGTGTGCAACGGTCGTGCTCGACGCCTTGTTTACTGCACAGGAAATAAAATTGACACGCTCAGCACCGTTATTTCACGCACCAGGATCCGATGGCTCTGCCCCGTGTTACGCCTGCCAACCCAACTACTCCAGCGACGTGCGTTGTTATCTCGCCGGGGGTGTGGATAGAAGAAGAGGTGAGGTGGTCAAGCAATGACTTGGTGGAGAGGAATGAAGGTCCTTACTGGAGCTCGCCTAGGTTGGAGCGTCTCTGCTCACCGTTTGGGGTCAGTAAGAACAATAATGTGTTTGGCTGGATACGGTTGCTGACGTTGCTAGGAGCCAACCGCAGTGGCGTTCGTGCCGTGGGGTTCTTTGTCCTGCCCCGTCCCTGTTAGCTTCACCTCCAACCAAGGCCTTAATATTAAGCCTCACCTATTTTTGCATAGTATTTTTTGACTCACAGTAGCCGGCTGGTAGTTTAACGGAACAATGTCCATCCATTACCGGTAGCTCAGCCGGCTTGCGCCAGTTGCATTTTTTCTCCTGTTTTCTTTTATGTATTGCGGCAGAGTAGCTGAGGTGTTTCCTACCTCTAGCTAACGTGTATAAGGAGGATGATGTTCTACTCGGTGGTGGACTTCCATAATGAAATAGCTATGTCCAATAGACGGCAGAGAATAATGATGGTGTGTTCCTGATTTACTGTTCAGCAGGAGCTGGACGTTATCGTTAGATGTGGTATGGATTAACAACCTCCTAACGTTAATAAGATGGGCGCGAATGGAAGGCGGTGCATACTGAAGCCTTACCGAGAACACGGTTTCACAGCAAGATCTGAGAACCGGTGTAGCCGGATGGGCTGGGCGGTAGCGTTATTGGATATCAGGTGTTCCAATCCATCTTGTACTTTTACTGTGATACATAAAGGTTAAATAGGCAAGAAAGAACTGAGAGGAACGGGCCGAATTGGCTGAAGAGTTTGTTAATGGCTATCTTAATATGAGGATTGGACTACTATGCACCAATATTAAATACATTAGGGAGAACGAGTGGGCCTACGTACTACGGCTGTAGCAATCAAATGGTTGCCATGCCTGCTCTGTAGGGGACCTGGGGCAGCGGATTAAGCTGGGCAGCGGCGCCAACATATACTGTGTTGCACATAAAGGTGGATTTCCACAGTGAAAAATTTAAGTCAAAATGGACCGCAGAGTACAGCGTTGCTCGGAGACGGATTAATGGTATAGAAGGAGCCGCTTGCTATTTATACGAGGCACGGACTAATAAACAAATGCAAAAATTGGGGCAAAAGGATAGGTGGTAACATGCACTTGCCGTATGTAGAATACGGTTGCACCTTTAGCTCTGAAAAAGACGTGCGGTAACCGAATAATACGGGTAGCAGCGCCAGAACATAATAACTGTTCCACTTCAAGCTGGACTCCTACATAGAAACACACCTGTCGCTTTTACGACAAAGCACATGGAGGAGGCATCCGGATTAACGGTGAGACGGGAGTCGCTTGCTTCCGTAATATAAAGCAAGGAGTAACAGCCGTTCCATTTTGTAAACAAGAGAAGAAGCGGGACTATATGCTACAGCTGTGGCGAGAAAACGCTTGCAGCGCTAGCTCTGAAAGGGACCTCGGACAGCAGAGTGAACTGGACAGGATCGCCAACGGATACTGTGTTCAACTCCAAATGTGGACTATACAGTAAAGTAAACAGCTGAACTATATGCCATAGAACCCGGAGGAGGAAGCCGGATTAACTGTGAAGCAGGTATCGCTCGCTATGGTAATATGAGACAAGGACTTATGGCCGTTTGACGTTAAAAAGGGAAGCAAGATGGGAAGCGAGTACCTACTACAGCTGTAGCGAGAAAGCGGTTGCCAATCCAGCTCTGAAAAGGACCAGATGTATCGGAATAATACAAGCAGCACCGCAAAAAATTACCGTTTCAATCCAAGTGGAGTTATACAGTAGAATATTAGTGTGCAATAGACAGCAGAGAAGAGTGTTGGTGAGTGCCGGATTTATTGTGAACTAGGAGACCAGAAGCTATCATTGAATGTGGTATGGACTGCTTAACTAGCAAAGTTAAGAACAGGGGCAAGAATGAAAAGCAGTACATATTGTAGCTTTAACGAGAAAATTGTCGCGGAGCGAGCTCTGGTAGTTACCGGGGTAATTTAATGGTTTGGGCTGCAGAGCCAAAATATACTAATCGTTCCACTTCTACTGTGGAACATACAGGCCAATTAGGCAAGAACGACCAGGGAGAAGAGAGCCGGATTGACGCAAGCTGGTATTATTGGCTATCCTAATAGCAGACAAGCACTAAAGGTCATATAAGGTTAAGAGCGGTAGACAGAATGGTAGGGACAACATGCTACCACTGTAGAGATGAAACGGTTGTAGGGACTGCTCTGAAAGGGACCAGGGGCAGCGGGTTAAGCTGGGTCGCAGCGCCAAAGAATACTAAGTGTTCTCACTAGTTTGGACTTCTACAGCGAAAAGTCCAAGACAAATAGATGGAAGAGAAGAGCGATGCTCGGAGCCGGAATAGTAAATAAACAAATGATACATTCGCGGTAAAACGACGTACACATGTGAAGGCGTTTTCAGATAAGCTTACAAAAATAGTTGCGTTGAAATTGCAAAACATTCCGCTTCAACGAAAAGAATGTTCGAAATATTTGAAGTTCATACGAGTAAGCTTCTCGTCAGGTAGTAGTCAGACCCAGGAATATGATGGTGCTGGGGCGCGGAAAAATCAGTCAAAACTGCTGCGTCATTATTCAAGTTCGGCGTGCATTCGCTATTTAGTAATCCTTGGGCACAGCAGCCGAAGTAAGGTTTCGGTGACACCGTTGTCTGTTAAAAGCTTTTAATAATCGTTGCTCCGTCAAATCATTCTCCATAGCAAACTAAGCTGCATATGTTGCATATATAAGTCAGATGAATGTGTCAGCGCGAAACGTTCCCCTGTGACTTTACTCAGTGGCAAGTCGCGTCCGCCAAATTGCAGTGTTGTTAAGCGGACAGTTGTGGCTTTTTATAGGATGATCACTTGCCAGGCCAAAATCCAGCACCTCCTGGAACACTGTCGTAGGTTATTTGGAAAAGTAGTGCAAGCACCGTACAGACCGATTTGGAACCCTTTTGTTCGCATTCGATAGACGGCCAAATTGTTTCGCTAGTCGACCAATTATCTGGATACTGATGCGGCAGTAGTCGCTAAAGACGTTCAAAGATGCAAAAGCTTCCTAGAGTCGAGTGATGAGTGGGGTAGGAGCGTGGATATATTGTTAATAGTGTCTGGCTTCTGCTGTGATATATTTGTCCTGGTTGTGCAGATGGTGTCCAGCTATCCACGATGAACTCGTCATGGGGATGGTTAATGCAGTTGCTCAGTGTGGCTGAATACGTCAATAACGGGCAAAAATGCCACACCCTTATCCAATACGGTACTGTTAGCAATTTTTATTTCGCAGCATAGGAGCGGAATTCCTTTAAATGTGTGTAATAATTGGGTGCAAGGGTCTCTACGGTCAAACTAAAACTCTATGAAAGGCCATTGGAAAAGCTGCAGGTAACTGGGTATAAGAAAGCTGTGGTAGCAAAGGGGCTGCACTCATCAGTTCAAATGGCATTGAGGAGCAGCAAAGCTGTCTAGAGGTGACAGCGGAAAAGCTCCAGTTGAATGGAGAAACAGAATGTTCGTCCGCATACGTAAGGCACCAAAACCAGATGTTGGAAAGCCAGGGAAAATAACCAAAGCTGTCCACGGCGGTGATGGAAACCCAGCGGAATAATCTGTCTTCCGTTGTGGAAACATATTATGGCAAGTGAGTAAGTTAGGATACTGTGAGTACGATGTGAGCTAAACCCATTTGTTTAGACCCCGTAAACGTAGCGTCTGATGAATAGTGAAAAAACTACATAAAACTACGAGTGGGTTCTTTATATCATGGAGAAAGGATAAAGTGTTATGGCCAGCTTGCTATTGAGAATGCGTCAGCCAGTCCCAGGAGATAAACCTTCTTGTGTCTGCCGACGTAACTGTAGAAATCACAGGAAAATCTGGCAACGGACAAGAGGTAGCCAAGCAGAGACACCGCTGAATCAAGAAGCCCTATCAAAATACTGATGCCACTCAACGTTTATAGATAGCATCGAGGCATTCCGCATTATGCATGCTCAAAGGTTGACAGACAATGTTGCGCAGTAGGCACATTGTGTTGCGTGCAACATACAGACAGTACCTGTAAGGAAAACGTCGAAGATGAAATGGCAATTGTTTGCTTCTAGGTGGATAAAGCGTAGTATGAAAAGCTGTAGGCTGTTGTGGTTGATATTTAGCCATAATTTTGGAAACGGGCCAGGGGCTAAGCAATTAGTCGTTTTCTAGCAATGGTGTCAGTACATTGGGGCCGCTTTTGTGGCTCGAGGCTGATTAGAAAACCTAAGGGACCTACGTTCGCCAGGGCATCGACTAAAGAATTGTATCCTGTAAGTGTGAAGAATAAGGGTAATAAGGAAGGAGAGGGGGAGGATGGTGAAGAGGAGCCGGTAAGGTAGTTGTCCTAGAGATTTGATAGTTTGGACTTCAGACGCCAGAGGCCATAGATTCCTCTGAGTCCAGAAGGTATGCAGACACGAGGGAGCATCTTAAGATTGATCTGATTGTGTTACGAGAGGTTCCTCTTGGTAGTTATCGGACGAATGATTCTAATAGTTATAAGCTCATGATAGTCGTCAGCTTGGGTATTATAGATGTAGTTGGGCAGCATTGCCTCAGTCCATTAGGAGCAGCATTACAGAGACAGGACTGGGGATAAGTAGACTGTCTGTAGCGCTGCGTTGTACGCAGTAGTGTAAACGTGTCCAATGAGGTTAAGGTCAAAACTGTAGGTCATCTGGTCCTTGCTTCCATATAAATAAATAAATAAATAGTTTATTCTCAATTTCAAAGAGACACACCAACTCAGGCATGATCAAGGTTGAAAAGTAGTTGCGTATCACCGGTACTTCGTGTTCAAGCGTGTCAAGACACTATAAGTGCAATGAAACGGAGAGTATCCTATGCTTGCATGTGTCGGAAAAAGTTGAAACATGAGTCTAGTCGACTTGCCTGTATGTAGTCGCGCGCAATGACTATATTCAGTGGCGAGTCACATCCGCCACGTCGCAGTATTGTTAAACAGATGTTTGTGGCTTTTTACAGGGAGAACGCTTGCCAGGCGAAAACCCACCACGTCCTGCAACACTGCCGTAAAGCATGTTGAACATTCATGTGTAACTGACAAAGCCGTTTGACGACTATTCATATTCGGTTATTCGCAGAAAAATGGCTCCTAATTTCCTCTGTTAGTTGGACAGGTAATTTGATCGGGGCCGCCATGATGGTTGAAGCTGATTGAGGAATGGAACATCGCGAATAGTCGTCTTGTTGTGTGTCCAGATGAGCAAAAGTTCAAATTTTCTGCCGTTTGGATTCTCCAGATGTATAATGTATGGGAATATGAAGATTGTCCAGTTCTCCATACTGGACAAGGGTTGTGGTGTCTTTAGTTAGGTCCTTTTGGTGTTCAACCATGCTCCATGTAAATCCTTGTCGGTTGTTACGTCCGTCTTGGGCGAAAACTGTTCCTCAGTTCAATCCCAGATCTGCAATAAGTTCCGGACCTCAAGGAAAAGGAAAAGTGAGGGACAACCAAGAGAAGACCGCAAGAACAGGCATGGAGTTAACTATTGTTGGAGTCTTATGTTACCACATTTGGAGTTGAGACCAAAGCATGTACATTGTGCAACAATAATTATGCTGAAAGTGCATTTTGAATATTTTATATAATCATTAGCCGTATGGGTGGCTGGCTAACGCCTGCGTAGGGACAAGAGCGTTGAACCAGTAAGTAAAGTACGGAGTATTGGTTTAGTATGAGCCAATAATTGAGTGGAGAGAGCAAAGAGAGTTAGAATATTGGTGGTGGTTGCAAGGTGCATGAACAGCAAGTAGCTAGAGTAATAAGATAGGGGGCGCAGAATAAGTGAAAATAAATAGGTTGATGCTAGAGAGGTCTAAAGGTCAATTGGCGGTAATGCAGCGGAAAGATTAGATGCAGATAATCTAAAGGAATAACGGTTATTGAGATACGGAGTGGCTCCTAACAAGCACTGGATAATCGCATATGCATGGAGCTTATGATCACTAGTTACTTTTAAACTAATGTGCGGAATTTAAGACGACCGACAGGTGGTGGCGCTAGGAACAACTATCAGTGGCAGGATGTAGCCATTCCAATCAGACGCTTGGTCACTAGTGTATGCCTATAGGTTCGCTGAATGCATCAACAAGCAAGCGGAGATAAGTGATACAGACATACCAGGAGAATGTATGATGGAGAGACAAGGAGTGTATCATAGCAAGCTAAGGATCTGCGTAGAAGGGACATGGAGCATACGGCGAAGTGCTGCATTAGTGAGGAAGATAAGAACAGCGACAGATATTGGCGCTAGGATAGAGAGTACCAGTAGCCAGCAAACGTGTTCGGATTAAGCCTATTAATTATCAGTGGACACCTACAGTGACAGAAGAAGTCAACAAACCAGCGAAGGTGTGATGCAAACAAATCAGGAGAGTAAGGGTTGGAGAGAGAAGGAGTGACTCCTGGCTCAAAGATGTATGCTACCTACACTGACTCGCTGCAGCTGAAAAGCGGTGACGTAGGTAATGCGAATAACTGATAATGGTACTAATGGAGAGGGTGTATCGACGGTTAGCAATGGCCTTGGGGTGAAGCCTTTAAGTTGCTCGTGGATACCTAAAGTGTCCCAGAATAAGTCGACAGACAGCAAATGTATGCGATGCGCGCAGTCCCAGAGACGAGTAAAAGAGTAGCCCTTAGCAATCTCCGGATATGCGCAGAGATGCTTGGAGCCTACGAAGAATGGCTGATGCTAAACAGAGGTGCCAGGGGTAATGCGAGGAACTGACAATTGTACTAAGGGAGAGAATGTCAAAGGCTAGTACTGGCATTGGGGTAAAGCCTGCTAGTGAATTATTAAGTGTCCCGGGATGGGTCAACAGACAGCAAATGTATGCGATGCAGGCAGTCTCAAAGAATGAAGGTTGGAGATAAAAGAGAGTGGATCTGAGCAAGCTCCGTAGATGCTTAGAGCCTACGACCACTAGTTGTTACTAAATAGAGATGCTGAGGTTATTAGGATCGACAGATACTGGCGCTATGAAAATCCTTCGTTGGTCAGATATAACCATCCCATTAAGAAGATTGGTCACTAGTGGGTTCCTACAGTGGCATAGAATACATCAGCAAGCCAGCGAAGGTAAGTGATGCAAACATTCTTAAAGATTACAGTATGAAGGACCAAGGAATGTCTCTTAGTAGCTCCGGATATGCCCAAAGATGTATGGAGCCTACAACGAATCGCTGCGGAAAACGTGATGGAGATAAGAGGACTGAAGGATAGCGGTGCTAAGATAGAGAACCAGTGGACAGCAACTGAATTCGCATTAAGCCTACTAGTTATTAGTGGATACTTACAATGACAGAAGAAGTCAACAAACCAGCGAAGGTATATGATGCAAACAAGTTAAGAGAGTTAGGGTTGGAGAAAAAGGGAGTGGCTCCTAGCGCTCCCAGCGATAAGGATATAAGTGGGCAACAGAGCCTGCTACTTGAGGGCCTACGCACACAAGTGCGGAGCTGCATTGCGCAGATAATCAACATGTGCTGAGGAACTAATGGAATATAACTAGGGAAGCCTGAGCCGGGAGAAGCCAGTGAGAGAGCTGAACTGCAATTAATTAGGGGTCGCAGATGGAAAAGTGACAGCTGAGCATTTAGCAAGGAAGTCTGTGCCGGGAAAAGCCGGTGAGAAATCTGGACTTTGGTATAAGTAGGTGTCAAAGACGTAGCGAGTAACAGATAAATGTACGTCTAGAAAGAGGGGCTGTGCGCGGACTACTTGAGTTATGTTTGCTGGACAGAAGAGAGCTAAGTAAGTGGTGGCTTCAAGCAACCTTCGGGTATGCGCAGAGATGCATAAAGTCTAGGACGGCTAGCTACTGCGGCTACTTAGCTTGGCGCTGCATCGCACTGGGATGAGTGCTAAAGCACGCTGAGTAGGAGGAAGCTTGTGCAATATGTCTACAGCTCTACACAAAAAGTGAATGGAGTATTCATGAAAATGATTGTAATGGAGAATGCATGCTAACGACGCAAGTGAGCTGCCTCACGCAATGGTATTCAGAAGTCCTGGATCATTAGAAGCTAATAAGTAAGTCAGTCGGAAGGATAGGAAGCTGTGTGTGGGACTGGATATCCAATAATTTGGGGCAACAAAAGTTGTGGCTGTCTTGTGGGGTTGTGCTTTAATAACGCTCAGGTCCATGCTCCCACAGCTCCTCCTCAGGAATGCATATTCCTAGGAATGCAGATATTGAGGTAGTGTTTAAAAACCTATGTAAAGAGTTTCGAAACCCTAGAGTGGTCTTTGCTGTCCGGATAGTCATCGGCAGGCGATTCCATGCGATGGCGTAGTTATGAAGCAAGAAGTTGGAACCGATGCTGGATCGAGCCCTAGGCAGAATTATGGAAAACGGTCTGGCTCGAATGGGGTAAAAGTCATTGTCTACTTGTAGAACAAACCAATCAGTATTGACCTCTGGGTTTTGTATCATCTAAAATCAAAACGCAAGACTGATCTTGAGCCTGCGTAGCCAAAGTGTTTCCAGTTGAAGCTGTTTGCATCTGTCTCGATAACTAAGCGTTGACGAACCAAGTAGACGTTTGGTAAACTTTTGTTGCACCCTCTCAATTTCTATACGGTCACTCTTGCGCGAACTGGTGAATACAGTTGAACCGCGCTCCCAAATTGGTCGGGCGCAGGATTTGTAATGGGCTAGCCGCGATTCCACAAGTAGCATCGATTTGCAAATCATACCGAGAGTTGAGCTAGCTTTTGCAGAGCTATAGCTCGCCTGCTCGGTGAAGTTTAGTGAACTGGTGTAATGTAGTGCACCCTGCAAGTGATGAGCCATGTAGTTTCAGTGCGCCGGGAGGCACACTGTAACCATGTGATATAACATTGCATTTTGCAGGTGAGAAATTCATTTTCCACAGACTGCATCAACATTCAAGCGCTTTAAGGTCGCTTTGTACACTGGAGATTCCGTTAGGTATGTGGGCTGAGTCGAATATGAAGACTACTTTGATGTCAGCTGCGAGTAGAAACGGGTTACCATATGAAAAGAAGCCAAATACATCGTTGATGTAGAGCAGGAACAGCAATGGTCCTAAGACACTGCCCTGAAATACGCCACGGCCTACTGGTCGTGGTTCTGAGTCTTTGTATCCTAGTCGAACCGAATGTGTGCGATTAGCAAGATACGATGTGAACCAAAGCAATAGGTGGTTAGAGATACCAAAGGATCTAAGTTTGGTCAGAAGGCCAGAGTGTGGGACTCGGTCAAAGGCTTCCTCATGTCGAGAAGGATTATAATCAGCGCAGATCCAGTGTCAATGTTACGTGTCACCATGTCTAAGAACTCAAACTGGCAGGTCTGACATGACTTAGCCGGCAAGAGCCTATGTTGAGACCTGTTAACAGGTTTTCGCAGTAACAGGAAGTCAAGCATTCTTTCCTTAACCAGCCTCTCCATCACCCTTGATGCCAACAGCGTATGACTGATGAGGCGGTAGTTGTTAATGTCTAACTGGTCACAATCTTTGTGTCTTGGTAGAACGACTGCTTGCTTCCAGGCCGTTGGGAAGGTGCCGTTACTCATAGATAACGTGCATATGTTAAGGAGTAAAAGTGGAATATCAGAACCACCTTGTTTCAGAAGGGCAGATGGTAGGCCATCGGGACCAGGGTGGTAAGTCAACTTGAGTGACTTTATTGTCCTAGTAATTGAGCGTACGTCAAAGTCGACAGTGGATAGCTCGTCGTTAGTTAGCTGAGGTATTACTCTGGGTTGTCTCGCATGGACGTTAGTGAATAAGTCACAGAAGTGCCGGTTAACGAATTCGCAAAGGATATCTGGGTCAGTAACTGCTATGCCGTCCGACATCATTAACGTTCTAGTACGGTTTGTGTTACCTCAAAGTAACACATACTAACTAGTACATGGTTCTTTCTACGTTTGGCCCGTTGTTCAGAATTTTTACCAAAGTCCTTGGTTCGGGTTTGTGTTTCATGATTTTACTACATTACGCCCTACTTTGTTAATCAATTTTTTACTGTTGCTGCTTAGCACGGTAATCAACCGTATGTCACACACCTCTGCCAAAAGGAAAATACTGGAACAGGCCACTCAAAACTTCAGTGAGGCAGTTTCATTTTAACTACGAAATTGCAAAATACTGCTCGTGGATAAACTGGCTGTAGCTTTAAAAAGCAATTTTTTTTGAAACACCGGTAAGCTCCGAAGAAAGAAATTGCGTCTATTACGACGCTACTAAATTAGGGTATGCCGTTGGTCAACCTGGAAAATCCCAGAATTTGTCTAGTCACTCGGATGTGCTCTCAGCAGGTGTACCTTTGGATAACCTAACGCACGAGTTCCGTGAACGCACGTCGTGTCAATAACACTATCGAAGTCAACGTACATGACGAACTGCCGCTTGCCAAGATGTTGCGCATCCTCCTCACTGCCTGTAGACTACCGCTTTATTGCTGTTCAGCCATTCGCTTACTTACGTTTTCCAGACGTTCCCGCCTATAGTCATGAAATAGCAGCCCCGAGCTGGATAAACTAATCATTGACGCCAGATATGACTTGAAGCAATGCTTTATTCTCGGGCAAATTCTGATAAAGCCGGACAGTACCCTGCTCCAAAGATCCACCTTGTCAACTAGTTCAATGTGGAATAGGAAAGCAGCCCTTGTGACACTTCTCAGAGACCCACTCAAAAATACGCAAGGAGGTTCAGCCGTCATCGCTTATTCCTCAATACTCTGTGGCGTGGACTAAAATTTTACACAACGAACACAGCAATGCAAAAAGCCACTAGAAAGCCAAGAACAGTCCAAACTTTTGTCTTCAAGTCCCCGCTATCAGCTGAAAATCGGATAACGTCATAGGCAAGCTCGAATACAAAACCTAGCCGGTTGGTAAGCTTGACCTGTGCGACATCACCTCTGAACTTGAAAGCGTGGGCCTCCTGGCATCTTGTGCAACAAAAGCCAGTGTTGTTAATGACCCCAAGCAACACGCTATCAACACAACGTCAGCGGCCAGCAAACCAAAGCAACGGTGTTTGCCAGCTCTTCCTCCTCGGCTCTCATCGAACCCATACCAGTATAGCAAGCGGACTATACTGAGACGCTCCGATATGGCCAAAGCAAACACACAGAGAGTACAGAAGTAGCACGACTCCAGATGTCCCGCCCGTACCCAACTGGACCTCCCGTTTTGAACTGTAGTCTACTGCCGAACAGGATCAGCCTTATCGTAGGAACTACCTACTCAAAACCCCAAACCCAATAAAGGGTATGCGGATTCCCAACAAACCTTGCTACCCTACCGACCGAACTGCAGCTACTCACGAACAACGCTGACATGGTTGCATAAAACAAAAGTATTTCACACTTGCCCCACCTCTTACCCACCTAATTACATTAACCAACCGTTTGTCAGCCGCCAAGGATCAAGCCGCCAAGAATGCGGCCAACCATCGTGAACCCATATTATGGAACCCCACAAGACGTAGGACCCATTTCAAACCCGCCAAGCTCGAGCAGCAGCCCTATACAAACTTTACCAACTTCTAGACATGATGCAATCGACGCCGAAAAGCTTGCTGCAGCCTGTTATACAACACTCGTTCGCTTAAACCTCACAGACGACTCTACACCTGATCCCACAGTCCAAAAAATTACGCAGTTACCTCCGCATTACCTACCTAAGACGTACTGCCCCATACTATAACACCTTTTCCCATATTTACTGTTGAACCGGCTAGGTCGGACCGCATGCGGGGCGATAGTCTAAAGTTGAAACAGCAGAGGTTTAGGCTGGATAGTAAAACCTGAATATATCAACAGGAACTTATCATGGGGCCTACCTGGCCTGTGGGTCTATGACCAAAGGAACCTACAAAGACAAACATGGATCATACCAGACTTCCGACACACCACCATCCTGGTCTATGAACGCTTGTCAATAGGATCTAGATAATCTTATCCAAAGGACTAAAACAGCCTTGGTCTGCCTGAATAAAGTCACTGCCCACAACTACATACTGGCAAGCAGACTAGAATCCTAATGTAATATTTTCTTGACAAGTTTTCTCTATAAACGGAGCGCCCAGCCTGTTTATACTAAGCACACTAGAACCAAACTTGTCGTCATGCATTGACGAATTTATACCCCAAGATTAATTTTACAATTTCCAAAGCCTGCACAACTTTCGGCTTACTGCCGATTACATACATAGCAACGTGTTTGTTGCGAAACATAATTGCTTGTAAACGTTGATCATGCCTGGTCTGGTGTGTCTCAGAAATTCGAGAATATACTATTTATGTATTTATTTATTTAAAACAAATGAGTATCACAACACACCTGAACCAATCCAAAGCTATAGAACTTGTGGTTCAGCCTGTCTTGTCCAGTCGCTCGCTTTCACTCCGCTCAGCTTGTCGGGCAGTTGGACCTTAGCTTACCAAGGTCAGCCTGCCTTTGACCCAACTTACTAAAACTACTTATCTCGCAGGCACCATGCTGCCTTCGCTTCTTTTGAGAATTTCGTCTCGCTTGCTTACTGACCTCTAACTCCCGTGACAGGACATTTTAATCTCCACTGGTCTCTGTCTCCATGAAACTCTAACTCCCAACTGCATTTATTATACTATAAAAACTGTCGCTGCTTTTACCTTGTCATCCCCTTTCCACTTAAAGTAGACTGTTTATCTTACAAACGCCGTTTGGATTATGTCTTGCGACTGATTTGCCACATCTTGTTTACATTCAAACTGCTGAGCCTCAGCAGCCTTGCGCGGCTCTACTGGTCGTATTCCCATCTTACTGCCCTGTTTACACATTGCTCCACCCAACCACATTCGAAAATAACTTATCTGCATCTTCGAGCCTCTGACCGCTTCCAAACTGGGTAATCTAGGGCTACCTATCTCTAAGCTACGCACCGCATTCATCGTTTTTGTGTATTCGTTACCTCCGCTTACTTATACCTAACACACGAGACAAGTCTAGTAGTCTCCACCGGTCTCTGTCTCCAACATACTCTCAAAAGCAACGGCATTTTTATAGTATCACGCTTCTAGTTTGTTATTCTCTGATCAATCTACTCACACTTATATGAGGTAGTCTATATTCTACTTGCGGCCAGACTTCCGTCTCTCCTTTCACCTACCTTCCCTGTAGCCTGTATCCAGCATGAGCAGTGTTAGCCGCAACAGCGATGAGTAGTTCATCATTTTTGCACTTATTCCTACTTTCCGCCCCGCTTTCACCCCTCAAATCTCCACGGATCTTTCGCTAACAAGCTTCCCGCATCGGCCTGCTTTGTACTATTCCAAGGTTGCCTAGCAGGACGACCTCTTCGTGGCTCAAGCCAGGTGGTTCTGGGTTAACCCGTTCCAGCAAATAGTTCGGCGGCAGTGTTCCACGGCACGGTGAGGTTCCGCCTGGCAAGCGTGCTTTCTAGAAAAAGCTACAAACTTCTGCTTAGGAACACTGTGACGTGATGGTCGTGACTCTCCAACAAATGAAGGCACTGCCCCGTGGTTATGGGGATGATCCTTTCCAACCCACCAACATAACTCTTCTACTCACACAGTGCCGACGATAACAAACCTTTAAGTGTAAAGCAAGACGACGGCACGCAAAAACTACACAGCCACATATACACAATTAGCTACGTATATACATCACCGCACACATTGTTATAGCAAGTCTATCGGGTTTTTGCACATTCCGGAGCACGTCATATTATGTTAACACCATCATGCTTGTAACAGCGTGCACTTATTTGTGGAGAATAAAAGCGTTATTCGTTTGCTATTTACATTAGGCTACTCAGCTTATGTCAACGCACCACTGTCACTCTTTTTGTTTGATGTGCACGATTCAATTCCAGCGATCTATTTCAAGCTATTTACCATAACTTCTAGCCTGCCCCCAATCAACAGAGATTTTGGCGCCTCCAACGCATCCCGTCCACCAAATGCTTGCTCTTATTTCCACCTTGCTGTTGCCTTTCTGATCTCTCCTCACTAGCACAGTTACCATTACCACCCTTGCGTCTACCTGAATCTGATGAATACCAAACAGATATTTTTGCTGCCTAGGCTAAAAAATGGTGGCGCGTTCGTCTCTTTTTATTCTTACCTAAATGATTTATTACCGACTAACCCACATCTTGTTTTTACCCTTTATTTTATTACTAAACCAAGCCTGTTGATCTCTTATCTTCCGCAAGGCTTCCGTTTTGCCGAATACATGTTTAACCTCCTGTTGCTTATGGTCCGCTTGTGCAAATCTCCTCCAAGGTTAATTGTCTATCCCGCACATGCTCTTATCTTCATTAATTGCTCTGCTCTCACTTTTCTCATTACAAAGAGACTTCGACTGGAACGCCGGTTCGTCTACTTGCCTCTGACATCTTTCCCTGTAGCTCATCTAAAACGAGCCTGTTGGTCTATTTGCTGCAGTGCTTCCGTTAAGCTGAATGCATATTTAACCTGCTGTTTATAAACTGCTAGGGCTAAGCTCTTTCGAGGCAACTAGTCTGCTCCGCCCATGCCTTTGGCTCCACCATTTGCTCTTTTCTCACTCCTACCGTCTCAAAGACACTTTGACTGAAATGGCGGATCGTTTGCTTGTCTCTGACATCTTTCCATGTAGCTTAGCTAAATTAAGCCTGTTTGTCTATTCGCCGCATGGCTTCCGTCACTCCGAATTCATATTTACCCTCATCTTGCTTATGGACTGCTAGCACTAATCTCCCTCGAGGCAATTACTTTACTCTTTCCATGTCCTTATCTCCACCACTTACTCTGCTCTAGCGCCCTACACCTAAAAGGGGCCTCGGCTGTAACAACCACTTGTCTGGTTGCCGCAGATATCTTTCAACGCAGCATATTTACAGTCATTTACCCTTACTTTTTGCACGCATTCATACCGCTGATCTAAGGTAGCATTGGATGTAGTCTTTCACCACTGTTCTGCTCTTATTTACACCAGCTTCCTCTGCCCTCACGTCTGTTATCTCAATGGTCTTCCAACTTTAGTTCCCCCTGCCATGCCCTAAATCATGCTTGTGCACCTCGATGAATCTGAGAATGAACTATTTACTTATTTATTTATTGATGGATTACTTGCCTGCGTCAATACTGCTATTCTTTTATGATTCTCGATGAACCTTGTTTACCACTAGCTTCACGTAGTTCTCTACATTTGTTCTGCTCTGACCTAGATAAGCACGTCGGCTATGTTCGACCGTTCCTCATCAGGGTCTGTTTTAACATCTTCAAATCTCACCTATTCAGGGCCACCTATCTGGACGACAACGCACCGCATTCGTTACTTTCGACTTATTTCTCCAGCTGGCTCACCGCCATCTGAATTGCGTTTTACGTTTTCTTTTCTGTATCCCAGTCGGCCTCCATTCCTTAGCATTCGCTTTATTCGCAACGGATGCTATGATGCTCTACTGGTCGTTCTTTCTCCATAAATCTAACAAACGTGTACACCGCTGCCTCTTTGATGCACTTTTGCTTCAATTGCACAGAGCGTTTAGTTCCTTAGATGCAACTTATCTACTTCGCTGTTCCCCGCAACGTAGGACTTATTCGCTTTTGTATCATTAAGCGCAGCGGCTTGTTTAACTTTTGCCCCTTCCTCTTTTTCATCCCGCATTTGGAAGATCTTTCTATTATCTACCTCTCCTTGGCCTGCTTGCATCGTTTTGTATTATATAGCATATATGGAACACAAGTACATAGGATACTTTATTAATAATTGGACATTTATATGCCGTTCATTAGTTCCTACCCTTTCGAAACATCGTATTTTTAACTGGACTCCGAAAGCATCCTTATGGTCTTTTGGTGTAGCTGCTTTTGTTGGCTGCCGTTTTCCTCCGAGATTTTTACAGATACGGCGGCTAGCAACGGACAAAATCATCAGCGCTGCCGCCTCAACACCTTTTAACCAGCAGCATTGCATCTTCTGAAAATGGATATAATATTATGAAGCTGCTGTTACTATATACCGACTGGATAAAATACTTTTCCAGTTAACTAGAATGGGCACCATAAACTGGAGGACTGGAGGACAGCTCGTCTATCAACTGCTCATGCTGCTCGTCCGGACATTTTAACTGAACTCAGTTGGCAGATTTTCCTGCCGATGCTATGCATTTTTACTTGAATAGATTGCAGTTTAAAGCAACGTTTCTTTAAGGACAAACCAACTGGGTTCGGCTATCGTCATTAGTAGACAAATATTTTTCAATTACCACACAACCAAAGCTATTCCCACAACTTTTACCGTGCAGTCGACCGGGGATGTGCGTGACTATTCTATGTAAATTACTCCAGGAAGTATTACGATTCGTTATTCCGGACCATTTGCTATACTTCTGTGTCTAAACAACTAGGTTCAAACATTTTCCGGGTTCCAAAAATAATTCAACGGGCTATTTTTTGGATACTTTACTGAGAAAGTATGCGTTTTGATACACGAACATTACATAAACTTCGTAAAGTTTTCAATTCACCATCCACCTACCAAATGTTATGTCAGGACAGGGCAGGAACTATGGACGAAGCAGGCTCTCGCCTGCCATACCTAAGCAAACAGAAATCCTGCGTGCGTCCTGTCTACGACAAACAGCCTCAGTGGTCGGTTAATTAGAAACGATACTAGTTACACCTTGCCGTTATAATGGATAGATGACATTGTTTCAGGGCATGGTGGCGTTTTGCCTGGCAAGCGTACTCCCTATCCAAGGCCACAGAGGTCCGTTTAACAGCACTGTACGTGGCTGCCCTAACTTATGACCGAATAAAGTCACGGCCCATTACTTCACGCCAGCAAGTCAAGTAGCGCCACAGTACACCACTTTTGCTAAACTGTGGCACTTTTCCGTCTACATATTCAATCCACTTGCCTCTTGCTACGCATTCGCTGTTGTTTTTTACGTTACACTCATGTGAATTCAATGTATCGTGAAAGCACTTGATCTTTTTCTTCACCATTTCTTTTCCAATTGATCATCAGTAATTTTTGCTCTATTCGTGGCTGATATATTACTGCACGGCACGGCAGACTGATTATCCTTAAGCAAACTTGTCCGGCATCGTAACAGTGAACTATAATGCTCTTTACATTCGTACCACTTGTGCAACTGCAAATATGAACGTCTGAACATTTTTCGGTTACCATCGTTACGGTAACCATGAACTGTCTATAAACTTGCACCTATTTGAACACGCCTCATTGCGCATGCCCAATGTAGTACAGAATATCCGTTTATTTATTTAATAGAGGATCTGTTGCTGCGGCGAAATTAGGCATAAAACTTAAATCGCATTTCCTAGAACATATTAAACTGCGAATTTCCTCAAAGCATCTGGCTTATTGGCATTAAATAACTGGGAGAAATAGGCAGAAACCGGATGGAAATCAATCACATACACGATATAGCCGAAAGAAGCAAAGGCTGATGTGTCCAGCATGCAAATACGTAAGATATATGGCTACCTTAAACCCACAACTCCTTTTTAAATTGTGGAGCGTCACACGGCGTGAAGCGCTTTTGAAGGAGCATGAGCAATGAAATTCTCCTACTGCACTGCAATACCAGCTAGATTCCCAGTGACGGAGCTCACAACATCTAGAAAAATTGCCGGTGCTACAGTGAGACCAAATGACAAAAAGAAACGAAACCTCCAGAATAGCGAGTATAAAGCGGTACTAGCACTAGATAGTTCGTCGTGTGATAACTGTACATAAGCTTTCCCCAGATGGAGCTTAGGAAAACACAGGTTTGCTCAACTACCTAACAAAATCCACAGGTCCTGCAGCAGTGCAAAGTATTTTCATCGAGCTCTTGTTCAATGTACCCTGCTAGTCGTCACAACACTTTTACCTTTTCCGCCAAGCTTGAGTGGATCGACTAATGGTGTAGCCAAAACTGCAGTTTGTATCGAGGTAATAATACATTTATCAACAATGTCACTAATGGACTTCCTCACTGACTCCCGGAGCCCAAAGGAAATTATTCGTATTGCAATGAACACGGAAGTGTCTTAGATATAAAAAGTAACGCGCTTGCTGCGCGTGCCACCTGAAAGTTTCGAACATTGTACAACAAGAGTGCAAAGCAGGGAACGAAGAGCTGCGACAAATGGTGACGAAATGTTTTGTCATTTCATAACTTTATGGCCTATGAGTGAAGCGCCAGAACCCACAATAAAAACTTGTCCCCTGACGACTTGAAGTGCCCGCTGCCAGAAATACTTTATATGTGTCAAGCATAGTAAGTACATGACCGGTTACCCATTTAACTTAAGTGGCTGTTGGTGGTCATAAAACGTTCGGGGCTAAGCTTTCAGAATACGAACCCATATACAAGGCTCAATAATACCGGTGCCAATAATAAATGAATTCTAAAGTCCACTGTTGGCAACATCTCTCTGTGTCATGTGAGAAGATATGCCCCAAAAGCCCGTAGCAAGTGCTACTAAATGAAATTCGGGTGACAGCTTTTGTTCTGCTGCCACTTGAACTAAATGAGAAGGCACGAACTGAAGATAACCTATTTTACCACACGAATGACACTTATGGTTGCGTTCTAAAAGTTTATAAAACAATAAACGCTGTAAAGCAGACAGGGCCTTAAGACAAGACGAGTGTTCGACACGTTACCCAAGAAATGTGGAAAGTTATTGTTCGCTGGTCGTCAAGGTGAAGTTCACTTTGCTGGAATGAATTCAAGTAACATATTCCATGAGCACAGGGTCTCACCAAACTCGGGGTAGTTTTGGATGCAAACGTTCAAACCGCACTACTCATTTGTTCTCTTCTGTGAAATGTTTGCTCAGAATGCGAAAATTCATTCCGAGAGCGGATTGTCCACGGTAAAATGCCGTTTTCTCCATTTTTGTTTTAGTTTAGTGGTAGAATTCGGGGATTGCCAAGGAAAAATGAAGACTGGCAGTATTTACGATGTACGAGGCAGTGGGTTTAAAACCACTTTCCAAGTATACGTAATAAAACCTGGTCGACGTGAAATTTGTACACGGAAACTCTCAAAAGCCACCATAGAATGTTTAGCCTGAGTAAAATTACATGACTCTTTGTAATTAGACCATAGCCAACAGACCAGAGTGTACGATGTTCAAAGGCCAGTTGGTCGAAGAAACCGCTGTATAAGTAAAATCCCTAAAGTATTTAACTTTAAGCGGTTGTGACTCCTGTCCGAAGACTACGTGTGTCTGGTCCACATGGGTAAGCCAGGGCAGCTTAGTGTCCAGTTGACATCCATGAGCCTGTAAGCCACCTCGATTTATTAGACAGGCTCCGTAAGTTTTATCAATTTTAGCTCAGTTTATGCAGCCATATACAAGGACTCTACTGCCAATAAGCGGCATACATCTATCGTCAAGCATAAAGAACTGAGCATCCGAAAATGGCAAAATGCTTCTGAAGGTGTCATTTGATAGAGCCTTCATGAGTAGTGCCTCAAGAGCTTTGGTTTCAAGGGTTAGAGTTTTACATACGTGAAGCATTATTGTGGCCCGTGTGTTAGGAGGCCCTTTAATGCAACTGCGCTAGGTAGGAGATTTCGCTCTACAATTTTGGTGGCCCATTAAGAGTGACATAGATGTAAAATATGGCTTGAATGTCACAAAAGCTAGCACGTCAGTGGATGTTCTGTTGAGGTATATTATAGTACGCCAGGCAGCATAAATAAATAATAGTATAAGACAAGAACAACGAAGTACGCAAGAAATGTGAGCTGTTTGTCCACCTAGCACTACGCGTGACGCAGGGTTGGCAATGGATGCAGTTAAAAGACAAATATTGAACAGATGGCCAAGATAAGTCAAGAGGTGGTTCAAAGTAGCTGAATTTCCGGCTAGCCGGTTTGACAGGGTCTCTAGCACATGGCAGGCTTTAGTGCAGGTGTCAGAGGATATGAAATATTACTTGCCAGAGTGGCATGAATGGCGATAAAAATGGATCTGCTTCCTCATGCTGAAAGTCTACCAGTCTTTCCAATAGTGATTAACCAGTGTTCAACGTAGATACAAGCTAAGAGATATGGATCAAACAGTAGATGAATTGGATGGCAAAATGTCTGGTTTGGGGGACGGTGACACAATGGACAGTGCACGCGGTATTACCTTTGGCTCAGAACCTACGTATCAGCCTAGTTTTGTCCACTTTTGGTAGTAACGTTGGTTGGAAAAGTTGCGCTACAAGTAACGGCGATCTCGCGGTGCTAACGTCCACTACAAAGATAAGGGCTAGTGGGGTTCCCCTAGTAGCCAGATCTGTAACGTTATCAGTGGTAAACATATGTAAACATATATGAAAGAATAGGGCAATCACTAAGGGATATATATCTGCGTAATGCAGAAGTTGAAGATATGGCTGAGGCCGTATTGCTAAACAACGCCCGTGTACGCAAATAAGTGTAAGATTATAAGAGTACATTTGAGTTGCATAATGCCGATGGGTTCCGTTGGGCTCTAATAAGAGCAGATGAGGGATGGACTCCACCAACTAGCAGCACATTGGCGCCTACATTAGTCTCAGTCTCAATGTGATAGCAAGATGACAGTGTGCCAAGTTCTGTGCACTTACGCCGGGCCAGAGGACAAAGTATATAAGGGTGTAGTAATGGTTATGAAGATAGAGATAAGGAAATGGTGGCGAAGTTATGGTTAAGGCCTATAATCCGGCAATTCAGAGTGGTACGCCAATTTGCTCAGTAACATTTATAGCAACACAAAAAGCTAGATAAGTAAGCGTGGTTTATAAGTAGGTTTTAAATAAGTCTGCCATTTATGTGAAACGCCGTGACCAAGAACTATCTTGTTTTAGTGAAGAGGAAAGGAACGGAAGCCGGAGTAAGGAAATTGAGATATAACTGAATAAAGCCTTTAAAACTGGACAACAGAGGAGAAGGAAATGGGGGTCTTATCCCAATCTGCTTCTTGCGAGAGATGCAGGATCGTCCAGTTTACCACTGACGTTCACTTAATTCTCGTCACAGTTGATCTTAGTTGAAGGCCAGGTGTTTACGTTTGAGACAGGGTGGGTACGTAAGCGATACAGTTTGCGGTTACCATTGCTGCGCAGTCCTCCTTAAAGCACAGTAAAGTTGGGAAGAAGAATTTATGGCCGAATAATGAACTGCTGCGAGCGGTAAGGCTACATTCACCGGACACTTATAGTTGCTACTCGCTTCAAGAGGTGTATGCCAGTTATCGTCCTATTTGCACCTTGGTAAAGTGGCAAGCGAGCTAGACAGTTGTCGAGATGAAGGTAAAAAGTGGACGTAATAGACCGTCTTTGCGGCTAAGCTTATGAATGCCACCTAGCTCTTAAGACCTGTGTGACTGCAGGAGAGCTAACAATGTGTCAAGTGAGAATGAAAGTCGTTGTGGTTAGTCATGTACTCGGGTTTGCAGCCTTAGCAAATAAACTTACCGTGTACTTGATGCAGGCGAGATCTTAGAGGTAGGATGGATAGATATTAAGCTAAGGATGACACAAACGCTTCATCTGAATAACGCAGGATGTTACCCCGGGGTACACCAAGGCGGTTCATGCTCCATCCGGCCCAGTCTCGACAAGCGATCATCTGAGTGAAAATCTTACGTAGCCGGTTTGCGTTATCCAGACATAGGATGTTTTGCGCTATCCAGACACAGGACGTTTTGCGCCTCTAGCTTAAAAGCCTTCGGGTTCTGGATTCTTCGCAGCCTTTTTTGTAGTTTGTTTCAAATATTTGTATATGCAACTAAGAAGAAACGTGCTGTTAGCTTCCCCTCGCTCTCAGCGAAGGAATAGTAATAGCACTGTTTCTGGGGTTACATTTTGTTCCATCTCTCAGATTAAGGTTGGATAGGTCACCATGCAAAATGTTGTATATTGTCTTTTGCGTGAAGCAATGTTATGGGTAATGCGTCGCAACCACAGAGCTTGAAGTCTGAGCTGTCTGTAACTGAACGTCTAGTATTGTGGGGCGGATATATTAGTGCGCCGCCGTTAGGCTTTTTCATGCAAAACGCGGTCCGACTTGCGCAAGCAGCTACATGTGAAAATACAATATTCCAAGGTCTGGCGAACGTGACTCCGGTAAAGTTCTAGGCTTGCTTCGACAGTGTTGATGTGGCGCCTTATATGCAAATTTAATTTTCGCGCCTCGGCGACTTAAATTACGGTTGCTCAGTTGAGACATTTGGAGCAATGCAGGCCCAGATCGTTTGCTGGTGTATGGAGCTGAAAATGAATTCCTTTAATCAGGAGCGCCTCATCAGGTACTGAGTTTTGGTACGCCATGGCAACCGAATTTTCAGCGAAGTAACTCCTTTACTATTGATGACACCATGATTCTAGAGCCCTTAGGTTTTCTCGTATTCTGTCGGGTGCTGATTTGTTTATACCTGGGGAAGATGTAGCCGATGTTAATCTCATCCGCGAATAAAAATGGGTGACCGTACCGTACGCTGTTGCAGGTATCATTTATATAAATGAGGAAGACGGTTGGATCTAAACGCTTCCCTGTATGACACCGCTCGATGCAGTGGCCCGGGAGAACTTGACATGTAAAATTCTCACTGGTTGCGTGCTTCCGGTTAGGTTTGCACTCAACCAAGCCAACGGAGGACTCCCCACGCTCTAAATCCTGACCTTGTGTAGTAGGTGCTTATGTGGAACTCCGTCGAACGCATTTTGTATATCGAAATAGAGTGTGCGTACTGCTTGATCTGAGTCCAGCGCCTAGGTGACCATGTTAAGGATATTCAGCCGGCGGGACACGTAGTATCGTGCACTCCGTAACCTATGTTGTGACTTGTTCACGCAAATTCCTTTATACAGAAGTCCAAAGCGTTCCTTTGACAGTCTTTTCAATGCTCTAGATGTGAGATATGTGGGTTATTAGGAGAAAATTGTGAACCCCCGCAGTGTCACCGTTGTGACGCGGAATGCCTGTAGCGTGTTTCCAAGCAGTGGGATATTTATGGATGCATGGAGGTTGTAAAAAGCTTTAGGAGAAGTATGGATATGCCCACACTTGTTGTTACCTAACATGAGCGGAATGCCATCTGTACCAAGGTTTGAAGGTGGATTAATGGTCGAAATCGTGGAGTGGATTGCTTTAATATCCAAATGTAGCATCACAGCCAATGGCTAGCGGTGGCTTGTGGGGCATAACGGTTTGCGCTCGGTTCTAAACGTTGACTACTTAAAACAGGTGTTGCTTGCTTCACATGCAACAAGTGGAGCATTGGAAGTATCATTAGAGCCCGTTCGCCTGAGGGACACTTTGGCACTTGCTGAGGGTCGCAAAAACGCAGCAGACAGCTGCGTTGGTTGGCTCTATTAACACTATTCATGGTTGTCCTTTCTTGAGCACTAGGCTTTTTCGCAGATCTGGCTGTTAAGGCAATAGTGATTTCACTTGCCATCATGGCATAGGTAAAGTTGAAGGTAGTACAGTAGGAGCGCAGAAGCTGACGAATTCTAGCGAGCGAGTTTGTATTGCTGATGTTTCTCGATAGCCTCTTGTTAAACCTAAAAAGGAAGCCAAAGCGGTCCAGACATAAATACGCTCTCAATAAAAGATATTAGCAGATTGCTCTAGGGCGTCGGATAAAATGAGTTCATCCCGATTCTTTGACTTCAAACGTACGGCAAAAGTAGCTCAATTGATGGAATACACCTGCCGGTGAGGCAGGATTGCATCTGGTCGAACAGGATTAGTGACGGAACATTTTATGTACAACGCGCAGTGTACTACTTTATGATTGCTACCACGGAACTCCTGGCCTACAGATAATCTCAGTTTTGGGACGCCTATTTTAAAGAGCAAGTCCAATATATGCTTCTTCTTGATAGGGGCGGGAACATGATGCTTCTAAGCGCTTAGGTTGATGCAACCTAGTAAACATGTATACTTCTTGCGAGAGGTGGGTAGGGAACCATTCCAGATCAGGCAAGTTGAAATCACTTGCGACAATTTTGTATTCACAGGGATTGCTCGATGCATGCGCAAAAGTTGTCATGAGTGTATTATCACTCACTTGCTTCGCGTCATGGGCCCTATAAACGCATCCTAATAATACTGGTATCCATACGGAATTCATGATGCTACAGTGGTACCGATTTTCGTTTTTGCTGGGTTTTTGTTTTAGGTAGATAGCACTTTCACCAACTCCTTTGTGCACTCGAGATTGCATATAAAGCCGATATCCACGAAGTGTGTGGAAATCATCGACATCGCATGGTGTGAATCACATTTCAGTTACAAAAATTGCGTTTGTTGCGGTAAGGGTGACAAATGAATGTAGGACGTGCATCTTATTATTAAGTGACCTGGCGTTGATAAACATGAGTGAGGAGAAAGTGTGGGCGTCTCCTAGCTTTTCAGAGGAAGTAAGAAGTCACTGCTTGCTAAAGAGCCATCTGGAGATGATGCAAAAACTGAGTGAGCAGACTTAGAAGCAGGTTGCTGGGTACCGACCTGTTGGACGTCGGGCTGATCTTGGCCCGGCTCATCCCCCGACTCATCCCAGCCATTATGGCGGCCCAAGATAGATGATCAAATGACAAAGGAAATGGAAGGTCATTTGACTGCGGATATCTGAGTGTGAAATCAGTCGACAACCTGGTCTGTCAGTTGTATATTAGTGCACTGACAAATTTCCGACAGTGTTCCAGGACGTGGTGAGTTTTCGCCTAGCAAGCGTTCTCCCTATAATAAGCCACAAATGTCCGTATAACAACACTGCGACTTGATGGATGTGACTCGCCACTGAATAAATTCACTGCCCAGTACAACCTACTGGCAAGTCGACCAGAATCATTATTCAATATTGCTGTGACACTTTCAATAATAAATTACACCATGGCTATATGTATCGTCTTCATTACACATATAGTGCCCTGACTGTTTACACTACGCATGCTAGAATTGAACGTTTCGTCATGCATTGAAGACTGTATCCCCCATGACTACTCAAACAATTTCCGCAGCCAGTACAATCTTCGGCTTACTGCCGACTACACTCATAGCAACGTGTTTGTTGCGAAGCCATATTGCATGTAAATATCGATCATGTCTTGCTTGGTGTATCTCGACAACTTCGAGAATAAACTATTTATTTATTTATTTAGTACTGTTGTAGGGTTATCCCAAGTTGATTCTCTGACCTAAACTTATAATGCATTTGCATCCGCTTGCAGGATAAAGCCATTGTACTGAAGCCTAAAGTTACGTGATTTTGATGACGGTAGCATGAAGCGCTACCGGACAGGGTGCTAACTTTAGGTGCCTTGTTTAAATTCACTGGACTTTTGATTGCTTCCTCATTGAATAAGTCAGGTTGTATCCTGTCGCGCTTTGATTGTTTGAGATACGGCTGGTTAAGCATAGTTGGGCTGCGGAGTTGACCCCAGTTTGCCACAACTCTGTTCAAATCAGCTTCCTACTCCACAATGACTTGGATTGGATCCACAAATTTAACTAAGTGTTGATCCTCTCAACCAATACAAAGTTAGTCGCAAAGCTTTTGACCGCAATTAAGGCTAGTTTAAAAGTCATCTACCGAAACAGCCTCCGAAACATCGAACACTAAACTACCGCACCCACTGTGGCCACAAACAGAAAGCGGTTCCACCGAGTTGCTAGGCAGGTAGATTTGTTGAAGTTTTGACGTGCCCGCGGTTGGTGACAAGTAGCTAGGTTATTACCAGAAAAGATTTTAGCCTCGAACATATTATCTGCAGGCTGGTATGTGAGGTCGTTTTGTTATTATTCTTGGCAGTCCGAAAGACAGCTGATTTAGCGTTATTGAATTGTGCAGCTTTTGCAATTTGATTCTACTACGCGCAAGACTGTCGCCATCAGTACTAAGTTTAATTGGAGCCGGGTCTTTTGAGAAAGGTTTGTGCAGCCGACATACCTGAAACCAAGTTCTACATTTCCGTTGACTGCGGCGATCGCCCGATCAAATTCATCTACCAATAATCCAGCAAGAACAATGAAGTTAAAGATGCTGCACATCACGGAGCACGGCTGCAATTTGCCACTTAAGGTGGCAGCCGAGGTTCTTGTTTTCAAATTAGATGTAGGGTACCTACTCCTCTCGGGTGAGCTTCTCGGCGTGGTCCCTAATTAAGACGTTTTGCCCTAAGTGTCACTGTGTTGTAAGACACGAAATGTTACATGTGACTACGTATAAGCTCTCGCTGAAGGATAGGTATTATGGATTATCACAAATCAACCTTGCGTCTGCTGTTCTGTTAAGCAGTCCCAGGCGTTGAAGGCTGGCGTAACTTAATTCGTTTCATTGGCCCGAAGTATAACTTACTCAGCATAGTAACATTACCCAGCCCTTCACAATTTGTCATAATAGTTGGTAGAATTGAATCCTTTTTGCCTTTAAGCTGCTTGGTGCCACTGGTTTACGTATTCGTTTGCTCATTCGCTTAATTACTAGCGACGTTTTTGCGCTTCCATTGACTTTAGAGCTCGCTTGGCTGGACGTCCCTAAGGAGGCACCATCAAGCATATTAAACACAATGCTGTTAAAAATCAACTTGCTCTTTTCGGAGCGTGAGCGCGGTGAAATTTTACCTTGTCTATTTCTGGCAAGAGGAGTAAGGGTGTGCCTGTAACAGGCGAGCAGTATAGTGGAATTCAAGTGCGAGGTCGTTTATTCTTAGGAGCCAGAGTGTGTCGAGTCCGGACAGGGGACGGGCTAGTCTCCACTTGGTCTAGTTCGGGTATTTCGGCTGTCCATGTGCAGAAGGTTGCAGTTTCTAGGTGCAAAGACGGTGGCTCTACGATTTACCCTACTAGTCTAGTGAGACGATCTGTACAACCTGGATAGTTCTTGGGATAGGAGAACAGGCCCCGATTTTCTCATCCAGGAAGCTAGTTGTATCCCAGACTTTGGCGTCCTGGGGCGTCTTAGTCTCCAGGTCAAGCCGTTTTGTAATCGAGTAATAGATTTGCACCTGTTAAATGATCTAATCCTGCCTTCCATCAGCTGAGATGTCTAGCGCAATGGTGCTGGATGCAGTACTGAGGATAACGGCCTGCGGAGAGCCAAAAATTTTAGGGTCTGATTATGAGTAACATTAGACGCAGCCGGTTTGTTATGACGGCGTTGCATGGCAGTTTTGCAGTCGATAGCTTTAATTCGCCAAGCGTTATGCGCGACCGGATGGCGTTTTGGTAAGATAGGAAATTGCCGGGAGAACTCACAGTATCAAATTTGAATAGCAAACGTTGGGTTCTAAGGGCCATTTCTTCCGTCTGGTGCAATTTATAAGATTGTGTTTCAGGCAACGTATGTTCACCAATATCTGCTTAATCGTTCAAACTTTAAAGCAATCTGGCACATTGTAACCGACTACCTCAGTTAAGCATATGTTCCGTCCCAAGACCACGGTACCCAGTACATTCAGGGATCTCACGTCACTCTCTGCATACGTATCACACATTACGCTTCTGGATTAAACCAGGCTTGAAAAGGCCACTAAACATTCGGTGAGTGACTGTAGTAGGTCATAGGTCAATTTTATCTTCGCTAAATCTCCTTGCAGTTACGTTTTTTAACCCGCACACAAGAAAATGTGTCCACTACGTTAGTGAAGCGTGGCACAGTGGTGCAAGTTGCGGTTTTGCCTGCTTTTTACCCGGTTTATTTACGCTACGATAAATCGATTTAGCTTCCTTTACCGCGGTCGTTTTATGGCAAAGATGCGACTAAGACCTCAAAGAAAAACCATGGCCAATAAGGGTGTAACGAAAAAGTTGGGGTCAAATATAGAGCTAAGGCAATTCTGGATTGTCAACCAGACGAAGCATATCAGGAGTGACAGAAATAGGTTGTAGTTAGCGTATGTAAGTGGTATAAGGAATACAAATCTGTATAAGTTCCATATAGTAACGCAAAGGGGTGACGGAGCAACCGTCTAACGATAAGCCGTTAAAGCATTGTCATAACGGAGTGCAGCTGTGGCCTAAAGCCTGCGTCATCAATACTCGAAGACTAACGAGTTCCATATCATTGTTCGCGTGAACAAAGCCATAAAATATTGTCAAACCTCCCAGGCGATGTTTAAGCTAGCTGAGGAACCTGTTGCTTGTAACAGAAACAATAAAACTAAGTCCCTACCTTATTTACTGAATTATAGAAACATCTGTACAGCAACGTTTATCGCCTCATAGCCTTTCTGAAGTTTCCCTTGTTAGTGATCCAATAGAAATATCAGCTACTTAATAGCCACTACTTTGCTTCCTTTACTGACATCAACAATCTTTCACCAACTATTATAACTAAGCCTAAAGACGACAGGCTAGACGTTATTGCCTATGACTTACATACTATAGTTTGAGTAAGTGGATCACTCAGGCTTTCATTTCACTATGGTCCTACTGGTTTCTCATCTGCATTGCTGATACTCGGCGGCCATGTCATTCCTGTTCTGCTTTTTAGACTCTCTACCTTCTCAACGAAGTGCGGCGGACACCCACCCCTGTGGAAATATTCCATAGTTTTCCCAAACCTTAACAAGGAAGCCGTCAAGCTATAGAAACCCCCTGCCCTATCAGCCACACTCTTACTGCAGCGATGATATTGCAATTAATATTTAAGGAAAACGCGGAACTTTCTACTTAATCGAAATTTAACAACCGAAAGCGGCCCGGTATTCTACCGTCCAAATCCTCTCTTACTTGCCAAGTTGAATTCCTTAACAGTGTAGCTGCACAGCTTGATGTTAAGCAGGCACTAGCCGTCATCCTCCTGGACATAAAAATACCTTTTCTTATAGTGCCAGCCGCTGAACGGTTCGTTAAGTTTCATTCAAATGGAGTCTCGGCCTGATGGCTTATAGGGTTCGTATCACTTCTGCCACCTCGTACACGATCAGCATAGGTGGGCGATTCTATTTCCCTCCCTAAACCAGTCAAAAGTGGTGTTTTTCATGGAGTGTACCGGCTCACTGCTATTCTTGCTATATACCGGTGAGGTGTTCTCGGTGTTATAACACGAGAAATTCTACCTGTTTACTAAAGGCATCATAATCGTGTACTCCCTAACCCAGCAAATCTACAGGCCAGTATTTCCGATTTACATTGACAATAGGGCACTGGATCTTTGTGAAACACTCGGAAGTTGGCATTTTCACCTGAAAAATACTACTTCCTCTCATACTGATGCGTGCGCCGCCTACAACTTCAGGGCTTCAAGGTACACTGCTTAGTAACATTCTCACAGTTTGGAATGTCGATGTACCTTAATCCAGTTCTTTGAACTTCGCATAACAAGTAAGCTATTGCGCAGCGAAAGCACACTCCCTCATCATCTACTTATTCAAAGTCATGATACTGCAAGGATCCGAAAATACTCTTTACAACTTTACCCATATCCCTGCTAGAATATTGCTCCATTATGTTTAGCAACTCCATAAAATGCGACAGAGTTGCTATTGATAAAGTCCGGCGACAGTTCACAAACCTCTCCTGGGCCACTCCGCATTTGACTATCGTAGTCGGTTCATTAGAACCGTGCCACTGCTTCCAAGATTGCGAAAGTTGAAAACCAACATCATCTTCCTATCCTCGCTTACCAACAATCCCCATGCGAGCTAAATGACGGCATTGCTATTACTGACTAACCTTACGCACAATTTCGTAATCGACCGCCCCACGTTATACTGCCGGAAGCTCGTAGTAGCACGCGTGCTAACTCTAATCTCTACAGACACGCGTATGTGAGGAATAGGCTTCCACAAGCTGTGCGGGCATCCGCTAGTGCGATCAACTTCTACTCATTTCTAAATAGTACTGCTGTTAATCCTCGTTCCATTCTGTTAAACATTAACAGTAAATAAATAATTAAAACTTTATTCGCGGGCAATCCGAGGCCCGCCCATGTAGGCCTGGTCATGTTAAAGCTGTAATTAAATATCTGGGAAGTTATAAAATATGGGGCAAATTAGCCATGGACACTGGAGCTGTGAGTTCCTGCATGCATGTGGGAGTGTATGTGTCTATCTGTGAATCGAGTTTGAATATTTGCCATGGCAATTGTGATTGCTCGCATGGATAGTGCGAGAAGGGTTGTGTGACGTCCTTGGAGGTAGTGTGGTTGGTTGGGTAATTGTAGGGCAGTGAACTTTTTGGAAGCAAGTCACATCCGCCTAGTCGCGGTGCTGTTAAACAGACATTAGTGGCTTATTTTAAGGAAAACGCTCTCCAGGCGAAAATCCAGCACGTCCTGCAGCACTGTCGTCAAACATTTAATGGAACAAGGTAGACACGAGCGACCCAGCTGGTGCCACGTGAAAGTCAGTAACGCTCTGTCGGGTGAGCAGCTTGAGCTTGCTGACAAACCATAATCGAGTGCTTGTAGCATGACAGGCGTGGCCTCAAGTTTGATCGTTATGGATTGACTCAGGCATGTTGTGGCGAATATTTATTTTGAAGGTCCTTTTGTAGGTAGGTCATGGCTGACGAAACCCGCTGGATAAGTCCAACCAGATTCAAAGGACCAATGTCAGTAGAACAGGAATGGAGTGAGTTGGTTGGAGGCCTGATAAGATCCAGTTTTGCTTTTGTAGGTCCATTCGGTGGAAGACCCACCCGCCAGGTAAGATCCTACGTAAGTTTCCGTTGCTAGCTTCAGACCTCAAGGAAGAGAAGAGAAAAGATGACCAGCAGTGGGAAAGCGGAAATGATCACATCTAAGCGTCTTCTCTATCTACCCTCAACCAACACCACGGAACTGAGACTGCTTATCTTTAAATTGTCGTTACAAACCTTTTTCCCAGGAAAATTAAGAAAAAGTAGTTTATTCTCGAACTTATGGAAGCACACCAGATCAGGTATGATAAACCTTTACAGGCAATTAGGTTACGCAACAAACACGTTGCTTTGTATGTAATCGGCAGTAAGGCGAAACTTGTACAGGCTGCGGAAATTATAAAACTAAGCAGGAGAAATTACGTCGTCAATGAATGACGATACGCTGGGTCCAAGCGTGCGTAGTGCAAACAGACAGGGCAACATACGTGTAGTGAAAACGGGTGGATGTAGACAGAAAGTATCTTACTCTTGTACGCGTTAAGTAAATATTGAATTGTGACTCAGGTCGACTTGCCAGTATGTAGTTGTATGCATTGACTTTATTTAGTGGCGCGTCATATTCGGCACTTCACAGTGTTGTTAAACGGAGAGTTGTGGCTTTTTAGTGAGAACGCTTGCCAGGCAAACACCCACCACCTCCTTTAACGCTGGTGTTAAGCCTTTTGTACACTGATTTATAACAGGTAAACCAGCTTGCCGACTGAGTCCGCACTTGGTTATTAGCATGCAAAGGAATTATAATTTTCTTTGTTAGCTTATCAGCCAGCTTTGTCAGGGCCACCATAATCGCAGAGGCCAATCGAGGATGGAAGATTCCAGAAGCGTCCTCTCTTTGAGTGTCCAGGTAAGCTAAACGTCAGTTTATTGTGTCTGGATTTTTCAGGTTATATATACTATTCAGGAGTGTAAAGGATCGTGTCTAGCTATCGAAACTTGGCAACGGTAGTGGTACTGGGTGCAGTTGTATCACTTTGGTGTGTAGCCATGTTCTTTGTAGTCCTTGCGGGTTATTATGTCCTGTCCTGGGCGAAAATTCTTTACTAGACACCAACATTTTGTAAAAGCACCGGTTTCTGCAGAGCATGTGCTCCCGACCACAATACAAACTTCCACACTTACATCTGTTGCACCCTCCTTGAACATTAGTCCGCAATCAAATCCCTCTGTTTTCGGAACCTAAACCTTTGGCGGCTTGGTCTAACTTTTGCGCAACACCGTTGCATACTGAACTTTAAATCCACCGTCCGAATCTGTATCTTTTCTGAACCTGGTTGCAGCTGCTCCCTTCCCTGTCTTTTCAAGTTGCTGCTGCCTTATAGCTCTACAACTCCTGATGTTCGCCTTTGAATTACTCTCTGCAATGTATGCAATTTCACCCTACACCGTAGTTCGGCTCTCTCACTGGAATTTCTGGCTCAGTGTACCATAGCCCCATTTGATCACGCCTTCACTTCTGTGCCTTACCTTAGAGAGAACGTACCATTTATTTATTTACTTTCCTAGCACCCTAGAACTACTTAAGCCTCTGCGTGCTGTTCTACTATAGCCACTTGTGCTCTGAGGCTTTTAACAACCTAAATGTGTGTTTGCATTCTGACAGTACGCCATCTTTGACTCAGTTACCCTCCCTGAGCTCTCTTCTGCCGAGCCAGGATAACTCAATTGGTCATCGTAAGCCGCAGATTAGCTACTCAATGCTCGGTATTCACATATCCTTTATGTGCAGTAGGATCCTGTAATCCTCACTAGCCACAAGATTCTGGCTCTCTCGTTAGCTTTCCACGGCGCAGTGCACCTTAGCAATATTCGCTTAGCAACCAAGGATGACCTAAATAATTGCGCAGCTGCGCCTTAACCACATACTCCAACATCTTTTAAAACTTAAACATTTGTATGTGTTATGCCAGTCCGCCACAGTCACAGCAATTAACCTCCCCTAGCTCTCTTCTAACACATTAGGCTACCTAAACTGGTCACCACACAGCCGCAATTTAGCTTTTCAAGTCCTGCTGTTTAATTACCTTGTAAGCATTGCTAGGTCCTTTACTCTTTACCCGTAGTAGGAGTTCAGCTCTCTTACAGGCATCCGCTAGCTCATTTCACCTTAGCTCTCTTCTCATAGAATCCTAAGAAGACTTAACTAGCTGTGCGCCGCTGCGTTAATGCGTCATATGCTCTGTCACTTTAACCACCAAAATAGATGCTTGCATTCTGCCAGTCCGCTGTCCTTGCTTCATTTAACATTCCTTGGCTAGTTCTAGAAAACAAGAATAAATAAATTAATCAGCGCACGGTTGCAGTTTATCCTCTCCTCACCAGGTGTTCAGTTATACCTTGCTCGCTGCAACCTTTCCGACAGTTGCACCTGCAACTCCTGCTACATCACTGGCTTTTGCCCGTCCATTTTACCTTATAAACTTGCTCCTAATACTCTAGGTTGAGATAATTATCTGAGCGCCGCTGCTTGGTAGACTCATGCTTTAACATCACCTAATACTTAAACGTTTGCACGTGTTATGACAGTCCGCCATTTTCGTAACAATTAACCCTCCCTAGCTGTCTACTAACGAACTAAGAAAAATGAATTGTTCAGCGCACCGTGGCAATTAAGCTTCACACATTCTGAGTTTTACATATCCCTTACTAACTGTAATACCTCCGAATCTTCACCGGATACAAGAGTCCAGCTCACTTGCTGTATATCCCCGGCTCAGGTTAGCCGGGTAAACTTCTCACAGCACCCTAGGAAGAATTAATTGCCCGGGCGCCGCTACACTATAGTATCATATGCTTTGACCTCGACAACTTATAATTACGCTTGCATTCACCAATTCCAACGCCATTAGTCAAGTAACCTTGCTTTTCCTTCCTCTACTGACATGCTAAGATGAATTACTTCTCCGCGAGGCGTTGCGTCTTATTTCTGTGCATTCCTATGCTTGCTTACTGTCTGCTCGCTCTAAATCGTTTGTAACTTTAATGCCTACTGGCTTCCCATCCCCTACCTAGAATGTTTGCTACAAATTTTGCTTTTTCAGACATCTAAGACGTTAAGGATCCATTAAGCTTCGCGCACAGCTGCGCTTTAACCTCATATGTCCCGATGCACAAGTACCGTTTACCCAACCCATATGGGTTGATCCAGTGGTACGTATTAGTTTCTAGCTCACTCACATGTTTTCTTGCCATAGGCGTGCCTCGCGTCGTCAAGAAAAATATTTATTTTATAGTACTCACGGGTGGTGGGATTTTAGTTGTATTTCTGAAAAGGCTTTCCTCCCAATATTTAACAAGTTAAAAAGCAGAGCATAATCCGGAAAAGCGCCAGACGCAGTTCGCCACATTGAGGCTCGTCAGTGGCGCGCACTCCCTCAGTCCTCTACTGCGGATCGAACTCCTGACCGCTAGAGGCAGATGCCAACTAGCCAGCAGCTTAAGCCGCTGAGCTATGGGGGACGTTGGCTGGGCTACATAATTTGCAAACTAACTGGGATAGAGCACCACCTCTCTACCATTGTCACTGACAATGGTTACCATGGGAGGTGAGGACGTCCTCTCAGTAGACGCTATGTCCATAGCATTTGAAACTAGGGTAGGCAATTGTTTTATATTAGTCACGAGTAACAGGACGTTAATCACATTTCTGTTAAGGCGCTCATCCCAATAGTTCACAAGTTACACAGCAGAGCCCCTCATGGCTCAGCGGCTCAAGCTGCTGGCTAGTTGGCATCTGCCCCTAGCGGTCGTGGGTCCGATCCTCCTTAGAGGACCGAGGGAATGCGCGCTACTGACGGGCCACAATAGGGCAAAACGCGTCTGGCGCTTGTCCGGACCAGGCTCTGCTGAGTTGCTTGTAAACTATTGAGCTGAAAGCCTTATCAGAAATATTTGTTTATTTATTATGTACTCGCCCTCATATCGTAGCATGCTAGAATGACCATCACTTCTACGCACCACTAGTGTTGCCTCCGTACGTCTAGATTAATTTACAGTTGGACTTGACGCCTGACTTCTATCCTTCCACTGCCATGCCTCGCTTGATATCTCTCCGATACCTCTTATTCTGTGTGCCGTACCAACGAAGCATTTGCTATACGAATGCTCACACCTCATTCCTTGGTCGCCGTGTCTTTGACCCCTTTTCTCTTCGGGCGCAAAATTAAAATGGTGTATTTTGCTCCTATTTCGTATTAATATCGATTTTGTGACTTGACTCGTTATCTGCATCTCAGAATGGATGCTCAAATAAGCTGAAACCAAGGTAGCTCTGTTTAAACGCAAAGTTACAAAGGTAGGCAAGGATGCGCGTGGCCCAATCGTGCCATGCGCTGTCAAAGCAACGGATATATTTCATTTTATGCGTTGTCAAATAATAGAGATGCTAACCTACTTACAATAGTTAGAAGGACCTATGGCATATTACTATCTACTTGTGAAAGTTTAGTGGCTATGTCTAGCATAGCACCACTAAAAACGGGATAGATAGTAATTGTGCAGCCACCGCTAGGTGATTCCTTAAAATCTTTAGGGTTAAAGTTATGGACCGAATGAAATAAATAAGTAAAGTAGTTGCTTATAACATCCCAGACCGCGTAAACGTACGCAAGCTCCAAAAACCTTGAAGGGGTTTCGTGTTTTGGAGCATAGGTTCATCAGTTACACTGGACGGAGAAACTGGTTCTTGAAAGACCAATGCCACCTACTCTTAAAGTTTGTTTATGGGAAGAAAGCCTGTACCTTTCCCACCAAGACCTATGTTCGCGCACAAGGGTTGTCTAAGTTTAGCGCCTGAAAGAAACGCCTTCCTAGGCCCATACGACAAACCGATTGCCAACCCGGCTGTGCACAAGGGTTTTCATAAAAGCCATGTTTCTGCCTATCGGCAAACGGACGCCCGCACAGTTAAGTTGGATGTCTTGGGTGAGTAAAAATCACCAAGCGACCAATTTGTTGCATCCCTTGATACTTGCAAGAAAATATACCGGTCCAGAAAGAATCAAGCCCGTAGAGGTCATAATTGTATCTGATACAGTTTGGCACCATGAGGAGCAAGCCAGCACAATCCCAACTGCTCTCTAGCGTACGACTACATACGCAGATGGCCGTACTACACTGGTGCAGTTAGTCCTGAAGCTAGCTTCGTCGCATATCGTAAAGGAAGCTAGCAGTGAAGGTTTAACTTGTAAATGCCTTTGCCGTTAGATGAAGCCAAGCCTACCTGCTGCTCCGCGTTGACTGGCTCTTATGAGTCTAGCTTAGCTATGCCGTGATAATATATAGGATCGGCCACTGGAAGCAATAGACCCAAGGCCACAAGTTCATATTAGTTGCCTTATTGCTTCCAGGTCACCTGCACTCACTAAATCCTCTCACCGCAGGTCTGTAAACTACGAGTTTACCAACTACGGAAAAGTAATTTACCACTACCTTAAACGCAAGTAAAGCGGTGGCTCCAGAGCCCTCGTATTTAAGACGCATGATACGGTGGTTGGCACAACATTGTTTAACCTACCTGATGACATTTCTATGGAGTTTTCCAGCGAGCTTTCGTGGACCTTAGTGGTAGCGCAAACATTCCGGTAGGGTTTGATAGGCTCAGCAGCCATATTGACATCTTTGCGTCCCCAAGCAAGCCGATGGCTAAAGGATCAAGAAATACGATAGCTGTGTTGGCAAGCTGTAAAGAACTACGCAACAGAACGGTGATAAATGAATTGTATCATGGACCATTGAGACTAAACCGAGGTGACGACCCATCAAATTTGAAGAGCATGACAGAACAACAAACGTTATAGCCATCACCACAAGCCTGGTATATCCACAAACCAACCAGGACGGCCTTGTAAGCTGAAAGCGCCACAGCTGAAAAACATTGGCACCCAGAGCAAGACGACCCTGCACAAGGTTGATTCAGGAAAGCACGCCAGAACTATCTTAAACACCCATACACCTCAGAAGCAGCAGAAGTTAGGATACCGTTTAGGTTCTTATAAAGAAAGAGAAGTCCAGCACCCTGATGTTTAACGTTCCAGACACTATCGCAGTGGACCACTTTACAATAACTGACATGGTAGTTAACGGCTTGACAACAAACGGCGTGGGTTGAAAGGCTTAACAAATAAACAAATAAACGACTATACTTTCTCGAGTGTATTGAGCACTAGTTACTCCCCCGCCCCTATCCAACTTAGTGTTAAGAATAAAGCGGATTTATATAAAAGCATGACAGGGCTTTCTACCAAGCAACGTAAAATGATTAGGCAGGGATACCTCAAACGGCCGAAACATGAAGAAGTGAAACATGCCCTTGATAATGGGAAAAAATCATATACCAGCAAAATATATATAGTACGTCTGTAGGTAACTTTTTACACGACAACTTCTGAAGCTTGCCTCCACAGCTTCGCACCATACACTAATTTTATGCACCTGACAAACCTGGCACAGCACAAGCAGTGAAGTAAAGGTTAAGGCCGATGGATTCACACCTTCGTACCCCACAACAAGCAACCTTTCTATACCAGGTGGGATGAGCGGAGACAAGTCCATCCAGGCATCCAACAAGTTATCGCCAAACAGCCCATCTATTATCTAATACCTCAGTTCCTACACTTTCTACAGACGGCTCTGTAGCTGCCTGTGACCTTTTCGCATTATCTACAAAACTAAGAGACCCCATCGTTCTTCCTCTAACATGCTAATAACTGTCAGGTCCCTTAACAACAAGATGCATATTTTACGCCCCTAGGCCGTTCTTACTACGCCTGACGTGTTTGTTGCAACAAAATCTTCGTTCACGCTTATCCCAGTGGTTGATGCACACACCCTTATTGGCCATCAACTGCATAAGAAGCTTGCATGCATAAGCTAAATGGGGTGTGTGCTATATAGCCAAAACGAAATTAATCAGCAGAAGCTGAAATCATAGGTACCACCGAAACTGAAGACACCACAATGGTAACATCTGATGTATTTGGAACAAACGTACGCTTTGGATGCAACTATATAACTCCTACTGTCTTACATACGAGTGATAAGGTGCTAGAAGCCACTTTTGAGCATGCCTCCAGTCATTCGTGCGAATACGAACTGCTTGCAGAGAAGTTTAACTTGATCGAACTCACTTGGTCCCCACCTACTGCACTGACCAGGTAGGCCGACCCTTAGCTTGCCTCAACCTGGTAGGGTGGGCGCAACAGGTTGCAACCATGTTCTGGTCAAACCATATATTAGACTTAGTGTTCACAATAGGCATCCCCAGAGGGCGTATAGGAGTAGGTAAGGATTTCCAATGGAGCGACCACAAAATTGCACACTGCTCTTTGCAGTCATAAAGCCCCGGCAGCTGACCCATCAAAACGATTTAAACCTAAACTTACCACCTGTTGCATTCTGGTAACTGGATTACCTCTGCAATGCTAGTCAGTTCGAGGAACTCTAATGAATTATTTTTATCGGACACTCTCGAGAAACCAGCCGAAACCTTTTAGAAGGAAATACCCTAATGTCTGTACCAATTGGTTTCCTGCTCTAGTACAAAAAGAAACACAGTAAAGATACGAGACAAACAAATTTGCTTGTACTTGTGTTTCACCTACTACCTTTCAACGAAAGCGCGTTCAACTTTTCTTTGACGCCAGCTCATGTTATTGTTTCTTATTTTGCTGCATCACAAGCCACTGGGAAGACTCAACCCATTTAGTCCACGCCGCCACCGACAGTATTTAAATTTGCCTTATCCATCCTTTACGTACGTGTTTAGGTCACCATATGCTACCAATCACGTCGTTCTCTCACGTTGCCACACTGAAATCCTTGCAACGTATATCATCCATCGTTGCTGTAGTCGAACCGAATCCCAAAAGGCGCCAAACAATCTGTGTGCAAGCGGCGTACCATCCGATAAAATACTTTCACGCCTTCTATCTATAAAAAGCTACAAATGTCCCCTTAACGACATTGTGACGTGGCGGATGTGACACGTTACCGAATAAAGGCAAAGCTTACAAGTTTATACTGGTACGTAGATCATAGACATATTTCGCAGTTTTTTTTCCTTCACTACATGTATAATTTTCCATCCACGCTTTCCGTCACCATATTCATGCCTTTACTACCGACCGTCAGATTACACATACATGACCTCAGATTTTTGTTACGTCACTAATGATGTCGTCCCTAACCAGAACCTCACGTTCTGCATCTACTGCCTATTGTACGCAACGCTAGTATGCACCGTGTAACCTTATTGCTGTAAAAGTTGCTTGATCAGTGCTGAAATGGTGGGCCTTGGGGCACAAGCGAACAAACAGTTTACTTGTTTATTCCAGCTTTCAATGCAAGAGCATGGAATTTGTGTATATGTTGATCTGCACTCGCAAACAGAGCATCCAGCAAATATAGAAATATACCCTAGATTTTTACTGTGTATATATTGTACATTAGTCAACGTTATACCACCACGCCACATTTGCTATTTGCTTTCTCTGGGACGGTCGAGTGCGCGACTGGCGCGAATTTGAGTACGGACCGTGGTACTTCATCACAGCTGACTTCCGCGTTCTCTAGATATTTGCCTATTCAGGTTACGAAGAAGGCTGTAATGTTAACACTGATCCTAAAGGAACCCCAAAAGCGATAGCAAACAGTTTTCAATCGTTGCTACATGAATTGGAGAAAAATGCAAAATTTGTTATATAATGATAATCAAGGGCTAAATACTAAGGTGAACTTGTAACCCTCCATGGAATTTGAAGTCCCGGGTGTTCGTATACTGCCAGTTGTGGAATCCAACGTACTAAGCGGTCCTGAATGTCTGAGTCGGGGTTTAGTCCAGGTGCCGATACGTAATACTTGTCTGGGAGGCAAGGTAACTTGAAAAAGTAAGCTGCGGTATAAGTGTATAATGAACGACATTTATGGTGAACAAATGGATGTAGACTATGAGTTATGTAACCTTGCATTTCATCCTAACATAGATCAAGGAGCAAGAATGCTTTTAAAATACGGGGAAGCCATTCTGTTGATATTTACTCGTAGAACAACATTAAGGTCTTAAAATTTGTATGTAATCTTTGCGCAAAAACCATTGCAAGCTCTACTGTAACGTACGAAGTCTAGCCTATGTGCTACAAGAGAGCATACAAAAGCGGTAACAGAGAATGCTTCTACCCGCAAACTTTGGACTGCGCGCGGTAGATAAAAGAATGGCAAGCATTCAAAATTAAAACTTGATATGCGACGGATTTCCAATTAACGGCAATGTATGTAAACAACATTTTGCCGTAAGTGACTATTAAATATCCCGTTAAACCACAGAAACCAGAAGGTGCAGCACGGTAATTGATTACTCTGTATGAGTCTATACAGTAAATGTAGGCCACGTAAGCAATGTGGCAAAGAGCTACTATCTTACGAACATGAAATGAAAGAAAACCAGCACGCAACTAACTCTCCTAAGTAAGGTTGCACATAGGTGTACCTTGGTGTTCAATCCTAACCTAGAATAATGTTCAAGAAGGACGTGGGACGCGGAGTGGCCTTCCCGTAGATGTGCATGCGGTTGGTCTTGTTCGCCCAAGGGCGCAAGAAACAGGAGGATCGGTAAGCAGATGTTAGTATATTCTTTGGAACATGACCTAACCTGATCTAAAGGTACAAATTACAAATGTCAGCACCGCGCACTGGCCAACCCTAGTTTATCTGTACAGTTCCTATTTTATTATGTTTCGCCGGCGCGAGTACAAAAGGCGGCGCACCCAGGTTTCGAACTCCAGCTGCACCGCTCACCATCCCGCACGCTAACCCTAGGTCATATTTGCGTTTTGCTTGCTGCTTATATGCTAGCTAACAGCTGTCTGTCAAAGTAAAGTCAAAGCAAATATTGCAACTTTCAAAGTTTCCCACACATTTTGAAGTTTTTAAAGGTTTACAAAGCTGCATAACACTAGTACGGCATTTCTTCCTCCAGATTTTTCATAGGTTGGTGGCTACAGAAGGTAGAAGAATTGACCATTATCTACAAAAGCCGGCGCACCGGATTCGAATCCTGGCCAACGGGTTTCCAATCCCGCGGACTACAACTTCGCTATGCTTTTCCATACCACTCTCAGAATAATTTGAATGAAAACAGCCCGCATCTCAGCTATAGCATCTTCCATTACCGCCTGGTTGCTGTACCATGGCTACACAGTCAGAAGCCCATTGATGCCTCGTGGCGCATTCACCGTCCGCTATTTTTCTGTAATTGCTTACAAACCATCGCCATTATTAGTAGAAAAAATGACACTATTCGCAGTTTTTCCAGAACTTGAGCACTACTGCAGATGTCGCAGTGATTTTTCTTTTATCATGTCTAGCAATGAAGATATGTGTTGAAAAGCCGGTTATTAGATCTACTTTAAACAATATTTTTGCCTTCAATGGGCCTGATATTTTGACTGAAGCTAGCTTAGGGCAGAATATTTTACCCAGTTACCCAGTTACTCAGATGTTACTGTTTGCCCTTCGTTTCTGTGTATATTTCGGACTAATTTTGACCCCATAATATTTCTCCATTTAAAATACTATCTACCCTTTATTTTAACTATAAAACATTCTAACATTTTAGCTTTTCTTTCTACCGTCAGCGCTCCCGTATTTCCTTCCAAGTGTAAACAATTAATCGGTATCCCCGGAGGCTGAAATGGACTCGGAGTGAAATTCGCCACAGCGTGCTGAGGCAACAAAGTGCACGAACACGCCCCGGAACTGCATCCCGGATGACACTAAAATAAAGTAAAAAACCTATATTTCAAGACCACTGGTAGAAGCTGTGACCGTAAGGGACCAGCTGAGTTTGTACAATCGTACCACGCTCCTGCATTAATAAAACAACTATAAGAAGTAATACTTTTTATGTGCGAGAGTGAGGCTTATCAACATTTGATATTGTTCAGGGTTTGGCATCGTCAAACCTTCTGCTAATGTTCGTACATACTTCAGCAGGTGATTTCCTTGCGATTGTGTGATATTCCTTGAAATTACAAACACCAAAGTTTTATTATTTTTCGTTCATCATGGGGCAGGCCAGAGGCCACCTGCTAACCTACTGAGATAATTAAATACCACTTTCAATGGAGTATTTCTGCGCCTTCAGACGTCCCGATTTACGCCATGCTCATGCTGTGCTCAAGTGATGAAGTCTGGAGATATTAACTGGAACTTGCCAAGGAGCCACAGCTGACCTTTGGGTCTGTGAGCAAATGAAATTTCAGAGAAAAACATGGATCATATCGGCCCTCCAAAGCTTTCGTCCTCTTCCTGCTCTACTAGCACTGGACAGCTAGAGCTAAATAAATAAATATATATATATAACTTTTATTCTTGACAAGGCGAGGCACACCTTTACAGGCATGCTCATTATGACAAAACAATGCGTGATCAAGAATTTGCAAAAATCTGATCTGTTTGTCATAACAGTGCTTGTTTGTGCAGGGGTAATGTAAGTATGCAATTGTGTGTGCGTTTATGTAGCTGGTCACCTACATCCACGGGATTGGAACAGTCGTGGTCTGTCGACAAAAGCCGTTGAAATTAATGACTACCGCAACATACCAGCATAAATCCAAAAATATCGAACCTGTTATCTTGCCTGTCAAGCATGTGCTTACTCGCTTATGGCTTCTCAACAATCATAGGCTCCTTAACAGACAACGTAGCTAGGGCTTCTCGTGGTAACATCTGGGTAACACGTCAACTTCGTTCCAGAACAATTTGGCAGCAGTGCTCAAGGTAGTGTTTAATTATCTCCCAGCAAACTTTCTCCCCATAAAATCCACTAATTGCTGTTTACCAACCCTGGGACGAGGCAGATTTTACTTCCCTCCAACTAAACTCAACCCTCATGGTTATCAAGCCAAACAAACAACTATTGACGTTCAGCCATCCCTTTAACCCTATCTACGCGAGCCACCACCAATGCAGCGGTACATAGAAAATCTCGAATAACAGCTACAGACAAGCACTAGAACATTCATGTATGCACTCAAAACTCCAAAGCTTATGACAAACCTGTACCATTTGTATACGTTCCACAACTTTTAGTCGTACATTTACCATGAGCGTGTCGTCATAGACGTGTCTCGCATTGTCGGTGAATAAAGAATTCAAGTACTTATAAGTCCACCATAATTAAGTAAATAAAGGATTTTTCTCGACGGTGCGACACACGCATTCAAAGGCTCGACCGTGGTGATACAACTGAGCAGTGATGGTGCAGCTTCGTTACGATTTAACCAGAACATGCTGTACTGTGCCAGTACATCCTGTGTATATGTGTAGAGTGTACCTGGGTGCAAGATCATGGCCACATAGGCGGGTCTAGCATTGCACGAGAATAAAAGGTATTTTTAGTACTTTATTTATTTACGAAGCAATGACTGCAAAACACTTCTCAAGCGTGGGCAATAAAACATATGAATTTGAATAAACATACACAGGGAAGCGCTTAAAAGACAGTTTAGAGTGTTTTGCCTGCGCAAACTTACATGACTTTTGTAATTAGCCCACTTGGAACTCTCGAAGATTCGGTCTGGATTCAGGCCATCGGGGGCCAAGTTGACATTCGGATAGGCTGCATCTACGACTCACCGCATCCGACTAGTACTGTAGCTGACGAATTGGCTAACCTCTTTCACGAACTTTTATGCCTCCCCGCCGGTCATAATATAATCGGCGGAGACTTCTACATGCCCCACATCTCATAGCGTAGTCAATCAGCACCATCTGGTTATAGGTGCTGCGTAGATGCTGCCTTCACATGGGACTGATATCAGCATGTGCGCGCACCCAGAAGGCAGTCCAAAACCCTCGTACTAATATTTACCAACGGTATTTCTCATGCAAGTGCCAGCTTGTTGGATAACATTCCGGGCAGTAAACACAACATTGTGCGCCTCTCATTCAAACTTCCCATCCCGTCATGCCGTTAGCTCAGTCTACGCTGGTTTTAGGCCTCCCAAGCACATGAATTTGGTGGACTTCTCCTCATTTCTCCTTGTCGCTTCTTGGGACGCTGTTGGGATGTGTTCGTAACACCCTACCGTGCGGCCGCACTTTAACTCGTCTCTCGCTTTGCCCTCTGTGGCGACTCCAATTCTCCCCACACAATATTGTGCTTGCGCTCGTTCGAACCAGTTCGACGAGCTCTACTCAGTGCTTTCCATCTCCTGGATCTAACCTGTGTGGATTACACTCTTGCTCCAGTTCCCAGTTTTCGGCATATTCTTTGCCGAATTCCACTTGTGTAACTACATCAAACCGGTCTTTCGGAAAAGATTTTGGTCTCATTCGGAAGAAGAAGTTGTGGACTCCCCAACTACGCGGCAACCATCCCTGTAAGTTGCAGCATAACAAACTTACAGCCTTTTTGCTCCGCTCGTCAACTGAGCAGCTCTAGGGACGCTTATCAGCGCTCCACCTGCATCGTCGCTTAAGGCAGGCCGATTAACACACGCTGCCGCTTTGTGTGGGTGTGTGTGTACCACTGCGAGTCGATTGATCGCTGAATCCGACAGTCTGCGCGTTACGACCTCCGCCTGACCTTGGTTCGGTTGAACAACTATCTATTCGTGTGCGTGTTCTGACCTGTTCCTGCGTCACCCCTAGCGCAAAGTACACTTATCAAGGTGAGCGCTTAGATAGGCTTTGCTGTAAACAATAAGAGGACGAGTAGCATTCCAATGGTTCAACGTCGCCTATGTTGCGCAGACAACTGCAGTAAACTGCTTAAGATCAGTATTACCTGTTCTAGCTGCATTAGATCATACTGTCCGCAATGTGTAGGCAAATCTGTCCAAGAAGTGAGACAGACAAACCAAGTTGCTGACACAATTTGGTTTTGCCCAACATGTCAAGTCATTCCAGTGGTCAACTGCTTATCTTTGCTCATGAAAAAATGCGATAGGATGACTGAAATAATCGCGCAATTTGTAAATACTAAGATCCCTCCCCCGGAGGTAAATACGGCCACGATAATATCTCACCCGGCCAAAGTAAGCTCTGAGTCTAAACCGAAGAAAAGAGCTAGACGCTCCAACCGCACTGCAGCGTCTGTGACTCTAAATCCACTGGGTAACCTCACTCCCATAAGTGGGCAAGCCTCAAACATGCCTGCTTCCACTTCTCCAACCATAGAGGCTTCACTTGGAGATTCATCCATGACGCCGACAGCTCAGAGCCGTAGGAAATCCGGTGCAGATAACAAGCAGGTAACGTACGCATCGATTGCCTCGACAAACACACCGGGAGGGACACACATAGGTCCATTTTCAGTACCGAGCACGCGTGGCGCAAAGCAGCTTTCACCGTCAACTCCAATGGTGTCCTCTAAACAACGCGAATTGCCGGCAAAAAGTATAAAGCCAACACTCGCTAGACAAAACCACGCTGCGTTAACTCTCGTGTGCACCAATGTTCCCGAATCCAAATCTGGAACAATAAAAGGCAAGTTGCAAGACGATCGCAACCAGTGGAGTTCCATCTGCGAGGCAATTAACATTCGGGTTGAGCCTGCAATGCTGCAACGCGTAGCGCGTCACCCGACCTCAGTGCACTCTGGTGAACCTCGAATTCTTCGAGTAACACTAAACTCAGCAGATGAGACAGAGGCTGTCCTGCTCTCAGCAGTTCGTCTTCGCAACTCACCGAGCGGAGTACGCATATTGCCTGATCTACCTTGGAAAGATCGCCCAAAAGAAGCAGTTGACCAACGCGGCATTGCTAATAGAGATAGCAAGAAAACAATATTTGTTCATGGTGTTCCTGAGCTTCTGCATTCTTCTGATCACGATGCACAAACTCATGACCGAGAGCAGTGGTGCTACATCCGCGAAGCACTCTCTGTAGACAATGTTATTGCCAAATCCCTGACAAGAGTTCCGTCATCACCTAACTACAAGGGCTGCGGTCCAAGGCTAATTAAAGTAATACTACACTCCGAGGGAATGACGCAAGTTCTGTTGGATAGCTGGTTAAAGTTTCGAGCTAGGCTGCCAACAGAGATCCGGCTAAAAGCAGCAGGCGAACGACCAAAAGTCGGAAGCAATTCAACGGAACTTGCAAACGCAGCAAATTCCTTATCTGCACAGTCCTGCGGAGAGACCAACACAACCGCGCCCACGGCACACAGGAGGACCGAGCACAGCACCAGTGAAACTTCTGTTCAGGAACGCTTAATAATGCCATGCAACACGACTGAAATACATAAACCAAAAAACGATTAATTGCCGGCCACCTAACGGCCGGCTTAAAAGCGAACACAAACTTGACATCTATCAATGAACTCCTAACAACAAAAGCCCTATCTTGCATGTATACAAACGCCCAAGGCCTTCTAAGCAAGTTGGCAGAACTTAGAGAACTCCATGCCTCACAACCGCGGGACCTCGTCATGATTACAGAGACATGGTTAAACCCTGAGATAACCGATTCTGAGATCAATTTACCCGGTATGTCACTGCTTCGGACCGATAGAACCGGAAGGGGGGCGGTGTGATTCTTTATTATAATACAAACCTCCGATGTGAAGTTATCGACCACCCGGAAATCCGAGCTCCCGATTCGCTTTGGTGCCGCCTATGGTTGCGAAACAAGGACACATGCCTACTAGCCGTGATTTATCGCCCACCAAACTCAACTTCGGAAATGGACTCCAAACTGAACCACGTTTTCCAGTTTGCTTTGAACAAGTCCTACACCCACATTCTTATCGCGGGAGACTTTAACGTGCATGACATAGAAACGCCGGCAACCGACGGTATGCAGTTTAAAGCCTGCTTGCAAGAGCTTATTGCTAGCCACCCTCTTTACAACCACGTAACCTCTCCCACCAGATTTCGAACTGCTAACAAGCCGTCGATACTGGATCTTGTGCTCACTAACGAAGAACTCATGGTTAGCGGGATAGTTACAAGCACACCACTGGGTCGTAGTGATCATGTTACTCTACTCTTTGACTATATTTGCTATGCGGAGTACCCTGAAAAGGAGGAGGATAAAGTGCATACTGTCACACACTACAATGTGTTGTCTAAGCTTGTTAAGGATACATCTTGGACTTTCTTAACCGAATGCCCCCCAGATGTTGCCTGGGAAACATTTACAAGGACGTTTAGTACACTGGTAGCGCACGCATCAGAGCAGAAGTCCTTCCAACCTAAAAACAAGCGTAATTCATTTCTGAGGAGCAGGACACGTAAATGTATGTCCCGGAGGGATTTGGCATGGCGAGATCACCAGGACTGCCCGAATGCCGAAACCTGGACTGCATACGTGACCCATCGTAACTTCTGTGTGAAACTGATCCGCGAAGACAAGGTCACTCATCAGCAGAAGTTAATGAAGCGATTCTGCACGAATCGCAAACTCCTGTACAGGCACGTTAACGGCCTTCGAAAGGTAAAGCGAGGGGTTCCAGCACTAGTCACGGCTGATGGGTGCACGCGATCAGCAATGGAAGCAGCTGATCTCCTACGGCTTCATTACTCCCGAACTTTCCAGGAGGTAACGAGCACAAACATTCTCCTCATTTCTACTACTCCACCATCTGGTTTAGAAAACATCACCTTCACTGCGGAAGCTGTGTTGAAGAAGTTGTTATGCTTGCGTATCCACAGTTCTCCCGGAGCTGACAACATCCGACCAAAGGCTCTACAGGCAGTAGCTAGTGATCTAGCAGCACCACTGGCTATTTTCTATCAGCGATGTCTAGAGGAGAACCGTATTCCACCAGTATGGAAGCGAGGGGTCATCACTCCTATTCATAAAGGAGGTAGCCGCACTGATCCTGCCAACTACCGTCCAATAACACTACTTCCAGTACTATCCAAAGTGATGGAATCAATCATCGCAGATGCGCTGATGGAATACCTGGAAAGCCACAATTTAATAGCCCCAGAGCAACATGGCTTTCGTCAAAAGCATTCGTGTAATACTAACCTATTAATTGCACGTAATAGCTGGACTGAAGCTGTTGATGATGGAGTAGGGGTCGATGTCATCTACCTGGACTTTTCAAAAGCATTTGATCGCTTAAACCATCGCATTCTCCTTCACAAGCTTCGGAATTACGGCATTGGCGACCCAATCCTGAGTTGGATTGACAATTTTCTACAAGAACGACGGCTAGTGGTGAGAGTCCGAGAATCATTGTCTGATGCAATCGATGTGGCGTGCGGAGTACCACAAGGCTCGGTTCTTGGACCTCGTCTATTCTTGGTGTTCATTAACGATTTGGCGAGATCAATTACTTCCGATTTCCTATTTTTCGCTGATGATATCAAGATATGGCGAAGGATCAGAGGACCGGAAGACCATGAACGGCTCCAGTGCGATCTTAACACAGTGTCGAACTGGTCACTTCAAAACGCCCTACCGTTCAATGTAGACAAATGTCGCGTCGTACAATTACGCCATAGTCATAACTACACCTATTCACTTGGGACCAACGGACTGCAGAATAGCTCCCAGGAACGTGACCTGGGTGTGATCGTACAGAGCGACCTCAACTGTTCAAAACAGGCTGAGGTAGCTGCGAAAAGAGGCAACCAGCATGTCGGCATGCTGCGAAGAGCATTCGGGAGATTTGACCCATCAATCTTCCCAATGATGCACAATTCCTACGTGCGCCCGCATGTTGAATACGCTATCCAAGCTTGGCAACCTTGGTTGAAGCGTGACCTAGAAGCGATAGAGGCACCACAACGGAGAGCAACAAAGAATGTGCAGGGTCTGCGCTATCACTCTTACCACCGAAGGCTGAAGTTGCTGGGAATTTTCAGCGGGCGCTATCGAAGACTGCGCGGTGATCTCATATTAGCGTATCAAATATTGAGTGACCCCAACCACGTATGCCGCCATTTGCTGAAACTTAGCCACAACACGCAGCTCAGGGGTAACTGCTTAAAGTTGAAGGAACAATACAGCCGTCTAGAGTGTCGACGGAATTACTTTTCCCTTCGGGTTTGCAAACCTTGGAACGCACTCCCAGACTCAGTTGTATCCTCTCCTACCTTGGATGTTTTCAAAAAACGATTAGATGTTGCTCTTAGCTCCCAACATTTTGTTACCTAAACTCCCCTACTGTGGATTACGCCAAGGATGCATTTCAACAGGATTTATGTATCAAATGGACCTAAGTGAGCGACCATATTTTACTTTTCTCACTCCTTACCTCAATGATCACTGCACCCCAGTGTCTTTCTGAACGTTTACGCTCGATAATTTATTTTAATTTTACACTGATGTTACTTATCAAACTATTCATCTCGGCAGACGTTCGATAGATGACCCAGACATATTTTGATTTCATCATATTCACCTCAACCATCCTACGGGACGTGTCAAGCACTTGCTTTTATCCCGTGATAAATCATTGTTCATTGTTCATTGTTCCTGGCAACTAGTACGGACACTGCGACCTGTGAACTGTACAGTATCTTCCCGATTTGCTTCGATATCCCAACCCCATAGTACAGCGCAATCAGGAGACCTCAAATTCCCGAGGACGTCCATACGCGTAAAATTACCACTAAGCTTAAGAAAATGCGCTCCCGCTACAAGAATACTAAGGATTTTCACCATATAATTCGTTTGAGGGATAAACTGTTTGAATGGAGATACTCGCAAACTCATCTACATAAAATAGCAACGCGCGACGCCGCGTAGTGCCAATAACGCTGCCACTTGTATGGCTTACAAAGCAACGCAGTGGCTGCAACGACCTGCCGATTAACTAGCTCACACTTCCTGATGATAGGGTTACTACTGACGCAACAGTGTTGTGCGATGGCATTAACGCATACTTCTCTGATGTCTTCATCAACACACATTTGTTACTGCCAACCACGATTTCAAAGTTTACAGCCGACCGCATTCACACCATTGATTGCAACCCGAACAATACTTATCGAGCTGTACGCTCACTGAAGTTGCCACATAACCCCAGCCCTGACGGAGTCCCATCTTCCTTACTATTACTCAGAGGTCTGGATATTCCAATCTTTCTTCGCAACATTTTCATACACTCCATGCCGGCGGAAAATACCCAAACATGTGGAAGCCCCCAATAGTCGTTCCACTTCACAGACGAGGCTGTCGTCAAAATATCGACAACAATCGTTCCTATAATCCTCACACCCTTTGCGTCCAGGGTTATGGAAGGGATAGCCAAGGTGGGGATGCTTCAGTTCCTACTGCAGTGCCATCTCATCAATAGGTCCCAACACGGTTTTATGCCTGCTGATACTTGCCAAACATGCTAGTTTGAATGCTTGAACTACGTGACGCACTCCATGGCCTTGGGGAAAGCGCTAGTCAGTGTGTTCTTGTATATGAAAAAGCGTTTGAGCGGGTTGCACACATTGGTCTGCTGCCGAAACTATCTGCATTTGTTGTATCTAGCTATCTAGTTCCTTGGTTCTCAGCATACATCTAGCCGAAGGCAGTCAGCTAAACTTGACGATAAATCATAAAAAGAGCACCCGTAACTAGCGGAGTATTTCAAAGTACTTTACTTGGCCCTCTGCTGTTTCTGTTCGGCTTAATGACGTCGTCCATGTCCTTAGGTACGGCACTCCATACGTATTTGCCGATGATATGAAAGTTGTATTTCCTTTCGAGCCTAGCTGCATACAAAATGGCCTCTCAAACCTTCAGAACGATCTTCGCGCTCTCGAAAATTGGTGCGATATTTGGAGAATAGAATTCTCACCAGTGAAGTGCAATGTTTTCTCCTACCGTTGCACTATACCGCACAACACCCTAACTCTCAACAGCGCATACTTAAGTGATAGCAAGTCCGTGTGCGACCTCGGTGGGCATTACTCTAGCTCGCTAACTTCTCCGAACAAGGAAACTATAGCTCTGCCAAAGCCAGGCCTAGTATTGCGTATATTCTGAAGTCAGTGGGCCTGGCGGAGTCCCGACTCATGCACTACAAAGTATGTGCTCGACCGAGTGTAAAGTACTGCTCGATAGTTATCTCAAATTTATGTAAGAATAATAGCATGAGGATCGAGAAAGTCCAGCGGCCGTTTCCTAAGCGCCGTTTTGGCCCATCTAGGCTCAGCTATCAAGGAAGCTGCAAATTGCTTGGCCCGGAGCTTCACTGGATGCGCAGACTTAAAGCCAATCTCGTATTTTTCTACAAACTACTCAAAACTTCTGACTCATGCATAGGCGAATATTTTCAACCGATGGGTGATACACATTACCCCATAAGCAAAAGCCTCACTCATTCTCTCTCCCTGAGACACTTCGCACTAGTCGTTCAAACTTCATCCCCTTTGCATATGTGCCCGTTTGAAACAGCTACCAGAACTAGTCAGAACGTCAGGAACTGAAGTGGAATTCTCCTCGGCCATAAAATGAGCGCTCAGCGTCCCAAACGTGGAGGAAATTCTAAGCAGCTGCATTGCAGGAGAAGAGTTCTGGCAACTAGACCCTGATCACTTATAGACAGGTTTCTACGCAATCACCTGTGATTTTCTTTTACGACAGCTATTTACCACCTATTCAACCGTGTATTTTGCGCACACTTATTCATCTCGTATAGAGTATATACGCTCAGTATGTTTCTGTCTATCTGATAATCACTTGATCATGCCTATATCGGAGTCTCTTTTCATCAAAAATAAAACTATTTACTTATTTATTTATATCTCCTGATATTAAAGCAGCAGCGTCTCTAGCCTGTTAGTTCCACTTCCTATATATATCCCTTCAGGTAGCGGCAGACCCAACGGCCTGTTCACATCACCTCGAGAATAGCTTTGGAGTCACCACTTCTCCTCAATAGAGTCTTTTCCTTCCCGACTTCATGTTTTCCTTCTCGCGCTTTCTGTTTACACACCTTTCTCACTTGGAAGGATAAACCTTCCGGCCAGGCTCTAAGCTAGCCTCGACTGATCAGTCTCTTTTTGTCTGATTGCTTCTAGACATCAATGACGTACATGATCTAGTCTCTGCAGTCGCAACACACTCTGTCCCTCAGCCTAGAAGCTTCGATCGGAATGCCAGCTACCTTTCCATATAACCAGCTTCGTCCCAACTTGCTTTTTTACGATGACAATCCATACTTTTATTCCTACCTTAATTTAGCGGCCAAGCTTCATCTTGATGAGTTAGCCGGTTATAACTGAACGGTATTCTGCTTTCGGACCACACTCGGGCTTCCAAAATCTGTGAACTCAAAGCTCTGTTACCCTCACCTCAAAAGCACTGATGGTCCTGATTCATCCTTATAATTAAATTCCCTTTTATCCTTAACATGTCTATTCGGATGGCACTCGCTGTTAGCATTCCAACATTAATAATACGGCCGTCACTATATGAACCGAAATACTAGTCCTGTCTCAATTGTCTGCTGCTTTCCGACTGCTGAGCCCTTACCGATGAATCACCGACAGATCCAAAGGTCTGTTCACAACATCTCCAGATCTCTGTAGGCTTTTCCACTTCTCCTCAATAGTGTCTTTTCCTTCCCGATCCCGTGGTTTCCTTTCGCGCTCGCTGAATGCATTCCTTTATCAAATGGACGCATTTCTCTTCGGGCCTGGCTCTTATCTATCCTCGTCTGACCAGCCTTCTGCTTTCTGATAGCTTCCAGACATCCGAGACGCACACTACCTAGGCTTCGTAGTCAAAACACTGTTCTCCTCATCCTTAGTGCTTTGCTAGGAATATCGTCTACGGCTTCCGGCCCAACGCACTGCAACCCTTACTATAATCACATAGCTGGGCCTTAGCCATCTTTCATTTTTTTACAAGGATGAATCATCACCTGAAAAAAGTCGTTGGCTTTTCCATTTCTCCTCAACAGAGCCTACTTTTACCGGCCCTTTTCTTTTCTTCCCGTGCTTTCTGTTGCAATGCTCCTTCACTTGAATTTTATTTACATGTGTTTGTCCTCCCTGATTTTTTAAATTCCTACCAATTTATTATTGAGCGATATTTTATCTATAATCTGCGCATCTCGTCCTCTCGCTGGGGTCCCACAGTTTGGGCATATGCGCTTTAGGATCCCTCTAATTCTCTTTGCCCCTCTTCATTCCTCCGTTAAGACAATCTTCCATTCTCTACTGATCCGTGATCTACTCGCTTTTCGTTGTAGTTCTTCACATGCTACCTTTGTATATGAGATATTTAAATAACAATTACATGATATATGGGTACAATAGTTGAAATTAATCGACTGCCTTCCGGATGCGCTTCTCTCGTCTGGATGGGTGGCTGTCAATTTCGTTGCCTTCTTTCCCGAATTTGTCACAGATACAGAGTCCAGCACCCAAGAAAACGTCTAGAACTTTGATAATACCATAATACGGGGAACAAATTACCCCTGTCTGGAAAAGGGTGGAAGATACTCCGCCACTTACACAACTTACAGACCGGCAATTGATTCTTTTGCTTGCAAGGATACAAATCCCCTTAATCCAGAACCGTTGGATTCAATTCGCCAAAAATAGCTCTTTCGTATACTTCTTAACTTGTGCTCCCCTGTTGACTTCGGAAGGCACTTTCTCCTGCCGATGCAAGGCCAGCACAAATAAGTTCGTCCATTTTGCGCTACTGGATCCTTCCTAATGCTTGCCATTTGTCCGAAGATCTTTACACCGACTTGCCCGTTCATTTGGCCGTGGATACCTACATTTTCAACCCATTTAACAAATTACCCAGGGAGGACCACCGAGTGGTTTTTGGGGACAATATCCCATCTTTAAGGCATCAACAACACTTCAAAATATTTCATTGCATATACCGCGGAGACTTTCCGTTGTCACACAGACGACCAACACCCTATATTCAAAATATATTCAGTTCGTGACCCACCAATCGGGTCCAGCCATTCATATAGGACCGAACAGGACCTAGGAACGAAATTGGGTCTTGTCTAACGCGTCAGCTATCGGAACAATGGGACGCAACTTGATTGCGAATAACCGAGCAAATAAAGGCTCAACAAGAATAATTGCTAAATAAGACAATAAGAAGACTGGTATTGCGAGATGAAACCATTTCGTGTTATCTGCTCACTCACAAACTAACCACATATAGATGAATCACGTGACAGAAAAATCGAAGATTTGAAACTGATCACAAGGGAAAACTTACTTAGACACAAGAATGACAGATCAGCCTCTCGAGTTTAGGGACATGAGCCCCAAGGCAGCTTCAGGGAGACTGTTAACTGTTTTTGTACACGCAGGATAGGGCGGTGCCGTTTAAGTGCCACGGCTTCGGCAAACCTCAACACTTTGGGGTTGTCATTTCCATAGATAACTGTAAATGTTGACCTTGGGTCAATCTGATGGCCTGATTATAGTAGGTGTCTGGCGATCGATGAGGCGGGCAGCTTAGATATCTTTTCTCCTTCGGCTGCTTGTTGTGTCGATAGTTTGGCAATCCGTTTCAGGATATGCTCTCCGATGCGCTTACCCAAGGATCGATCTGTTCTGCCAATGTAACTACTACCGCAGTTACAAACAAATTGGTAAATGCAATGGGTTGTGGTAAAGATCGGTTGAGTAGGCTTCACTGGAGGCATAGGCAACTTCCCGGTCTCCCAAATGGGGCAGAATTTGGCGGCTTTGAATGTCCGACGGATCGCTGTGTGCACACGACTTTCGAGTTGGGCGCCAACGGTATCACCTTTGAAAGGTAATTGAAGGTAGACAGACAATTTGGGCACAGTAAATACCTTCGGCCTGTTTTCCTTCGGTTGACTGTGGAATCGAATAAACGCTTCTGAATATCCGTTGGCTCGTAGCGTCTGTGTAATAATCAGGCAATTAGGTTGACCCTAGGTCAACATTTACAGTTATCTATCGAAATGACAACCCCAAAGTGTTGAGGTTTGCCGAAGCCGTGGCACTTAACCAGCATCGCCCTATCCTGTATGTGTTTTACAGAGAATATACCATTTATCTATTTATTTATTTAAAAACAATTAACAGTCTCCCTGAAGCTGCCTTGGGGCTCATGACCCTAAGATCAAGATGCTGATCTGTCATTCTTGTGTCTACGTAATTTTTTCCTTGTGACCCCTTGTGACCCTTTTGTGGCTGGCTAGCCGAACAACCTCCTCGTGGTGCCAGCTGGGTGGTTCGGGTTCAAACCGTTCCCGCAAATAGTTCGGCGGCAGTGTTCCAGGACGTGTTGCGTATTCGCCTGGCAAGCGTTCTCCCTATAAAAAGCCACAAATGTCTGTTTAACGACACTGCGACGTGGCGGAGGTGACTCGCCACAAACTAGTCACTAGCCCGTGGATATCCGGAAGGTGCTATCCAACCCACAGACATCAATCGCTTATGCTCACATTCCTGCGGATAACAAACAGTCAAAAATGCTCCGGCATATTCAAAGACACAAGTTACATTCACACAAAGTTACACGCGTATATACACTCGTACACTTACATGCCCTGTTATGTCAAACGTGTACTTTTTGTACATTTTGATCACACTATGTTAGCTAAGCATGATCATGCCTGTAAAGTTGTGCCTCGTCTTGTCGAGAATAAAAGTTTACATATTTAGTTATTTACTTAGTTTCAAATATTTGATTTTTCTGTCACGAGATTCATACATATGTTGTTAGTTTGCGAGCAAGCAGGTAACACGAAATGGTTCCATCTCGCAATACCAGCCTTCCTATTGTCTTATTTAGAAAGATAAAGGGAACTCAGTGCTTTAAGAATAATTGCGTTGCAACTTGCCGTTTAATGGATCGGCGGCAGTGTTTCAGAACATGGTGGATTTTCGCCTGGCGAGCGTTCTTCAAATATAAAACTACAAATATCTGTTGAACGACACTGCCGCGTGGCGAATGTGACCCGCCACCGAATAAAGTCACAACCCATAACTTCACATGGGCAGGCCAACTAGCCTCGGCATTCTAGATACGTGCGTTACGCTGGAACTTCGACACCTACGTATACAGTCGACCGTTATTTCTATGATTTCACGCATTTGCTGTCGTCACTTTACTTTTTACCGTGTCACCGTTGATCTTTGCGTTTGGAAAGCACGAACTGAGTATATTTTCACACCACACGATCTCAGTTCAATTATCATTCAATTGCTCACAGTATTCTTAATCTATTATTAGCAGACCGATGATGTCCTTACAAACGGGTTCCGATCTTACGACAGCACAATTATTGTTTCATATTTTCATAATGTACAGTACCAATCCTGAATGTATGAACAATGTTCTAATACTGCCGTCACGATTGTCATAAATATCTGTACAGTGGCGTTTACCTGACCGCCGCTCCATGGGCGTGCCTCGCATAGTGTGGCATAAAATACTTATTCATTTATAAGTCAGCGCGTTGTGTGAAGGTACGATTATTACAGTGTATTTGTGAATACGTTCGGTGATGCTGCGAAACAAGAAAGGGTCACATGAAGCCTTTTAAGTGATTGACCTTCGCGAAGTGTGTAATATGCTTCCGTACGTCAAAGCAGCAACTTCATTTATTGGCGTCATGTCCGCAACGTCACAGTATTGGTGAGCCATTATTTGTGGCTTTTTATAAGGAGGACACTTGGCAGGCAAAAACCGACCATGTCCTGGAACATTGCGGCCGAACTATTGGCTGAACTGAGATGAACCCAGAACGTCCAGCTATCAACACATGTAGACCATTATGCCAGCAAGCTGGAGATAATCTATACAGTCTAGCTGATTTTTTTATGTGTTTCGGCGATCTAAACATCAATGTTACACATCCTGCACGCGCTACAAAAGATGGCAAAATTCATTGCTCCTCTGGCTAGTAGGGTACCCCTGATAAACACAGCTATGCTCTTGCCACGGTCACTTTTTATGCAAGTGCATGAAGTTAATGCACGTCATCCTCTGAACCCTCGCAGGCACATCTTCTTGCCAAAGTCTAAATATGCAGCTTAGGTATTTGTGTATGCATGAGCTCATTTTGTTCCTCTTTACTTGGGACGCAATACTGGGTCTTAACTTTCTCGTGGCTCATGGTGCTTCCATCGGTGTCAAAACACGTAAGGTTACTTTCCAAATCGCACTATCTCGCCCCCACGCTGCCTACAAGTAACTGTAGAGGGTCCTACTCCTTCGGACACCAAATGATCCGGTAAACTATTTGAAGACGTTAAAGCAGTTTCTGACAGCAGAGCGAGACCTGATGTAATGTTCCAACAAGTTTCTGAGGTGATGGATGTTAATCACCACCGCCTTGGGAAGACCGATGGGCTGCAAAGCCGAATAGCTATAATGGGCTACTATCGGGTACGACAGTGCTGTGGACTTGTGCAGATCCACTACGAGCCACAGTTAGATGAAATGATAACGGATGTAATACAAAAACGATTAAACGGCAACCATCTCCTTAACCGTCCCGGGCAGTCTTAGTTAAAAAGAAAAACCGAGGACTGCGAGTAAGTGTAGAATACCGCAAACGAAATAAATAAAAAACAACTAAGTAAAGACCTGGTAACTTCTCGAAAAAACTTGATACGCTGGTGAAGACGTGATCAAATGGAGAAAACGACCCTTTTCCACTTCCAAGACCTGGTTCCACGCCTGAGGAGGTTGCTCTAGCTCTATGGTTTGAAATCCTTGGGTTGAAATCTGGTTATTATCAAGTGGATGTGTAGAGGGGGCGCTTCCAAGAATGCCTCGGGGGAGCTCTTCGGAGCTAGCTGAGAGCGGATCGAGAAGGACGGCTAGCGACGAGCCTGAGCCCGAAACTACGGAGAGGGAATATGTGGACAGCGCAATAAATCAGACAGATACGCCGCTAGCGCAACCCACAGGACCGAGGCCGAGCCGATTGACACAGCCCAGAACAAGCAAGTCGAGAGCTCTCGAACGACTCCTGGCCGATCCAAATCGGGTACAGAGAAGTGGAGATCCAGGCGAAAACTGGAAGGCGGGTCTTCCAAGTCAGAGCTCCCGAGGCGAAAGGACGGGCTCGTCTCTAACATCCGTATCTGTGTTGCTTTGCGGGACGGAAATCTAGTCGATATTCGATGGCGCGCGCGAGACCCTCATGTGCCCATTTTCGGTGTGCAATAAACGTCTACTCCCCCCTGTCTTTTCGTTCTCGCTACACTGGTGCTGTGACCATTCGCGATGGAGTTGACCCGGTTGGAGCAATTTGCGGCCGGTGACGTGGAGGCGTGGTTCGATGAGTTCGGCGGAATTGCGGCTTGCACAGGTGTGAGGGGGATGCAAATATGCTAATTGTTTTGGGCACACGGTTGAGTGGACGAACCAAGGCGGTGTATCTGCTCACTCGAAAGGTCAAACCCGGCTGTTAGTTCGCTGAGATGAGGGATGCCTTGTGTGCAGAATTTGGGAAGGATCTGGAGTGAGAACGAGCACTGCAACGATTTCACGCAGCCAGATGGGACGAACAGGAGGATTTGATGGTGTTTTCCAGCAGCTGGACAGACATCTAACTATTGGGCTCCCCGAGTTAGAGGGCAACGCAAGAGAGCGCCTACTGAAACAGCAGTTTATCCGAAGTCTGCTCGATCCACTCTGTGATCAGGTGAAATTGGCGTCGATGGTGGGAGACAGCAAAGCGTTGGATCTGGTGACGGTCGCCCAGAATTTGTCGGAACGAGTGACAGTGAGAAGCATCCAGCATGCTGAGTTGGAACAGAAAGTAAAGCGCATATCCGAAATGGTGGAGCAGCTGTTGTCCATAGAATCTTCAAGCACCACTTCATAACGCAATGTACAGGTAATCCGGAACGGTCGCCGCTGTTTTTGATGCAACCCGAGTGGTCATGTGACGAGATTCTGCACCAAGGTCAATGTGCCCCATTGTTTCTCTCTATCCATGCCGAGTCGGTGGCGAGTACCAGTCCTCCAGGTAACTATAGAAGGTGTGTCTGTCCGAGCCATAGTAGACACAGGAGCGGCGGTGTCAATTACGAAGAGATTCAACAAGGTTCCAGTAAACCCATCTTCAATCACGATGCAGACGGTCGGCGGGCATTCTTTGAAAGTGACGGGCACGCAGCGGTTACGAATCAGGATAGGAGAAACGCTCATCCGCCATGACATGTTCATCGTAGAGGAGACAACCGAAACCATCATCGGAACCGACATCGTGAAACAGCTCGTTGTCACAATTGATCTGAGAAACGATGTGGTGATCGTGGCTAACGACACGATCGAGTTAGACAGGGAGAGAACCGACCGGGTTGGTGCCCTCAAAGCCGTGACCGATTGTCAGAACCGTGCAATACGCAAAGTCCTGAACAGGTATGCCCACTTATTCACAGACGCGGAAGATGATTACGGATTTTGCAATTGGGTTGAACACCGAATACCGTTGATCCCAGGAGGACAATGCAAGCCAATCTTCAGACGAACTCCACAGAACACCCTGGTTGAGATACAGAAGCAGGTGACCGAGATGGAATTGAAAGGAATCATAAGGCGATCGCACAGCCCGTATTCATCACTCGTGCGAATGACGAAGATGGCCGACGGAACCTATCGATTTTGCATCGATTTCAGAGAACTAAACAGGGTAACTCTGAAGGATGCATTCCCGATGCCTCAGATGGAAGAAATTTTCTCAAGCCTTCACAGTGCCAAGGAGATATCACTGATTGATCTACCCTCGGGATATTGGCAACTGCCGATCGCAAAAGAAGATCGCCACAAGACAGCTTTCAGTGTCAATGGCCAGCATTATGAGTTTTTGTGAACGCCGTTTGGATTGTGTAACACCCCGGCTACATTCAGGCGTTTGTTGCTGATGGTCCTGGCGAACCTGCTAGGCGTGGTTGTTTATGGTGATGACATCATTGTCTTCTCTGAGACGGAACAGGAACATGTGACCAGACTTGGAGCATACTGCAGAGACTGGACGAAGAGAGTCTGAAACTCATTCGTAAAAGTCGCAGATTGCCCAAAAGTCAATTCTATGCATGGGTCACATCGTAGGCAATGGTCAAGTCCACCCACTTCCGGAGAAACGCGAGACGATCAAGTGCTTCGCAAAACCAAAATCCAAGCGTCAGCTCCGTTCGTACTTGGGAGTGGTGGCATGTGATTCAAAGTTTGTGCCTCAGTTCGCAGAGAGGGTCAGCCCGTTGTTAAAGCTGCTTCGCAAGGACGTGCCGTTCGCGTGGACACCTGAAGCGGACCATGCCTTAGACCATCTAATGGCAGGCATAGCAGAAGCCCCGACATGTCTACGGCTACCCAATCCTGGTGAGAGGTTTACTGTGGCGGTCGACGCAAGCAACGTGGCGATCGGTGCGGTTTTGTCTCAACTGGCTGAGGTGGTGGAGTACGCGAGCAGAGTGCTGACGGGGGCGGAACAGAAGTATTCAACAACGGAGAAAGAATGCTTGGGCATCGTGTGGTCGTTAGAGAAGTGGAGAAATTACTTACTGGCGAATGAATTCCAGGTCGTCACTGACCACAAACCGCTCTCGTGGTTGATGACGGCGAAAGACCCGCGGGGACGGCTTGCGCGATGGGCCTACCGATTGCAGGAATTCAACTTCACCATTGAGCACGTGGATGGAACGCAGAATGTATTGCCAGATATGTTGTCACGCCCGTGTTTGAACGACATCGTGCCAGACAATGCCATACCGGTGCGTGCGATCGCGATGGGGGAGAAGAACCTGCTGGGAGATCAAAGGACAGATGAATTCGTGAATGTGTTGTGCTCTCACTTACAGATTAGCACCAAACCGGAGGCCACATCGGAAGAGGTGGAGGAACTCCTCAAGATCTGGGACAGGTTGAAGGTCGAAAACGATAACGTGGTGGTGGCGATAGACAGACGGAAAGTGCCTTTTGTTCCACCAAATCAGCGAGAATGTGTGATGCGTATAACTCATGATGGCGCCCATATGTGATTCGAGTGGGTCTTTGAATTGCTGCGGAGGCGTGTTTTGGCCAACCATGAGGAAGGACGTCGGGGCCTACATTCGGGGGTGCCCAAACTGCCAAAGGAGTCGGGAGATGAAGTCCCCGAGACTGCCGATGCGATCGATGGAGGTTGGTGAACCACTTCAGTGTTGGGGACTGGATGTTTTTGGGCCCTTACCAGTGAGTCGAACAGGAAACAGATACATTCTAGTGATTATTGACCACTTCACTCGATGGGTGGAAGCCATACCAATCAGGGACCAAACAGGCGAGACAGTGTCGCAAGTATTCGAATTCAATGTGCCTGCAAGGTATGGGATCCCACAGTGTATCATCACGTACCAAGGGCCCTGCCTCCAGTCAAAAGCGTTTAAGGCAGTGTTGGACAAGTGGGGCATCCAGAGACGGCGAACTTCACCGTACCACCCACAAACCAACAGTGTGACCGAGCGGTAATAAATAAATAGGTATATTTCTAGACCTGCTAGAGGCTGCACCCTAAATGGTTCAGATCAATGCTCACATGGAAGTAGGTAAAATATAAGTAAATGTTCATCGTCAGCAATTACAAATGCATTAGCATTGTTTGATATACGGCTACTGGGTCGCAGGCGCCCACCTTGACATGTTTCTGGTTCCTGCAAGCGATATTAAACTCCTTGTTCTTTTGTGAAAAATTCGCGGAGGTGTAGTTGTACCTTTTCTCCTTGGAACAGAATCCAATTCGCCGAAAGTGCACTTTAAATTGATCGCACATTAATTGGCCACTCAGTCGCCCCAATTGTGCGCACATGGAAGAAATGAGTGGAGGGATTATAAGGCATAGGAAAAGTTGAAAACAATTCCAATAAATGCAGGCAAAATAGAAACAGTTTGTTAAGAGAGAAAATAAAGCTGCGTGGTTCATTAGAATAATACCAATTAACAAAAAATACAGCCCTACTTTTCTTACGCTGATATTGCTCTCCGGCGCAAAATTTCAACCCGAGTTATTCTCAGATAAAAGAAAAAGCCTTTCTACAGTTAGAACACCGCATAAAGTGGCACAAATTTACACTGGTCTGGACCAACTTTAGCGCCTGAATACGTTGAACGTAAAAGCAACACAATATGTGCAGTAGTTTGCGAGTTATTTGCAATTAAATGATGGTCTACGAATAAGGCCATTTTTATTTTTCGCTAAAAATGGCTTTCTGCTTTGCCAGCAGATAGCAGAAAAAAAGAAAAGAAAATGTAAAAAGTAGGGAAGCGGCGTACGTTCTAGATAGGCAAAGCTATCCAGAAATGCTCTATTTAAATCGGACATTGAGGACGTGGATAAACTGCACGAAGTTGGCATGGGAAGATGCTTTGCCTCAGGTTCTGATCGCGTAACGGACCAGCATGTAATCAACCACCAAGGTCTCGCCATTCGAATTACTGTTCGGCAGAGAACCACGGATTGCGCTCGATACTTGCCTATCGAACCAGGGTGAGCGGAAACATCCAGCTGGGCACCAAGAGCGACTGCGAGGGAAAGCTAGAAGCGAAACCAAAGCTCGACAAGCGAGGAATAAGAGAAATTACGACGCCAGGCATGACGCTCACAAGTGGAGGCCAATCAGGATTGGAGAACGAGTCAAGTTACAAAACAACCATCGGTCGGATCACGACGGGCCGGGCGCAAGCAAGTTCAGAGAACGCTGGAAAGGCCCCTACACCATTGTCGACCAAAAAGCGGTCCACTTCGCAATCAGCTGCGGAGGAGTGAAACGTTGGGTGAATGCTGCTCTCCTGCGACCATGGTACGAGAGGAAGAAAAGTCCTCGAGGAGGGGCGGGTGTAGAGGGGCCGCTTCCAAGAATGCCTCGGGGGAGCTCTTCGGAGCTAGCTGAGAGCGGATCGAGAAGGACGGCTAGCGACGAGCCTGAGCCCGAAACTACGGAGAGGGAATATGTGGACAGCGCAATAAATCAGACAGATACGCCGCTAGCGCAACCCACAGGACCGAGGCCGAGCCGATTGACACAGCCCAGAACAAGCAAGTCGAGAGCTCTCGAACGACTCCTGGCCGATCCAAATCGGGTACAGAGAAGTGGAGATCCAGGCGAAAACTGGAAGGCGGGTCTTCCAAGTCAGAGCTCCCGAGGCGAAAGGACGGGCTCGTCTCTAACATCCGTATCTGTGTTGCTTTGCGGGACGGAAATCTAGTCGATATTCGATGGCGCGCGCGAGACCCTCATGTGCCCATTTTCGGTGTGCAATAAACGTCTACTCCCCCCCTGTCTTGTCGTTCTCGCTACAGACGTATACCATTTTGATAAACCGGAACGAACTTTCGCAGTCGTTTTGCGCTTTTGCGAGTTTGAGACAATGACATTTAGGCCTAGTGACGCCCCAACCAAGTTTCCATACTGATGCACAAGGTGTCAGGGCAGCCGGTTCCACATTGCTCTTTGATTTTCGTTGATGAACTCTTACTACATGGTCGGCCAGAAGACAAACATACCCGTTGCCTTGCAGTGGTAGTAAAAAGGCTGCGTGATGCAGGATGAGGCTAAACACCAACGTTGCAAATTCCTCCGTGAACAGGTGTTGTTCCGTGGTTGCATAATATTTCACTAGGAATATGCTGCGTACGTTGGTGGAGAGGGCTTACAACGGAGAGGGGAACAGTGACTGCCGTAGTGTCTTATGCACTATTATGCGTCGTTGCACAGCTCCGCTGGCCTCTCTCCAGCAATTCAGCAACTAGGTCATGAATTGCGCTTACCGTTCCTAACGGGCCAGCAGGAGCACTCAACCAAAATGCGTATATAGGACAATTGAAAGAGCTATTGTGTTGTGCATTCCAACAGGCCCGACAGAATATTGTTTTGCTCCAAAACGAATAAACGTGTTACGATCGCAAAGCTAAAGGCATATTATATTAAAGCGCGAAGCGGGATCGGTACGCTTTAAAACCAATACGCGAAAATAAGGCCAACCTCCGATGAGTGGAGAACACCAACAGTAACGCTAGGAAAAATTTATTAAGTGGACGAAAGGCTATCTAGTGCTAAAAATAAGGCACCGAAAGATAGCTAGCTAGGGAAAGGTGTGGTCGCGTGCGCGGAGAGCAAAGATGGTCGCGGAGCCGAGGAGCGTCGCGCCGATCGCAGGCGGATGCTAGGTTGACCCAAACAAACGTGAGCAACGTTCAAACAGGCGAGCGGCTAATTTGCTATGTACATCGAGAAAATATAATTTTGTGATTTTGTAATATTTTACGCAGCATGCGGCAGCCAAACAGGGGAATCTCCAGGTCACTACACAGCCCCCCTCTTAGAAGGGAACCGTAGGTGACCCTTCGATCTACGTGAGGACTGTCCGTCGCCGGCCAGCCTTCTGCGAGACCAGGCGGTGAAACCTGATGCAGCTGCTGGGGGAGAACCAATGCGATCGGACGCTAGGGGGCTCCCACCCGTGTCCTCCCTACAGGTGCCAAAAACACAAAATGGGGGAAATGTTCGTAGCGTTCGAGTGCGTAGTGTCACAGCACATGATGTTTGAGCACGTAGTGTCCGAAAACGTAACGTTCGATTGTCGTTGAACGTCCGCGTGTCGGGGATATGAAAAAGAAGCGGAAACGCGGAGTGTCAAACAGGTGCGAGCGACAGAGCTAACAAAAGGCGATAGCACTTACCGAGTGCGATAAGCGAATAAAGCGAGAACCATTTTGTGTTTTCAAAACGATTTTCTCCTTTTTTAGGTTTTCAAAACGTTTTTGCGATTTTTGGGGTTTTCAAAACGTTTTTGCGGTTTTTTGGGTTTTCAAAACTGCCGTTTTGTTGGGCGGGTTAGGCCACAAGCAAAAGGAAGCGGGAAAGGAAGAATGAAAAGAAGACTAATCTTTTAATCGCGCTGGCCAATGAACCCGCCTACCTGACCTAGTCGATTTCGGACGTTCGGTCGGAGGCGTTGTCGATCCAGCAGTTCTGTCGGATGAGGAAGCTTTCGGCTCGATAGAATCGGAAGGAACTGAGTCGGAAGGGTTAGTCGGAGAATGCTTCGTAGCATCGGAAGTAGGCGTGTCGTCGATCATAGGCTGCGTTGACTCGTCCGAAGGTGGACGGGAGTCATCGTCGATCTCAGGTTCCACATGGGCAACCTTGAGACGGTCGATAGAGACAGTTTCACGTTTACCGTGGCGGTCGATAACGAATACGCGGTCCTTACGTTTAAGAACCTTAAATGGACCTTCGTAGGGTCGTTCGAGTGGTCTGCGTAGACCATCGACTCGAAGGAAAACGTAAGCGCAATGCAGTAGATCTTGTGGAACGAACGATTTACGTCGTTGTTCTCGCACGTCGGTTACTTTGATATGGCGCATGCTCGTGGCTAACTGCCGAGCGTAATTCGCGTCGTAGCGGGGTGTTCTAGGGTTTTCAGAAAAGAAGTCCCCAGGTAGTCGAAGAGGTTGTCCATATACCAGTTCGGCGCTGGACGTGTGCAAATCAGCTTTAAGAGCTGATCGGATACCAAGTAGTATCATAGGCAGTGCTTCGGTCCAGCTTAGTGCATTAGCGGCACTAAGTGAGGCCTTCAGCTGTCGGTGGAAACGTTCCACCATGCCGTTGGATTGCGGGTGATAGGCGGTAGTCCGGATGCGTTGACATCCGAGGACTTTGAGAAGATCGTTGAAGGTCGAGGATTCGAACTGCGGACCGCGGTCGGTAGTCACGGTGGCTGGACAGCCATGTGAAGCGACCCAGCGCTCAACGAAAGCGCGCGTTACGGTGTCCGCGGATACGTCGGGTATAGGTACGGCTTCGGGCCAACGGGTGTATCGGTCGATCATGGTCAGAATGTAGACCATTCCTCTGGATGGTGCCAAGGGTCCAACTATGTCGAGATGGACATGGGCGAAGCGAGCTGAGACTTGCGGAAAACGACCAAGCGGAGCGGACACGTGCCGCTGTATCTTGGCCTGCTGACACGTTAGACAACCGCGTGCCCAGCGCTTAAGATCGCGTTGCATTCCGAGCCAAACGTATCTCTCGGATATGAGCTTGATCGTGGCTCGGATGCCTGGATGAGCGATGTTATGAAGTGTGTCGAAAACTAGACGTCGAAAGGTTTCTGGAACGACGGGTCGAGGTCGTCCAGTAGAAGTATCGCACAAGATTGTGCCATCAGATGACGGCAGTGGATGCGATGTGATTCGTAGCGAAGAATCTTGTTTGACGTTCTGACAGTCAGTGTCGGTTAGTTGCGCGGTAGCCATGGCAGATAAGTCGATTGCCTGGCCAGCGGTGTGGATTGCGGAGACGCGCGAAAGGGCGTCAGCAACGACGTTATTCTGACCTGAAATGTGTCGGAGGTCAGTAGAAAATTGAGCCACGAAATCCAGCTGACGAACCTCACGTGGTGAGTGTCGAGCTGATTGATTTCGAAAGGCGTAAATAAGCGGCTTATGGTCGGTGAAGATAACGAACGAATTACCTTCTAAGACGTGCCTGAAATGTCGGACGGTAGAATAAACTGCCAGCAGTTCGCGGCTGAACGTGCTGTACTTGGCTTCTGCCGGTTGTAAGCGTCGGGAGTAGAAAGCGAGTGGCTTCCAGCATCCCTCAGTGAATTGCTGCAGGACGGCGCCAATGGCGGTGTCCGATGCATCGACTGCAACGCTGAGTGGAGCCTTCGGGTCGAAATGGTGAAGCATAACGGCTTCGGCCAAGGCCTCTTTGCAGGCCTTGAAGGCTTCGGTTGCAGCGGGCGTCAATTCGACATTGCCGTTCTTGCGTCCACGAAGTAAGTCGGTCAATGGACTGAGCAAGTCGGCACAACGTGGCAGAAATCGACGGTAGTAGTTAATCATCCCACTAAAACGGCGGATGGCGGCCAAAGTAGTCGGAACGGGAAAGTCCTTAATAGCGCTGACTCGGTCTTCGAGCGGCCGTATGCCATGCTGGTCAATTCGATGACCAAGAAATTCGATAGATGGTTGCTGAAAGATGCATTTGTCAGCGTTGACAGTAATGCTATTAGAAGCTAACCTCTCGAAAAGCATTTTGAGGTGCTTCGCGTGCTGTTCTTCGGAAGAACTAGCTACTAAGATGTCGTCTATATAAGGATAAACAAAGTCGAGACCTCTGGTGACAGAGTCTATGAAGCGTTGAAAAGTTTGAGCTGCGTTACGAAGACCGAAGGGCATTCGCAAGAATTCAAAAAGTCCGAAAGGCGTGATGACTGCGGTTTTCGGAATGTCATCCTCGGCTACAGGGATCTGGTGGTAAGCGCGAACCAGATCGATCTTCGAGAACACACGGGCGCCACGTAGGCTAGCCGTGATGTCCTGAATGTGCGGAATGGGATAGCGGTCGGGGACGGTAGCGTTATTAAGAGCGCGATAGTCGCCACATGGACGCCAGTCTCCTGACTTTTTAGGCACCATGTGTAGAGGCGACGCCCACGGGCTCTTAGACGGGCGAATAATGCCTAGGTCTAGCATGTGCTCGAATTCGGAGCGTGCAATTTTGAGCTTGTCGGGGGTCATGCGCCTGGCTTTTGCGAACACAGGCGGACCTTTCGTAACGATGTGATGTGTCGCGGCGTCGGTTGCGGAAGGCAACGGGACGGCAGGACGGAAGACCTGCGGAAAACTATCGAGCAGCGTTTGCCCGACGGGTGAACTAAGTTGAGTCGCGTACACGGGACTGATTGACGCGGTGTCGGTCAAAGTCCCAATGACTGCGAGATTCGTAAGGCGGTCGACTAGACGGTGTCGCTTAACGTCGACGAGTAGGTCGTAATGACGTAAGAAGTCGAGACCAAGGATAGGCGTTTGAACATCCGCAACAAAAAATATTTATTTGAAAGCGCGTCGGAGGCTGAGATTTAGCGTGCGCGAGCGTTGACCATATACGCGGATAATGGTCCCGTTAGCTGCGCGCAATGAGCTAGTCACCATTTCGGTCGGGTCATTTGGATCACGCGGGAGAACGCTGACTTCTGCGCCAGTATCGACGAGATAGCGAACTCCGGTTCTACGATCGGTGACGAAGAAAAGGCGACTGCGTTGACCAGCTACGTCCGTCGCCCCTACGTGCTGGTCCGCCCGTTTCCCTGCTGCTGTCGTTTGAAGGAACAGGGCGGGCGACATGATTTAGCTTGCTGGCCGAAGCGTTCGTGGTACCAGCAGTAACCGTTTCTATTCGGTGATCGCGAAGGAGACTTCGAACGTGAACGCGAACGGCTCCTAGAGCATTTACAGCGGTTATGTCTGGAGGCCGAAAAGTCTGCGAATTGTCGGGTCAGTGTTGCCATCTGGGATTTAAGCGTGGCGATATCGTCGTCTGGTTTCGTCTGGACCTGCGAAACCTGGCCGTACGACTCCCAAATTCGGTCGGCTGTATCGGCCAGTTTGGATAAAGGTGCATCCTCACTAGCGCAGAGGATGTGTAGCATCTCGCGCGGAAGTCGTTGCAACCACATTTCCCGAAGAAAAGAATCATCTATCGAAGTGGGTTTAGCTAGGCTCTGCATTTTTCGAAGCAGCTGAGACGGCTTAAGATCGCCAAGATCGGTTTCGTTCAGGAGTTTCGTAACTCGTTGTCGATCGGATAAGCCTGTTCTTCTCAGAACAGCTGTCTTGACTGCATCGTAAGTCTTTTGGTCGTCAGGAAGATCTAGAATGTCATCAATGTCATCGATGACATTTAGCGGAAGCGCGGAAACGACAAGGTGGAACTTGCTCGTTTCGGACCTAATACCACGCAAAGAAAATTGCGATTCTAGCTGACCAAACCAAGACTTAGGATTAGCCTCGCGAAAAGGTGCGATAGGAAGCGTAACTGTGCCGATCTGAAAGTCAGAATCTACACGATCAGTTGCCATAGCGAGCAAAATAGCGAGCCAGCAATATTAAATCGGAAAATGAAAAATGAAAATCAGACGGGTTAGCGAAAAAATGTGGCCAAATCTGAAAAGGAAGGTTAGCGAAAACTCACCGGATAATGACCAAAATTCGGGGTCACCAATAAAGCGCGAAGCGGGATCGGTACGCTTTAAAACCAGTACGCGAAAATAAGGCCAACCTCCGATGAGTGGAGAACACCAAAAGTAACGCTAGGAAAAAATTATTAAGTGAGCGAAAAGCTATCTAGTGCTAAAAATGAGGCACCGAAAGATAGCTAGCTAGGGAAAGGTGTG
>OX104066.1:110314634-110417106 GCA_944474145.2 Dicrocoelium dendriticum
TTTAGGTGAAATTCTCGTGAAGAAAAGTGTTTGAATAGACACTTTTGCCGAAATTTGACTTTAGTCAAATTTTTCTTTAGGATGATATGACATCTATGTGAGTGCACTGTGGGAAGGGTGGCACCTCACGTTCAAAGGCCGTCCAATGCTCATTGTGTGACAGATAGGTGCATATAGTTTGCTGTAACCTTGATAATGATCTTTACCAATGTCTTCAGCGCACTACCTCTAATGACATCAACTTTCCTTGCGATTCGTGTCTAACATTGGTCAGCGACAAGCAACTTCTGACGAACCCTTTCAACGTACATACTGCTTCCGCGCAAGCCGTCTAACTCGGACAGCGCAACGCCAGACTCTGCAGTGTGTCTGCCGTCGTCTGGGTATTCTACGCCGAAAGGGAAACGAAGCCGGGCGTCCTCCACCACGTTGGACTTAACACCGATGCCCAGTGAGAACGGGAATAGACTTATGCATAAGCCCAAGTCCTATGCCGCCATTGTGAGCGCTAGCACCTCAGCAAAAACAAGGATGACCAAAGCTGAGCACAAGGCCTCAAAGAAGATCTCCTCACGACGCAAGATAACATCAAGCACCAAAAACGTGGAACTAAAGCTCGTCTAAAATGGAGTATCGCAGCTTGAGGAACTTGTCAGAGAAAAGAAATGTCCCCCAAAGCCAGCATCCCCGGAACGAGACGTGCGGCCTGTTCGCTACCGCTGCCTGATAATCACAAACGTCCCAGAATCCAACAATGAGACTCCAGCGGAAAGGATGCTCGACGACCAAGCCTTCCTTAAACGAATGGTCTCCATGTTTTTTGATGAGCATGAGCAAGGAGTAAACCTAATCTCTGCTTTTCGTCTTGGCAGAAAACAAGAGGACGCGGCCAAGTTTTGTCCTCTGAAAATTGTCTGTCAGGATGAAAAAGAATGCCAACGCATCCTGAGACGGACTCCGCGCCTCAAGGGAGAAACCTTCTACGTTCTGAAAGACCTCTCCCCGGAGGACCGAGTCCGAATGAGGCAAGCTGTCTGCGAGCTGCGAACTCGACGCGCAAATGGAGAAACAGATCTACACATATTGGATTTTTGCGTAGTCATAATAACGAGGAGAGCTTGATGGAGGCCAATCCTCTTCCTTTTAGGTCCCCAAACATGAAGGACGGACTACGGGTAATACTTGCGAATGTGCGCAGTCTCAGAACTATGCTAGATGAGATTCCACTCCTTATCTCTGAACAGCAACCGGACCTAATGTCGTTCACTGAAACCTGGCTTTCATCTGATATCTCTGACTCGGAGGTTCATGTTTCAGGATATCAGCTACTTCGATGCGATCGCTTTGGTGGGAGGTCTGGAGGTGAAGTAATCCTCTACACAAAGAACTACCTCAAGGCCCACATTGTCGAACCCGATTGTGACAAGGATGATATGTCGGAAATGCTCTGGTGCCGAATTCATGACGGATACCAATCGCTGATGGTCGGGGTGGTCTACAGAGCCCTTGTAGCACCTGGCTCACACCTGTTACGTTCCGTGCGAACCAACAGCAGAGGAACAAATTGTCTCCTTATGGGGGACTTCAACGCCCCCAACGTAATCTGGGACCTACTTCACAGTGATCTCTCACTTGACTCCTTTGAAGTTGATCTCCTTGATACCGTTCACGAGTGCAACCTGACACAGCATGTCTTGACACCAACGCGAATGGTCCCTGGTCAGACACCAAACATTCTCGACCTGGTTCTCACCTCGGCACCATCTGATGTCTCAGATCTAACCATCCTCCAACCTCTTGGGACGAGTGATCACTGTACAGTCTCCTTTTCGTGGGCACGACGCCTCACAATCCACGATCGGGGGACACTGCGTCGAAATTTCTGGCGTACTGACCAGCCCAGTTTAAGAACGACTGCAAGTAACATGGACTGGAGTATTCCGCAACCTTTGGAGCTTGATGACGCATGGGAACGCCTACGATCTATGATGATGCGGCTCATCGAACAGTTTGTTCCAAACTGCAAGAGCAGACCACCATCCAAAGAACCCCCATGGATTGATAAAGAAGTAAGATCCCTAATGAAAAAACGTCGAAAACTATGGGATCATTTCAAGAGCACAGGACAGACATCAAGCTACTTAGAGTACAAACTGTCAGAAACCTATGCACACTGAGAAAACGAGACAAAAGGCTACAATATGAACATAGACTGGTCATGGAATCCAAAACTGTCCCAAGAAACTTTTTGCCTACTTGAAGCGAAATGCCAAAACTGGCAGTGGAATCCCCGCTCTATCCTCTTTTAAGGAAGGTACCGTTCTCTACGGCGATGATGAAAAAGCAAACCCATTGGCTGCGCTATATTCCTCGGTCTACTCAGTGGAGTCACCACTGCTCAACAACTGTTTGCCTGCACACCACTCCTCTATGGACCAAGTTGAAATTAACCCCGAAGTAGTCACTAAGCTACTCCTCGAACTGGACCCAAACTCCTCCCCAGGCCCGGACGGATTGCATCCCAGCTTCCTCAGAACGATAGCTGAGTACGTCGCCGCCCCTCTCTGCCAAGTGTTTCGGCAATCCCTCGAAGTCGGCTGCCTACCCACAGGCTGGAAAGCAGGCACCGTCCTGCCCAAATACAAAGGGGGAAACAAACAAGACCCAGCCAACTACCGGCCAATATGCCTGACATCAGTCGTATGCAAAACCATGGAACGGATAGTCAAGTGCGCTCTCCAGCTACACTGTGTGCATCTAAACCTCATCTCACCTGCACAACATGACTTCCGGAGAGCACGCTCATGCATCGCTAACTTACTCATCGCCAGGGAAACATGGGCAGAAGCCATAGATACCCGAAAACAGGTTGACGTAATATTCATTGACTTCAGCAAAGCCTTTGATAAGGTTCCACACGTACGACTGCTACATAAACTCCAGGGAACTGGCATTACAGGAAATCTTCTCTCCTGGATTGCCGATTTCTTAAGGGGTAGGACAATGCGCGTACAAGTGAACCAAACCCTCTCTGCTCCAGTGCCTATGACTAGCGGCATTCCCCAAGGATCAGTGCTTGGACCAGAGCTCTTCAAACTGTACATTAACGATCTACCGACTGCGCTTCAAACCGACTGCTTGACCTACGCCGATGACCTCAAGCTTTGGTCAACAGTAACCAGCATTGAGGATGCGGACCGATTACAAGGGGCTCTAGACCAGCTACACGAATGGTCCATCAGGTGGGAACTGCCAGTAAACCGGGATAAATGCGCTGTTCTCCCAATGGGTAGCACCGAACCTTACGGTGCATACCACATTGGTGGGTTTCTCCATAGCAATACCACCCACGAGAGAGATCTCGGGGTTATCGTGACTTCTGACCTTAGAACGACGCAGGACACGTTGCAGAAGGTGGCCACTGGAAGGAGACTGGTAGGTGCCTTAAGAAGATCATTCGCTCGAATGACTCCCGAGGTTTTTCGACCTTTGTTCACTTCGTACGTCCGTCCAACCTTAGAATATGGCCTTCTAGCCAGCCATCCGCTTTCAAAGTTTGAATGCGCTCTGCTGGAAAAGGTTCAGAGATATGCATCGAAAGCTGTTTTGGGGCTTTGTAATCTCCCGTACCCCATACGACTCCAGCAGCTAAGTCTGTTCTCCCTCGAGCTTTGCCGTCGCCGCGGTGATCTCATCTACACTAGACGCATTCTCGGAGGGGAACCTGGAAGTGAGTTACAACAGTTCTTCCGGCCAAACCCTGACTGTTCCACCCGCGGTCACACATGGAAACTGTTTAAGCAAAGCAGACAAAAAATTCGCAAGGACGTCCCCCTATCCACTAGAGTGGTGAATGACTGGAAAAGCCTATCGGAAGCAATGCAGACGCTCCATCCGAGGAAAGATTCAAGCGGCTGCTAGACAAACATTCGCTGAGAATGCTGGAATCTTGCGGCTGTCACTGCAATTACGACGAACCCTCGAAGAACGTCGTAACGCAACGACACGCATCAAACTCAGTATGATATGGAATCGATGGGGCTGACAAGGGATTTCCCTCCAGCTCTCTACAACTCAATGAACTCAATGAACTCAATGAACCCAAGAGCGTAGTCCATGTTCAACCACACGTAGTATTGCCTACTGATATTGAGAACACAAGGTGAAGTAGAGTAGTTGCAGTCTTCAGGTTAAGAACGATTTATAAACTGGCCAGAAATTCTGTTTTCTTCTCTTCTTTATTCGCTGCTTTCTAAAGTGTGAAATAAGCCTCCGGATGCGGAAAGTTACGTGGACGAATGCAAACTACTGAGCGTAAATATTTTTATCACACGGAATCAAGTTTACCCTTCTTGCTGCTTTTCGTTATGCTGGTTGCCTTTTCCCATGATAAGCAATTTACTTTAGTGCTGTTATCTTCGTTCATTTCTTCGCGTGGCTGTCCTACTGGTTGTCTGTCTTCGCTGCATGTGCTCACAGTTGGTTGCTCATTTCTTTGAGCTAAACCGAGACCGCATAGCGCATGTTAGGGCTTAACAACATTAAACTCCAATCCAGGTGTTGTCCTACATCCTGTTTCTAGGCAACGTAAGCAGAACTACATTTTTAGAGGCCTGCGAATGGAGCGGTTCGCAACCGTGAGTCAATTTTGCCGGTGCGTGCGCACTTCTTTTTTACATTTGTAAACGTTAGACAATCCAATACATGAGCAGAAGCACTAAAGAATGCTTGGCCTTGTCATTCACGTGCAAGGATCTTGCGCGCGAATATCAACACTGTTTGAAACGGCTATTTCCGGTGGCATATATTTGAAAAATATGTTTCGTTGCACTTTCTGAGTGATGTCATGCTCTCTGTCCGTCGAAGAGACTAAAGTGATCTACTATATAGATGAGGAAGAAACGCCATATCTTGTGAAAATTAACGTAGCACCAACTCTCGTTACTCTCGGAGATTTTAAAAATGCTCTTAACCGTCCTCATTACAAATTCTTTTTCAAGTCTCTGGATGACGATTTTGGGTAAGAATTGCGCAGCGTACATTGCTAAGTTTTTTCCGCGTATTCGTTCTCACTTTTTGTGCGCTTTCTTGGTCTGCAATGGTATAGTGTTTTCCTTAATGAAATCGCGTATACGTTTTCATTGTCATCCTTCAACCTATCTTGTTACTCTAGGACTTCTAGTGCTACTCGTTTCAACTGCATTGCTTTTTATTAGTGGATTATTTACCTGCAGTTCGTAGTCACAGTGTTAAGTCCTCAACTAGACTACTTGGAATGCTTGTCGGTTAGTCGCTGTTTGCTACCTCATCTTGCATTATGCAACCCATATTTCATAACCCTAGTTCAGTTCAGTTCAGATGGGACTGGAACGATAGGAGAATCCCGTGAGTGTTCCTGTAGCGACCTGGAGTGGATCGTTGAGCCAGGAATTGATGAAGTGCTCAGTTATTGATGGATCTAAAACGGAACACCCGTATCGCACCCTGGCCAACCAGTTAGTGCCCACGTTTCCTGCCCTAGCAGCCCCTGCTGTGGCAGTCACGTGAATTAAGCAAAGGGTAGGAAGAGAAATCGAAGGTACAGAATAAGGAAGTGCACTTAAATAAGAAAATACCAATGCGTGAAGAAAAGTAAAGTAAAGAAAATCGAAGTACGAAGATGCGAGTTACTCAGGAAAATGGTAAGGTTTCTTGTTGCCACCCAAGAGCGTCAAGCTGCCGCTCAAACCCCTTAACCGTAGATTCCCTGATAACACTTTCCGGAAGCATGTTCCAGCGGCCGATAACAGCATGACAGCCGGATTTCCGTCCTAATCCGATCGGACCGCGGTTTGTCCAGCTTCAAGGAATGATCGCGTAGAACAGACAGTCTAGAGGGACTAAAAAGCCAAGATAAATCTGGACCAACCTTCCCAGTTAAGATACGGTAGGTTAGGATTATGTCACCTCGAAGCCTTCGGTAGTGCATTGAATGCATTCCCAAACTGAGTAGACGCTCGGGGTACGTCCGTCCCCGTAATCCCTCGACTAACCTAGTACCCACTCGTAAAACCCTCTCTAGCTCCATTTTGTCCCGGACGAGGCAGGGCGGGCAAGCCTGGACGCAGTATTCCAGATGACGCCGAACGAAAGCGGAGAACAGCCTCGTAAAGATGCCGCCCGTCAAGACTCCCAAAGAACGTCGTATTAACCACAACATGCGGAAACCTCTGCTTGCGGCCTTCTTCCAATTGTCGCCGGAGTGTAAAGTCGAAGAGTGTACGACGCCTATGTCAATCTGGCTAGATACACTGGGGAGTTCGACCCCACCGACCACGTACTTCGTAGGAGAACAACCACCTCCAATTCGAAGAACGGAGCACTTTGCTTGATTTATGGGCAGTAACCATAAAGTAGACCAGTCCCAGTAATTACATGTTAGCCATTTTGCCACAATACAGGGGGTAAAAATGAAAAAGCCGATACTTAACTTTTCATAATACAAAAACGGTGACATGATGCTCATGAACAAATTATACATCGAGTATGCGATCGTGTTTGGAGATCTAATCTAAGCGTCAATGGGAGAAACAAAGAAACTTACAACGCAAATGCCATTGACGTCGGATCTTTGCCACGTCAGTCAGTTTATTCATCCAAATGTCTTGATCGTCTTTCGGCCCCAACCCGACAGTCGGGAGGCACCAACCGCCGCCAAGTATGTAAGCAGTTGTTCATTCGTCTTGACCAAGTGTCGTATGCTTCCGGTTGAGTTTCGAAGGCCTTCGTGTCCATGGTGTACGTAGTTCATAATAGACCGAGGGGCCTGAAAGGCAAAAGAGATACTTCGTAGGCGGCTGGACAACCACCTAGTAAGAGTCGGAGCTGGATGGAGTGTATGCCTTGGCGAGCTGGACGGCGTTGTCACAGTTGCAGATGGAGGACCGGGCGTGAGATGGCGGATGGACGGCGTGAAAATACACACGAAAAGTGGCTGATCTACCATACTGAAGACGAAATGGGGAGGTAAAGAAAAGAAGCAACGACAATCTCAATCAAGGCAACGCTGACGGTATCTTACCTGTTGACTTGCTACAGCGACATTCTGATACGCTACGTCAATAATCTGTTAGCTTTCCCTCCTCTTTTTCCATCTGATCGCGCAAACGCACGTTGTAGAGGTCCGTGTGCTGGTGTGCGCAACATAGGGTCCAACGTTTGGAACCTGGTGCATGATTCGGTATCTTTAGAGATGTGATAACTAGGGTCCTGCCTTTACAATGCATTTAGCGCATACTGTTTTGCTTTCTTTGTATAGTCTGTAGTTCATTGTAGCATTCAGTGCACGATAGCGAGTCTGCGTAGTTTTTTCTTTCATCTTCCATTGTCACCCTTCTCACTATATTTTCGCTTCATCAAGGTGTGGTGTTTTTCTTGCCATAAAACTACTATTTCAAGCCTTTTTCCATACTTATCCAACCTTCAGCCTACGGTGAGTTGCTTTCGATTTGTCGGCATGCTAGTCAGGTTGGTTGGAGCACTGCTTCTTGGTTTCCAACCTTGCCTCATTACTCAGGTGTGGCGCAGTCACTCACCAAGCAACAACTTTAACTCTACAGTTAACAGCATTTAAACAGACTACTTATAGATAAAAGCCTTTGAGACACATTTAACTCTCAAATGGATTGATTAAACCGTCTAATTACTTCCATGTTTTTGGAAGCGCTTTTGAATTATTTGCACCTTCACTATTGAAACTTCGCTTTTACCTAAACCTTTCTACTTGTAAATCCCTCTCCGTACTTGCATCATACTACTACAAGCCCTATGGTGTCGCCAGCATTCACTCTTTAGATGTTTCCATGAGATGAAATATTGACAAATACTATTGTGAACGCTCAATTTCCTGTGTGCCCTTCAAACGGATGTTAACTTTAGTTAGAAGACTGACTTATAACTGCTGGACAGAGCTTAGTATGATTCTCTGTACGACAAAATTACCCGGACATCGACGAACTCTAGTACTGTCCAGATCTAGAGCCACACTGTGCTTCACCATTTCACTCGAATTGTCGAAGCATTTACTGTACGTGTCAATGAGCACTCGCATTTCCCGCTACATTTTCTATTAAGTCGATGACTGTGCGAACCACGCCAGTTGTGACAAAATTACTGGCCTCCATTATCGTTCGTCGCCTCACTGCAGAACGGGAATCTCGGATTAGGGAAGAGCAGGCTGGTTTTCGCCCAGGACGTGGCTGTATAGACCATATATTTACTTTGCGGCAGGTGCTAGAGCAGCGCCACGCATACCGCAGACCGACAATAGCTGTGTTCCTCGATTTCAAGAGTGCGTTCGATTCAGTCGATCGATCGATTTTGTTCGAATTACTTGCGCGAAAAGGTGTTCCCACGAAATATGTGAACATCCTTCATGCTCTATACTCGAACACTACAGGCCGCGTCGGGGTCTATGGTGCCCTATCGGATAGCTTTTCGACTACAAGTGGCGTTCGTCAGGGTTGTCCGATTTCCCCGTTTTTGTTCAATTTCGTAGTGGATTTATCATGGAGTGTTCCCTTGCGGAATCTCATGATGTAGGCGTTGAAGTGCTGCCTGGTGAAAGGTTAGTTGATCTAGATTATGCGGACGATATCGTCTTGCTTTTCGACAATGTTGAGGCGGCACAGTCAACCCTGAATAGCCTGTCCAGAGTGGTTCCATTATTTGGTATGCACTTCGCACCTTCAAAGTGCAAAGTGTTGCTGCAGGACTATCAGCCACTTTATGACCCCTTGACGCTTGCTAACGAGGAACTCGAGGTGGTTGATCAATTCACTTATCTTGGCAGCTGCATCAGCAATGATGGGCGCATAGAAACTGACATGAGCTCACGCACTGCAAAGGCCAGAGCTGCCTTCTTGAACCTACGTCATCTTTGGCGACAGAAGGGAGTTTCTCTCCGTCTGAAAGGCCGTGTATACAAGGCCACAGTGAGGGCCGTTCTGCTCTATGGTAGTGAAACTTGGCCCCTTCGGTCTGAAGATCTGAGGCGCCTTCAAGTCTTTGATCATCGCTGTTTGCGAAGCATTGCTGGTGTCGGATGGCACCAGCGTGTCCGCAACGATGATGTGCGTAGGCGAGTACTAGGTGGTGATAATCATGCTAGCTCCCTAGAACAACAGATAGCACTGAATAAGTTGCGTTGGCTCGGGCTCGTGGTACGCATGCCTGGTCACCGCTTACCTAGGAGGGCCTTGTTCAGTCTACCAGGTGTAGGATGGCACAAGGCTCGAGGTGGACAGAAGTTGACTTGGCAGCGGGAAATGAAGTCACTGACAACTAAACTGGGTGCCGTTGGTCCGTCTCGCCTTCCGGGTTGGAGTCCACGTGACTCACCTTGTGCTTGGCTTGAGACTTTACAGGACATGGCTCGCAACCGACACCAGTGGCGCGTCTGCTGCCGTCTTCTAATCGGATTGTCTGTTTAAAGTGTGTTTGGTGCTGAGTTATCTGCGGGGTAATGGCTGATTATGACGCGGGGCAGTCAAAGCCGCAAGGAAGCTGTCTCGCCGATGCCGCCTTATCTTTGCACGATAGCCAGCTGTTTGTGATGGAATGTTGTCTGCACAAGGTGTAGGCGCCTTGACCCTGAATGTTTGCTTAGGGCATTAAGGTTTTCAGGTAAGTCCCCCTTCTCTCCCTCTTCTTATTCTTTATTTCATAGGTCCTCATGGTTGTATGGCAGCGAAGGATCAGTTCAAATGGCTGATGTACTGCTGTTGATGATGATGATGATCTCCCTCTTCTTATTCTTTATTTCATAGGTCCTCATGGTTGTATGGCAGCGAAGCATCAGTCCAAATGGCTGATGTACTGCTGTTGTTGATGATGATGAAGTCGATGACCTACAGGCCTACTACTCAGGGGACATCGATAAAGCATGCATCTCAGCCAGTTTTACACTATGAATCAGACAGTGATAATGGTACATGCAGTGCATTGCTCACATTCTGTAGCGGTAATGGATGAATAGTGTATAATTGCACAAAATGGCATTGAACCCGTTTCATCCCATTCGCTAAGCCACGTCCATCACATTTGCCATTGGTCAGCCGTTGCTGTGCCACTTGATAGTGAGAAACTAGAGGTAGTTGAATTCATTTGCCTTGGCAGCCGCATCAGCATCGATGGGCTCATCACCACTAAGGTCATTTCACGTATTGCCTTCTTGAATCTGCCACATCTGTGGCGTCAGAAATGAGTTTCCCCAGGCCGTGTTTATAAGACCACAGTGATGGCCGTTCTACACTATAGTAGTGAGACGGCTCCTTGATCATCTCTGTCTGCGAAGCACTAGTGTATTTGCAATAATGATTTACATGGGCGGAAGCTATCTAGTGATTGTCAGACTAGTTGCTTAAAACAACAGGTAGTATTGAACAAGTTGCGTTGGCTTGGAGACGTACTACGTATGCCTGATCAACACTTACCGAGGAGGGCTTTGCTTTTTTGCCAGATGCAGGTTGGCGCATGGCTCGAGGTAGGCAAACGTTGACTTGGCAACTGGAACTGCAACCACGGACAGCAAAACTGGCTACTGTTGGTTCATCTCGCCTTCCAGGCTGACGACGTCCTGATGACTCGCGCGGTGTTTGACTCAAGACGTTACAGGACATGGCTCGCAGTCGACGTCTACCTTGCAAACCGGAAGCTGCTAGTTCGACGCTGCGTATGGGGATCGGGTGACCCTCGTAATATCCTTAGCTCACTGCGACTGGTATTGGTTGCTTGACACCGAAGCTTCGGCACAGCATGCCGGCGTACTGCGGATTTCTTTTTTCACAGCAGGCACCAGTGGTCCACCCGCTGTCGCCTCGTAATCAGATTGCCGTTTTAAGGTGTAGTTGCTGCTGATTTATCTGGGGGTTAATTGCTGATTATGACGTGAGGAAGTGAAAGTCGCAAGGAAGCTATCTTGACGATGCCGCCTTTGCACCAGCTGTTTGTGACGGTATTCAGCTGACAAGGCGTAGGCGCTTTTACGCTTCATGTTTATTTAGAGCACCAAAGTTTTACCCTAGGTTCATCTTCTCTCATTTATTATTCATTAATCCTCAGGTGCTTGTAGTTATACGGCAGCGAAGCAGTAGTTCAAATGGATGATGTAGTGTTGTTATTGATGTTGAAGTTGAAATCTTTAGTCTATGACTTGGCAGTAAATCACAGAGAATTTACCAGAGCAATGAGGCCACTACAACGTTATGACTTTCTTTCAAATAATCTCAATGCTCTGGCCGCCGCAGAGGATAATAAACGGCGCCCTATCTGCTGCATCGTGCAGGGTGGATTTGGATGCTACTGTTCAAGCCTTCCCGTCATCTTATTCCCCCTCTTGCACTCTTTTATCCTTGTCGTCCCGTTCCAACTTCACTTTTACCCCTTGTTTTCAACCCCAATTATTGGCCCTCCCCCGTCTTTGTTCCATACTCATTTGTCTTCTAATTTCGACTCACACGCGATCGCAAGGCGTCGCTCCGGTCCAGTCGAGAAGTTCATGTCCAGACAAACGGACATCAGTTCATCTGCTTCTACTTGGAGTCTTCGATGTTCCCTAAAGTTGGCATAATTCAATGTGCGCACTTTATTGCAAACTGATTGACAGGTTGCACTTGCCCGGACACTGAAGACCTTATCAATCGATGTCTGCTGCTTGTCAAGAACTCGCTTGCAAGAATCGAGTACTGCGCTTTTCCTCCGATTCCCGAAGTGCGACATTGGCGTTTGTCCGGAGTTGAAGCGGCTTCAGATGTCGGTCTAGCCGGTGTAGACATTGCTCTTAGGCCCGGGGCTGAATCTGCCTTGATCGATTGGATCCCAATTCACAGCCGGATGTACGCTGTCAGATTGGCTGGCTCCTTCAAAGCATCGAAGTTACGTGGGGACAAACGGTACTTGTTTGTCGTTGCGGCCCTATGCGCCAACAAATTTAGCGCCGACTCGGTGAAAGACGACTTTTGACACCAATTAAATCCACTTTTCCGTCGCAGAAAAAGTACGAATACTGTACTACTTGCTGCTGCTTTGAACACCCAGGTCGGAAAACTGTCCCCTGATGAGCTTCATCTGGGTGATCAACATGGTGTAGGCTCCCGTAGTGTTAACAACAAGCGGTTGCTACACCTGTGTGTTGATGCTCGTCTCTTGCGAGCACTAAATTCCGACACAGCATCCGCCGGATGGCAACATGGTGCCCACCAGCCATGGACGCAAATTGATCACATTTACATCCTTTACTGCTGTAGAGGATGCGTTCAAAACTGTCACTCGATTTGGAGCACGAGAGTGGACTCTGACCACGCATTTGTTGCGCCGAACTCTAGGTGCGTTTCGATGGACGTCCGCAACGGTGCTGTTAACACATGGATATTTTCCAGCTGGCGAAGCCAGTTGTTCATAATGGGTATCGAAATACGCTGGCATCTGAGCTGAGTAAACGCCCATTAAACACAGTTGAAGATCACTGGTCGCATATCCGCCATACGTTATTAGCAGCAGGCATGTCTTCAAGTGGTACATCAAATTGCCACCCTGGACATTGGGTTTCTATGCAGTCTCTGGAACTTATGCATGCTCACCGACCTGCTTCGGCTGGAAGTGAATACAGTCAGACTCGCAAAGCTTTCAAGGCGAAACTGTGTTAGTCTGGAAGAAGACCGCAAAGCCTGGTTGTATCATCGTGCCACGGAGACGGAAGCGCCAGTTTCCCTTGGTAACCATCGGAAGTTATTCCGTTTGATACGCGATACAGGCAGCGGGAGATCTGGTGTTAGTGAGACCATGTGCGATGGGACTGGACAGCCGATCCACAGCTTGTCAAAGCGCTTGGACCGTTGGGCCGAACAATTCGAGAATCAGTTTACTCAGTTAGTTGCCAGTTTCTCCATCGGCCAATAAGCGCCCTACTCCCTGGGCCGTTCTCTTGGATATGCCATCGCGCGCAGAAATCAAACGTGAGATCAACGGCTGAAATCGAACAAGGCCGCCGGAGCAGATAAATTTCATCCAGCCCTTTTCGAACTTGGGAAACCTGCTCTGTTTGACGATTTACATAGCGTACTATTGAATCTATGGACTGTTTTGACAAACTGGAGGCACTCTTTAATAGTTCCGATCCACAGCCTGCCAAAACGCTTAGAACGTTGGGCCGAACACTGCAAAGCAATTTAATCAACCTGATTTATCGCTTTCTTTTTCGGGCATTGAGCGCCCTTCTCCCTGGGCCGTCTCCTTGGATCCACCCTCACGCGCAGAACTCCAACGTGTGATCAGGCTGTTGAAATTGCATAAGGCCGCAGGGTCAAATAGAATTCCCCCATCCCTCTTCATATTCGGAGGACCTACTTTAGTAAATGATTTGCACGAGTTGCTAATGAAACTTTGGGAGCAGGAGACTGTCCCGACAAACTGGATCCGCTCCGTCATTTCCCAATTTTCAAGGGATCGGTCTGATCTCAATTGCCACTGAATTGCTTGTGCCTTTCATTCTTCACAGACTGAATGACACTTGTGAAAGCCGGATTTTGAAGAGCAAGCCGGGTTTCGTCGAAGTCGGGGTTGCATCGACCACGTCTCCACCTTGCGTCGATTGTTGAAGCACCGCCATGTTTATTGGCGACCCATCGTTGTGTTTCTTGACATAATAAGTGCCTTCCACTCAGTTGAGCGATGTGCCCTTTGGCAGTCTGCTGAGGAAACGTATGCCTGATAAATACGTAAACATTATCAAAGCGTTATACGCGCATAGTTCGGGCAGAGTTAGGGTTTATGGCAGACTGTCGCCACTCTTCAGTATCACCAACTGGGTGAGACAAGGTTGCCCGCTGTCACCTTTCCTCTTCAACTTCGCTATTGATGAATTCATGGAAACAGCGTTCGCTGGACACGACCTAGAAGGTGTAGACCTGCTTCCTTGTAAGCGACTTGTTGACTTGGAGTACGCGGACGATATTTTCCTAATCTGTGACAGTTCTCAAACATGTCAAGCAGCACTGGGTCGATTAGCGCTGGCTGTCAATCGTTTTGGGTTATGCTTTGCCCCGTCAAAATGTCAAGTTCTCCAAGATTGGCAGGCACCCACCCGTGCGCTAACGCTTTGTGTTGATCAACTAGAAGTCGTTCAGGAATTCAAGTACCTGGACAGCTGTATTAGTGCCCGTGGGATCAAAGATGAGGTTACGAACCGTATAGCAAAAGCTCGAGGTGCTTTTGCCAATCTCCGCCACCTGTGGCGCAGACGCGACATTAATCTCTCCCTGAAGAGCAGGGTTTATATGACACAGCCGTCCGTTCAACGCTCCTGTGCGGTTGTGAAACCTGGCCCATCAGGTCGACAGACCTAAAGAGGCTTGTCACATTCGATCATCGCTGCCTTCGCAGCTTAGCTCATGTCTGGTGGGAGCATCGCGGGAGCAATGAGGGTGGTCGGCTTCGCGTATTTGGTTCAGGAAGAGCGCGCGAGCCGCTCAGCACCATTATATCACGCACCAGGCTCCGATGGCTGGGTCACGTGTGTCGCGCATGCCAGCACATCGACCCCCGCAACGTGCATTGTTTGCGCGCTGGGGTGCGGTTGGAAGAGGAGGAGAGGAGGCCACGTGATGACTTGGTCGAGAGAAATGAAAACCCTTACTTCAAAGTTGGCGTCGGTTGGTGCATCCTGACTGCCTGGCTGGGGTCCTAAGGACGATGAACACTTGGTTGGACACACTTGCTGATATGGCTAGTAGCCGGTCCTAATGGCGTTTGTGTTGTGAGTTCTTTTGTCCATCCCCTCCTGCTTAGCCTCCCACTCCAATCACGATCTCATTCGCCAGGCATAATATAACTTCTTTTACGGCACGGTAGCCGGCTGTTAGCTCTCGGGAACCATGGTTGTATGGCAGCGAAGCCATGGTTATATGGCAGCGAAGCATCAGTTCAAATGGCTGATGTACTGCTGTTGATGATGATGATCTCGGGAACGATGTCCATTCGTTACTGGGGACTCAGCCGGCGTGCCACTGTTGTATTTTTTTCTTGTCTTTAGTATTGCGGCACAACAGCTGTGGTGTTTTCCACCTGCAGCTAATGTGTATAATAATAACAATAATGGTAATAATAATAATAAGTCATGGGAACGGCGTTCGCCGGGCGCGTCTTAGCGGGTATGGAGCTGCTCCCTGGTGAACGACTTCTCGACTTGTAGCTTGCCGACGACATTGTGCTCATCTTTAACAGCTCCCGAACGTGCCAAGCTGCACTGGACAAATTATCTCTGGCTGTCAGTCCTTTCGGGCTATGCTTTGCACCACCGAAATGCAAAGCTCTTCTCCAAGGTTGGCATAGATCCACTCCTGCAGTGACCCTTGGCGGTGATAATTTAGAAGTTATCGAGAAATTTAGGTATCTGGTCAGCTATATCATCGTCCGTAGAACGGAAGATAAGCTCAGGAACTGTAAAGCAAAAGCTCGATGCGCTTTTGCTAATCTCCGCCATCTATGGCGCATGCGTGACATTGCTCACTCTGCAGTGCAGTTTACATTGCAGCCCTTCATACAACCCTCCTGTACGGTTGCGAAACTTGGTCCATCAAGTCGACAGATATAAAGAGGCTAGTTTCGTTTGATTATCGCTGCCTCCACAGCTTAGCCCATGTTTGGTGGGAGCACCACGTGATCACTGAGCGTGTTTGGCCTCGCTTATTTAGTGCAGGAAGTGCTAGTGAACCGCTCAACACCGTTATATTGCGAATCAAGCTCCGATGCCTTAGCCATTGTCTTGTCATACCATTCCACCGACTCCGCCGAAGTGCGTCGTTTACATGCCGCGGGTGTGGATGGACGAAGAGGAAAGGAGACCAAGCGATGATTTGGTCGGAAGAAATGAAAACCCTCACTTCGAAGTTGGCGTCGGTTGGTCTTTCCGACTGCCTTGCTAGAGACCCAAGGATGATGAACACGTTTGGTTGGATACACTAGCTGACCTAGCGAAGAGTCGACTTCAGTGGCGTTGGTGTTATGAGTCTCTCGCTCCCCTCTCCTTTAGCTTCCCCTACAACAACCATCACAAATGTGACATTAGCATTATGTTACCATTATCTAGCTTTTAAATCTACGTTGCTTAATGTCTTAATTTCTTGTATTGTGACACAGTAGCTGTGGTGTTTCTCACCCTCGGCTAACGTGTGTTAATGATGCTGATGTGGTCAAATTGGACCTAATAATTCGACGGGCCTGGTGTGACACCACCCAAATTCTCCTTGTATGTTGCTCCTACGCCTTCTACCTTGTTAGAAATTCGGTACCAACTCATTCGAAACGAAACGAGGTTCTTGTAACGGATGACAGAAACTTGTTGATGGCTAGCTTAGCTGCTATATCCAACGCTGGTTCGCTGGAGAACCTTCGGGTCAGCAATTGTCAACCCTCCTCACTTTCTTCTGGAAAGGTCAGAAATCTTATGTGAAAATCACCGTGCACAGTCATCACTTTGTCGACCGGTGGCCGAGTGGTCTGCTTGCCTGGTTTGCAACCATAAAGTCACCGGATCGAATCCGCGTAGGGGTGGGCGTCCTCGCGGTACACTCAACACGCGCGCGACTGGTGGTGGTCGCGCGGCAGCGAAACGCCGTTGCGGCGTACTGCTGACACATTTTTCATCACCTTACGTTTATCCGTTGGTTGAACCAGGTTGTCTCTCGCCTTGGTGGAAAGTGCACCGGCTACACATTTACAACACGCGCCTAGCGACTCTCCATGTTGCCTTTTTGAATTGAACTTGACCATTGACCGATCCGGTTTGAATGATTCTGAAAGAGCAAAAAGTACCACCTATCCCAGCTCAATGGATCACCGAGGCACACAAACCATCGCTTTATGATAAGGCCAAATCCCATGGCTACGGTTCAGTCTACAATGCTGACTTAGTTTCGGCACGGAACGCGGCCAGATTGGGCTGTAGTGCCCATCCTAATCGCATATAGAAATGGCCTGAAAAATGAAATAAATTGGCGTTAGATTGCATGCTTTTAACCAGATCGGCACTTTGCCAGATGGGTGTGGACGTGTGGGTGAAACCTTTTGGGGTACTACTCCGCATGGGAGCAAGTCCCCTGGAGACGATTCCACGGATGGCCGTATTACTTTAATTGAATCTCTGCTTGTTTGTTATTCTCTTTAAAACCTGCCACAGCCCTTGCTCTATTTTGATCTATTTGTTCTCTTCTGTGGTTACTGAATACTCGTCAATGAGCGTGTTAGATGCCTTGTATTCAGTGCAGAAAGAATGGATGAACCGCTCAGCACCGTCATTTCACACACCAGGTTCCGATCAGACAACCTGGTTATGTGTTACGCATGCCAGCACACCGCCTCCCGTGATGTGCGTTGTTTGCGCGACCAGTGTAGATGGAAGAAGAGGGGAGACCCACCTATGATTTGGTCATGAGAAAGAAAGTCCCTCACTTCGAGGTTGACTTCGGTAGGAGCCTCTCGACTGCCTGATTGGGGTCCAGAAACCGAATAGTTTTGGTTGGACACACTTATTGACATAAAGATGAGCCGACCCCAATGATATCTGTGTTCTGAAATTCTTATGCCGCGTAGCGTCCTTGTCGCTGCATAATAGTAATGCACAATATTAGTTGTTTCTATCTTGGGCTTTTATTATTTATTCTCTTTTTATGTTTTACAGCATTGTGGCACAGTGACTAATGTAATCTCACCTCCAGCCAACATGTAGAATGATGATGACGATGATGATGCTGATGATGGGAACGCCGTGTGAGCATTGTGTTTGCTTCCTTTTATTGACCCACGAAGTTACGCGGTCGCGAAGTTTGCTACTTGTATTGCGCCTGACCTATCACCTTAAGCTACTGGGTAGCTGACGGTTATATCTTAATCCATTGAGTTTTATGTTATTGATTTTCTCATTTTCTCCAATTGTTCGCTTATGTGGTGACGGCGTTGGTGCCATTGACTATTCCGTGGTAGTACTGCGCTGCGGATCATAGATGATAGTTTGACCGAAACTTTTAAACCTATCTCATTTTGTGGCGTGAACGTTTGATCTCTTACTGTTGTCGATGTTATTTCACGGATTGCACTTTTCTTTCAGCGTGGTAAAGGAGGAAATATTCGATGACAATACTCCCCTTCCATGTTTCAATGGCCGCGTTGTTTCATGGGTATGTCATTTGCAATTAATTCATTGCATATCATGAATGATTTGTTGCTGCCGCGATACATTGGTCGTCAGCAATACGCTGTCACTCTGTACCGCCGCTACGTTGCCACGCTATTACCACCGGTCTCGCTTGTGCTAGGTATACCGCGAAGTCACCCGCACCTACGCGGATTCGAACCGGTTCTTTCCGGATTACATGGCAGAAATTCGCTAAACTGAAGGGCATATGAAGCTTTCTGTTCATCAAAGTCTATGCTGGCGAAACTCCATTTCAATCTTGTGCATTCTGTGTTGGTCGCTTAAGGATGTGGAACCGGTCGATCTCCTCCATACTCCCCCTTTCTTGATTCGAGGAGAGCTTGCTTGAACGTATTCACGAACTTCTACCTGTCAATTCGACTGTGGGCGAAACGGCAGTGATCGAATGGGTTGAACGGCGCATTGCTTGCAGATGTCTGTGAAACTTGCCGCAGCGAATTGCGTGTCGTCGTTTAAAATTGTCTCTGGACAGCCGAACTTGTTGTAGATTCGGCGCATTCTTGATACAGTAGCATTGGTCGTTGTGCTATCCGTGATACCACTTCAGACCATTTACTGTGGGAGTCGACTATGTTGGGAAAACTGCCGTTGTTGGGTTATGCAAAGTCGACATCATGGTTTCGTGGGTTTTGGTCACGAATGGAGCTCCGCTTTTTGCGGCGCTTCTAGGACGTAGGCGCACTTTTGACAGTGTTTAGCCCGTTCTTCTAGCTGTTTGTTCATGCAAGGCCAATACACATAGCTGCGGGTAAGCGCTTTCATCCGGTTGATTCCATCATTCCCGACATGGAACTGCCGAAGTACGCGTTCTTGTAGGGACTTGGAGATGGCAACTCTTTCCGAAAATAGTATGCGATCGTCCACAATGTGTGGTGAACGTCTCCTTTGCTAGTACTGCTGCAGCTCAACTGCTGAACATGAATGTGCTAACTGGTCCGTTTAACTATGTGACCTTGAGTGTTGGGTCACCAAGCGTCTTGGTTCGTACAGCTTCTTCGGTAACTGGTAGTTCGTGTACTGCGTCCATCATCAGGAAGTTGACTATGTCCTCGTGTACTTGCTGCTGGGAATCACTGAGGCGTGGCAGCTCATCCGTTTGACCGATAGAAACTGTTGACTGATAGTGGATCTCAAAATATTGCATCATTAGACTGAGAGCCCTTCGTTGTAGCCGATTACCTGTATAGTCCAAGTTGCCCCTTCGAACCGAAGATAGCCAGCAAGGGTTTGTGATCTATCAAAAATTTGAAACGGCGACCTTACAGCATCTTGTGGAACTCCTTCACAACGAACGTGATGACCAGTGCTTTTTTTCTCGATCTGGCTGTAGCTTCTTTCGGCCTTTGTTAATGTCCTGGCGGTATGAGTGATCGTTCTCTAAGATCCATCTGCGTACGTATGTGAGATCACTGCACCGATCCCATGGCTTGATGCGTGTGTAGCGAGGACGATTTCTCGGGAGGGATCAAAATGATTCAAAAGCAGGTTTGAGGCCAGTAATGGTTTGACCCCTTCGAAGGCACTGGCATTTTGACATCCAGTTCCGAGTTTGCCTTCGGTTAGCAGCTTGTTTAGTGTGACACCTAGGCGATGCATCTCAGGCAAAAATGCGCTGTAATGACTGATGAGACAACAAAAGGAATGCAAGGATTGTAAGTCTGTTGGCGGAAACTTCCTGTTGGCATGTATGTTCGCTGGGTCTGATCGACGTTTATCCTTTCTAAGGATAAAACCGAGGTATTTGATGTTCGAGGTGAAAAGCCACGGATCCGGAAGCCATACGACTGGATACAACCAAGCACTTCATCTAACCGATTAAGTAGCTCTTTATGTGTTCGATCCATCACGATGATATCAACCGGATACGTGGCGGCTCCAAAAACTTCCGCGAGCATGGTATCCATCGATTATTGGAAAACGGCCGGTGCCGTTTTCACACCAGAAAGAAAGTGGCTGTACTGGAACAGCCCACGATAAGTGTTAATCGTCAGCAACTCTCTTGAGTCATCGGCGACATCCATCTGGAGGTAGTCATTAGACAGATCAAGCTTGACAAAGCACTTCCTACCATTCAATTTTTCAAAGATATCTTTTGGTATGGGTAATACGTACTGGTGGTCGTCAAGCGCGGAATTGAGACCATCTGAGAAATCAGCATAGACGCGTACCTTACTATTTGCTTTCTTCATTGCGACAATGAGTACGTCCCATGAGGAATACTCGACAAGCGTAATAACGCCGCCTCGTTCTACTCGATCGAGTTCTTGATCAACAGTTGGCATGGCTGTATATTGTACCGGTCTTTTAGCCTTAAGGACTGGCTTGGCTTCTGAATGCAGGCAATAACTTAGACCATGCTGTAACACAGTGGCAAAGTTTTGCTTTACCAACCGTGTCATGTCTTCAACGGACTTCGTTGATGGGTCTGTATTTGTTCGGACTCGATTACAGATCTGATTCAGCGGAATAACAGAGACTTAACTTTTCAATCCAGAAGAGATCAAAAAGTTTCAAATTCAGTCGGTATGACATATGTGTTACGTCACTTCCACACCGTTGAATGAAATTTGCAGGTTAGTTGTCCGACCAAATTTAGCACATCATCGGATGCGTTGTGGACAGTTTTGTAAGACTTGATCATCTATGGCCTCTATGTGTTTCTGCGAATGATGGTAATGTCTGAGGCCCGTGTCTAACTGCAGCTCTGTTGGGATCCCATTGATCAACACAATGATGAATCTTCATGCAGCCATTTCCCTTCAGAAATTTCAAGAGAGCAAGAACAAACAACATTTACGCGGGATAACCTGAATTCAGATTATTTCGTGTCTTCTCGTTCAGCCGCTTACAGACAAATCGTGGAGAGAGAGTAAGGAATGCATTGAATAAGAGGTCAATAGGAAAATCAATTAAGGACCCACTGAGCAAACCCAGGTCATTGCCTGCGTCCTAACCAGGGTAAGGCAAGGACTGGCCACACAAGTCTTACTTGTTTGCATAAGATTTGGCTTCATTCGTCGATGGCTGAGGCTTCAGCGAAACGAAGCATTCCTTTACTCTCTCCACGATTTGTCTGTAAGCGGCTGAACGAGAAGACACGAAATAATCTGAATTCAGGTTATCCCGCGACAATGATGAATCATCGTCGCTGTTTAGGCTCACTTTGCAATGCGGCCACTACCGATAAAATCTGCACCATCCTTTCAAAAATTCTTTAGATAGAATTACTTCATATTCTACGGCCCGGCATGACTGCAGCATTCCTCATGGCCATGCTTGTTGCATTCTTCACAATTATGTAGTACGAATGGACAAAAACGTGCAATAGATTATTCGCCGCATGACCAACATGCTGTAGGTGGTTTGTTCGGAGACCTATTAAACGGTTTGCTCGGGTTGGCAGTCCTGGCCCTCTGTCCCAGCGTGAACGGTATCTGGTGCTGCGAGACCATTCTATTCGATCAGGGCAGTGTCGTGTTTCATAATGAACAAGTGTTTACATTGACTTACGAGTGACTTCAGCGTCAGATCTGAATCCTGATCCAGCTTGGTCAGAATCCACGCACGTATCTCGGCACTACGCGGGGACTGTATAGCACTGACGAAAATGAGACACACTGATCATCCGTTAAAGAGCGTAGCTTGATACACTTCCACTTGCGGTTAACCATGCTTGTTAGGGTCCCGAAATCGTCTTTTCCCGCTTGACAGCTTTAGGCTTTGATAGGGAATACTGAACATAGAAGTTGCTTCACAAAAATTTCATTGAGCTGAGACACTGCTTCCTCGAATCTCAGATCTTTCGGCTGTTTGGGCAGAAGGTGACTAATGATCCTTAAATGTTCCTTTGTTACTGACTTGCGCAGTAGTAATCACGCTTCCCAAAGGTCGTCCTGACGATTGGAATTTGTCTGGAAAATATCTTCCCAGCGTTTGAAAGTGAATCCAGAATCATCGTCATAATGAAGTTCACTAATAGCATTCGTGAGAAGACAAATAGATTTAGCTCGCGTATCCCGCATCTCTGCTCCTTTAGACTGCAAAATTAATCAATGCGTCAAATATTTTGTTTTCATTTGATCCTCCATTTGGGATCGCTGCTAAAGTGGCAGCTTCTAAAATTGTTCAACAGAGTAGAACTCATCACATTTCCGATTTTCTTCGTCGCCATTTGTTAGATCTTCTAACTTATTGCACTTGACTGTTCCCAACACCTCTAGCCCAACGGAAATAAAAACCGGGGCAAATGACCTTGTACTAACGCGTTAACCGCCGCCAGAAAAGACTACAAGTGTAGCATACCTTGGTCACAGACCTTCGACTACCAGAATCAGAAAGTCAACTGGCAGAATTAGCAGTGTCACACAGATTCAGCCAATCTTCAGGTGGTTAACAGTCACGCGTGAGCGTTGGGACATTTCAGAAAATTCGAAATCGATTCGGTTTTCAGTGAAAACCGATTAATCGTTAAAATAATAGCATTTCCTGGAAATTCTTACCTTCTCTCGGACACCTCCCATCCTGAGCCGACGCCTGTGGTGTATGATGAAAGCCTGGGGTTGATTTGCTGCATTCTAGACGGTCTTATATGTCTGTCCATCCATTCCTCGGCTGAAGTGCTTGCGAAGCGAGTTCTGGGGTCTGTGGTTTGACTTCCTTGTTCGACTGACACCAGTAGTTCACGGGCTCCTTTGGCAGCTTTAAGCTTTCCACTAACAAGTCAGACAGGCGATCGACAGTGTATGCTTCTACTGGTTGAATAACGTTGGCCCTAACTGGATTGCATGGTGGGCCCAGATCTGCGTCCCCACAACCACGTCATTAATTACATTCCCGCGCTTGTTTTGGTCGTGCCAGGCCCGGATTCCCTCTCCCCTGCACTATTTATGAATGGATATGAGGTCCTCTGTATAGCACTGACCACCCTATTCGAACATATCTAGGAGGAAGAGACCATCCCGGCTTGCTGGAGTGAATCGATTCTAGTGTCAATATACAAGAAGCGCAATCGTACCGAGTGCGCTAACCACAGGGGCATAAGCCTAACGCCAGGTGTGACAAAATAACTGGCCTCAATTCTCGTTCCTTGCCCTATTGAGGAACGGGAATCCCGGATTAGAGGAGAGCAGACAGGTTTCCGCTCAGAACGGGGTTGCTTGGACTATATCTTCACTTTGCGACAGGTGCTAGAGCAGTGCCACATGTACCGCAGCCCGACAGTAGCTTGATTTTTCGACTTCTAGAGTGCGTTAGATTCAGTCGATCGATCCATTCTGTTCGAAACACTTGCACGGAAAGGTGTTCCCATGAAATATGTTAACATTTTACGCGCTTTATACTCGAACACGACAGGTCGCATCAGGGTCTACGGTGATATATTAAATACGTTTCCGACAATTAGAGGCGTTCGTTACGGTTGTCCGATTTCTCCATTTTTTGTTAATTTCGACGTGGACTACATTGCGGAAGCTCATGATGCAGACGTTGAGGCACTGCCTGGTAAAAAGCTAGTTGATTTTGATTATGCGGATGATCTCGTCTTACTGTTTACCGATGTTGGAACGGCGCAATCAACCCTGAATAACCTCTGTAGATTGGTCCCATCATTTGGTATGCTCCTCGCATCTTGAAATTGCGTAGTGTTGTTGCAGGATCACAAGCCACTTGATGACCCCTTTGCCCTTGAAAACGAGGAACTCGAGGTAGTTGCGCAATTTACTTACCTTGACAGCTGCATCAGCAACGATGGGCGGATAACCACTGGAGTTTATTCATGCATTGCAAAAGCCAGAACTGCCTTCGTGCATCTGATACCTTTTTGGCGTCAGAAAGATGTTTCTCCCAGTCTGAAAGGCCGTGTTTACAAGACCACAGTGAGATCCGTCCTACTCTATGGTAGTGAAACATGGCCCCTTCGATCTGAGGATCCTGGGCACATTCAAGTCTTTAATCATCGCTGTATGCGGGGCATTGCTGGAGTCGGTTGGCTCCAGCGTGTCCGCAACGAGGATGTGTGTATGTGAGTGCTAGGCATTGATAATCAGGCTAGTTTCTTAGAACGACATAGCACCGCATAAGTTGCGTTGGCTTGGGCACGTACTAGGTATGGCCGGTCACCGCTTACCGAAGGCCTTGTTTCGTTTGCCAGGTGTAGGGTGACAGAAATCCGCTACATCTAATATGTTAAATCTTTTCACTTGTTACGATTCCGCAATCAGCAGTTAAGTGCTTCACAACACCTGTAGCCCAACGGAAATAAAAACCAGGGCAAATGACCTTGACTAACTAACGCGTTAACCGCCGCCAGAAAACACTACAAGTGTAGCATACCTTGGTCGTATTTGTAAGCACTCAGTGACCGACTACCAGAATCAGAAAGTCAACTGGCAGAATTAGCAGTGTCACACAGATTCAGCCAATCTTCAGGTGATTAATAGTCACGCGTGAGCGTTGGGACATTTCAGAAAATTCGAAATCGATTCGGTTTTCAGTGAAAACCGATTAATCGTTAAAATAATGGCATTTTCTGGAAATTCTTAACTTCTGCGCATCATCTTGCGCGATTTATTCGATTTAAAGAATTACTATTTGTATGAACAGTATTCTGTTTTGCATGTATGGAATTGATCGTAATAACGTTCTGTCATGCACACTAGGTCACCGGAGTCACTATGTGATTTTTCTGCTAGTCGTACCGACAATACTAAGGCAAAAATGGGGTTACGTAAACATCGGGAAAATGGGGGAACACATTTTTAAACGGATTGGTGCACTTTTTATGGATCGCGTGCTCCAGTGCAATCTAAACCTCGATATTTAGCGGCCTAAACACATCAGGAACACGCAAATTCAGTGCTCCTGGTGCATGCATCCTGTTGGATTGTAGGTGTTCAACTTGTCTTCCGAAATGATCTGAATTATCGTGAGTTGGATTCGCTCATTGTTTCATAACAGTAGCTTCCGTCTGCTTTCGCAATTTTTCTCATTATCCTGTTTGATCTCGACTTTAATGAGTGCTCCAGTTGGACTATATCCTTTGCAAGCGGTAGTGTTTTAGGAGACTTCGAGCAACTCGAGCAACTTTTACACCGTGTCCATGGAAGACCGGGTGGTGGCAGCGGCGGCTTGATAGATGCGCTTCCACCATTGTGTGGCCTACAGCCTGATGTTTAAAGATGATGGAACACTGCCATCTGAACAGACACGATATCTTGGTGGTTTGTGAATCATTTCCTTCGAGCATTCTAGCCTTGTGGCTGTGTGTATCAGAACCGATAGTTCTACGTATTCGGCCTCGTAGGTAGATGTAAAGTGACATATGATTTGTAAACGGCTGAACAGTGACAGCTTAGATTTAACCGAAGGAGTAGGGATACGACTAATTCGAACGTATCCCTCATTGATTGTTTTACTGGCTCCAACTGTGTTATTAGGCTCCTGGCTGTGGGCAATTGCTCAAGGATAGAATTGGCCTCAGAGGGATGTCTACCTTGTACAATTTTGGCAACCCATAAAGCTGCGGCGTGCCCTTGGGTCTGTATCGTTAGCCTGTCTCGAGAAGCAAGTCAGGGAATAGATCAGTAAGACAGTGTTGTTCCGTAGATCTGTAGGTGACATTTTGCTGATATGTGACAGCGAGGACCAGTTAACCCAACTTGTTACCAAGTTGAATAATCAACATTCAAACATCAGAGTGACAACGTAATGTAAACAACACGATGCCTTGCAGTTTCTTGATATCCTTATAGATCATAAGAGTGACGGTACAATACGCAGATCAGTTTTCCGCAGAAACTACAGCACTTGAAATCCTGCAGATTTGTCCCAGAGCGGTTCAAACCAGTTCTGGTGAGGACTCGGTTCAACAGGGCTAGAAAAATATACACTGCTGACGCACTCCAACAAGAGTTGCACTTGATAATTCACACTCTTGTAGATAATGGATACCCATCGTCTTTCATCGCCCAATTTAATGCTGTGAAGGCGGAAGAAAGTGTACCCAAGGCACCGAAACTGCAAGTAACCCTGCGACTTCTATTCAGAGGAGACGCTGTATGCTAAGAATTTCAGTGCCGATTGAAATCCGAAGTCGCACGTGTATACCCAGAGGCAGAATCAACACTAAGCTACAAAACGAATCGTATCCCTACTCCGTCAGTTAACCCCCTATCCCCGCTGTCGCTATCCAGCCGTTCAGACATCCTATACAATTTTACATGTATTTGCTAGGTCGAATACCTGAGAATGACAGGACGACAATTGAGGCGCGGAGCACATACCGGCTTGGGTTATTAGACACGTTTCGCAGATGATTGCGTCTGCCACCCCGGCTGCGCAGCCGATGAAGTGGAATGAAGTCCCATATAAACAACCAGCATCATCAGTCGCTGTCACCTGCTGATTGACAACCATTGTATAGACCCTGTGCGAGCTTTCCGTGTTGTCTATACCTCAATGTACCTCCTAACTCTAAGATATGCTAGGGCCGTGACCATCAAGCAACTTGGTCCAACTCTGTGTATACAGAATGACGCATTCGTGATCCTGGCTCTGCCGTGGTAACGGATCGGAAACAGGTGACAAGGTTACTGTATGTGTGCGTTCATTTTGGTCGATTTGTAGCTTCAACTGCCCTCATTTCATGATACTGTAAATTTACGCGTCTGTATTACGCACTGGAAGATATGTAAACAAAATTTTCCGGAAGTTAATCGGTCGGCACTCCTGTATGTACTTTTCCGCTAAAAGGTTCCTCGGGAACTAACTGTTTCGACATGTGTTTCCATAACATTGATACATGGACCTTATATATAAAAAGAAGTATTTACAGGCCTACGTAAAGCTTGGTATACTTGAGTCCATGAAGCGCTCATTTACGCGAAATGTTGCACTTATTGTTGCATATAAGGTATTCTTATGTCCCTACTTTCTGCATCATATCCGTTCATGTAACTATCTGGCAGTTATTGTGCGAGTTGACGCGTTGCTCCGCTCAGATATTTTGCTTCTTGTCTTGTAGCTTTCCACGACGCTTTGTTCTGTAGACGCCATTGGAAGTTATGTTTTTAAATATTTAGTACCTCCACACTCCAGAGTGATGTTTGCCTAGCATTACTAGATCAGATTCGGCGAGGAGACTTGTTGACTCATGTTTCAGTGTGCCGTTGCATTTATTTTTCCTTCCTTCCACTTCTAATCTCCGACTAAATCCTGCTTTATAGGACAGTTGCGCAGAAGTCGAAAAGCTTTGGCATTCGCTTACCCTTGTTCCAGTGGAACGGTCGATATTTCTATCGGAAATACGCTTGTCGTCCTAAGCGTTTTATTGATACTCATCGCATCTGTGGATGAAAAGGCACGCTATATCACAGCTAGTAGTCAGTCACAGTGGTCCGCCACCGTCACACATGGTCTAAAGACGTTACTTCAGTACACACAAGTGGATTCCTTTTCTGTGAAATGCCAATTACTGATGATTCCGATTGGTTACTGGCTATCTTATCGCAACGAACTCCATTATTCTCTAGTGGCTGACCCTTCTTTATTAGGTCGCGACGTACCGATCGGCGGACTACCTTGTCAGTACGCGAAAGCTAATACTATCCTCGCTGTGTATGGGTATTTGTTCCCATGGCTAGTTTCGCAACTTTCTAACCATCCACAAGTGGACAGGCTTTCATACCCACTGCGCAATGTACTGGTACCTTCCATGCTTCATTTATGCCTTTTTCGTTTCCTTCTTTGTTCATTAAATTCAGAATTGGTTTGATGACTTAACACCAACTGTATCTCATCCCATTGCTCTAATATTGTTTTTCAAGCTTAGCCTGATTGGCGGAGCGAACATCTGTATTTTCACCATACTACCTCATTCTGTCCACTCACTTCAACCTCTCATCTAGTTGGTCACGGCGGAAGACAGCACAACATCAGAATCTACCCCATTCGATGTTAATGGAGAAGGTGTCCCCAGAAGCAAATTGGCCGTTTCCGCTGCTGACTCTGGGCCCCATTCTAATCGGTACGCGCTTATCTCACATGAGCCGGCCATGTCGTTCTGTGTTCATTGTTTCAGCAGTTTTGTTTGGCTGTCGCAGCGCCTGGGTCACGTGTAGGACCAATTAGGAGCTGAGCTCAGCGTCCGTTATTTTTGCGGACGATGTTACTTCCCTTGTGTCAGGTCGACTTATCTATTTGCGCCTAGTTGGGCGAGTGCATCCTTCAGTTTGCATATTTTTAAGGCAGACTTTGCAGATTAGCATATTGTGGGCTGTGTGCTTCTCAAGTGACCCGTTTTCTGAAGGCTAATCGTAAGGTTATTTCAACGTTGTTCTGTAATGTGGTCGTCGCTTCAATTTCATATACCGGTTTATCTCAAATTTACATCGGGATTTTCTCAATTGCTGCAGCGGGATAATCGTAAAAGCAGCTCACACCATTTCCAATAATTTCCATCATTCATTTTCCTGATTTTTCGTTTTCTGTTTTTGTCTATAACTTGCCCCTCAGATAGATCTACTTGGACAGACGTGCAATAAGGCATTTTCATCCTTTATCTCTACAACTATTCCACTTATTTCTGTTCATCTTCCATGGGAACTTCACAGCGGTTTAAATTTCGCCTTCCATCCGATGAAGTAGCATGCTGTTTCTTTATTGTCCAACCCTAGAACCTGGGTAAATTCCTACCCATTTCCATAAGGCTTTTTCTTAAGTCAAGTGCTTATCGTGAATTTGTCACCCTAGAATGCGTAGCAATGCATTTGGTCATAATCTGCGTTACGTCCTTGTCTTTGTATCGTCTTCTCCGCGTGGGTTTAGGCCTCACTCCTCATCGTGTCTACATGCCACTATCAACCTGCGTATGCACGTCTGGCTTTGTCCGTCTTAACGCGTATCTTTAGCTTACGGTCAGTTCATTCACGGAAATTGTACACCGCTAAGTCGCTGGTAGCACATTTTGTTTGGCTGGAACTCGGTGCTCTATCGGATGGTCGGCTTTGACACGGTAATGTGATGCATGATGTACATATCATGGTGTTTATTGGCACTTAAAATGATGTATTGTGTTACTTTTACTTGACTTTGGATGCGAGTAAATGATCACCTTTTGTTTCGCTAAATTATGACTTTCTCATCTCTCTATTCCATGTAATTTATACTCACTTTGGGTCGTCTTGGTTCTCGTCACTACTTTCGTCGTCTCAACATTTGCTTTTCCCTCATGTTCATTTTGTATCAGCTTCCTTCTTTTCTGTTTATCTTGGACCTGTTTCACCCCTCAGCTGCGACGTCCACGCTTCCATCTCTTCTGCTCAACACAACCACACGACGGCCGCACCGGCAGATTCCACATCAACCACCTTGAATGCCTGCTCAAATGGAGTACAACACGGCGACGTAGACAACGAATCAGTTCACAGTGCTAACCAAGGTTAGTTGCTGCACCGAGACCAATGTGTTATCGCTTCATTTCTCACCCGGTGTTACTCGCTTTGACGCCAAAAGATTCAGGCCTTCTGCATACCAACGGGAACAATACAGGCATATTGCGCTTATTGATTGCTTCAAAGTGGTACACCGGAAATCTCATCAAAACACTTGCGTTCCTACTATCTCATTGAAGCGGACATTAATATTTATTTTTGTCCATACTGTTAGTACACTGCCGACAACCACAAGGAATTAAGCCGGGGACAGACAGCATGGCAGCCTTTTTCCGGTCTCTGTTGCTCTGCCTCTCTCCGATTGCTCAGCTGCAGTTGACTATGTTTATACTGCTGTCGCACATACACTGACATCCGAAAGATCCACATGTGATTACCCGTGTTGTTCAAATACCACCGGTCGTTGCTTCGTCCATCACATCTAGTGGGCAACGTTAATCTTGAACTGCGTACGCCCGAGTTTCCTTTGGCCCTTGTGCACGATTCGTCTTGAGTGCTCAGTTTAGTTTTCTCGTTAACTTTGGGCAATTCGTGCGACTGCACGGTTTGGTCCCATGGTAGAGTAATCCGTGCGTTTGCACACCTTAGGAGAAGATTGTGTGCTGCCCACATGACTGTGTGTTTCGTTTGCTAATTTCTTCCCGGAACCAGTCGTTTGGTTACACTTAAACTCATTATCTCACCCGAACAAACGGTAATACACGGATTCGATCAGGTGTGTAGTCAGCTTTTTTCCATACCATATACTGTTGTTCGTAGTGACATGTACAGTGTAGAACCAGTATGAAAATCCCACCTCCCCACAAACTGAATTTTTTTCATCCGGATACTTATTATCACCATGTTCACCCAATTTCACTATTCTCACACAACTACTTGCTCTCATATTATCTAAAGGTTTGCATCCTCAAGCAGCTGACATCGTTAATTTAGGACACTAACCGAAGTTGCAACTTGCCGGTGCTTCAAACGCTTCAAGCTCAACTAATTGGGGCCAATTCACACTGCATTTACCAGTTCGCGTGTAACTGCGAAGCCAGTTACGTAGGTAGAACCGATAGGTCTTTGACTTCCCGAATAAAGGAACACGTGTCAAAGTGGGTTCAATGTGAAATGGGCCAGCATCCCTATTTCACTGAAGTTCCGTGCTTGCGCAGACCGCCAGGTTCCTCAACACCTACTGGTCACACGTTACCAGACACAGCTTAGATTAGCGTTCACAATTGTGTTACGTCTCCATAATGCCCGTTTTCTTCCGTTTCGCCGAGGCTATTGCGTTAAACCGGATGAAAGCGGTTCTGTGTGTTCAAAAACAATTATTTGTCAGCTTAAAGCTGCCATGTACATAGGGGTGGAACTTCTGTCATTCACTTTGCACCTCATACTTATTCGGCCCCCACCATAGTTAAGCTTATAATTGCATACCGGTTAGTACTAGTACTGAGGAGACAACACCAGCTTTCCTCTTTTCACCGCACTTTTCAAATTGCTAATGGATCTAACTGCTTTAAACTTCAGGGTTGTCTGTCGATCCTTTCACTATAAGGGTGTATTGCTTTCGGTCATTGGACCCGCACGTTGCTAACTTAATCGTGAATTCTGGTTTGTACATTATTTTCCTCTCTACAGTTACAGAGACATCCTACAGTTCTTTCGTCGTACTGTTTTCTGTAACTTTCTCCCTGTGTATCTTCTAGGTATTAATAGCCTGCAATACGCGCTTTTTACGTCTCGTGCAAACTACAGTACACAACACCCGTAAGCATCATGCTTTTTTTTATTCAGTTGGCAAATTTTTCTCTTCCTGTGCATGTAGATCGAATTGCTCCACTCCGAAATTTTCACAACTACAAAGCCGGTAAGCTTAATGGCTTTATTCTTTTTTCCATCGCACTCCTTTGCATGTGTTTCCTAACAGGTTTTTGGAGTTCCATCCAAACAAAGCTTGCCCATTTTGATCAACTGATTGAAAGGGGTATTCTAGCTTCAGCTAGTTAAACCTTTCGTGTCATTACTCGCTTTGACTCATGGTAGTAACCATGCTGTCTTGATGTAGGTCGTTATAGTGCCACTTCCGTTTATACTTATCCCTCATTTCACCTGCACCATTGGCCTTTTAAGTCCTTATTTCACTTCTGGTCACTGACTGCACTAACCTGATTACGAGCCGCTATGGACAACTTTGTCCTCTGCGAACGCTCTCATGCTTCGTACTTTTCTACTGCACTCGATTTTACTCCTCTTGCAACAGCTACGTTTAGTTTGGCTCAGCTGAGAGTTACTCTATTGGGCTCTCCGCTCCATGCGCATTTTAAACTATAGCCTTACTTATGGTGATTGTGCTCGAGTTCACAAGTTTCCAACTAATAATATTAATCAATTTTGATAAATCTGAAATAATATAGACCGCTATTTTACTGGCATACCGACTACCTCCCCAACACCTATATCCAGCAAACTTCACTCCATTTCAAACTCGAAAAGTTCTTTTATGATTACTGCAACGCTCTTAGTGTTCTTCCTATTATCCACATTTCTTGACAAGCGATATTACAACTATTTATCATAATATTGTGAGTTTACAGTGTGCATATCTTTTACCTTTTTTAATCCGTCTGTGAATGCGCAGCCCACATAAAAAGCGTCCTTACTCGTTCCTAATCCAGCCATAACCGCTCTTATTATTGCTTACTGACCACTTTGCACACTATTAGCTGTATCACATTCGTCTTGCACACTATTTTTGCAGGCGCTCGCCATGGTGTCGCTCCCCACTGCGGTCACCATGGAGGGCATCTTCCTTACGGTCATCCTGGGAACAATAGACATCGTCCTCATCGGATTTACGGGACTAGCGGTGCTAATCCTAGCTCTGGGACATATGAGACTCCCTCATCAATGTTGAGTTCCGATCTCGAATCGACTAGTTTCTTCGATTCTGAGGATGAATCCAGCCGGTGAGTATGAGTTCGAGTTTTTCGGTCCACCACATCACTTCTATCGCTCGATCTATTCTGATCTCTGTGTACTTTATCTTCAGCTTCTCATCTGTAACTGGCACTACCTTATCCTCTCGACGTTACGGTCGAGTTCGCCAACGACGACGTCGCCGCCCACCAATCAGTCGTGTAAGCTATCCCTTTTTCTTGTATTTCTTTTGCTCCATCTTCTGCTTTTCGGTAAATAAATAACCCTCTACTTGTGTTTAGTTGCTTTTAATGCGGTAAAATTCATTGGTGTTGTTCACTTCCTTTTCTTCCCGAAGATGGAATTCATTCATTTCCTTACGAGTACCACTGCTCTTGCCACTACTCTTCTCGGCAAGACGTTTGCCTATTTTCTTGTTTGCTTGCTCAAGTTGCACGAATTACTTTTCATTGTACAAAACGAGAGTGAGCTCAGTTGTCACTAGTTACTTGTACACACTTGTAAGTTATTGAAAACCTGGTTATTCTATGGATTTCTTACATTTCTCTTCCTTAGCTGAGTCTAACAACGTAAGTTTCTTCACCGTCACTGTCTGCCTGTTTAGCATTCAGGGAATTCGAGCAATGCTTCTGCACTCCTCCAGTTCGACTTATCTTTTCATTTATCCGACGCTATGCCACTACCGTCTTTCGTACTATTACAGGCGTCGTCATTCAGCAGCATCACTGACTCCACAATGTCCCTGAATATTGTTTCTGTCACACTCAACATGGATACTGTAAATTTCTTGGGCATAAGTATCGTTGGTCAATCAAATAAGACTGGCGATGGGGGCATCTACGTCGGGTCGATCATGAAGGGTGGGGCGGTTGCCCAAGACGGACGTATCGAGCCGGGTGACATGATTTTGGAGGTGAATGGAATCAGTTTCGAAGAGATGAGTAACGACGATGCGGTTCGGACACTTCGTGAACAGGTGCAGCGCCCGGGGTGAGAATTAATTTTTTCGCAGCCTTAGGCTCTTGTTGCACGTATGCCCACCACAATCTCTTAATATTTGCCGTCTGCCTCTTCACTTTATGCCTAATCGCGCTCACCTCTGTCAATACACTGAGAAATGTTTAGCTTGGACAACTAGAAGGTTCTTATTCTCCTGCACACTAGTGGCAATACGAACGCGGTGTGTTTTGGTCACCTTTCCTTGTGAATGCTTGGTTCAGCCTTACACTCTCGGAAGATTAACCGTTACCGGTCAACCTGTAGTCACTACGTCCGGATACTTGTTCAACAATACATGCTAAAGGATCATGAACTGACTCAGAAACAGCCGTAGCTTCCACACTCATGTTGTCCTGTTTACTCTTCACGTTTTCACACGAAACGTAGAGGGGGATAGGGTATCGCACATGTGTTTTTTTGCCCGTTCATGAACACTGTTTCTTACGACTTAATAATAATGATGCTGCGTACATTTCTCGATTGTGTGAGAGGCTATTTCTGAATTTGGGATAGATCGTGAGCACAGTAATGATCGTGTTAATGCATCAGTGAGATATGTCTTCTGGGGCGTGTGACATCAAAACATCTTGAAACACAGCTTTTGATGTTATTGTGCTTTAGGTAACATCTTGTCTCACTGGTTGTATGTCCCTTGGTCCATCCTTAAGGAACTCATTTAGTGAGGAGCTACCAATAACGAATTCTTGGTGTCATTCTGTCAACAAACTGGGAGCTAAATGGGTTCACAACGGTGAACGACAATACACATTTTTTTCTCTGCATAGCTCCTGACACTACACTAGTCAATCGTTTCTCGACCTCTTGAGCGACAACCTCTTCGCTACCTAGCGGCGCTATCGTTCTCTGTCTGTGTGTGTGTGTGTGTTGACTTCAAATGACTAACACTTTTAGCTTTCACTAGTGTCGTCCCGCATGTGAACCCAGTACTTTTCCGTAACACCTAATAGACGTGCTGTTCCCTTCCCATGTTGTATGTTTTTGTCAAATATTTTCCTTATAACTTCGCACTGCTATGTGAACCAAGCGTTTAATTATTTGCTGTGCCTACGATTGCGCCATACTGCTTTCATCGTTATCTGCATCACAAAATTAATTCAGCATTCCCACTTGTATGCTAGTCAATGTAATAGCTCCACAATTACAGCAATACGTCATCTCCTCAATACTTCAAGTTGGTGCATTTGCCTCGAATGCGCTCTGTCGCTTACGTCTCCCGTAAATTTACTAGATCTACCATTTACAACGTTTTGATTTTGTTTCCTATGGGGTTCGCTGGATACTGCCCAAGGATTGTATGTACACCTCTTTTGGTTTTACGCTTTCTTAATTCGTTTTCGTCTATTCGCTCCTCCCTACCTTTATGGCAGCCCTATAACCTTAGTTGTAGCGAAATGCTGGGATCCCAATCCCAGAGGCCGCTACTTTACGATTCCTCGGCAAGAACCAGTCCGCCCCATTGACCCCCGTGCCTGGGTCTTACACACCAACGCCATGACATCTGATACAATGGGGAATGACCCTCAGTTGATGCTTAACGGGACTCCTATGACCGGCCCCTCTTCCGGGGGCGAATCTAGCTCGACACTGAGCCCGTCTGGAGCCGCTGACCTCACCCCAGGCATGAGTATGGGCACTCTCACGTCGGGCCAAACTTCAATGCCTTTGGGTACGAGTGCAGCTGCTTACAATATGGCTGCGCTGCTAGCCGCCTCTCAGCAACAGCAACGGAACCGGAGAGACTCCCATCAGCCCCCAATGCAGCAACTCCCTCCATCCCATTCGCAGCTGCCTCATCCAAACTTCTATCCCGTCCCTAACATGATGTTACCCCAGGGATACACTCAACAAGTATGTGGTGCATGTTCCAGTTGTTGGCATCACTCTCATACTGCTCTTCTTCTGTCTTGTCACATCGGTCAAAATTCAAGCGTCCTTCCATTCCTGTCTCCACATTGCGTTTGTTCTGTGCGCAGTCTGGAAATGACGTTTTATGCTCCACCCTCTAAGCTGGTGCCAATGGTCATTTAGTGACTCATTTGGTAATAAACGCCTCACTGCTAACATGTGTCAACGGTCCGCACAGTTGCTCCCACACTCGTTTGCTTTCGACACATCGATTTACTGACAGCAGTTGGCGCACCGATTCTCAGCAAAGTTTGACAACTATCAGCTGTCAACTTTTTTGAGCATCTTTTTGCTCTTAACACATTCGTTTTACCGGGCTAAGTGAACCAGGCGTCATCATCATCATGCACGTTACTGAACCGGTATCTATTTGGTCGAGGTGCGAGAGAAAACCCTCGTGCATGCAGAGAGGAAGCGGCAAGTGCGGAAGCGACAGTCGCCGATGGGTTGTACTTCATTGTTAGCAAGCGCATGGTGCTGTAGCATATGCGATCGCGAATGCTTGAGTCAGACAGGACTAGTAAGCCATGAGCAAGGCCACTCGGAGCCACCACCGAAGCAACGACGGGTCCTACGGAGAACGTAGGCAGAACCGTTGCAGCGTTTGTAGGTACACTGCATTCGGTTTGCTAAACGCGTGCTTGCATGTAAAGTCTCTCTTCCAGGTGCTGGGTTTGCTATATTGTCCTAATGCTTTTTTAAATCTCATATTAACGTCTACCTGAACTTTCTTCTATAAACTTACACACGTCCCTTAAACTAATCTAGTTGACTTCGATAAAATTTTCCGGTTTATGGCATTTTAAAATATATTTTCTGACGTCTTTACCTTATCGCGGATTTGTTCGTAACCAATTTATTTCATATGCTCATTTAATGAAATTATGTCTCCGTATCTGTATGCATTATCCAATTTATTTTCTTTGACATCCTCGTTTCAAATCATTGGCTGTCGCTTGATATTCCCGGTGCGCGGGCGCTTGATGTGCATGTTGACAAGATGCCTGCCTGTTTATTACGCACTACCTCGTCCATACTGGCTCTAGAAGACAGTTGGTCGTTGCTGGAGGGGACGGGGCGCACGCTCCTTGTGGCGTGCTAGACTCGAAGAGTGGTTCCATGCACTTAATGTAGAGCGGACTACGGTTCAACCGCCGCATTGTGTGCACTTGATTCCCAAGTACAGCGTGCGTGCGTACGTTTGCCTGTGAAGCAGTGTGGGCCGGCTCCGTTGATGAAACTTGGCTCCCATCCACATGCCTCCCGGTCTTATTCATTCGGGTTTGCACTGGATATGGGGTGTGTGGTTGAACCTGTGGGTGGTGCAGCGCAAGCCACTCATGGTCCCTCTGTAAGCGCAGGCGTCATGTGGCTGGCCACAGTGACAGGCAAATCCAAAATCGGATGCTGCCAACCGTCTATTTGGCGTCCTATTTAATAAGAAACGCGGACGTAAATCATCGGTGTGGATGTTAATCTGGATTCCTTTACAGTTGTGGTCTTATGTTGTGCAGTAAAAAGTACTTGTTCTGGCTTCTCAAGCATCTCATTGAGTGGGCGTTGATGTTCGGTCTCAAATTTGGCTCCGTCCGCTGGCGCTTGCCACATTGATCGGACCGATGCTGGCTACCGCGAGTCTGACAATTTCATTCCTTCTATTTTGTTCTCATGACTGCATGTTCTGACCTAAGCCTTCATGGTGTTTTTTAACGATGCCATCGTTTTCCAAACTGGCTTCATGTCCTGTGGTGCATACAACCCTGCCACTTAGTTCATCCCCGGTCTTCGACGGCCGCAACACGCAATTCCCTTCACCATGTAGCGTAACTCACGGGATCCGAATCCTACAAACGACAATAGATTGTAAACCTACGGACAGTGATGGGGTGCTTCAAGCCGCCCAATCCACGTTTATGTCGAAATCGCGTCATTAGTTCATTTCGGCTTACGTAGTGTTCCACCAGTCTGTATTTCAAATGTATCTAAGTAAGAACTTGTTATTAAATTCTCGGTGGGATAACATATATAATTGATATTTATAATATGGACAACAGTTTTTTTGCGCTGATTATTCTTCGAATCTTCGAAATCACATTAATTTTGTTTCCAAGATTTTGTATATAAGGGGTAAATTCCTGTTTTCGGTCGTTATTTCTTGTTGCTGGCTGGCAGCGCAATATATATGCTTATTAAGTGGTTTGCAACCATATGCACCCCAGCTTTCATGTTGACATTCGTTCACTCATCAAAGGTATCCGATTTTACAATTTTTCATCCATCGCAACAATACACTTATTTGCGTTCACAAACCAAAGTGTGTTCTTTTCTTTAGATGCATGTTGTACCATTTTAAAAGTCGCAATTCCATAAAAGTACATAGAATAGTTGTTTCTTGCAGCTTATGGGTCATTGAATTTTAATGCAATGGGAATTAATCTTTTTACAGCTTTTGAATTTTCGCGCTACAGACTGGTAGAACGCTATTTTCGGCTTATCATTTTTACCCCTGACACACCGCAATAATAATAGTAATAATCGTGGAGAGAAACGTGCACGGATTACGATTATCAAATGGAACAGTCGATGGTTCAAAATGGGGGGACGAATACTGACTACTGACTTCTTAACCGCAACATTTCCGATAAGTCTGAGAGCTGACGTTGGCTGTCCCGTGTACTGCTTCCGGAAAGACGACGTGCACGAACCCTACTCATTGGGGTTTTTTATGTTCTTTTTACCATACCATTAATTGAACATCTCAAGGTTCCATCCAATTAGACCATCACCTTTCACAAAGCGAAATCTCTGTGCGCAAGCAAAAAAGACAGGGTAGTCATCCATGGTTAGCTAGTTACTGAATTCTGGGCTGTCTATGTGACATCAGTTACGCAGCTTCATTACTCTACATTCAAGGATCATCGTAGACAGATAACCGTAATAGGAATTCCCTGTGCGGAGAAAACCCCGGAGGTTACATAAACTGTGCCGAACGAACAGGAACGCAGGAAGACTCCAAAATAGTCGAATGTTCATCGCTCGCGCACTTGGGGGATTCCTTTGCTTCTAGTAAAAAAAGAAACGAATTTATAGGTTTACCTGTAGTTACCGCTCATATGTATGCAAATCACTCTAGACGACATGTAAGCGCAATTACTCTCTGGTTACAATCTCTGTTGTTGTAACTGTTAACATTGTTTATCATAATGGCAATCTAGTTATGTGCCGTATTCACTGAACCTAACCAAAGCTTCTGCATCAGAATCGCAATGCTTTCCGCTGCATATGCCGATCGATTGTCGTCAGGCGTGTATGAAATAATGTACTCTCGATGCATCACACTTGATTTGAGATGCAGAAGACTGTAGTATGTGCATTCGGTTCGTTGACTGACTGAAGCTAACAACAAGATGTTATTGTTTGACATCACTCGAATTACTGACAATGATAGCCCTAGGTTAGCTCTCACCCCAAGATCACGCAATCAATCATGTTACGGCTAGATGTCTGTAGTCCCTCAAGCTTCGCATTTGTTGCTCACTTTTATACTCTCCGAGTGGATCTTCAAAAGAGGTATGATAACACTGCGGAATTCCTCTGGACAAAGGCTGGCGAATTCTAGATTTTAACAGAGCAAGTACAACGAACATTTCTGCGGAATAATCTGATTTCAGTATATTTCTTGAATTCTCCTCAGCCGCTTACATACAATAGGTGAAAATTTTAAACGGTTGGGAGTAATAGGTCAATAGCACAAATCGATGTTTAGTTGCGTTGGCTAGCTTGTCTTACCTCACCAAGGCAAAACAAGATTGACCAAAAGACTAAAGTTAGCATAGGTTAGGCTTCAAACGCCGGATGGCAGAAGTCTCAGCAAAACGCAACAACTCGGGGTTGCTCCGTTTGTTGATGACATTAAATGCTTCGCGGGGATTTAGGCACATTGAGCAGTCGAATAAGGGCGGGGCAACAGAGCTGGCCGGTAATGTTGCGCCATTGAGAGCAAGCTTCAGTTGAACGTGTTCTGAAATCCGAGTGGACAACCTCCTCTATGTCCAGCCAATGTACATGCTACCGTAAGTACAGTTAAACTGATAAACACATAAGGCGGTGACAGTAGAGAGGCTTGTCCAAATTGGATTAATGTAGTAGCTTTTTGGTTCTGTAGAGCAACACAAGCTTTCTTTATGGCATAACGTAGGCAATAGTAGAAACGTCCGTCATTTTCTTCCCCTTCGTAAGGTAGTGCGATGAATATCATTTTCTTTGAAGCTTTAGCTCATTCTTCTTGCGGCCTGATTTTCTCCCCATACTCCGAAATAAACTTGTCAGCGTCCCCATTTTCATGTAGGCTGGATGCGATACCCTGTAGTTCTTCCTCAATCGTTTCTTCTGAACAGATACCTCGGGCTCTCACAAAAGATGCACGAACCAGGGGGCACTTGTAGCTCATGGGGCAGTAGCTGTCAAAGTTTTGGTATTGCTCCGTCCAGCTCAGTATGTGATAAATTGACCTCAGGAGCGACCCATCTGATCTTTCCAAAACTACGTTCAAGAAGTGGAACTTTCCTGTTGTTCCGATATCCATGGTGAACTCGATCTTTAGATGACATCCATTAAACATTTTCAGCATGCGTTCCGCTTTTTGGGCTTCGTCCACCACCACAAAGGTATGGAGCTTACAAGTGAGCTTCTTGTATAGAATGACACAATTTGATGTTCTCTAGATGGGCTATGAAAATGTCAGGCAAAATGGGGCCATGTGGACTGCTGACTGCCAAGATAGTGTCACGAATATGAAATACTTATTGTTCCCATCTGTGACTCGAAGATGAAAAATTATGGGTTGTTCACAGAATCCGATGCGATTCGTTTGCCGTGCCCGAATCATCATCGTCACGTTAGCTGAAGGTGGGAAACACACTTAAACTATTGGGATGCAATGCACAAAGATAAACACACGAAAAAGCAAGATACTGAACATCATAGAATGCAAAAAAGCAGGTGACACACTACTTAGTAACATATTATGCGTCAAGAAAGAGATCGTGTTTGGAGGGGAAGCTAAGCGGGATGGGGAGCGACAACACAAACGCCATTGAGGGGAGCTCCTTGCCATATAAACTAGTGTATCCAACCAAACATGTTCATCGTCCTTCAGACCCCAGCCAGGCAGTCGGGACATATCAACCGACGCCAACTTCGAAGTGAGGGATTTCATTCCTCTTCACCAAACCATCGCTTGGCCACTCTTCATTTTCTTCTACCCACACGGCGCGCAAATAACGCACGACGCGGGGGTCGGTGGGCTGGCCTGCGCAACACATGGCCTAGCCATCGGACCCTGGTGCATGATATTACGGTGCCCGAATACTGGATCCCCATTCTTTATTGTTTTAAATATACTAAGGAGCATCTAGTCTGGAAGGAGAAAGCCCTTTCCAAACGGGCAGAGTAGACAAATTTTAGGTGTCCGCTGTTTTAAAGGTGTTTTCAACTGGATTTTTGTGTTGTACCTTCTCATCTACTCGCTGCCTTTCTTCCAACAACTAACCCTATTACAGGTCACACCGAGTGTAGTCACTGCCTCCAGCTCTCTACCGGAAATTGAGCGTTATTCCGAGCCGATCCCTCTTACTGTGAACACGGACGTGACCACTGTGATCAGTGCTATGATTCAACCGGACTCCGGGCTACAAATCCGAGATCGTGTCTGGCTCAAACTGACAGTCCCAAATGCATTTATCGGTTGGTTCACATTTAAGCACCGCCCTACTTTTCCCTTTCTTCTAATTGGTCACAACGTACTGCAAGCATACAGACCTGTGACACTCCACCATATTCGCTAAGTTTGCTTGTTTCCTCTCCCACTGATCTTAGGAAGTGTCTGTTGGTTAGCTATTTCGGTCTTCTCTATGTCACTTGCTCATCCTGGGTTGTTCTCGAGCTTAGTAAATCGTTTGCAAACGTTTCGTAACAGGACTAGGCAACATCATCAATACAATTCCCGCATTTTTGTAAGCAGCCTTCCTTTCAGACCATTCAATTGACTCGATAGATAAATTTTTGCAGAGCTCAAAGGGGGGAGTAACAATAGGATGCGATGAGATATGACACTCTTTTGATGTAGTCACATTGTTCACATCAATCGACAGTGATTTGGTGAAACTAGCCATGGTCGCCTTGCTGGAACAGCGCGTGTCGTCTGAGGTAGGCAATAAAATCCATATCAGGCTAATGGGGGGTTGGCTGTGTTCTGTCTTACAACGATTCACTCTCAACAACCAACCGTAAAAACAGATGACAGGTGTACCCGTGGATCTACTCATTTCTTGGTTGGTACTGTAGTGGCATTGTGCTTCAATGTTGCTTGGACGCTTATCGATTGGATCTACTGTTTATCCCGAAATTTGTTTTTACCCCTAAAATTATAGGCTCGGACCTTGTCGACTGGTTATATCGACATCTGGACGGATTTCCTGACCGTAGAAGTGCTCGAAAGTACGCCTCCAGTCTACTCAAATCTGGATACATCAAACATACCGTGAACAAGACCACCTTCTCTGAGCAGTGTTATTATGTTTTCAGAGAACTTACAGGACGTGAGTCGCTTGGGCCTGCCTTTCAGCTGTCGCGTAAGAGCTGACTGCGTGTCTCCAACCATTCACACTCATTACATCTCTCTCTTTTAGACATGTCATGCCTCAGTCTGGAGGAAGTTGATAGTGTGAGCGAACTGGGGTCATTACCTCCTCCTAACTGGGGCCAAAACACGACCAGCACCAATCTAACCGTTGGCATGACAAACAATATGCTAACGAACTCCGATCTCCTGGCTGGTTTCATCCCAGCTTCAACTGGGCCTCATCCCGCTGCAAATGGCTCCGTTGGATTCAGCGAAGGTGGCAGTAGTCAGTATAGCAGTGTGCCACCGACGTATCATCCCCCGCTGACCGCACCGATTCGTCAGCTGATTGCTGATGGCCAAGACGCAACGGCTGCCGTTGCATCAAAGAGAGCACAAGGCCTTCAGAGGGTTCTGAGCACCACCAGAGATAACATTCCAGGTCTGTTGTTTGTGGTACCATGAGAATATACGCCACCTCATATTTCTCGATTTTGCCTTCGTTCATTTGTTTCATATCGTCTTGGGGTTGTGTTGTTATCTTCCTCAACCCTCTCGTGTTACCGTACAAATGGTTCATGCTTCTCGGTCCCATTCTAGGTGTGGTTTGTCCTACCGTTCAAATTGCGTGAACGTTTACGTCACTGTAGATGATCCCCTCTCTTTATTCCTTCTTATTATGTTCTAGAGCATATGTATCCGCCCTCGTAGCATTGTTCACTTTGACAGGTTTGCCAATCATAGCCCAGACTGTTTCTTCGTTGCCCACTCGGCCTCATGACTCCGGCATGCGCACAACACTGTCTGCTATCGTATACCGTCATCTTGACCACAGTCCATTATTTCGCGCACTGTACTCAGTGTGCTAAAACTGTTTTTTACCCACAAAGATTTAAAAAACAGAACATTATCATATTCCTTTCCCTTTGGTTGACCACCCTTTATGTGGTCTATGGTACATTTCTAATTGCTCCCAATTCTACTGCCTACAGTTGCGTGACAGTCAACCTTCCTTCAGTTGCAATTGTAAGTTACCTCAAGATATCTGACACAATCGTTGGATGCACCTTAACGCCTTTTCAGTGCGCCTTTGCCACACACGCACCTTGTATAGTCTACCCATCTTACTGTCATTTGGAGAGAATTCTCCCCTTTGTTTTCCCCGTGTAATGTTACTAATTCTCTCTTTCCGGACGGAGGCTGCCAATCTCATCCTGATTCTGTTATCTTTTTGGTTTTATTATATTTGAATTTTTTATAACTCAGTCCACCCGCTTCTGCGTATACCAGCTATATCAATTTCCTCCAACTTTCGTAACCTACTTTAACTTTATATAATTTATTTCCGGGGCATCTTGTTTGTTGACAATTGTATGAGTAATGTCTTAGATGGAATCAACCGGCTGTACGATTTTGTTTCCACCATCATTTGCTGCAACTTCACACCCACTTGGCTTGTTGTATGTAGCGTGAATTCACGTGACACTGACACCAAACTGCTGCAACTATGCTCTCAAAGGGACCATTGTAAAGTGTTTTGAAGGAGAGTGGTGAGTGCAACACTGGACGCGGGTTGGTCCTTCACTGTGAATTTCAATTCTACTACTCCCTTTTGTTGGTATGTGAGCACATTCACTCACGAAGTACGCTTTAATATTCCGTGACTGTGGTACAGGTTACATCGACACATTTAGGCATTTCTACGAATTCGCATACACCGCTCAGGTGAATTAGCGATTCTCTTCTTGAGAAGATGAACAGATGCTGATGCACTAGCCGCCACTGTCCGTTTGGTTTTGTATGCTTACGACAGCTATGGACAACTGTGACTAGTCACAGGTGCAGAAATTTAAGTTGCATACACTCACTACCAAAGCGTAGATCAGCCTTGATAACAGCTACAATGACAGATTAGCCCGCAAACAATTGCTATACGAAGTGTTAGTTGGCTACCACTTTTTCGAAATGCTGAAGCTACTTCTGATTATGCACACACGCGCACATTGCGCACTTCGGTTTTCGCATTTCATGCCTTTTTTACATTCGTCTATTTTGTTTTCCATGAGTTATGTTTTGTAGTTTAATCAACTATTTGAAGTATATATATATATATATACCATATAGCCACCGCCATTGTTCGGTTATCTGTCCGCCCTGTACCTTGCTGCTGTGTCGTAGATGTGCTCAAATCCTCAATTTATCAGACACATTCTGGCATCGCAACCATTGTGCCTGATACAATTAGTCGCCTTTTAGCTGCTATTGCTGCTACTGACTACATTTCCCCTGTCAATTTTAGGCTACTCGGACTCATCCTCAAGCTCAGACAGCGACTTGGATCAGTTCGGCCATGCACCTAAACGTGATGCTAAACAACAACAAAATGGATTTGTTGCGTCCGCTCTAAACGATTCGAATTTTGTGTCAGGAGCAAAAGATCTCGGCACCTCTCCCTATCGTGCATCTCATAACATTCAAGGTTTATCGATTCATATGCGACCCCAGAGGACACAAATGAACTCACACGTTTTGCCGTCTACCTGTCAGAAGAATAAAGATGTTTCTGCTTTTTCCACTGCTTCCAGCTCGACTTCCGAAGGAAATCACCGTGATAGTTCGAACTGTCGACAGACGGACGCACGTGGTCGTGCACACGAAGCACTTCTTCAGGAGTCAGTGCCCAGCTCTAAGAGTAGTAGCAGTAGCAGCTGCGCTCCCCTCCAATCCGGTCACTCTGTCGAGCAGACTCAGTTCAACAGATTTTTTACCAGTCAACACAGTCCTATTCCGCCGCCGCCACCACCCCCTCCAAGGATTTCTACGGCCATTTCCGGTCTTATCCTAACTAGTCACCCTTAAGCGGTATGTGATTTTCTTTCATAATTTTTTGTTTCAATACCTTAGTGTAAATATCTTGAGTTTAATGATTCTCCATGCTTACAGTTTCATAGGGCACATTATGCACTTGCTGTATCCTTCTAGTCCAGGCTCACAGGACTCACTATGCACTTGTCGCGAAACACTGCTTGTGATAGGACGCAATCGGCACCAACGGCACGCTAGCTGCAGTCTACCGACCATACTGCGTATTTGAAACATGTGTTGTGGTGAATCATCTGTGGAAAAATAATGGTTTTGGCGCGAAACTGTGTCAATCATGACACTTAGTTTTCACGCGATAGCTGGTTTCTTGTGGCCACACGCTTTGACGTATGCGCCTTGGTTCGGAATGTTAAGCTTTTTCGGTTTTACATATCCCCATTCATATCTTCTTAGTCTCCATCTGTACGATCAATGGTTTCCCTTAGGATTACTATTCGGTACCGAACCACCAGGGCCGAATACTTACGTACTGTAAGTAGTGGGGGGATTTATTGTTTTTTTGTGTGTGGAGATTCTTCGCAGTTAGGCTCAGGCAGGCAGTCACCACACATCTGAGAAGGCGTGCACCTGTCGAATCCTCCCGGATTCGAACCCACGATATTAGTCTTGCGGGTCAGCGACTTATGCCACTGAGCCCGTGGACGACGACAGTGGACCGCCATGACTGATATCTAACTGTGATATAGCGCCGCTCATCCTCCACTGTCACGTCTGTTATGAACCTGCAGGGGACATGGCTGGTCCCAGAGCAACGACTTCCTTTGTAAGCCGCCACTTATCGAGGTGCCACGTACTCTGCTAAGGCGACTGCTGATTATGTGTAGGTAGTAGGGGGATTTATTTGGTTTTTGTGTAAATATTCGTCGCATTTAGACTCAGGCAGACAGCTACCACACATCCAAGAAAGCGCTAGAATACCAGTTCGTCCAATTGGGATATTGTTCTTCTATCCTTTCAACCAATGGGACCCATTAGGAGGTGACGACAATGATCATAGTGAATGCTTGTTGGACATAATCATTCAAGGTTACTTATCAACCACCTGACAATCGATCAGTGTGTTCGGGAGCCCCTACTTGAATCGGCTGAGAGTTTAGCGATCAGAAGCCGGAATTGTGTGTCCAGAAACGATTCACCCACACGCTGTACTTGGTTTGGTCCAGACAAACTGCCCCGTCCGAACCGGGGAATTGTGCGCGTGCTACAGCCATGACCTAGTGGACAGTGACTGTAAACTGAGTGTTTTACCAGTCCTTATACTCTGGCTATCTTTTGGTCTTTTTGCATGTAATTGTACAAATCTGAGGAAGAATTATTGAAAACATATCTTCGCTTGATAACATTGAGTTGTAAACAGGAGATAGACTGACACAGGCCCATAAGCATGCGGCGAATGCCCTGCACCTACGATGTGCTTCAAATTTCGTTCAGGGGCCATATAACCCTAGTGCAAGTGTTGTTTCACTCCCAAAACTCACGTATCCTTCATGGTAGTTTGCGTAAGAACAGCTCTCCTGGAATTTATACCATTCATTCCACATGCCTACACTAACCAAATCAGAGCTCGTGACTACCTTGCGGGTTATCCCTCACCGTCTTACGGCCCACCATCGAGCTTATATTCACTCCATTCGGATTTACTGGCTCCACAAAGTGGGTATTAAATTTTCAGATTATTCCTATCGCTTCAACATCATATTCATCTTCGGCAATTTGGACGGAGATGTTATAGTAACTCGAGCGCGAAACTGCTTCATTTTCAAGTTTCCGTTGGAACTTTTACTACCACTCGAAAGAGCGTGTTTCAAGCTATATGATAGCCCAAACTGCTCATCCAATACCATGTATAGGCGCTGCACCATACTTTGCAGCCACCAGTTCACTGCTGTTTATCCACTAGCAACCCTTCAAGATCCCTAGTTTTCGGTTTGTCGCATTCACTATTGATCGCAGACCAGCACATCGTCTATTTCCGCTTTGTATGGTTAAGGTTAGTTACGCCTAGTGTCAGCTCGCCTGCCGTGTTCAGAAGACCAGTCGCCTGATACCCTGCGCACGTGCGTGCAATTGCGCGTGTGTGTGTGCGTAGATGACAGCTCCACTTTAGCTCCGGGCCTTCACAGGACTTCGAACACGGTGAGAAATGAAGTCAAACTCATGAAGAAGAATAGCGAGACCCAACTGGGCAGCATTTGCCTCTGCTGGGAAACGGTTCGATCTGGTGTTTTGTGTTCTGGATGTAGCAAATATTATCACGCCAAGTGTGCTTTTTTAATTGCAAGGGCAATGAAGCACAATGAAACGCACTCTTTTTGGTTCGGCACTGATTGTGTTGCTGTCCCACTTGCCAGATGCATAGATATTTTGGAACAGAAATGCGATAACCTAGTGGCGATAGTCGAGGAATCTGAGTTTATTAAATGCTATCCTTCGGATTCAACCGAAGCCGGACTCCGTGCTTATAATCTCACTGCTTAACATAGGAGCCTAACCAGAGGTAGGGGTAAAACCGTGAAGCTAGATGTACGAACAGCTCCAATCCGAAACCAGGCAAACAACCTGGTTCCATCTATTGCGACGACTCCCACCCTGACCCAGTCGATAATGCATGAGAACAACTCTGGAGAATGCTATACTGGAACATGTGAACACACCGTCTACCGCTGTAGGCGTGAATATATACGCTTCCGTTTCCGATGCCCAAGCATCAAGAGCATAATCTATCGCTACCCGCTGATGCGATCATATATTGCACCAGAAGTGCATATATGCGTCCATCACACCACCGAAGATATAAAACCCACTCCCGCACAAACCGTTACTTCAAGACGAGCCATTAATCCGCTGATGATCGTAACTGCCAATGTTCCTGACTTTAACGCGAACTGGGGGCCATCGCTGTCCTCTGCACCTTCAGAACATATATGACAGTGGAGGATGAGCGGCGTTATATCGCAGTTAGATATCTGATATGGCGATCCGCTGTCGTCGCCCATGGCTCAGTGGCATAAATCGTTGGCTCGCAAGAGTAAGGTCGTGGGTTCGAATCTTGGAGGATTTGGCAAGTGCGCACTACGGATGAGTCCCAATAGGACGAAACGGTTGTCTAGCGCTTTCCCGGATGTGTTTTGACTGTATGCCTGAGTCTGACTGCGACGAATCTTCACAAAAGAAACTTATCTACTGTTGTCTTAGTGTGATGGCCGTTCTACTCATATGCTGCCGTCATATTCACTCCACTAGATTTGGCATACTTCAGGCACCTCGCTGAGCACGGTCTTCTTGTAAGGCACATTTGACCAGTTTCACTTGACCACCGAATGCCTTCGAAGGGTTCTGACCAGTGCCTCTCCAAGTGAATTTAGGTGACTTTTTCTAGTAGCTTGAATTGTCGATGTGTTTGCTTTTTCCTGCAACACAGAATCCGCTTGACACCTGTCATGCTTCTGGCTGGGAGCTTCCGAATCGACTGTATCAACGGTTCGAAGCCTTATCCGATGTGGCACATTCACAAAACCTACGATGCTCTCAGACCTTGTTCCTCACCTCTGCCATTCGACATATATTTCCCTCAGCCCCTTTCTGATAGACCTTGCTTATGTGTTTCTGCTCCTCCTTCTCCCCATCTTTGTGCCTTACTCTTATGGTGGCGTGGTTCAAGCCGACTGGATTGACAGACTCTTCTGAACACTTAATTTCAACTAGCCGTTATGTCTGGATCCGTGATTATTGTTGCTTCTCTCAAATTGCATACACTAGCCAAAGCAAAACGGTTGGGCTCGGACCTTGTAATTTGGTGGTTATCACCATGAACCCATTCCACCTTGTTTCAGCTGTTTCATATATTTTTCCTTAATTAGTGTTCACCGGCTATATCTTTCGCAGTTGTCACCGCGACGAGACTGTTGTGGTGTGACGGGTTGCGCGTTTCTTCAATCCGCTGTCTTACATTCGATACTATGTGATCCATCCTGGATCCACATACCTATAGATCCATATCGTGGATCAGATAAACTCATTTTAGACATCCTACTTTGTGATTCAGTGTGGTTAGGCAGCTAGCATCTGGGTACCGAAGGGAATTAGTTTTTTTCGCGGCTCGCGTCACCAGGATAGCAATAGCCAGTAGTAGCGGAGAAAATGAGGCAGAATGCAAGTATAATTTAAGGAAAGCGTTTTGGGGGAAAAGTCAAAAGAAGTAATCGGGTTGGAATGACAACATCTACACGCAAGAGAACGGGTGCAGGACCACCACTGAGTCCGCGGCTGCGCTGCGTTGGATAAGCCCTCTAATCACTCGTGTTAACTATCTCGAGGCCGCAATCTACGAAGTCGGCACGCACCAACCGTTCAGCTCTCTCAGTCAGTTTCTTCTTCTTGACGTATCGTCCATCTGTCACCCCATGGTTTCACTCAGCTAGCTACAGTGTCAGCAAATGGTGCGCATTGAGTCAGACCCTCGATAAGCATGTTGAAGCCTAAGCGTTTCATGTTCAACAGACTTCTCATTGCAGTATCATGGTTTCTTTCCAATCGCCAACTTACCCGATTCTTTCACCAGATGTGAACAACGTTTCTAATTCACCGATTATCAACGACGGTCACTGGCTGGAGTCGTTTTCTCTTTTCCAAACGGCTGTTGGAGACAACCCTCTGCTGGTTCCGATCCCATCTCAATGTTTATAGACCTCAATCAGTACGGTTTGCCATTGACACCAGTTGATTGGCTCTTCCAAGCCTCAGCCCTTGGAAAATTAGATGCAAACTCGGCCAATGGCCGAAGAGATGAGACTTGAGCTTTGGGACCTAAAGGTTACTTGTTCGAATCTGCGCAGTTTTTGGTGGTCTAGCAATACGCTTAGCGTCTGGTATTCGTCTCATGGCAGTGAAGCCTTGGTACTACCTACCTGCGTACTGCTAATCTTGATGCCTTTCCAACTTACCATAAGGCTTTGTCACCAGTGTCCTGTCTACTTCTACTCCCCTTTCCATTTTAATCATTTAGCACCCAACTACCCCATGAGCTGGAGTATATTTTAAGCTTAGAGTATCATTGCACACTGGATCTTTTAGCATCTATTTACTGTGCCAGCTCGATCAACAGACGACGCCTACTGTGATCTCACTCCCCATCGGAGTTGACTTATGCACTTACAGTTTAAGCAATTCTCAATGCATCCATGTCTATCAAATCCGGCTCATAGGGACGGATCTCGCACCATTCATGTCTGCGGTAATGTTGAGCCGCTTTCTCAGCGTTTACGATATTGAAGTAGCTCTTCCGAAATGGATCCCACATGTTAACAGTTCGACACCGGGGCTCAGGCGACATAAATAGACGGCAGCCGAATGCCCGGATGACATCAGGAGCGAATTCTATCAGTAACTGTTCTTGATTCGAATGTCCGTGATTGTCATCAGTGCATGCATAACTGAATCGGGCATCAGTCGTAACCACAACGCTACGTCTGGGGAGCCTCATGTCGTATCGAAGATGGTGACCATTTTTGGCTGAATGACAGTCACAACCCCCTATATCTGCATTATGGTCTCCTATCACATGTACTTTTATCATGTTGCATGGCCACTATCGAACAGTTAACTCCTTTTGGTCCAACTTGCTCACAGCTCCATCAGCACACCGGGTTTGTCATTCTTTCTCAAGCAATTGTCTCCATCCTTAGCATCCACCTCTCATAGTGCTCAACTTCGAAATTGTTTGTTTGGCTACTGTGTTTGCAATCCACGAAGCAGCAATCTCATACTGGATTGTCTTCTCAGTTGTCACTGACAACTTCGATAGACGAACCGAGTGTTGCCTGTAGTCACCTCCAATGCTTGATACGAAGCACTTGAGGCTGTTTGCTTGCGCAGCTTTGTTTCTTTTGTGGCAATTGGATTTCTAGTGTCGCTTGATTACGACACCTGGGACAGTAATTTTTGCAATTTCAATTTCTAGAGGTCTGCTACACTCGGAGACGTCGTCTGATCGGGTGCGTTAGTAACTACAAGCGTGGTAAGGTGTAGAAAACCAATACCACTGGAAACAGCAGAGTGCTGTCGCAACACACTCGGACACCCACCAACCTAGGAAAGCTTCTTTTAACCGAAACGAGATCTACTGTTTCTGGGCTTTTGTTTCTACCTCAAGTCCGTCAAATTACACTTCGCGACCATCACACCGAGTAGCAACTAAGCTGTATGATTGCGTCAGTTATTAGTCGGGTACGTGAACCCACCTAATCAGCTGGCGTCATCGAATTCACTTTTCATATGACGCGACTCGAGTTGGCACTGTCACATCTGAACAAAACACAGTCTTAACTAAATTCTCATTGTTGTAAGGTTGTGGTGCCTCATTGGAAGATATTCTTTTAATCATCTACTATCCCAGCTCTGCAGATAGATGACCCCTACACAAAGGGAGCGCTTCCCTATGGGAACAAAGGTACTCAGCGATAGATGACAAGAAAAGAGCGCGATTATTTGAACTAGCTTTTGTTGATGAACAAGTTAAAAGACTTGATAATCGCTAGACAATCTGATAGTATCACATGCATACTCGATCTTTGTTTTCGGACTCACCGACATTGCTGTGGAAATTGATTTGCTTTCCGTTTCTGTCGATGTCTTCTATAACACCCCAGCACTGACAGTCATGACACAAGTTTTTCCCCTGTGGACTATCAGTGTGCTGTTAGTGATGTGTCGTTTCCTTATAATATCGCACAAAGACATTATGAACGCTCTTGAAGCTAAACTCTTGGCAAAACGTCTTTTCTTTTTCAGCTCCTTGTCCTCCTGATCCGTCTACGCTCCCCGTACTTTTGACTATCGTTCCCCTTACTTAACACAAGTGGTTTTGGTTCTGTTGTCTACTGCTTACTCCTGGGAACCTGTCACGGGAACGCGTCTCTTTACACCGGATCTCACTTATTCAACAATCTTACACCTGCATCCGAGCCAACATCCACTCGACCCATCAGTGCCTGTGGATCTACCTCCCATCTTGCTTTTGGCGTCACCACTTCGTTATCTGCGATCACTTAACGTCCCGTACTTCGCCCTCCTACATTTCTGTATAATATGACCTCTTACTTGAAGAGGCTAACCATGACCTCCTTTCTTCACCTCTACCAACTCGGATAACTGCCTACTGATTTGCATGTTTTCGCTCTTTCTATTCTCTGCTTCCCATTTTCCTCATCTCGTGTTTGCTCGATTATTTGTCATTACTTTTTTCTCGAGCATCTTCACTTTGCACTCAACTACTAACTTTTTTTATTATCAAATGTCAGTAATTTTAACACCGCGCTCATACTTCGTTATTCTTTTCGACTTTGCATTACTGCATCCTTTGTACAGACCCGCAGTCCCCGATGAAAGTTGCCCGAATTTCGCTTATTTGCTATGCTTAATTCAACATGTTAACCTTCCTTGTGACTTTCATGCCACCGGTGCTTCTGTGGTTTTCGTTTATTAAACTGATTCTTTGGTCGACATCTAATTGATCTAACTTACCATCAGTAGCTGTCAACATGGATTTCACGCGTTTGTTTCATTTTTTCTTTTAATTGGATCACTTCAGAACTTTTCGAGGTTTGGTTAGAATCCGCAAGTTCAGTCAAAATGTAATCCGTATCAGGGCATGACTGTTTGACCCAAGGCAGCAAGCTTCTACGCTGCAGTTCTCCAATATCTTCTCTCTTCTCCCAAGGCGAATTCGTGCCTAGTCGTTTAATTTGCTTAGCACACTTACCAACTTGAAAGCAATATCCAAACTGTAGCTACTTTTTGTTTGTTTGTCTGTCTGTTCGAATTCCGCTAACATCCCCGACTAACTGGCTTTGATAGACGACAAGCACGCTCTCCGACTTCTTACCACATGGATTTGTCGTCGTACGCGTTATCCCATTGGCGTAGCCTCAGCCATTACATGCTCTTTACCCTTTCCCTGCTACTATGTGCTAACAATCCATAGCTTTTTGGCCAATGCTACCGTCCTCCAAGCTATCCATATTTACTTGAAAGCTCCGCGCTGCTTCGCCGAGACTTCGTGTCACTCTTTAAATCTGTCTGCTTTACTGACTATGGCAGTATAGATTAATGTACCATCGGGACCTTTTGCATGCGATGATTTGAGATTGTAACAATCCGGTCATCTGTTTTATCGGCTATCCGAAATCGCTGAGCAGGTTCGTTACGTTGTATAGGACCTTAGCCTTCCTAACTGTGTTCTCCACCTTTAGCCAGGTTGTATAATGACGATAATTGTAAATAAGTGGTTTATTCTCGAATATATCGAGGCACACCAAATCCACAGTGGATTCACAAACCCCTCAATCCGTTTTTGTCTAACTGGACACTGACTGCCAGCTATGTTTCCATCAATGTGTGATGAGCTCCGTTGTCACCTGGATTTTTGCTGTTTTAAACTTTACACCCTTAACTCCGGTCTATGAATTCAAAAAGTGATAAGAAGTGCACTTGGTACGTTCGAGGTACTTGTTTTATTTTTCATTCACTTTACACCTGGGCTAATTCGGTACACTTTTAGAAGCAACAGCTCTTGGTTTCACTGGGAGTCACTTTCTTCGTTGTTCCGTGGAATTCCTTTAGCTTTCATGCATGCTCTATACTGAGCTTCTTCATGCTCCTTCATGATCACGTTGAGCGCATAGATCTGGAAGTAAGAGATCAGGTAAATTCGGTTTTTTTCTAGTGGCGGGCTTTAACAAAGATGGCATGAACGGTACTCTAATTGTTTACCAATCTGCCACATTAATCGGGCATTGCTATTGCATTGTCGTTTTGTCCTTTGCTGCCATCTTGTCGTTTATCTAGTGAACAGTGTCACGGCGACTGCACGCTTTTCTGCGTTCAAATGCAACCTTTTATCTCTCTTTGTGGCACCATTGCTTTTCGAACTTTACATGCCGCAGATTTTACCGTAACTTTTGCACACTCAAATCATAGGCCACGTGGAAACGGTGTGTGCCTGCTTTGTTTCCCAGTATCCGATGTTTCTTTTGATCATTCTCTCATGTCATTGCGCACTGGAATTTTGCCTGGCGCTTATTTATTTATCATCGAAGTTTAAGCAACACTTTTCTTATTCTACACACTTACCACTGATCGTTGTTTCTCAAATTTCGCTCTATCGGCTCCGGTGATTATGAAAGATTGTTTTGTATTGGGCCCAAAAATCTGCCACGGGAAAGAATTTCTGGTTAGCAGTGAATAAAACAATCAGACACGGTGCAGACTACTAATTACACTTTTTCAGGAATGATTAATAGCATCACCTTCGCCATCTGCTTTCACTACGATAAGGTAACAGTCGAAATTCCTGCATACGTCTCATTTCACCGTGTACTACCGGCTCATCTAGTTTTAGTTAACCGACTGGTTACTACATGTGTTATAGTAACGATATATAAGATATGAGAAATGTAGTATAACTCTGGAGCTCTGGTATGCACAAGGGACGCGCTACCCTCGTAAGTCGGGTTCCGAATACAAAGCATCATTCATTTTACCACTACGGTTTGATCGGTATTCCAGGTCACCTCTGTAGCCCATCTGCTGACTCCTATACACCTAGACGTGGCCGCTCATTTTTCGGTCGATTTCGTGCGCCTATCTCGCGTCATATCATTCCACTCGACCTAGTTGTTCTTCATTCCACTGACATTTACCACCCACTGATGTTCCCATTTAATCCGGTGACTTATTTAACTGCATGATAGAGCAATCTACCTTTCAATCAGACTGATCCACTTCTGATATCTATCTTCGCTGTTCGAACCTCCCGACCGGCGCGAAAAGCGGCTTCAAATGCCACTTTCATGATACAGCTGACGCGATTTCAGTCATTGCTCGACACGTCTATTGTGTTCCCGGGAAGATAATTAACCTTACTGCTTTTTACAATACACTTTCAGAGGCGAAAACTGACGTCCAGCGTGGTCGGAATCTTGATTGTTACTCCAAACCAGATAACCATCTTTCACCGATCCATCCTGTCCGGATTCCTTGTCGATTTAGTCGATCAGAATGCTCAGTTTCGCTCAGTGAAAACCAGTTTGTGCAGCACAAGCGTCTTCACTGGCGGGCAGTGATATCGATAAGCCTATCGTGATTGACACGAATTTGTTTGTTATTCTCAATACCATGAGGATCGACTCTTAGGCGCTGTTTGAATTCCCACAAACTTTCGGAATGCGTATTTGTCTCACCGGTGGCGATCGATGCGTATTTTCGTAAATGCTGATTGAAAGTTAGATTGGCCAGCACAATCTGTCTTGGACGGTCTTCAGCTCGTGCGGAAACAGTAAAAAGATATCATGTCTCCAGGCTCTGCCTATCGACTTTGATGAAATTATGAAGCGCTGTCGTCCACAAATGGCTGCTCGCCGAAATCCATTCGAGTACTCATTTGACACGGAATCTTTGAATACATGGGGAATGTGGTTTTCTTTACTTGACTCTAAATTAATTGATGCTTCGTTGGAATGTTAGTGTCTGTTGTAGCTATCTTGTAGATACAACAATCTTAAGCTCTATTGGGTTTCCGATGGTTAGCTAGCATATTTTGTTTCGGCAGCCCCAATGTAAAACGGGGTCTCTACTTTGAAAGACCGTTTTGCCAGTCACGTGATCAGCGAGTTCTGCTGACGGTAATACGTTTGCACAAGTAGTACTGGATAATTGGGTGGAGTGAATACGGGCGACGGAGTCCTGCAATCAGCTGAAGTTCCTTGATTGTCCCTTCGGAAATAGGAATTTTAATTGACATTTCCCAGATTTGCGAAGCATTGTGACTGATACATTCCATAGCGTACCTACCTAAGGCAAATCACACACAGTCTTGGAAGCCTTAGGACAACTGGGCTGTTTAGCCATACTGATTGACACATTTGTGACCACCGTGGACCAAGTGGATTTTATCCAGTGTCATTTTAATAACCATCATTATAATCAGCAGTATATCAATCATTTGATCTGATGCTTTGTTACCATACAACCTACGGAACGAAAAAAGATAAGTAGGGGAGAAGAGGGACTTATCGAAAAAATCTCCTTACCTTCAGCAAACATTCAGGTTCAAAGCGCCTACATCTTGTCAACAGCATACCATCACAAACAGCTGGCTACCGTGCAAAGACAAGGCGGCATCGGCGAGACAGATTCCTTGCGGCATTCACTGCCCCTCGTCATAACCAAACATTACTTCGCAGCTAAGTGAGCATCAAACACACTCGAAACAGGCAGTCCGACTAGGGTACAGCAGCAGACGCGTCACTGGCGTCGACTGCGAGCCATATCCTGTAAAGTCTCCAGCCAAGCACAAGACGAGTCACGTGGACTCCAGTCTGGAAAGCGAGACGGACCGACCGCACCCAGTTTGGTCATCAGTGAATTCATTTCCCGTTGCCAAGTCAAATTTTTTCCACATCGAGCCTTGCGTCATTTACATCTGGCAGACACAACAATACCGTCCTCGGGTAAGCGGTGACCGGGCAAACTTAGTACATGCACAAGCCAGCGCAACTTATTCAGTGCTATCTATTACTCTAAGGAAGCAGGATGGCCCCCACTGTGGCCCTTAAACATGGTCTTGCAAACGGAGGAAAACTTTTCTTTCGCCAAAGAAGTCGCAGGTTTAAGAAGGCAATTCTAGCGTTTGCACCGCGTGAACTGACTTCAGCTTAGTTGCGCCCCTCGTTGATGTAGCTGCCAAGGTGAGCGAATCGACCAATTACCTCGAGTTCCTCGTTTTCAGCGGCCAAGGGATCATCAAGTGGCTGCTGGTCCTGCAACAACATATCGCACTTTGAAGGAGCGAAGCATATACCAAATGATGGGACCACTCTACAGAGGTTATTCAGGGTTGGTTGCACTGTTACAACATCGTTAAACAGCAAGACGGTATCGTCAACACAATCAAGATCAACTAGCCTTTCACCCGGCATGATCTCAACGCCGGCATCGTGAGACTCCGTAAAGGAACACTCCATGATGGAATCCACGACGAAGTTGAACAAAAATGGGGAAAATTGACAACACTGACAAACGCCACTTGTTGTCGGACAATATCTGATAAGTCACCAAAGTACCTGATGTGGCTGGTCGTGTTCGAGTATAGAATAAATGTTTACATATTTCGTGGGAACACTTTTTCGCACCGAATGCATCGATCAGCTAAATCGAACGCACTCTAGAAGTCATGAAACCAAGCTATTGTCGGTCTGTGTTACATGTGGCGCTGCTCTAGCATCTGCCGCAGATTAGTATATGGTTTATGCAGCCCATTTCAGGGCGGAAATCTGCCTGCTCTTCCGTAATCCGGGATTCCCGTACCTCAGTGAGGCAACGGACGATAAATGAGATCAGTAATTTTGACAACTGGCGTTAGGCTAATATCCCTGTGGTTAGCGCACTCGGTGCGACTGCCCTTCTTGTATATTGCTGCGTAGCCGAACAACTTCCCCGTGGTGCCAGCTGGGTGGTTCAGATTTAACCCGTTCCAGCAAATAGTTCGGTGGCAGTGTTCCAGGAGATGGTGGGTTTTCGCCTGGCAAGCGTTCTCTCTATAAAAGTCATAAGTATCTACTTAACAACACTGTGACATGACTGTCGTGACTCGCCACAAAATAAAGTCACTGCCTCGTGGATATCCGGATAATCTTTTCCAACCCACGGGCACGAATCTTCTACTCACACATCGCCGATGATATCAAACATTCAAGAATGGAGCAGCACAAACTGGTTGGCGACATCCGGTTTCGGATTTGTCTGCCACTGTGGCAAGCCACATGACGCCTGCGCCTGCAGAGGGATTATGGATGGCTTGCGCTGCACCACTCACAGCTCCAACCACACACCCCATATCCAGTGTAAACCCGAACGAATAAGACCGGGAGGCATGTGGATGGGAGCCATGTTTCAACAGAGCCGGCCCACACTCCTTCACAGGCAAACACAAGCACTCTGTATTTGGGGAATCAATTGCACACAAGGCGGTGGCTGGACCGTAGTCCGCTCCATACTGAGTGCATGGAACCACATGGACCGTGCACCCCATTCCCTCCAGCAATGACCAACTGTCTCCTGGAGCCAGTATGGACGAGGTAGTGGGTAATAGACAGGTAGGCACTTGGTCAACATGCACATCAAGCGCAGCTTCACCTAAGATGTCAAACAACAGCCAATCATTCGAAATGCACATATCGAATAAAGTAAACCTATAGGACGACATAAATACTCGCTAACTTAGCATGTGGAGTAAACTGGTTATAAGCGAATCCGCGATAAGTACAAAATGTTCCAAAGTTATCTAAAAATTACCACGTGATAAAGTTACGCAAGGTTACCACAATTAGCATGAGCGACCTGTGCAAATTAGGAGAAGATTATCAATTACGCAGAACAAACCAAATAAAGTGGAATGAATTTTATCCACCTTAAAAAGACCTAGTTTAAGTGTAAGTTGATTTGACCTAATTGCGGGGAAGAAGCATCATGAGTGCTACATCAGCCTCAGCAGCACAAACTGCACAGCTACCTATACACACATACACACGGTTACATGGTTGGCGGCATCCGGTTTCGGATTTGCCTGTCCCTGTGGCAAGCCACAGGACGCCTGCGCCCACAGAGGGACCATGGATGGCCTGCGCTGCACCACCCACAGCTCCAACCACATACCCCATATCCAGTGTAAACCCGAAGGAATAAGACCGGGAGGCATGCGGATGGGAATCACGTTTCATCAACGGAGCCGGCCCACACTCCTTCACAGGCAAACACAAGCACGCTGTATTTGGGGAATCAGACGCACAATCGATTACATATCCCCCTACATAAACATACACTGTTATGGCAAACATATCGGATTTTCGCACATTAGTTATCACGCATTGTTATGTCAAAATTATCATGCCTGTAAAGGCGTGCCTCGCCTTGTCGAGAATTAAAGCTTTATTTATTTATTTACTACAATCGATTCATTCCAGCTTGCCAGGTCGGTCTCTTCCTTCCAGCCATGGTTGAACAAGGTCAGTGCGTAGCACGGGCTCTCACCTATATCATTTAATAGTACATGTGAGTGGGAATCAGGGCCAGCAGCACGAAAACGATTGAGGGCTGTGATTACGTTTCGGATCTCACCCTCCGATGGAGCCTCCAAACTAAATGTCCATGACTCAGCCTGCATCACCTAAGTAAGAAGAGGTCCCGAAGTAGGCGGCCAACTGAATTGATCTTGAAATTGCTCCGCCCAGCGAGTCGTACGGCGCTTCTTATTGTGTGTCAGTGCCCCCGAGCTGTCTCTGATTGTCTCACTGACGCATAGTTTCTTGGGACAAGTGGTGCGGATCATCTGGAAGAGCTTGCGATAATTGATTGCTGCTCCTGTCTTCTCCGTTTCTTGAGCCCGACTGGCCTACCGGGCTTCCCTATCAGCGCGCAGGCTCCGTTCTAATTCGCGCCTAATAGCCTGTCTGGTCACATTGTGCTCAGAGCCAGCCTGGAGGTTTCTTCTGGATCCCAACAGGTTCACCGACCTTTTCGGATACCCAGTGACTAGTGCGGTGACGGTTGATAGTACCACAAGCAGATGCTCCTGTGTCGTGCATGGCGGCCAAGATCCTATTCCACCGAAGCTCAGTGCCACCAGGACAAGGAATCCAAAGTTCGGTACGCAGTACATCCTGGTAAGTTTGCCTGAATGAGGGCTGAGACAATTTCTCATTTGCCAATCGGAGGAGACACTTACTGCGCCTCCCGGCAATGTTCATGGAGAAACGACAGCGTACCAAACCATGTCCAGAGTCGACGCAAGTGCACCAGTACGAGCGACAGTCCAGGATGGAACCACGCCACCTGTAACTTATGGCAATGTGATCTATTTGAGTCCATCGCTGGTCAGCTACAGGAAGACGCCAAGTGGCACTTCGGCGTCCATTGTGTCTGAAAGCGCTGCTACTAAGAAGCAGCCTGCGCTCCGCACACAGTTAGGACAGACGTTTGGCGTTGTCCGAACGATCGGAATTGAGCCCCTAATTACCACCTAGTTTGGCTTCTGAGGAGCCCAGGCGATCTACTTATGCATTCAGATCCCCTACAAGGACTGTGGTATCTGAACTAGTAGCACTGCGTGATAGCATGTTCGGTTCGTGGTAGAATGTCATTGGCAGCATCAGAAATGTAGTCGGTGGAAGCACAAGCTGAAGCCAAAAGCACACAACGTTTTGTGCCACTTCGTGAATCAACCTTGGTGGATGTCGTCAAACGGGCTGCAAAAAACGTCAGCTCACGAAATCCAATCAACGAACGATAACTCATGACTCATGATTGCTACCTCTTCGTCTCCGAAAGTGGGTAACCAATAGCAAAATGATAACTTAGGTGGAGTTAAATCAACCACCCCGTGAGAGGCATGGATCCCAGTTTCGGATACACAACACACGTCAATAATCAGTGTGTCCAAGGTGCGTGCGAGTGCAGCCTGTTGACCTATTTGTCTTAGAGTGCGAACGTTGAACACCGCCAGGGAAACGGGACAATATGGTCTTATAAAGGGCTGCTGCCAAATAACGTCCTTTGGGTGGTAGCTGCAGATAGTATGATTCCAATGATATTGTGGCTACTGTCAATTAAGTTTGGAATTATAGAAGGAAGGTTAGTAATGGGGGTCGGTATGGGAGTAAGAGAAACAGGTGAAAAAGAAAGAAGGGAGGCGCCAGTAGTAGCAGGTTTTTACTTATCCGCCCTGCTGAATGCAGCAGATAAGGCGACCCATGCCAATCTGCGCGGTGGCCGAAGCAGGATGTAGTTAACTTTTGAGGAATTAGTTATGGTTGTACGTGGGCTAAGATATTGCCAGGGCGCCCAGACCTAGGCAGAAGGATGATTGGGGTTCTCAACCAAAGGTTTTGGCTCAAAAGCCTGCCTGCAAAGCAGCGGGGAGGTGGCCATGATCTAGTTTTACATAGATTGGCGCCATCTCATTTCAAATCCCTAAACTGGAGGATCAGGAGATTGAGTTTGTCTGACGTTTAACCATTGACCAACCGCTTTTGACATCGTGTACAAAGTACCATCACACCCGAACCATAGCATAAGGAATCGTCTGCTTGCTATCGCGGAGGGGGTATGCATAAGACTGATGAATCCAGACTTATGCATCCAAAAGAAGATGGCTCAATCGCTACGGTTGCCTTGGCCAGCCACTTACGAAAAGAAAGGGTCACATCTCAGCCCTCATATGACATCCGTGATCTAATCACTTGACCAATGTCGATAAACCAATTTGAATCGTTTAATCAACTGATCTGCTGTACAGTAATCTAACCTATTCCAACTTAGCGTCTATTCGTGTAACGATCTGATGAACTAATCGAGAACAATTGTTTTTCAGAAGTTCTCCGCTCATTTTCTATCTGGTATCCGTTGGCCGTTGAAAACGAGGAACTCGAGGTAATTGATCGATTCACTCGCCTTGGCAGCTACATCATCAACGATGGACGCAAAGAAGCTGAAGTCAGTTCACGCGGTGCAAACGCTAGAGTTGCCTTCTTAAACCTGCGACTTCTTTGGCGAAAATAAGAGTTTTCCTCCGTTTGCAAGACCATTTTTAAGGACCACAGTGGGGGCCATCCTACTATATGTGAATGAGACTTCGCCTCTTCAGTCTGAAGATCTGAGGTATCTTCTAGTCTGATCATCGCTGTCTGCGGAGCATTGCTGGTGTCGGGTGGCACCAACGTGTCAGCAGTGATGTGCGTAGACAACTGCTAGGCAGCGATAAACAAGCTAGTTCCTTAGAGTAACAGATAGCACTGAATAAGCTGTACTGGCTTGTGCTTGTAGCAAGTGTTACGTACCGATTGTATATTTCTCTTCCGTGTATTAACCCATTGTCCGTTTAGACGTAAGAAAAACACCAACGCCAGATGGTAGGTATGAAACTCTAATCTGCTCCTCTCCAGAGCCAAGTGAAAACATATAGGACCAAAACGAACGAATGAGAAAGAGAGACCAAACAGCGAATGCACCATAGTCTTGTGCTTGGGCGCGTGTAGTTAGTGGGTGTGACATAACGCATCGGTCGTGGATGTCCGTAACTTGCCTTCACATGGCAGATAAAATCATAGTTGTAATATGTAGCGTTCCATTAGTCTGGGTGAACGTCGTGGTCTTCGAACAGCGATCGGTAGCTCAGCTTCATCCATTTTTGGTTTTTTCAGTCGTCAATTTGTTCTGTATCAACGGTTTCATCCTTGGGGTCTGATACCACGGATGCACGGGGCCGAATAAAGTCGTGCCGGCGTACGGTTTACAGCTGTATATCGGCTTCCGTTCGTGAACTGGTCAATACGGTTCCGGGCTGCCATATCGGCTCATGTGGGAGTTTCGTATACACATCTTGTTTCGGTAACAGACTGGGTTTTATCGCGTACGTATCCACTCTGATGCATTCGCTGTTGTCGGAAACGCCTGGTTTGAGGGGGGTCTGGAAACAATAAATCTAACCTTGTGCGTAGGCGACGCCCAAACATTGCCTTCCCAGGGCTTTTGCCGATGAACGCCAAGGGTGTGACACGATAAACGAACAAGAGTCGATCTATTCTAATGCGCAGATTCTTGGCTTTGCTTCAGGAGACTGGCCTTCATGGTTTGTACCGCTCTCTCTCTGCCATACCATTGGATACTGGATGATATGTTGTAGAGGTCATGTGGTGGATGCCGTTCCTCTGTAGATACTGAATGAAAGCTGCAGTCGAAAATGGTGGACCGTTATCTGTAACTAAAATCTTTGGCATAACATATATGGATAAGCTAGTGCGCGCATTATTAATTGTAGTCTCCGAAGTAGCGTTAGGGACAATATGTACATCTATCCATTTTGAGTACGCATCCACCAGGAGTAGTAGCATTTTTCCTTCAATCAGACCGGAATAGTCCGCGTAAACTCGCTCCCATAGACCATCAAGTAGCTCTCTGGGGTGAATCGGACTGTCTGGTTTATCTTTGTGATATTGTTGATATATAGTACATGCGTTCAACAGAGCTTCGATATCTCGATCGATTGCCAGCCACAAACAGTAGGCTCTGGCCAGAGCTTACATGCGGACGACTCCTGGATGACCATCATTTAATTCTCTCAATACGGCTGATCTGAGAGCAGACGGAATAATAATACGAGATCCACGCATGATACATCCTTCATGCAGACAGAGCTCCAATCGGCAATTGAAGAAGGGACGTCGGACCTCAGTGTATCGAGAATCCCAGCTGAGTAACATCAAACGTTTCACAGTCGACAGGATCGGATCTCGGTCTGTAGCTCTCCTAACCATGTGCTTGGATATTGGAGTGGTGTCTAAGTGATGTAATAACTGAACGAACTTGCTCGTTACTTTGCACTTCCTGTGGCAATCTACTGAATGCATCGGCTACATTATTGTGGGAACCAGAGATGTATCGAATAGCTGTATCGGAAAGGATGAGTGCCCAGCGTATCAGACTGGCTTCATTAATTTATTCTATACCTTGTCCCTCACCAAACAGCGAAATCAGTGGTTTATGATCTGTCTGTATTTCAGATCGATTGCCCCACAAGTATTGATGGAAGCGCTTAACTCCGAATATCACAGCCAGTGCCTCCTTGTCCAGCTGTGCGTAATTTTTCTCAGCCACCTGCAGTGTTCGGGTTGCGAAAGCAATAGGACGGATGGTTCCACCGGGAATCTGATGTCCTAGGATTGCTCCCATTCCAAACGGTGAAGCATCACATTATAAGGCGAGAGATTTATTTGGATCATAATGCACTAATATAGGTGAAGAAACAAGTGGATTCTTCGCCTTCAGAAATGCTTGTTCCTCATTTCTTGCCCATGACCACTTAGCATCTTTCTTAAGCAAATCACACAGAGGCCAAGTTAGGTAAAAAAACGACAATCGTGTGAAAGCATCCCAACGAACGAACGTAACAGTGCTTCGTGGATTGGGTGCACTAATGATGGGCTCCAGCTTGTCCTTTCGTGCATACAGTCTATTTTTATCTAGTCGATATCCAAGATAATCAACGGAATCAAATAGGAACACTTCAAACATAACCCGTTTTCGGACAATCTGTGTAGGACCTTATCCAGAGTGCGCAAATGGTCTACTTCTGACTTGCACGTGAGTAGTAAGTCGTCAAGGTATGCACGTACGACGTTGTCAATTATCCTTTGGAAAATCCCCGGGGTAGAGTTAATTACAAATGGGAATCTAGTGTAATCAAATAAACCTAAATGTGTGCTACTCGTAGTAAACGGGCGAGAATCGTCGTCCAATTCCACCTGCGAATAAGCGTGACTTAAATCAAGTTTAGTGAAGTTGGCCCCACCAGATAAAGTGGCATATAAATCTTCAATTTTTGCTAAGGGGTAACGGTCCATGATAATGCAGCGATTCACTGTTAGTTTGTAATCACCGCAAATCCGCACACTGCCGTCTGGCTTAAGCACAGGAACTATCGGTGCTGCCCATTCGGATTGTTGAACCGGTACGATTGTACCATCCTGCTGTTGTTAAGCTTTCCCAACTGCTGTTCGTTAAACACCTCTGGGGATCGCTTTAGGACCGAGTCTACGGTTTCCACCCCCACGGAGTTGATTGTATTCAGCACCTGTGGTAACTTTTTTATCCAATCACTCCCCAGTAGATTGGTCGATGCACGAGGAACAACATGTAGCATTAAGTTGTACGATCTCCCCTGATGTTGAACTAGCACGTGACATTTTCCAAGTAGGTCTACGACCCCCGTATAAGTTTTGAAAACTGTTTCACTCGGTTTCAAATTAGGTAATGGTGAAAGTGTATTCTGGTCTATTAATGTCAATGTTGAGCCGGTGTCTAATTCAAATAAAACAGACTGATCATTAACAACAAGCGTGATCATATGCGGAGTTACCTTGATCAAGTTTGAACAGTTCGCAAATGCTCACCATCGTTTTCCTACAGCGATTTAATGGAAACTTGTCATGGTAGGGAACGACACACACGAGCCAAGTGGCTAACTTTCCCGCACTTCGTATGCAATTGAGGGCATCGGTAGCACACAAACTTCCGCACAATATTCTCAGAGTAAGAAGGTCGAATTAGTTTGTTCGCAGTTTCTGCAGGCTGGACGGGGTTAAAAGTGGACAACTGATTGTTCAGATGTTCCCTCTGCCGAACAAGGTTGCAAGCTGTTTCCCAAGAGAGAGTTTCTTTTTCCCGGGATAACAGTTTTTCTTTCGATCCATTATCTATAATTCCAGCTATCAGGCACTGAATTTTCATGACTTCTTCAAAACGCATCGAAGGTATTGTGTCGTAATGACACTCTGGGGTAGCTTGGTGTATGCGTGCGAAAAAAATATTTTACGTTTTCTCCGCTCTGCTGCTGTAACTTCAAAAACTGATAGCGAGCGGAAAACGCGCTCTGCTGAATTCTCCATAGTTTCTCAAATAACTGAATCACTTGTGAGATCCCAGATTCAACCACTAGGTTCATTGCATCGAAATGTCTTTGGCATTCGGAATCAAGCGCCTGGCGGAACAGCATAATCCGGTGGGTATCTGATAGTATGATGGAAGGATTCAACACAGGGAAAAGAGTCATCTGATGCTGCAACGGAGCTTTTCATTGAATCCATGTTTGTAAGGAGGGTTTCTCTGACACCGCAGGACAGAGAAATGAGAGACCCGCAAGTGGGTTCGTATTGCTCGTCGCCCTTTTGTTACGTACCGATCGTGTATTCCTAATCCGTGTATTGACTCACTGTCCGTTTAGACGTAAGAAAAACAACGCCGGATGGTATGTACGAAACTCTACTCTGCTCCTAACCGGAGCCAAGTGAAAACATATATTACCAAAACGAATGAATGAGAAAGAGAGACCAATCAGCGAACGCACCATAGTCTTGCGCTTGGGCGCGTGTAGTTAGTGGGTGTGACATGACGCATCGGTCGTGGATGTCCGTAACACTAAGTTTACCCGGTCACCGCTTACCGAGGAGGGTATTGTTATGTCTGCCAGATGTATAGTGGCGCCAGGCTTGCAGTGGGAAATGAGTTCGTTGATGACCAAACTGTCGTTCTGTCTCGTTTTCCAGGCTGTAGTCCACGAGACTTGTCTTGTGTTTGGTTGGAGATTTTACAGAACACGGTCAGCAGTCGACGCCAGTGATGCGTCTGCTGCCATCTCCTAGTCGGACTGCCTGTTTCGAGTGTGTTTTGTCTTACCTTCGGGGTGATGGCTGATTATGCCGCAAGGAACCTGTCTCGCCGATGCTGCCTTATCTTTGCACGGTAGCCAACTGTATGTTGTTGATACAAGGTGTAGGCGCCTTGACCCTAACTTTTTGCTTCGGGCATAAAGGTTTTCCAGTATCATCATCGTTATACGTTAGCTGAAGATAAAAAACACCTCAGCTATTGTGCCACAATACAAAAGACAAGAAGAAAAAACAACAGTTGCACGCCGGCTGAGTCCCCAGTAACGGATGGACATCGTCCCGGAAAGCTAACAACTGGCTATCGTGCCGCAAAAAAGAGCTATATTATGCCTAACGAACGAGATCGTGATTGAGGGGAGGCTAAGCAGGAGGGGGAACTCACAAGAGAAATGCCATTGCGGCCGGCTCCTAGCCGTATCAGCAAGTGTGTCCAACCAAACGTATTCATCGTACTTCGGACCCCAGCCAGGCAGTCGGGATGCACCAACCGACGCCAACTTCGAAGTGAGAGTTTTCAAGTATCTCAAGTAAACCATCGCTTGGCCTCCCCTCCTCGTGTTCCAACCGGACCCCCGGCGCGCAAACAGTGTATGTCGCGGGGGTCGGTGTGCTGGCATGCACAACACGTGACCCAGTCGTCGGAGCCCTGTGTGTGACATAATGTTGCTGAGCGGTTCACTAGCTCTTCCGATACCAAATATGCGACGCCGAACACGCTCATTGGTCACGCGGTGCTCGCACCGGACACGCGCTAAGCTGCGAAGGCAGCGATCGAATTTGACGAGCCTCTTTATGTCTGTCGAACTGATTGACTAGGTTTCACAACCCTTCAGGGCGAGAGTAATGTCATGTCTGCGCCACAGGTGGCGGTGATTGGCAAAAGCACCTCAAGTTTTTGCTATACGGTTCGTAACCTCATCTTCGATCCCACGGGCGCTAATATAGCTGCCCAGATACTTGGGTTCCTGAATGACATCTAGCTGATCACCACGCAGGGGTGGGTTCTTGCCAATCTTGGGTAAGTACTTTGCATTTCGATGGAGCAAAGCATAGCCCAAAACGATTGACAGCCAGTGCTAATCGGTTCAGTGCGGCTTGGTATGTTTGGGAGCTGTCACCTATTAGGGCAATATCGTCCGCGTACTCCAAGTCAAGAAGTCGCTCACCAGGAAGTAGCTTTACACCTTCTAGGTCGTGTCCAACGAATGCTGATTCCATGACTTCGTCAACTGCGAAGTTAAATAGGAAAGATGACAGCGGGCAAACTTGTCTCACACCACTGTGATATTGAAGGGTGTCGACAGTTTGCCATAAACCGTCTCTCTACCCGAACTATGCGCGTACAGCGCTTTGATAATGTGTACGTATTTATCGGGCACACCTTCCTCAGCAGACAGTCCCAAAACGTACATCGATCGACTGAGTCGAAGACACCATTTATGTCAAGCAACACGACAAAGGTGGGCCACCAATAAACATGGCGGTGCTCCAACAATTGACGCAAGGTGAAGATGTGGTCGATGCAGCCCGGACCTCGACGAAACCCGGCTTGCTCTTCCCGAATCTGGCTTTTGTTTTCCAGTACGTCCCCTTTTATCATTCTGCGCTCCGTCGGTCCATGTGCTTTTATGGCAATGATGCAACAGATCAAATGACTGATGTACTGCTGTTTGATAATGCGGTTTTTACGAATTATCTCTCTAACACAATGATTGAAACTTTCGTCAAACAAATCCCTGATGCTCTGGCCACCGCAGAGGATAATCAACTGTGCCCTATATGCTGCATCGAGCAAGGTGGATAGGGGTCTGGATGCTACTGCTCAAGCCTTCCCGTCCTCTTATTCCCCCTCTTACGCTTCTTCTCCCTTATGGTTCCGTTTCAACTTCACTTTTATCCCCCCAGTTTTCGACCTCTCGATTACTCGCCCTCCACCAACATGCTTGGATAGACGTTTATCTTTTAGTTTCAACTCACATGCAAACGCAGAGCGTCACGCCTGCCGTGTCGGCAAGCCCATGTCCAACCAAGCGGTCAAGCCCAGTTCATCGGCTACCATTTGGAGCCCTCGATCCTCCAACGGATTGGCATGCCTCAAGGTACGCACATTGCTACAGATCGGTCAACAGGCATCACTCGCCCGAACTTTAGAGACACTCACGATCGATATCTGTTGACTGTCGGAGACCCGCCTACAAGACTCGAGCTCTGTGCTCATTCTGCGATCCCCTTTAGGTGACACCAGCAGTATTTTCTCATTGCGCCTATCCGGTGACGTAGCTTTGAGCACCGGGCAAGCCCGTGTTGGTATTGCCCTGAGTCCCCGGGCTGAAGCTGCTCTGGTTGATTAGATCCCAATCAGTACCCGGATGTGTGGGGTCCGATTGGCTGGCTCGCTCAAAGCTTCGAAGTCGCACGGGACTAACAGGTGTCTGTTCGTCATCGCTGCCCATGCGCCCACAAACTCTAGCGATGATTCGGTAAAAGACGATTTCTACTGCCAACTGAACGAGCTTCTTCGCCACAGGAAAACCTCGGACAATATTGTGCTGACTGGGGATCTGAACGCCCAAGTTGGAAAATTATCCACTGATGAACTGCATCTGGGCGGCCAACATGGTGAGCGGTTACTTCATTTGTGTGAAGATGCCCGCCTATTTCTCGCGAGCACTAATTTCCGACACAGCACCCTCCCGAGAGTGATTTGGCGCCCACCAGGCTCGAAGCAGCCTTGGACGCAAATCGATCACATTGCGGTAAGTTACCGCTGGAGTGGCTTTGTGCAGAACTGTCGCTCGATTTGGAGCACATGTGTGGACACCGATCATGCACTTGTATGTGCTGACCTGCAGATGCGTTTCGGCGGACGCCCCCTACGATGCTGTGAGTGCATTGACACCAGCCAGTTGTTCTGAATGCCTGTTAAAGTACGCTGACGTGCGTGTTGAGTAAACACACCCCGGAGAAAATTGAAAGTCACTGGTCTCATGTTCACCAGACCTCACTAGCAGCAGGCAAATCCTCATGTGGTAAGTCTGATCGCCAACACGGACAATGGGTCTCTTCTCGGTCTCTGGGACTTATCGATGCTCGTCGGCATATTAGGCTGAAGTTGTTGGGAATTTTCAGCGGACGCTATCGAAGGCTGCGCGGCGATCTCATATTAGCGTATCAAATATTGAGTGACCCCAACCACGTATGCCGCCATTTGCTGAAACTTAGCCACAACACGCAGCTCAGGGGTAACTGCTTAAAGTTGAAGGAACAATATAGCCGTCTAGAGTGTCGACGGAATTACTTTTCCCTTCGAGTTTGCAAACCATGGAACGCACTCTTAGACTCAGTAGTATCCTCTCCTACCCTGGATGTTTTCAAAAAACGATTAGATGTTGCCCTCAGCTCCCAACATTTTGTTACCTAAGCTCCTCTGTTGTGGATTACGCCAAGCATGTTTTCAACAGGACTAATGTATCAAATGGACCTAAGTGAGCGACCATATTTTATTTTCTCACTCCTTACCTCAACTATCACAGCGCCCCACTGTCTTTCTGAATGTTTACACGCGATATTTCTTTTTCCTTTTACACTGATGTTAATTATCAAAGTATTCATCTCGGCAGACGTTCGATAGATGACCCACACATATTTTAATTGCATCATATTCACCGCTACCATCCTACGGGACATGTCAAGCACTTGCTTTTATCTCGTGATAAATCATTGTTCATTGTTCATTGTTCCGGTCTTCCGGATTGATTGCGTTGAGTCTGCGATCACAGTGTTTCGCTAAACAGCCGCGAAAGCTGGTCTATTTGCGTTCCAGCTGTGATGGCTGGATTCTGCCCATTCTCACAGGCACGGAAAAGCTTAAGATTAATATTGCCGGAGTGAAAGAAGGATAAGCTGTATGGACGATGAAAATGGAAACAACACACATTGACGGATCACATTTTAATGTTTTACGAAATAGCCCGCGAATCGACGAGACTTGTTAATCAAACCCGGGGTGAAGTTTTCTGATGGCAAATTTAGAGATATCTGTTTGAGATGTGATCAGAGAGGTTGTCAAATTGACGGACTATGCGTAATCTGCGGTCACGATTCCTTGGCAGATTTACCCGGTGGTCTAGTTAAAAAGAAATGCCTGTTTCACTATTAATAAGAAGAAAGGAGTAATTTGTTATTACCTTTTCACTTCCAACCTAGTCATATTATACATGTTACGCAAGCTTCAAGTGGCGAGTGACAAATTACATTGGTTTCCAAACCTATGTAAACAAGCGACAATGATTTGTAAGGGTAAAATATCTAAGGTTTAACACGTCTCGTAGGATTGTCATGAGGAACCATCAAATTATAGCAAAATTATCAGCACACTTGGATTTACACCGGGTAGACGCATTGCGGTACACATAGCATAACATATAAATCGATTGTAAGTTCATAAGGAATGAAAACAAATGAGAGGTTGGTGTATATTCTTCTTTCTGGTGAATACATATAAAAGGTGAAAAGGTGGTATGTATACTGGGAATTCACCATCAGTTAACTCCCTAACAGTTACTCGTGTTAACGCATGGGCAGTGAGTCAAATTAGTTGGTGCAGCGAAATGTGTGCACCGTCAAATTGAGGTTTGAACTCTACCGGCTTCGGAGCACAGATAACAGATTTCGACGGAGCAGTTTGCGCTTGGCAACCTCGTACGGAAAAGAAATTCTGACGAAATTCCAAACGACTCTAATTCTCTGCCAGCTTGTTTGTGGCCTTTCTTATTGCTATTGTGACTGGGCTCAAGTAAGTAGCAGCACTTGCGGTTTTGCTGTCTCAACATCTGGTAAATGAAAATGAGGTCCCCACACGATCGCCGATAATGTCAGCTAAATACCCCGAGCACTTTTAGCCATCGTTCATACTGCAGATTATATAGACATTTAACATCCTTGGTTGCCCGACGTTGTGGTGTCTCCAAGGTGGTGAGATTTCTCCTTAGCCATTGCTACAAGACCTGTATTGCGTATTCGACATGTGTCCGTTGTGGAAATATCAAAGTTTCGAATCGTCTGAATGCACGCTTCTAGAGGTCGACGTGCTGGATTTCCCGCCTTGACGCGTTTTTAACCTGATTCGAACATCCAAGATCGACATGGACAAAATCTCCTAGATCACATTCGTAAGAGGACTTCTGGAGTACTTGGTTGCCGGGTTTCTAGATTCATAACACTTGGTTCTGTGAGCGCAGAACGCTACGTCTTTCGCACTGAATCGAACTAAATTCTGAATAGACTATGCGATAATTCTATCCTCGTCGACTCGAAGCTTTGTGATATCATCTGGTGTGTTGCTAGTCCTCCACACTTTGATGTCATCGGAATAAAGCAAGCACCTCGAGCTTATGCTGCGTGCGATATGTTTGACATAAGTAAAACATAACCGCGGTCCTGGAGTCGATCCCTGTGGTACTCCGCATTTGATTGGGGTGGGAGCTGACACGGAATTACCTAATCGTACCTCCAAGCGTTGGTGTAGGAGAAAGCTTCTGATCCACCACTTAAGAGAATCACCAATACCATAGGTCTGCAATTTTAAGAGCAGTATGTCATGGTTTAACCAGACGAAGGCCTTTGAGAAATCGAGGAAGATTACATCAACTCCTGTGCCTGAGTCTACCTATTCGGTTCAGCTGCATCATCTTAGTTGTACACGTGTAGTGCATGATGGGCTTCGTCGGAATCCGTGCTGTTCCGGTGCAAGTTAGTTAAATTAATCTAAGTAGAAAGTTAGCGAATCATAAATGATTGGTTCCATAATCTTTGAAAACACAGGTAATAAGATTATGGGACGGTAGTTTTGTTGGAGCAGAACGACTCCCTCCTTTGTGCTTAACAGTAATCATCCACTGTTTTTGTATGTCGGGCGCCTATGTTTCGTCGAGACAGAGGCTCAGTTGAACTCACTACTACCGCCGCTAAAGCCATCGGGTGTATATTATAAACTCTAGGATAAACACGCTTATGTATACTCAACAGATTTTCTATTACAAATTCTTCCGTAAAGTTTATTTGAATTAGTTTTGAGGGTTAGACAACCATCGTCATATGGTTAGGTGTCCATTGATCTCACTGCAGTTTTGCAGCATATTGCAGACGTAGAGTATTTGCCGCCAACTTCGGAGTCCGTGTGGGTCTGTCCATTGTAATTGAAAAATTCCGTGCTTTGTTGTGCATTAAATAGTTTCATAGATCCGAGGTATAAATCTATCCCGAAGAGTACAATTGCTGAACCAAGATATTTAACACGCCAATGCCACACATTTAAAGCAGGACCATATAGATAAAGGGCGTATATATGTGGGTTCGAAAGGTTATTTTGACTGAATAATAAGTGCGAATCTAATTGCACCCACCATATACTTTGAATGGATTACGCAACCTTTCGCCCAATATGATAGTGTATTTTCCAAGTCTTCTGTGTTGGACAAACTTACTCATCATTTAGCAGGTTAAAAATTGGTTTCCTATAATTTAACATCGACAACACGATGCGTTGATGTAACACAAGATCATGCAAAATACCTTCACTACTGCATGGATTACAGTCGAATAACTCTCCTCTGGGTGCTTTTTTATGTTGGTGTTATTTATCGCTCTGCCTAGGACGAAGAACGACTCGCAAATCTGCGATATTATTGCCACCGAGCAACACCGCTTTTCTTGCTAGCTTTCCACACCATCATACCTTTTATTACAGGGTTGTCTACGCATAGTTAACTGATGTACTAAGAGTATTAATGTGACCTAGGTAGAAGTTTTATGGTGATCGTCAGTAATGATGCTCCTGATTATGTGCAATAAATAAAGTCGCCTATTGACTTTCACTCTATGTACATTTTGTCTGTGGAATTATATTTCTTACATACACAAGATCCGGGTTGACCATAAACAAAGTGATCTGATCAGCACTAGCTAGTTGATGATTAGTAATTTATGTGTAAGAACTTTGAAATGTCCATCAGTGAGGTGATTAGAGAAAGGCAAACACATTCGTAGCAGAAGTTCATCGCCCTTCTTGTTCACTATCAAACTTTATGGTGCAAAGTGAGCTTTAAAGAATAGTTTCTAATTGTTGCCTAAGGATGGAGTTAATTGTGTAATTAAGAAATGAGAGCCTAAATAATTTTCTGTTCAAGTTTTGTTATTTCGTTGAGAAAAATCAACGTCGAACCACAGCAAAGTCCCAATTTGTGCAGTATATTTCGACTACCTGCCATTTTTATGACATATTTAGTGGGTACATCACAATATTTGTACCGCTTCCCTTTAAGAAACTTCAAAGTTCGAAGGTATAAACAAAGGAATATACGTGCCAGAATAACGCGCTCATTATTATTTGTAAATGTATCGTATTAAAAATTTCTGTATCACACATACTGTGTCCTGTATTCAGACAGATCTGCGTTCATAATGGAGTTCAGAACGGGAGTGGTTTCGCTCGGATTTTTAACAAATTTTGTATGCTGTCTATCAGCATACTGTAAGCATTTTCTTGGTTTCTGGTGACAATCCACTTATTAACCCCAGCCATTTCGTCAAGCTAAAATTGATCGAACAAGAATTGTGACCAATTACTCTCTTTGCTTTATCGCCCTTTGGCAGCAACAATCTAAATCCATGCTAGCACGACCCGTGAAATGGGATAAAATTTTGTTGGCGTTGTACGACAACATGGTCACACTTTCAACCTTATTAATGCTTAAATATACTTGTGCCACTGCAGTGTACTGGTACGGTGACCTTGCCCTTAATTTCGTTGTTCAGAAATCTAATGACAGTTGAAAATGAATTACAACGGTGGTTAAAAGATCAAACTATCTTGCACCAAGAGCGCATAGAAAATCTCCTGGTTGATTTACGAGACCGAATCACGGCACATGATCTCTTAATAACACAAGGTATTCTTAGCTTCAGAAATAATCAATAAGGCGCTAAGGACAATACAGACCACATGTCAAAGTGTCGAAGAATATAATTATAGTCCAAGTCTGTGTTATATGATTTTGCTAAAAATAGTCGCCTGACCCTTTAGCAAGGTCACAGTGTCATTCCGATCTCCATGATGAGATAATATTTGCGAATTATCAATGACTTTGAATTTCTCTTCACACAATTTCTTCATGCTGTGGCCACCACAGAGGATAATCAGCGGTGCACTATCCGCTGCATCGAGCAAGGTGGATAGAGATATGGATGATACTGCTCAAGCCTACCCATCTTCTTTTTCCCCCTCTTACGCTTTTTCACTCTGAACGCTTCAATTTTATCCCCTCCTGTTCTCAACCCTTCAATACTTGGCCCTCCCCCACCTCGCTTTGATAGGCTTTTACCTTTTAGTTTCAAGTCACATGTGAACGCGGAGCGTCATTTTTGCCCTGTCGACAAGCCCAAGTCCAAGCAAGCGGCCTAGTCCAGTTCATCGGCTTCCATTTGGAGCCCTCGATTATCATTCGGTTTGGCATGCCACAACGTACACACATTGCTATAGATAAGCAAACAGACAGCACTTCTCCGAACATTTGAGGCCCTCTCGATCTATAGCTGCCGCTTATCGGAGACCCGCCTGCAAGACTCGAGCTCTGTGTTCACTTTACCATCCCCTTCAGCTGACACCAGCAGCAATTTCTCATTGCGCCTATCCGGTGACGATACAGCTTCGAGCACCGGCCAAACTGGTGTTATTAGTGCCCTGAGTCCCCGAGCTGAAGCTGTTCTGGTTGACTAGTTTCCAATCAGTCGTCGGATGTGTGCAGTTCAATTAGTTGGCTAGATCAAAGCTTCGAAGTCGCGTGGGACTAACGAGTATCTAATCGTCATCGCTGACTATGCACTCACAAACTCTTTCGCCAATTCGGGAAAAGATGACCTCAATCGCCAAATGAAAGAGCTCCTTCACCACAGAAGAAGCACGGACACTGTGGAGCTGGTTGGGGATCTGAACGCTCAAGTTGGAAAATTATCTACTGATGAACTACACCTGGGCGGCCAACCTGGTCTAAACTTCCGTAATGATAACGGTGAGTGCATACTTCATTTGTGTGAAGATGTTCGCTTATTTCCTACGAGCACTAATTGCCGACACAGCACACGCTGGAGGGTGTCTTGGCGCCCACCAGCCTCGAACCAACTATGGACGCAAATTGATCACACTTCGAGAAGTTACCGATGGAAAGGTTGCCTTTAGAACTGTAGCTTGATTTGGAGCACGGGTGTGGACACCGACCATGCACTTGTATGTGCTGACTTGTGGGTGCGTTTTGGCGGAAGCCCAAGACGACGTTGTGAGCGCATTGACACCAGCCAACTGGCGAAACCAGCTGTTCTGAATGCCTATCAAAGTACGCTGTCATGCGAGTTGAGTAAGCGCTCACTGGATGCAGTTGAAGCTTACTGGTTTCATATTCACTGGACCTTACTAGTAGCTGGCCTATCTACCTGTGGTAAGTATACTATCCGACATGGACATTGGGTCTCTTCGCAGTCTCTGGATGTTCGCCGGCATATTCCGGCTGCAATCTAACGCAATGGAACTCGCAAGGAGCTCCGGACAAAACTCCGTGCTAGCCTGAAGAGAGACCGTGAATCCTGGTGGTCTCATTTCGCTTTAAAGATGGATATGGCCGCCGTCCTTGTTAACCATCGTAAGTTATTCCGGATGATACGAATAACTGGCAGCAGGAGACCTGATGTTAGCGAGACAATTTGTGACGATAATGGACAGCCTATCCACAATTTGTCAAAACGTTTGGAGCGTTGGGCTGAGCATTTTGAAATGCACTTTAATCGGCTAGAATTGTTCGATTCTTCGCTGGCCACTGGTCGCCCTGCTCCGTGGGCTGTTCCTTTGGATCCACCCTCTCGCTCAGAAGTCGAATGTGAGATCGGACTGTTGAAGTTGAACAAAGCCGCGGGACCAGATGATCTTCCTCCAGCCCTCTTCATATTCGGAGGCTCTGATCTTGTTGAAGATTTACAAGAATTACTAGTGAAACTGAGCAGGAAACTATCCCTACCGATTGAATCCGCTTCGTTATTGTTCCCATCTTCAAAGGAGGCTCGCGCTCGGAATGCAGCAACCATAGAAGAATCAGTCTGATCCCCATCGCCTCCAAATTACTTGTCTCTGTAATCCTTCACAGACTGACTCGCACACTTGAAAGCCAGATTCGTAAAGGGCAAGCCGGGTTTCGTCGGGATCGTGGCTGCATTGGCCAAATCTTCACTTTTCGTCAACTGTCGGTGCACCATCACACATATTGGCGACCCACCGTAGTCGTATTCCTCGACATCAAAAGTGTCTTCGATTTAGCTGATCGATGGGCTCTTTGGGACTGTCTACTCTGGAAAGGTGTGCCCGAGAAATAAGTAAAGGTTATCCGAGCATTATACGCGCGTAGCACGGGCAGAGTGAGGACTTACGGCAAGCTGTCATCGCCCTTCAATGTCTTCAGTGGTGTGAGACAAGGATGCCCGTTGTCACCTTTCCTCTTCAACTTCGCCATTAACGAAGTCATGGAGATTGCAGTTACAGGACACGGCATAGGTGTGGAGCTACTCCCAGGAGGGCGACTTCTTGACTTGGAGTATGCAGACGACATTGCCCTCTTCTGTGACAGCTCCCAGACGTGCCAAGCTGCACTGGACAGATTAGCGCTGGCTGTCCGCCGCTTCGGGCTTTGTTTTGCACCATCAAAGTGCAAAGCGTTCCTCCAAGATGGGCATGGATCGCCTCCTGTGCTGACCCTTGTTGGGGATCAAGTAGAAGTCGTTCAGAAATTCAACTACCTGGGAAGTTGTATCAACGCCCCTGGGATCGAAGACGAGATCACGAACCGTATAGCACAAGTTTCAAGTGCTTTTGTTAGTCTTCGCCACCCATGGCACCGGCGCGACATCACTCTCGCACTGAAGAGTAGAGTGTACAATGCAGCGGTACGTTCAACCTTACTGTACGGTTGTGAAATGTGGCCCTTAAGATCAGCAGACATAAAGAATCTAGTTACGTTCGACCATCGGTGTCTTCGAAGTTTGGCTCACATCTGGTGGGAACATCGCGTGAGTAACGAGCGTGTTCTGCGCCTTGTTTACGGCACAAGAAAATGAACTGAATCGCTCAGCACCGTCATTTTACGCACCAGCCTCTGATGGCTCGGCCACGTGTTACGCATGCCAGCCCACCGACTTCCGCGACGTGTGTTGTTTGCTCGCCCGGGATGTGGATGGCAGAAGAGGAGGGGTGGCCAAGTGATGACTTGGTCGAGAGCAGTGAACGCCCTCACTTCGGAGCTGGCCTCGGTTGGAGCTTCACGGCTCCCGGGTTGGGGTCCAAAAAACGGTGTACACTTTTGGCTAGAAACACTTGCTGACATGGCTAGGAGCCGACCTCAGTAGCGCTCCTGCTGTGAGTTTCTTTGTCCCTCCCCATCCCTTTTAGCCTCCCTCTCTAACCACGATCTCATTCCGTATTATAATATAATTTTACATCATAATTTTTCTTGTTGCCTAGTAGCCGGCTGGTAGCTTTCCGGAACGATGCCCATCTGTTGCCGGTAGCTCAGCTGGCTTGTAACTGTTGCATTTATTTTCTTTTTTATGTACTGCGGCACAGTAGCTGAGGTGTTTTTACACCTCTAGCTAACGTGTACCATGATGCTGATGATGATTGTGTTCATGGTAACAACTGCATTTGTCCCTTGTTTCTTAAGTCTATCGAGTTATCTATTCCGTACAGATTTCTCCCGACCTGTACATCTTATACATTATGGGTGAATCGGTGGTTCGCTCTCGTGCCATTCCAACGTTGTCGTCGAATAGTTCTTGTGAATGCTGTGGCAATCCGATGATAGGTCTCATTACAACCACTTAACTTCATAGATCCACCGTTTTCAATCACTGTGGATTCGAACGGTTGATGCATGCGTTTCACTGTATGCACACTTTCATTCGTCGTTGTTCTGGGCCTTCAAGTCCTGACCTGAGTCAAACAGGTGAGATGCGTCACACGTTACAGCTAGCACGGAAAGCCAGTGTATTCGCATTGTAAAATCAGTTCAGTCCTGTAAGAACGCGTTTACACCCTATTATTCATCGTTCTTGTTGCACGCTGCCATCAGCATGCGCCAAAACACATCTAGTTATCATTCACCGTAAAGCTACAGTGGCTGTTCAACCAACGTGTTGTGCGTAGACAGACTTTTCCACACGACATTGACTGCACCACATACCTTCGCGACTACGCTCCATTATTTGCTGCGGGTCTTCATTCGCATGGCCTTGTTATAGATTTTATTGGATTTATCCACCAGTAGGCCTTTGTGATCCACATGAACTGACTGTCATCATATTTTTATCGACTGTAGCAGGTTATCTATCATTTTGCATACCTGTCAGACATGTTTAACTGTTTTTAGCGCCTTACAACCATATTTACAATGTGTAGTTGGTACTGAGTCTACAGATTATTCTTATTGCGGCTCTTCCCTATGCATGCTGATGAAATGCGGTGGCCACACTGAGACGCGTAGTGATTTGGTGGCGTTGAACGTCGGTCACCTTCACCTTTCCAAGATGTCTGGCTGCTTGTCTCACCTTATTCGGCCCTGTTAGCTCCAAATTTGCGATGTTCGTGACCCGATCCAGTAATGAATTAATGAGCATCTCGCTATACGATGCATGAAAGCAAAAATCTCAATTGCCTCTGCCTTACCCGACCCCATGTGTGATCTAAGTTGCAATACGAAGTTAGTGCTTTGCGAAAGTATTAGCTTGCTAATTTCTGATATCCGTCGTTAATCTCTGCATACGAACAGCGATAATAGAGTCGCCACCCGAAACCAGGTTTTAGTTAGTCGCTTCAAGGCAAGTCATCATTCATTATACCGTGCAAATTCACCCAGATGCGTCGGCAATAGACCATTTCTCTGGCCTCGTCCTCGTCAGGAATGCAAACTTTGTGTGTTCACGCAAAGCGGCTCCGGTTGTCACAGATGGTCGGAGACTGTCCCAGCAGACCGGCAACCTCTTCAGCTCTTGTGACGGACTCTGGTGGATGTCTGTTCATCGATATATCCATGTTATTGGACGTTTATGTTTATCATTATGTCATTAGTGGTCTCCGCGTTCAGCGACAGCAGTCACCAGGCTAAGCGAACTTCAGAGTGATGTAAAAATCCGTGCTGCTGTTCATATCAACAAAGACTTGGAGTAGTAAAGTCACCCTCCATTGGGATTGGTTTCACAATCCAGGCACACAGCGGGTACTGATGTATTCCTTTTATTCGTCTCCACTAATGCATTATCACTTACCACACCAACTGTGTGTGTCTATAATTGAGATTAATGGGGCGCGCTGTTAGAATCAGCCTTTTCTTCGGGTCTTCTAGCCCCGGAATGTCTCAGTTTCTGTTGCTAGTTCCCCTATATAGCTGAATACCACGCTTGAAAACTAGTGTGGTAATTTTGATTATGACATGACGAAACTGTTTTACCATAACACTAGTTGCTCTAAAATGGATATACCGTATGATACAAATTCCATGCAATATACATATTCCCTGTAGAAGCCTCATTTCGTATTCTTATACATCGCAATTGGCGTTGCGGTCAGTGTTCATTTGGACGATGAATTCAGAAATCAACTTTTCTCGGGACATTTTAGGTTACTTCGAACGATTTGAATTGTCATTACCCACTGACTTGCGCGTTAGTGCCGTGCAGAGGACAGCGTGGCCCCCACACCAAGCTATGGACCTGCTAAATTTGGGCCGCCTTATGATCAATTTGGTCTGCATACTAATTACAGAGGAGTAGTAGATGGTTGAATGGTATAAGTAGGGATTTATCATATCTAGTCTCAGTTGCGGTGGCTTTGTAAAGAGGAAATGCGGGAGGAGTTAAAAACAGCCCTCTTTTCTACCCTGATTGGTCGAACTGCGTGCTTCGTTTTCGAAGAACTTCGTCTATCAGAAGCTATCTTCAAAACTGCCGTATGACGAACTCGGTAATGGCTAGCCCGCTTAAAAACCACGCCAGTACGCGACCAGATGAGCTGCAATAGGTGTGGGTGAGATCTCTCGAGGTATTACACCGCATGGAAATGGGTTCCAAGGAGACGGTTCCACGTGTAACCATATTACTTCACTTGCTGTTTTTCGCTATACTTCCATCGTTGGCTTGAATCTGTCGCAGCCCTTGCTACCTTTTCTCTACCTTACTATTGTCTTACCGATACTACTCACTAATACAATCCTTAGACTGTGTCCTTCCTTTCTCTCTATACCTAAAGTTGATTTGCTGTTTGTATATTTTCCAAGCCATCCATTGTTAAATGTTTTGCACAAGACCGCAATTCGCTGGTCGTGGCTTGGTGAGCTTGTATCGCATTGCTGTGAATAAACGTTTATCTTTCTATTTAATGGTTTACTCGCGGTTATTTATTGCCGACCAATCTGGTTGTTGGTGAGCGAGCAAACTCCAACACTGCAACATCCACAAACTCCATCTGTGTGCGATTTTGTTTTGCAACTCCATGCGCAAGCTTGTAGGTGCTTATGCGAACACCAGATGGATGAAAGTGTCAGATACCGCTTAATTGCTATTATTAACATCTCATTGTTGCATCGGCAGCTACTTTGATTTCCCGACCCGTCATGCAAAGAATCTGAAACAGCATGTTTCAGAAATTTCGAAGTGTGAGCCTATTGCTTCTGACCAAATGTTCCTTGCCCCATCAAAAAAACAACACCTGGTAAACAAGGAACTATAAATTCTCAAAGCCAGCCCCATATGTAAGAGCCCTTTAGTGTTAATGACCAGATCACGAGATCCAAATTGCTTCGTCAGAATTATGATTATTATCCTCATCCGTTTGGGGAAACTGGGACATATTCAAAGTGTGTAAAATTGTGAATAGTACTGAGGACATCAGTGCCACGTTTCCGGAAGATTGTAGTCCCCTCTCACTGGCAGTTGACGCAAATAGTCCTCTGTACCATACACTGTTTTGGTAACGGCAACTCATACGAGTTTATTGCTGACACTGGTAGTATGGAGTCAATAATGTCCAGCTCATGTCTCTGCGGTTCAGTCAAAATCAAAGATTAACTGGCCACATGCTTCCTATGCTATGCTGTTGCAACTTGCTCGTGTCAGATAATGATTCCGGCATTCCAGAATGCGCCCATTGCCACTTGTCAAGGTCCATCTATCAAAGTCAACTATCACCTCCACCGCACCGCTATTCAGATCTATTCTCCGTAGTATCTGGTAGCATGAAGATGTCATCTGTGTATCTAGCAGTCAGTACTGGTCTTACATTTCGCAATCGGTGCATTCTTCCATGTGGATTGAGAGAACAAATTGGTTAAATTCTTGATTTGTTTTGTGAAAGAGGCATGCTTATTCCGATTCATTGATCGCAATGGGCAACACCCGTCGTCACGCCATTGAAACTATATGACCAGACATCAAAAGTTTGTGGAGACCCTCGTATCACATTGAATTTGAGACAACATCAGCGTAGCTGCACCACCGAGGAACCTTTCTTGTCTATGTGGTTCCGGAGTATCTTCGAAGTTGGACTTGTAGGATGTTTATTTGCAGATACTGCTGAGTCAAATTTCTGGTGTGATGACTGCCATTTACATACTCCTTGATCTTTTTCATATCACTTTCTCTCGTTCGATCTCAGTGTGTCCCCAGTCATTTTTCAAGGTGTAATGAATTCACACGTGAAGTGTCCCGACGGTGTTGAGTTTCATCCGGAGAATGTAATTATTCATATTAACAATAAATTCATACATTATCGTGTTCTACTGTCGCTTCTTAACCCATTTGAAGAAGCTAAGGGGAACCTGAAGCCAAAGAAATTAGTTATCTGGGTTTATGAACTGAACTGTCTGGGTTGCTACGCTGATCCGCCTCGATTCATCCTTGACTTTGATTAGCTTAAAATGCTTGTTAATGCTAAATCACAACAGAACGTTCATAAACTTAGAGCCCTGATGAGGGCTTTGCACTACTATCCCTGATTCATCTGTACTTTTGCTACTACGACTAATCCTTTTTTCTTTTTGATGTATTGCCGTTGTTTGGTGTGGTCTGGTGAGCATGAGCGAGTGCTTCTGGATTCACTCGAATTTGATTGCATCCTTCGTTCATCTAAGCCTAAACTTCGTTCTGTCCTCATTACTGACGCTTCTCCAAATAGCACAAACGCTATATGGGATAAAATAGGATGCGCTGTACTTTCTGTTTCTTGCGGACTCTAAAGCTGAAATGACATGCTCAAACGCACCCTGAAACACTGACTATATATTGGACTGCCACACAGTTGCATAAGTAGCCGTTCGGACTCAAGTTGACAACAGTCACTGATCATACAGTTCTAAAATTAATTTATTGCTTTTCAAGTTCATTCGTTAAATCTACTGATGCAGTGGTTCAACAATGGAGTATTACGTTTAGCGCCAATGATGACGTAGTTGAACATAAAAATGCCGGAGATATCCTTCGTGTCGCTTACCTAAACATACTGTACCAAGCACGAAGCGACAAGAAAGCACAATCTGTATTGCACGCGACCACGGTTTTCACAAGCTGCGCGCACGCGTCTATTTAGTGACCATGTTTCCGTCCCACAACACAACACACATAAGAAATCACAACATGTCACATTCGTGCCTCGTCAGCCGGAATATTTCATGTCCCTGGCTGCCTGTATGACCAGGTAACTCGTATACTGACAAGCCTGGAGTTGTTCTAAAGCTCTTGATTTGCTTGATCTCGGTTGCGTTATTCGGCTTGAGGTTACTCCAGAGCGCACCGACAAAGATGTTTTTGTCTGATTTATTGGCCTATCGATACATACATTTTAAATAAATAAATAAATAAATTGTGTATTCTCGACTAAGCGAGGCACGCCTGCGCAGGCATGATCATGTTAAGAGTACAAAATGTGGTCAGTTAATGTACAATGGAACAATGGGATTGTTGCACATGTTTATGTATGAACGTATGTAAGTTTGCATGTAGGCGTGTTTAGATTTGTTTATGAGATTGGTAAATGTTTCCTGTCGTTTTGCTTGAATGTGTTTGAAGGTGTCGCCAGTGCTAAATGGATGCTTGATATCTGTGGACTTGAAGCGATTGTCCAGATAAGCAATGGGTGACTTTAGTTAGTGGCGAGTCACAACCGCCACGTCACAGTGTTGTTAAACGGACTTTTGTGGCTTTTTATAGGGAGAACGCTTGCCAGGCGAAAACCCACCACGTCCTGGAACACTGCCGCCGAACTATTTGCTGGAAGGGGGTAAACCCGAACCACCCAGCTGGCACCACGAGGAGGTTGTTCGGCCAGCCAGGCACCTTCTTGTTCGTTGCTCGCGTTCTCTCTGCTCGTATTGTTGGGCTTGGATTGCGTCGCCGATCTCATCCATTATGTCTGCGCCCGTTTCGGGCCTTCCACGTTCAAGTGGCATTTCAGTCTCCTGCGTGTTCGCTGCCTTCCGCGCCACCACAATACGACATTTCTGGAAGGTAAATAGTGGGTCCCCTTCAGCCATTTCGTCAGAGCAGTGAGAAGATATAAGTCAACATTTCGATTGTTCTCATCAATCGCAAACACAATACAATCAGAGTTCATAGACAGCCACCGCCTTGTGTGCGCTTGATTCCCCAAATACAGCGTGCTTGTGTTTGCCTGTGAAGGAGTGTGGGCGGGCTCCGTTGATGAAACGTGGCTCCCATCCACATGCCTCCCGGTCTTATTCCTTCTGGTTTACACCGGATATGGGGTGTGTGGTTGGAGCTGTGGGTGGTGCAGCGCAAGCCATCCATGGTCCCTCTGTAAGCGCAGGCGTCATATGGCTGGCCACAGTGACAGGCAAATCCGAAACCGGATGCCGCCAATTATATACAAAGAAAAATTGGCACACCAATCAAAATGTCAAAATCAAGAACCCCGGTAATCTAACTGATTGTCTCAATAGTTTCTGTGCACACAACACAGTCCTAATTAGCAAAGACTCACTAATTGCCAAAATTATCGAGTTGTTGTTGCGTAATAACACCCTGAACACAGTCCCCAGATTCACTTGATGTCGAGTTGCCAAAAGATGCTTGGCGATAGATGATGCTAGGCTCTGGTTCATCCTCGGATCCACTCCGTTTTATTACGTCATCAGTTGTTCCAACCACCTCGGCACATGTTCAGCTACGTCTGAGCTAACTGACGGTCAGTTCTGCCTATGTAACTGTCACCGCAATCGCAGAGGAACTGTTAAACGATCTGAGATGCCTAACTGACTGATGAGTTACTCTGACGGTTATGAAGAACAAGACTTCACGTTGTATGTATGAGCTGCAACGAGGCGATCGCGTAGGTGCGCGTAATGGCGAACCAGAGATTATGTCTGATATCATTTGGTACATGGTCTCCTTTGAACGGTAAGAACAAATAAACATTCTTTTTTTCTGCAGTTAACACCGGTATTTTTTCCTTGGGAGGCGTGCTGTGGATGTGAATGAACTTCTCAGGATACCTATTTGACACCTAGGTGCTGTACAAAAATGCATCTTCAGCTTGTAACATTTCGGGACTGCATATCCATCTTGCTTTGTAGAAGAGCGTTTTCACTAGGCCACGTTTGTATGCGACCGGGGGCAAAGCTGGAAGATTGTAGATACTGCCGGTTCCAAGTTGCCTTGCGATAAATCGTGCGCTGTAGTGTAACATCGGTCCGTGTCTTAATGAGTATAGCCAAAAATGGCAGACTATTGTTTTGCTCTAACTCATGGGACACAGATGATGAATAGTATTCAGAGCTGTCAACAACCGCGCAAAATGTTCGTTGCTGTTGAAGTCTAGGATGTCATCCACATACCGCTGGCGGCAATTTATCTTTCTCTCAAACCGAGAAAGATGTCTGCTAATACTGATCGCAGAGGGCTAACCATGGCGACGCCGTCGAACCGTATATTTTCCGTGCATAGTAGGATCATATCCTTCAAATGCTTCAAGGGCAGGCTAACAGACATGTTTTGACCCGTGATGAAATCACACAAATTGGCAACCGTCTCAAGTAGAGGCGGGATCAGAATCCAATTGTTTATTGACGCAACGATTGCCTATATGTCGCTATATTCTTGCTAGTGAAACCACTAAGGTGCTTTGATCCAATTCGATCAGTTGTAAAAAGGGATTGGTCGTCTTTGGCAAAAAACAAATTTGCACGGTTCTCACAACATTGAGATGCACCAATTATCACGCCGGATGACTTGTTGTCCTAATTACCGAGTTGTTATTTCCCCACCATTGCGGACTGCGGTCCTGGAGGATGTTCATTCTAGCCACCTTGGTACTGAGCAAATGAAATCGCTAGCCCGATATTTGTGTTCGCAAGCTGAACTCGATGCTCTTATTCGCTGCACTGCTTCAACGTGCGACGCATACAAAAAATTAAATACCAGTATTACGGGGCCCGCAATTGATGAACGGCGCGACACGTTTTCGAGACAAGACTTGGGCCTACGGCGGATTTCATGGTCACCTGATTCACCCGGTCGATCATCTCGTACGGGTTGCTATGGCTTCGGACGTGAGTGTGCTTACAGCTAGACATTGAGAGCCGCTACCAGGTTTGAATCTGTCTAGACAAGTGACGTGATTCACCCCAGTAACGGACACTCGAAGTGAGTGCATTTGATCTAATAAGTAACCATTCTCTGCCTTTAGTACACTTCAGTCTACCAGTCTCGGCATTCTGTTTCCTATCCCCGGTTGGGTTTGCGGCGCAGAGAGCAGGGGTAAGATCGGCGTTACAACAATCAGCCATCTGGATGAAAGTCTTGGCCAATAACTTGAGAGGCTTGGCAACGTGTCCATATTGATTACTGTGGCACTTTTTCTGCAAAGTTCCATGCTTATCTGTTTTGCCTACTAGATTTTCTAAAAAGACCTACATACAACATACTTCGAATTGTATCCAGTGTGCTTATTCCATGTCGAGGCTAGTTTGGATGGAGCTTCGAATTATTCCCAATCTCGAAATACCATAACTAGCTCTAAAACGTTTTACGTGTAAGCTTCAAAAATCGCTTAGGATAGTTGGACAACGCGTAGGGCACCGATTCGCGGCCTCCGACAGGGGATCAATGAGCGACAAGGATCGGAGTTGGTGTGTAGGCACCGGAGAAACAAAAAAGCCACAGTCGATGCTGAACTACGGTGCTATTATACAAAGAGTAAAAGATCAAAGTGACAACATACTTCAACAATGTCCTCAAACAAAGACAAGTACAATCAGTTGGCCGTTACAAGAACAGGACATCAATACGGTCGTCCAGTCAGCAAAATGACCCAGCGCGGTTACATGACATGCGAGACATGCACCAGTGAGCCAATCAAGAAACCAACAGCCACTAGTCCAATCACCTCAAGCAGGTTCAATGGGGGACACGCTATGAAGACCTGAGGTTAGGGGCACATGTCAGCCGGATGGGTGGTGTGTCCACCCCACAAAATCTCCGGTCTACCCTGACCTCAATAGTAACACGCAAATGGAACAAGTGCGAAGCAGTGATCGATAAAGTGGAGCATGCATCAAAGAAAGTAGCGAGACAAGTGGTGTCACCAATGTAAGGTGGGCATGGAAAACAAACGACTAAGGGTCATGCAGGGCGGTATACGTGGAACGTTCAAACAGAGTGAATTCAAGGGGAATTAGGGCAATAATGTGGGTCCAGGCGAAGGGTGATGGCTGTTGACAAAATGGACGTCACATTACGTCCCCATCGAATTTTAAGGAGACACTGAACGAAGAGTAGCATGAACAAGAATATCACTTTCCTCGCCACAGACATCATGTAGGAAGTCATCCTCATTTTTAATATCACGATATCTACGAACTTTAACGTTCGATCGAACGAGGGTCCGGTTCGATCGAAGCTTTGCATGCATCTTGCCCACTTGTCTATATTTATGCCTCCACACTGCTGCAGCCGGCATCAGAGAACAGGTGAATCTCCAACATCCTCAGGAATCATCCGCCTCAAGAAACGGCCACAGTTCTTTGTTCCTTGCTGATCAACTGCTGGTTCGTTTCTCCCTTTTCACTAACTTGTCAACAAATGAACTATCGTGAAGAAATTCTGTTTGGCGGTATAACTCCTCTGTCAACGGACGAAAATATACATTACGAAGTCGCATGGTTGGAACATATAATCGATGGAATTTACACCATCTGGTCATTACAAATATTATGCCAATGTTATTCTATTTAGTGCAACCGCAGAATGGACCTCAGCTCATTAGAGGATAGGGAACAGCGTCTGTCGTTAGTTCCCGTTGCATCTCCTAACTATGCTCCTTCCGAACCCATTTACTAATCCAAGCAAACAATGCGATAGTTGTGAAACGTGTGCTATCACTGCAGTTTGTCCGTATGTTTTAAGTGCTTGTTAGTTGACATCCCCGGTGTGACTGCGCTTTATGTGAATGTTGGCAAACTGCCTACCTATCGAAAATCATTACCTAAACTACTGGCTCCAGGAAACTGTTAATCGTCGCTGGGTGGTTCGGGGTGCATAGTCTTCATGACAGTGCTAAGCACAAAGTGTGGTTCATCCTGTGTGGAACAGGCTGCGGTCCAGCCACCGCCTCGTGTACGTCTCGTACGCACGATACCCCAGCTAAACAGGAGTGCCGTTGTACATGTTGAACGAGTTTCTGCCTGCTCCGAAACACTCGGAGCTTCTATCCGCATACCTCTCGATCTTATTCCTTGGGTTTTTCACTGCGTACGAGTGTGTGGGTGGAGCTGTGTGTGGTGCAGCGCAAGCCACCGTTGGTCTCCCCTTAGTCACAGACGTCCTGCGACTGCCTGTAGTCCCAGTGATAGGCAGCTCTGAAAACGGATGCCGCCTACCTCAAATACCCTAGCCTAAAATAAGGTCAACACGTAGGCGACGACACCCACTTTATGCCCCTAGAGTCCCTGCTCTTTGCCGTGAAATTTCGAGTGCGCGCAGGATAACGCTTCTTTAACGTGACTGATTTTTAACATTTGTCAACATAGAATTGGCAAAAATCACAACACCTGGACTAGGAAGATAAAATAATTGGGGGATCGACATTTGAAATTGTGCGTAAGCTTCGACCTATGATTAGTTAAAAATGGATAGGTGTATGAGTAAATGTGGCGAGAGACACCATCTCCAATCCGTGTCACACCGGCACCGACCTTGTGCATCTATCTGTCTATCGATTACCTACTCACAAGTGGTTTGGCTTCAGTTACTTGCTCGATGCTCTGTACTCGTTCTGGCCAGAATACACGTTTGCGTGCCGCCAGCTAGTCGTGTTCTGTTGTCTTTGCGTCGTTCGGCTACGAGCCATTATTGCGTTCGCAGGTTAGCGTTACTTCCGCACGTGTAGACTTTAACATTGGCAACGGATTCTATATATGAAATTATTCGCTATGAGTCAACTTATTCCACCGGATCCGTTTTGGAAAGAAGCGGTTTCCAAACCCTCACTTGCGGTTTGGACTCGGTTTAACAGAACGTTCTGGGACTACCTTGAACTCTTCAGAGTTACAAATCTTCACATCACTATTACTGAGCTACAATATGTTAAACTACTGAGACAACAGTTGGGTGCGGAGGGTCAGAGGCATTTTGATGCGCTACAGTTGTATGAAAGCACTTACTTGTCACATTGTCTTTGGGGCTTACAAAAACCTGTGTTTACTGTACCATTAAATATTTCCCAACTACGGCAGAGAGACGAAGATGTTAACGAATTTATAACCCGCACACAACAGTCCCTGCCTGATTGCCGTTATAATGAGATCCTGTCTACGAAATTTGAGGTCATGGCTATTCAATGTCTTCTAGTTGGCATTCGCAATCACAAGGCCCGAGAACGTCTATTGTCGGAAGACGAGCGCAAGCACACTTAGGAAGCCGCATGCACAAATCAAAGAGAAATTGTGGTTCAACAATTAATACACTATCAACATGATCACATACAGATTTAATCCACGCTGTCAAACCTCGATTGTCACTGAACAATAAAAGCCCCTTTGTGTGCTAAAGATGTGGCGAAAGAAATGAAAAATAACTGATTGTAGACACAGGCAACCTTTTTGCCCCAAGTGTGACAATGTCGGACATCTTGCGCGTGTTTGCTGCTCAAGATTGCTTCCACATCATGTATCTTATCCTCCACCAAATACTGTACGGACAGTAAATAATTCCGACGGGTCCGTACCTTACTTGATTTCACATACTACCACGTCACGCGTGCGCGGAATACCTCCATACACTGTGGAACAGGAGATGGAAGGTCAACTTGTGCGCCTAGAAAGCGATACGGGGGTCTCGGTTATGCTAGCCAACAATCGTACACAATTTCTCCCTCCTACGCGTTTTAATTCCTATGGTACCGCTCCAGCTTCACTTTTATCCCACTGTTTTCAACCCCTCAATTCTTAGCCCTCCCTACGTTGCTTTGATGGGCTTGTACCTTCTTGTCACAACTCACATATGCACGCGGAGCGTCATTCCTGTCCTGTCGACAAGCCCATGTCCAACCAAGTGGTCAAGCCCAGTTAGTAGACTTCCATTTGGAGCCCTCGATCCTCCAACAGATTGGCATGCCTCAAGGTACCCACATTGCTACAGATCGGTCAACAGGCATCACTTGCCCGAACTTTAGAGAAACTCACGATCGATATCTGTTGACTATCGGAGACCCGCCTAAAAGACTCGGGCTCTGTGCTCTTTCTACGATCCCCTTTAGGTGACGCCAGTAGTTTTTCATTGCGCCTACCCGGAAACGGTGCAGCTTCGAGTAGCGGCCAAGCCCGTGCTGCTATTGCCCTGAGTCCCCGGGCTGAAGCTGCTCTGATTGAATGGATTCCCATCAGTACCCGGATGTGTGCGGTCCGATTGGCTGGCTCCTTCGAATCTTCGAAGTCACACGGGACTAAAAGGTGTCTGTTCGTCATCGTTGCCCATGCACCCACAAACTCTAGCGATGATTCGGTAAAAGACGACTTCTACTACCAACTGAACGGACACTGTTGTGTTGGCTGGGGATCTGATCGCCCAGGTTAGAAAATTATCCACTGATGAACTGCATCTGGGCGGTCAACATGGTGTAGGCTCCCGTAATGATAACGGTGAGCAGTTACTTCATTTGTGTGAAGATGCCCGCTTATTTCTCGCGAGCACTAATTTCCGACACAGCACCCTCCCGAGAGTGATTTGGCACCCACCAGTCTTGGATGCAAATCGATCACATTGCGGTAAGTTACCGCTGGAGAGGCTTTGTCCAAACCTGTCGCTCGATTTGGAGCACATGTGTGGACGCCGATTATGCACTTGTATGTGCTGATCTGCGGATGCGTTTGGCGGACGCCCAAGACGATGCTGTGAGTGCATTGACACCAGTCAACTGACGAAGCCGGCTGTTCTGAATGTCTGTCAAAGTGCACTGACATGCGAGTTGAGTAAGCGCTCACTGGCTACAATGGAACCTTACTGGTCTCATATTCACCACACCATACTAGAAGCAGGCAAATCCACATGTGGTCAGTCTAATCGCCAACATGGACACTAGGTCTCTTCGCGGTCTCTGGAACGTATTGATGCTCGTCGGCATATTCCGGCTGGAAGCGAACACAATGAGACTCCCAGCAAAACTCCGTGCTATCCTGAGGAAAGACCGCGAATCCTGGTGTTCTCTTCGTGCATCAGAGATGGAAGTACCCGCTGCCTTTGGTAACCATCGAAAGTTATTCCGTCTGATACGGGAAACGGGCAGCAGGATACCTGGTGTTAGCGAGACAATTTGTGACGATAGTGGACAGCCTATCCACAATTTGTCAAAATCAATGGAGCGTTGGGCTGAGCATTTTAATAAGTAATTTAATCAGCCGGAATTATTCAATTCCTCACCAGCGAGTGATCGCCCTGCTCCGTGGGCTGTCCCTTTGGATCCGCCCTCTCGCTCAGAAGTCAAGCATGGGATCGGACTGCCGAAGTTGAGCAAAGCCGCGGAATCAGATGATCTTCCTCCAGCCCTCTTCAAATTCGGAGGGCCTGCTCTTGTTGATGATTTACACGAATTACTAGTGAAATTGTCCCAACATACTGGAGCCGCTCCGTCATAGTCCCAATTATTAAGGGAGGCTCACGATCAGAATGCGGCAACCATAGAGCAATCAGTCTTATCTCCATGGCTGCCAAATTACTTGCCTCTGTAATCCTTCACAGACTGACTGGCACTCGTGAAAGCTAGATTCGTAAAGCGCAAGCTGGGTGTCGTCGAGGTCGTGGTTGCATTGACCACATCTTCACTTTGCATCAGTTGTTGGAGCACCGTCACATATATTGGCGGCCCATAGTTGTCGTGTTACACGATAGCAAAGGTGCCTTCGATTCGGTTGATCGAGGTGCCCTTTGGAATTGTTTACTCAGGAAAGGTGTACCTGAAAAATATGTAAATATTATCTGAGCATTATACGCGCGTAGCTCAGGCTGTGTGAGGGCTTACGGCAAGCAGTCGTCGCCTTTTAATATTTCCAGCGGTGTGAGACAAGGATGTCCGTTGTCACCTTTCCTCTTCAACTTCGCTGTTGACGAAGTCATGGAAATCCCGTACACAGGACACGACTTAGAAGGTGTGAATCTGCTATCAGGAGAATGACTTCTTGACTTGGAATATGCTGACGATATATTCGCAATTTGGATCACATCTGGTGAGAACACCGTGTGAGCAACGAGCGTGTTCGACACATTGTTTATGGCAAAAGCAAAGGAACTGAACCGCTCAGCACCGTCATTTCGCGCACCAGGCTCCGATGGCTCGGCCACGTGTTACGCATGCCAGCCCACCGACTTCCGCGACGTGTGTTGTTTGCTCGCCGGGGGTGTTGATGGAAGAAGAGGAGAGGTGGCCAAGCGATGACTTGGTTGAGAGCATTGAAGACGCTCACTTCGAAACTAGCTACGGTTGAAGCGTCTGGGATCCCTGGTTTGGATCCGAAAGACGCTGAACATGGTTGGATGGATACATCTGCTGACATAGCTAGGAGCCGAACTCATTGGTGTTCGTGCTGTGAGTATTTTCGTCACATCCATTCCATCTTTGGCTTCCCCCTCCAACCACGATCGCACTATTTAGCCTAATATGATTTTGCATAGTAAATTGTTTCAAGCATAGTTGCTGACTGGGAGCTTACCGGAACGATGCCTCTCCGTTGCCGGTAGCTCAGCTGGTTTGCATCGGTTGCATTTTCCCCTTTTTTCTTTTATGTATCGAGGCACAGTAGCTGTGGTGTTTTTACACCTCTAGCTAATGTGTATAGCGATGAATGATGATTGAGGTGGACTGCCGACTCTTCTGCACAAGCGTCTGGAGGTAAAAGTACATGATTACTTCGTGTCATATTCTAGCTAAGATAAACGTGGTGTATTACTGGATCGATTCTTGGGCTCCGCCTCTTCATGATCTGATAATAAGCTAAATCGCGTCACGCCGACGACATCGAAGTTAGACGAGTGTTCAGAGTGCTAGATGACCGCTTACAGATTCAAAGTGATGTCCATAAGACATGGGCTGTCATTTCGGAATCAACTTCAATGCAACGTGACTAGATATCAAGGATAGCATTTACAGCACCAAACAGTTTACACAAATAAGCTCGGCGCCCAAAGTCGGTGGCATTTTCCTTGCGAAACAGATCTCAGTGGGCTTGATCAAGGTGGTTTATCAGCCTCATTAATACGCCTCCACGCATTGCATTCTCTCCCATCAGCTGCTATTTCTGTTCCTCCCTTGGGCTTGTTCAAACATCATAATGACAGTACGCTGGCTGCATTACACCGCATCATATAACCCACCTGACCCATACAAACATTAGAAAAATCTGCGTGAGCTTACGTCCGGTTGTTTTAGGGAGAACCATCAGTGGGAAATTTACAAATTGCATACAACCATGTGTGAACGATCCAGACGGACTAAGCAGCTCATTACGTTCACTGTTTATAAGCGCCTATTTCTTACTTTTTATTTGGAATCTCTAACTAAACATCTACTGGGACATGTTAAGCTTCGCTTCGTTTTACACGAAATATACCATTGACCACTAGTTACTTTCAGTTATTTTCCAAGTATTTTCCATACATATTTTTTGGTATTGCGATATTTTTACCGGTTCTTTGTTCATAGTCGTGGAAACAACGGTTACTTTTCAGAAGCACAATGTCGTCACACGAGAATTCAGATCGGAGGGCAGTTAAGATTGTGATGTGTCTGTTCCATCTCGTATAGTGGCTTATCTTGAAAGCTTTAAGACTGTACAGTGGTAGGTATACTCGTCCTGAGCTACTAGATTTTGAAAACCCCAGTCACATTCGGCTCCATCTAAAGTATTTCCACCGCACCGACCTGAGGCGCTACCAGCTGAAGCTGGCTGTGTAAGATAACCAGTTGGGATTTGGCTGGAGTTCTTCCCTACGGATTTGCCACCCAAAGGAAGCTTTTTCTGACTTATGCCATTTCTGCACCCACGTCTCCGCGATGCATTACGATAACCTGCGTCCATCCGATGACAACAAAACGCAACTAAACACTGTCATCGCCAAGTCCAACGAAGTCGAGGTAGGCAGACTTGTATTAGTGGTAGTGTGAATATCATATTGAGCCCACAGAGGCGCAGTCTACGGTGCTGACAGGATTTTACCTTTCATCAGAGCCATCATACAAAGCTTTCTCAGCCTTGGATTATTACTTCACTTGTACCACTGTTCTCTCTTAACACTAAACAGTTCCAGGTGAATTTTAGGGAGACCCGGGGAACGTGCGAGTAGACCATGATAAAACACTGTAATCCTCATCGCAACTGTTCCGCTCATGTTCGTCAACTTACACGATAACAAGTAAAATATGACCACATCATACATTGATGCCTGCTTCATCATACATGCAGTTATCAGTAATCAGTTAACTCACTCGCACAGTGTTCGACTTCTCGTTTTGCTGACGGACGCGCTTCCCGTTGGCCAGTGCTTCTATTCCGACCATCTTTCTGTAGTCTGTACAGTGCAGTGTCGCACAGGAATAAGCAATCTTATTACCACTGTATTTACGGCAGTCAATAATTTTGTGACTGTTCATTAGAGACGATTACAAGGGATTTTGTATTCTGCATGCGGACATTTCCAAACAGAAAGGCCCGATGTGTCTCTCAACCTTTGTTATCCCAACACCGACCTGGTGTCGTGGAGTTCACACCGAAGAGTTTGGTCGCTTGCATTCATTTCAGTATCAATTCTTTCAGACAGTTTCCACACTAATTAATTTACGCATGTATTCCACAGGAAGTTTGTATAAATCTTGTTTCGAACCCCGACTACTTTTATAGAACAACAGTGCTTTACAACCGTTTTACCCACAAAATCTGATAATTCCTCCTCATCTTTCGAAAGAGCACGGGATTTTTCACCATCCGTACACCTATCTAACTGCCAAGCTTGGATAACGTACTCAACATGCAGGCGCACTTAGGAGTTGTGCATCATTGGGAAGATTGATGGGTCGAATCTCCCAAATGCCCTTCGCAGCAAGCCGACGTGCTGGTTGCCTCTTTTGCCAACTACAGCCTGTTTTGGACAGTTGAGGTCGCTCTGTATGAGCACACTAAGGTCCCATTCCTGGGAGCTAGTCTGCAATCCGTTTGTCCCAAGCAAATAGGTGTAGTTATATCTATGGCATAATTGCACAACGCGACATTTGTCTACGTTGAATAGTAGGGCGTTTTGAACTGACCAGTTCGACACCGTGTTAAGATCGCACTGGAGCCGTTCGTGGTCGTCCAGTCCTCTGATCCTTCGCCATATCTCGATATCATCAGTTAAAAATAGGTAATGGGAAGCAATTGATCTCGCCAAATCGTTAATGAACACCAAGAACAGAGGAGGCCCAAGCACCGAGCCTTGTGGTATACCACACACCACATCGATTGCATCAGACAATGATTCTCGAACTCTCACCACTAGCCGTCGTTCGTGTAGAAAACTGCTAATCCAACTCCGGATTGGGTCACCAATGCCGTAATTCCGAAGATTCTGAGGAAGTATTCCATGGTCTAAGCGATCAAACACTGTCATGACAGCCGTCGTGCATTTGCGATCTACTATTGAAATTGATCATTATTTGGCTCAATTGAGGTTAAAGTGTACCACAAAGTGTCTTAATGTGCGGTCTATCAGGTAAAAGGAAAACAGTTAAAAGAACGTCAACCCAGATTGAGCTTGTTGGGTGACAAAAGCATCTTCTTAGTGATGGATCGTGGATAAGCCTTCCGACATAACAAAGAACCTACTTCGGTCTGCTTGCTCCTTGATGTTAACGACGCTGACATCTGTCATCTGATTTGTTCCGGCTTTAATAAGTTCGCCACACATTTTAGGCTTGCATGTGTAACCCAGTGTCAGTTGTTCTGGGTTAAGTAGGGAACTGACGTCTTTTTTCCGAAATGTGGATTTCTTTCTAGGTGAAAGAGAAGTCCGACTTACACTGAATAGACACAGTTAATCATTGAATGTGACACCTATCTCGAGAACGATTCTGGCTTTATTATCTTATATTAATTCTCCTGATATTGAAACTACTAAATCCATCGAATGTTTCTCAGCTTTCTCAATAACTGAATTCTTACATTTTATAGTCGTTCGCTACAGTGGAGAATCATTTCAATGTGAGTTCGTTATACTCATTCAGTGTCTACATGTGTAATGCTTAAGACATACTTCCGGTCTGCTACCTTGGAACATAAGTGCAGGCTTAGTTAACATAGCGCCCAATTTAATGCAATTGGTCGATAAGCTTTGTCACCTACACCGGCAAAAGTGTAATATATTCTCAAGTCCGGGACGTCATTGGTCTCCTCACTCGTTATCAGTGATTCCAGATGTAGGTGCAAATGCGTATGAGGAATATGTCAGTTGGCATTAAAACGCCTCTGGTAGTTCTAGAGAAGATTCACCGCTGCCAATGTCTAGTCATACAGTCACACGCACATCCAGGAAGAGGTTGCATGGCTGTTTATTACTACTTGCAGTCGTGAACTTGTGCATCCCCCAACTCCTCAGAGAGTCGATTTCACGACCCGTGTGTTTGAAACTCAGTGGCTCGGGCCACTAGATCATGAGTAACAGATGTGTACCGCCTTAACTCACCACTAGCTGCATTGGGATGTTCATCATTTGCCACCATGCATGCTACAAACGTACATAAGATAAGACAGGTCCCCAAAGAAACAACTTACTTTGTAAGCCGCCTCTGAACAAGGAGCCACGTAAGCCGTCCGTGTGAGTACCAGTTGTCTAAAATACGACAGGAGATTGAGTGCAGTTGAATAATTTATGATAACTCAATGTTATCAAGCGAATATGTGTTTTCAATAATTCTTCCTCAGGCTTGTATAATTATATGCAAAAAAGGCCAAAAATATAGACACAGCACAAGGACCAGTAAGGCACTCAGTTTACAGTCATTGGTCACTGTCAATCACTGCCCCTAGGACACAGTTGTAGCACGTGCATAATTCTTTGGTTTGGACGGAGCAGTTCGTCTAGGTCAAATCAAGCACCGCGTGTGAGTGAATCTTTTCTGAACGCACAATTCCAGCTCGTGTAGTCTGATCGCTAAACGCAGCCGCTTCAAGTAAGCGCTTTCGAACGCACGTTGGTCGATTTTCAGGTGGTCGATAGATGACTTTGAGTGCCATGGCTAGGTTGGGGGAATGGCCCGTGTCGGCAAGATGCGTGGCGATGAATGAGTTGGTTAGCTTTCGGCACTCAGTCGCAAGCCAGACCGGATGGGGATCTCTCACCCTGTCAAACAGGCGTCTCGTCGTGCGGCCAATATATCCTAAACCATAGGAATAGGTGAACGAGTAAACACACAGGGAATTGGCGTGGACAAGCCTTTTGTCTTTGGGTTAGTTTTCACCATTGGGCTATTGGTGAAGTGAATCTGCATTCTGGCTGCTGGGAAGGTGTGCCTGAGAACGCGAGAAATACGACGATTTAGAAGTTTACTAACGATTTCATCTTTGTACCGTGCTTGTAAAAATTGGGTTTCTTTCAGGCTGTGAGGGTTACAAGAGCTTAAGTCCTTTACTCCATGTTGGCCTTAATGAAGCCATCCGAGTACCCATTATCCTTCAGGGTTAAGCGTATGCGCTACAGTTCCTCAGAGAACGTATCATTTGAACACATTCCGTCTGATTCGTTAAACTGAAAATCAGGTTCCGTTTTGATCTAAGTGGAACAAAACTGTAGAAATTCGTGTATTGTCCGTTTCAAGTACGTTTCCTATACACACGACGCTGTAGCGCACCATCATCAAATCGCTTTATGGCCACATCGAGGCAATGAAAGGAGATATCTTCCTACACTTCAGATATAAACTTTAGCGCTGTGTGCGCCTGGTTAAATGTGGTAGTGAGGTTCTTGATGTTTCAGGTGGAATGGAGCAATATGAAGATGTCATCGACGTAACGGCAGTAGAGGCTAAGGCTTTCGATGTCCGATCCTAACTTGCTCTGCTCTAGCATACCCATAAACACGTCAGCAAGAAACTGCTGTCGATATATTTCCCCGTTGAACAAAAACTGGATATTGAAGGTGCATCGGAGCAACAGTTCCTTTAGGTCAACAGTAGGAATGCCAATGGTTATCTGATTCTGATCAATATAATCACAAATGTAATTTATAGTTTCAAATAGTGGCACATTAGTGAAAAGTGAAGCAATGTCGAGAGAACACATGATTAAATCCGTAACATTTCGATCACGCACGACATCTAGGAACTCAAAACTGTCCTTTAGACTGTGTACAGCAACCTGCTTTCGGATGGGCTCCAAAAGCTTAACCAGCCACCGTGCTGTGGAGTGGTACAGAGAGTTCTTCAAGTTCAAAACTGGTCTCAAATAAAGATTAAAATAAATAATAATAATGTGTCAGCTGTACGCCGTAACGGCGCTTCGCTGCCGCGCGACCACCACCAGTCGCGCGCGGGCTGAGTATACCGCGAGGACGCCCACCCCTACGCGGATTCAAACCGGTGACCTTATGGTTGCAAAGCAAACGTGCAGACCACTCGGCCACCGGCTGACCAGATAAAGATTAGGCTTTTACGTTTTAGGTAGACCGTATAGCCTTGGAATCGCGCTGCCCACGGGACGTAGGTTTTCATAGTCGCCTTCACTAATAAAGCCCCCATCACGGAGCTTTTTAAGGCAGTTGCAGATATGATTTCAATCTACTGCGTTTTGTCTTTTTCGCCCAACGTCTTTGAAAACTTGGTGTCATCTGTCAATATTTCATGCATTTTCCGAAGATAGTCTGCTTTGTTCAAGACAACTATTCCCGCACCTTTATCGGGTCGAGTGAGCAAAATATTTTCATTCCCGACTAGATTGTTTAGCGCCTGAGTATGTTCCTGTCTAACCGGGGTTTTAGGTGTTATATGTGCTCTGCGATATTGATAGCAAGCGTTCATCAGCAGCGACTTAAACTCTTCTACTTGCGAATCCGATGACGGAGACAATTGTAAGTCTGTTTGTATAGATTTTCAAACTAGACTTCAATTGCTAATCTATTGCCTCTTCTAATGAGTAGACAGAACTTAGGGTCCAGCGTTAACACCTCCATTGTGGTACGATCAAGTGTCATGCAAGATAAAGTGCACACGTACTTTTCGGGTTCGGCATGGAAACACCTTGTCGGTTTCTCTCATTTTAATGTCTACGAGAGCGAAGAATGCAGCTTTGTGCCTTGTTTGGTAATACTTTTGTTAACCAACGTCTCTAGCTTCGTTCGGTCTCTTCATGAAAGGCTGTTTATTACGGCAGTGAATTGACTCAAGCTGCGATTTAGCTCGTCTCTCCTAACACGTGTGGTTTTGATCTGGCCGATCGTTAGACGCTTTAGGCAAACCTTGTCCGGCCTTATACGTGCACGACGAAGGGATTTCCAGTAACTCGCTGGGATGATAGAGTTTGCAATGCAATCCTGTACAAAACGGAGGCATATATCCGCTTTCGCTATCCTGATTCGAAAGCGCACATATCTGTTGAGGGATTTCAACCCAGAGGGTCTAAGCCGTGTTTCACAGTAGTAGATGATAAATAGATGATAGATAGATGATAGATGAAAACACAATGTAATCAAGCGAATATATGTTTTCAATAATTCTTCCTCAGGCTTATACAATTATATGCAAAAAACGACCAAAGATATAGACAGCTGAGGGCGGAGTCCCCCAAGCAAACCTCCGAAGCACAACGACCACCTCGCGTGCGATTGCCCACCAATGCAATCGTATGCCTGCGTGCAAATCACTCAGCGTCGGGTGCCGGAACGTGCGCACACCACTGGACCGGAACTCCAGTGAACAATGAACAATGATTTATCACGGGATAAAAGCAAGTGCTTGACACGTCCCGTAGGATGGTAGCGGTGAATATGAATATGATGCAATTAAAATATGGCTGGGTCATCTATCGAACGTCTGCCGAGATGAATACTTTGATAATTAACATCAGTGTAAAATGAAAAATAAATATCGCGCGTAAACATTCAGAAAGACACTGGGGCGCAGTGATAGTTGAGGTAAGGAGTGAGAAAATGAAATATGGTCGCTCACTTAGGTCCATTTGATACATTAGTCCTGTTGAAAACATGCCTGGCGTAATCCACAACAGAGGAGCTTAGGTAACAAAATGTTGGGAGCTGAGAGCAACATCTAATCGTTTTTTGAAAACATCCAGGGTAGGAGAGGATACAACTGAGTCTGGGAGTGCGTTCCATGGTTTGCAAACCCGAAGGGAAAAGTAATTCCGTCGACACTCTAGACGGCTATATTGTTCCTTCAACTTTAAGCAGTTACCCCTGAGCTGCGTGTTGTGGCTAAGTTTCAGCAAATGGCGGCATACGTGGTTGGGGTCACTCAATATCTGATACGCTAATATGAGATCGCCGCGCAGCCTTCGATAACGTCCGCTGAAAATTCCCAGCAACTTCAGCCTTCGGTGGTAAGAGTGACACAGCAGGCCCTTCACGTTTTTGTTGCTCTCCGTTGTGGTGCCTCTATCGCTTCTAGGTCGCGTTTCAACCAAGGTTGCCAAGCTTGGATTGCGTACTCAACTTGCGGGCGCACGTAGGAATTGAGCATCATTGGGAAGATTGATGGGTCAAATCTCCCGGATGCCCTTCGCAGCATGCCGACGTGCTGGTTGCCTCTTTTGGCAGCTACCTTAGCCTGTTTTGAACAGTTGAGGTCGCTCTGTACGATCACACCAAGATCACGTTCCTGGGAGCTATTCTGCAATTCGTTTGTCCCAAGTATGTAGGTGTAGTTATGTCTATGGCGTAATTGTACTACGCGACATTTGTCTACGTTGAACGGTAGAGCGTTTTGAACTGACCAGTTCGACACTGTGTTAAGATCGTGCTGGAGCCGTTCATGGTCATCCGGTCCTCTGATCCTTCGCCATATCTTGATATCATCAGCGAAAAATAAGAAATCGGAAGTAATTGATCTCGCCAAATCGTTAATGAACACCAAGAATAGACGAGGTCCAAGAACCGAGCCTTGTGGTACTCCAGACACCACATCGATTGCATCGGACAATGATTCTCGGACTCTCACCACTAGCCGTCGTTCTTGTAGAAAATTGCTAATCCAACTCAGGATTGGATCGCCAATGCCGTAGTTCCGAAGCTTCTGAAGGAGAACTCGATGGTCTAAACGATCAAATGCTTTTGAAAAGTCCAGGTAGATGACACCGACTCCAACTCCATCATCAACAGCTTCAGTCCAGCTATTACGTGAAATTAATAGGTTAGTATTACACGAATGCTTTTGACGAAAGCCATGTTGCTCTGGGGCTATTAAATTGTGGCTTTCCAAGTATTGCATCAGCGCGTCTGCGACGATTGATTACTTCACTTTGGATAGTACGGGAAGTAGTGTTATTGGACGGTAGTTCGCATGATCAGTGCGGCTACCTCCTTTATGGATAGGAGTGATGACCCCTTGCTTCCATACTGGTGGAATAAGGTTTTCCTCTAGACATCGCTGATAGAAAACAGCCAGTGGTTCTGCTAGATCACTAGCTACTGCCTGTAGAGCCTTTGGTCGGATGTTATCAGCTCCGGGAGAACTGTGGATACGCAAGGATAACAACTTCTTCAACACAGCCTCCGTAGTGAAGGTGATGTTTTCTAAACCGGGTGGTGGAGTATTAGAAATGAGGTGAATGTTCGGGCTCGACACTTGTTGGAACGTTTGGGAGTAATGATGCCGTAGGAGATCAGCTGCTTCCATTGCTGACCGCGTGTATCTATCAGCCGTGACTAGCGCCGGAACCCCTCGCGCGGAGCGACGCACTGCACTGGTCGCGATGGAGCTGGCGCGTTACCACATCGATATTGCGCCGCTCAGTGAAACTCGACTCGCTGAACAAGGTAAGTTGTATGAAGCAGGTGCTGGCTACACATTCTACTGGGTGGACAACGCTGCCTCAGCACCACGTGAACATGGGGTCGGATTTGCAATATCCGATCGTCTAAATGGCCACCTGGTAGGTGAACCAACAGGCATCAGCGCGCGACTGATGACTGTTCGCCTAAGACTCGGAAGTGGTAAGTTTGCCACTTTTATAAGCACGTACGGGCCGACCATGTGTTATCCTGATGACACGCGTGATCAAGTCTACACTGAGCTATCCTCCGCGATACGGTCTGTGCCGAGCGACCGACTATTTCTGCTGGATGATTTCAACGTGCGTGTTGGGCGTGATGCATCGGTGTGGACAGATGTTATCGGTTCGCATGGCATTGGTTCAGCGATTGCGAACGATGACAGGCTGCTCTCACTGTGTGCCACTCACGTCCTGACGATCAAGAACACTCGCTTTGCACTGAGTGCGAGTGATATAGCAACTTGGAGGCACCCATGGAGTGGTCACGCTCACCTGCTCGACTATGTCATCGTACGTCAGCGTGATATGCGTGT
>OX104066.1:110417409-110529255 GCA_944474145.2 Dicrocoelium dendriticum
TACAAAAGAAAGAAAGGAACAGGCCTAGAGCAGACCGAAAAGGACACTTATGGAATCAAGCAGTGGGAAAATGCTATCATTAGACACTTACTTTAGACAAACTGATATATATGGTGTTACTGATTTTACCCTGAAAATGTTTTTGGTCATGCATTATAAAGCGTGGCTTAACGGGTAAATTACCGTCATGTATATAAAGATGAAGAGCATTGTTCCTGTAAAAAATCCATAAGGTATTAGCTTACGGCGTTGAACGTTAACCGGAGACCACGTGGTGGCTATTTACTCACGATTACTTGTAGTCAGCAACCCGAAGATACCGTGACGAAGTGGTGAGAATTATATACATTCCAGAGGATGAGGAATAGCGTGGTCCTCATAATAACTATTATGTACATGGGTATATGAGGATAAAAAGCACAGTCTAATAGAAGCCTGTTAGGATTAAGTAGATACGAAAAAGGGACTAGATGTCAAAGGTAGGCCGAACAAGATTTGGCGCTAATGGACGAATTTTCAGCAGCAGAAAATGTATTTGGGTTAAACATTCTAGGTACTAATGGCTACCTACAGTGTCACAACGTAAGTCAACAAAACAGGGAAGCAATATGATGAAAACAGTCCACGAGAATACAGTTGAAGAGATAAGAGTGGATCCTAGCAAGCCCCGAGTATGCGCAGGGATGGGGGAGCATATGCCAAATCGCGGTACCTAGCGGTGTTGCGGGTTAGACAACCGAAAGATAACAGTACGGGTAAACAACTCATCAGTGGCCAATTGGCGGCACTCGATTACACGATTCGTTCACCCGTGGACACATACAGTGACACAAAGCCGACAAATCAGCGTAGTTAAGTAACACAAGCACTCCAAGTGACTAGGGGTTGGAAAGATAAGGAGTGGCTCCCAGAAAGCTCCAGATATACACAAATATACACGGAGGATATATTGACTCACAGCAGCTAGACGGGGTGATGAAGGCAAGACAAACATCAGATGATGGCGATGGGGAGAATCAGCGTCAAGCATTGGCTTTCCGAATAATCCTTCAGCTACAAGTACATACCTGCGGTGTCACAGAATAAGCCACCAAACCAACTGATGCGCCATGTACAGTCATGGAGGATAAAGGTTGGGGATAATGAGTGGCTCATAGCGAGCTCCTGGTATTCGCAGAAGTTCATGGAGTTTACGACGAATCTCGACTATCAACCTGAGGTGTCGAATGTATGACGAGCGATTGATAGTAGAAAGCGTCAGTGGATAGATCTAGCTATTCCAATAAAACGTTTGGTCACTAGTGGACACCTGCAGTGTCAGAGAATAAATCAGCAAACGAACCAAGGTTAGTGATGGACATTTCAAGAGGATAAGGGCCGGAGAGGCAAGGGATTGTTTCTCCCAAGCTACAGGTTTGCACTGTCATGCATGGAGCCTGCGATGACGAGATGCTGTAAAGAAGAGGTGACGAGAATAAGGCAGTCGACAAATAACAGCACCAGAAGTATGAGAATAGTGGCCAGCAGTGGCATTCGGATTGATCCTTCGGTTACTAGTAGGTACCTTCAAGAGCACGGCATAAGTCATCAAACCAGCTGAGTTGTGAGACAAGCAGTCCACTAGAATAAAGTTTGGAGATAAAGAGTGGCACCTAATAGGCTCCGGATATGCTCAGATATGCATTGAGCCTATGGCGACTCGCTGTTGCTAAACAGAGCCAATGGCGATAGGAAATGGAGTATCCGTTGGATGGTGTAGCCAATCGCTTAAAACTTTTAGTCGCCACTGGATACCTACAGTGCCACAGCATAAGTCAACAAACCTCTTGAGTTGTGATACAAACAGTCTGACAGAATACATGTTGGAGATAACGCGTGGCTATTAGCAAGTCCCGGATATGCGCAGAGATGTACGTAGCCTACGAAGACTAGCTGCTGCCAAAGAGGCGACAAAGGTAAGATGAAACAAAGACGTTGGCGCTTACAGAGAGAGTATTAGCGGACAACAATGTCGTTTGGATTAAGCATTCCAGGTGATAATGGATACCCTCAATTTCACAGGAAAAAGGCAACCAACCAGCAAAGGTATGCCATACAAACAACCCAAGAGAATAAAGGTTGGAGAGATGCGTAGTGGCTCCTAGCAAGCTCCGGATATGCGCAGATGCGTGGAAACTACCATGCCCCGCAGCAGTTACACCTTCGTAATGTAGTAAAAGCGAGCGACAGATAATGTCGCTAGGAGTAAGGTTAGCAGTTGCCAGCCAAACCATTCGGAGTAAGCATTTAGTTACTAATGGATATCTAAGGGTCACAGCATAAGTCACCAAGCTAGCTGAGTTGTGATGTAAACAGTCCAAAAGAATAGTGGTTGGAGTTAAGGTGTGGTTCCTAATGAGCTCCGGATATGCGCAGAGAAAAATGGAGTCTACGGCGGCTCGCTGCTGCTAAACAGAGATAGTAGCGCTGGGAAAGTGAGTGGCAGTGGGCAGATGTAGCCATACGATTAAGACCTTTCGTCACTGGTAGATACCTACAATTTTACAGAGAAAGGCAACAACATGTCAAGAATAATGGATGCAAAATATCATGCTAAGTTACTGAAAAATTAGTTCATAAGTTGACTGAGCTAGGAGAAGCCTGTCAGAGCTTAGGACACTTGCAAATAACGTAGTCAAATACGTTGTAGCTGGTACGGGGTAACAGGACATCTAAAAAGAATAGGATAAGGAGCAGTTACGTGGGCGGGTACTAACAATCATTCAAACTTACAGCAGGAACGATAAGGGAAGGGATTAATTTTTACAGTGGTGACGGAAATAGGTTTGCAGCATCAGCTCTGGATAAAGCTATGGAGACATCTACAGCTACTAAGGTTGGGCGTTGCGTCCAGCTGGTTTAGGCCGTGTTCCTAGTTGTTGTGAGTTGAGTGCTAAAGCATACTGAGTAGGAGAAGGCTTGAGAAATATATCGACGACCCAACACAAACGTTAATGGAAAATTCATGAAAACATGCGTAAATGAGTATGGATGCAAAACAATGGAAGCGCGCTTTCTCGCGCAACCGGATTCAGAGACCTTGGTATATTAGAAGATAACAACTAAGTCAGGCGGAGTGATGGAAAGCTGTAGGTATGACTGAATATCCAATAATTTGGCGGCAAAAATTGTTATGGCTGTCTTGTTAGATTATCCTTTATTAGCAACCAGGTCCATTCACCCACAGCTCATCAACAGGAATGCATATTCCCAGGAATTCAGATATTGTGGTGGTGTCTAGAAACCTGTGTAAAGTTCGAACATCTAGCGTGGTCTTGGTTGTCCGGATGGTCATAGGCAGCCGATTCAATGCGATAACCCAGTTCTGTAACAAAAGTTGGAAAGTATGCTGGGTCGAGCGCTAGGCAGAATTATGGAAAACAGCCCGGCTAGTAAGGGGTGCCGTTCACTTTCTACTTAACTAACTAACTAAATAAATAAATAGTATATTCTCAAATTTATAGACACACAAAAGCAGGCATGACCAAGTTTATAAGCTGTTGTGTGTTACGACAACCCTTTGGGTTCAATCGTGTGTACTTGAAACGGTCAAGGCACTATAAGTGCCATGTGGCAGTGCATGTTGATGGAGAATATCATATTCCTGCAAGTGTCGAGAAAAGTTAAAATATGAGTCTAGTCGACTTGCCAGTATGTAGTTGTGGGCAGTGACTATTCAGTGGCGAGTCACATCCGCCACGTCGCAGTGTTGTTAAACAAGTATTTGGGGCTTTTATAGGGAGAACGCTTGCCAAGCGAAAACCCCCCACGTCCTGCAACCCTGCCGTAAAGCCTTTCGAACATCTATGTGTAACTGGCAAAGCCGCTTGACGACTCGTTTCATATTTGGTTATTCGCAGTCAAATGGCTTCCAATTTCCTCTGTTGTGTGGACAGCTAACTTGATCAGGGCCGCCACGATTGTAGAGGTTAGTTGAGGCGGGGAACACCACAAATAGGCGTCTTGTTGTGTGTCCAGGTGAGCAAAATTTCAAAGTTTCCGCTGTTTGGATTTTTCAGATGTATAATTTATGGGATTATGAAGATGTATCCAGTTCGCCATACTGGACAAGAATTGTGGTGATTGTAGTTGGGTCCTTTTGGTGTTCAACCATGCTCCATGTAAGTCCTTGTCGATTATTACGTCCGCTTGGGTGAAAACTGTTCCTCAGTCAAATCCCAAATCTCCAAGAAGATGCGGACCTCGGCAAAAAAGGAAAATGAGGGACAAAAGAGAGCAGACCGTAAGAACAGGCGTGGAGTTAAACATTGTTAAAGTCTTATGTTACAACATTTGGAGTCGAGACAAAAGAATGTGCACTGTGCAACAATGATTATGCTGCAAGTGCCTTTCTAATATCCTATAGAACCATTAGCCGTATGGGTAGATTGCTAACGCCTGCGTAGAGACAAGAGCGTTGTACCAATAAGTACTCCACAAAGTTTCGGTTTAGTATGAGGCAAAAATTGCGTGGGGAGGAAGAAAAGTGAGTTAGAATATTGCTGGTGATTGCAAGGTGCATGAACAGCAAGTAGCTAACGTAATACGATAATGAGCGCAGAATAAGAAAGTGAGAAATAAATAGGTTGCCACAAAAGAGATCTGAAGGTCAATTAGCGGTAACGCAGCGTAAAGATTGCATGCAGATATTCTAAATGAGTAATGGTTATTGGGATACGGAGTGGCTCCTAAAAAGCACTGGTTAAGCGCATATGCATGGAGTATATGACCACAAGCTACATCTAAACAGAAGTGCCGAATTTAAGACGACCGACAGATTGTGGCGCCTGGAAGGACTATGAGTGGCCAGCTGTAGCCATTCCAATAAGACGCTTGGTCACTAGTGTATGCCTATAGGGTCACTGAATGCATCAACAAGCCAGCGAAGGTAAGTGCTGCAAACATTCTAGGAGAGTGGATGATGTAGACACAAGGAGTGTATCCTAGCAAGATCAAGATCTGAGCAGAAGGGAACTGGAGCTTACAACGAATCGCTGCAGAAAACGTGATAGGGATAAGAGGAACGAAGGATAATGGAGCTAAGAGAGAGAACAAGTGGACATCAACTGAATTCGTATCACGCCTACTACTTAGTAGTGGATACTCACAGTGACAGAAGTAGTCAACAAACCAGCGAAGGTGTGATGCAAACAATTCAAGAGGGTAAGTGTTGGATAGATAAGGAGTGGCTCCTAGCACAAAGATGTATGCTATCTACAATGGCTAGCTGCAGCTGAAACGTGGTGACGTAGGTAATACAAAGAACTGACAATGTTACTAAGGGAGAGAGAGTATCGACGGCTAGCAATTGCATTGGGGTGAAGCCTTTTAGTGGTTAGTGGATACCTAAAGTGTCCCAGAATAAGTCAAAAACCAGCAGATGTAGTTGACGCAGACAGTCCCAAAGAATGAAGGTTGGAGATAAAAACGTGGCTCTGAGCAACCTCCGGATAAGCACAGATTCTTGGAGCGTACGACCACTAGCTGCTTCTAAACAGAGACGGATTTTAAGACGATCGACAGATGGTGGCGCTAGGAAAGCTATCAGTGGCTCGATGTAGCCATTCGAAGGAGAAGCTTGGTCACTAGTGTACATCTACAGTTTTACAGAATTCGTCAATATGTCAGCGAAAGTTAGTGATACAGACATTCCGTAATGGGAGAGTAAAGCTAGAGTCAAACAAGTAAGAGAAGTAGTAGGAATATACGGTACATGGAAGCGCGATTAAAAGAGAATATTCAAGGTTGTCGTGATTCATAGGGTAAAAAGTATAGGAGAAAACGGTGTCAGCTTGGGCGATTAGGATATATTTGGGCAACGTTAGCTGGTAGTTGAGGTCCTATGCACGCCGGCTTCACCATCTAGGTAGTAGCCAGTTAAGTTGATGCGATTAGCCAGAGGCGGATGTCTCGAGCTACCTAGATGTGGGAGGTTTGAGGGAATGCATAGGCATTCGGTATCCCGTGGCTGATGCCTAGGTGATGGAAGACTTAAGGGTTGTTGGAGGAAGCAGGCAGATAGGAATATTATGAGTCGGGAAGGAGATAGTGTGGGAAGGTAAGAAGAGGCGATTATAAGTGGTCTGGTTCAGTTTTAAATATCTCGTCTTCAGGCCAGGTGATATTTAGTAGTTTGGAAACTTGTGTGACAGAGGTAGTTGCTAATAGAGAAGCGGAACTAGTTTAGATTCATAGATGTCCGTATTGTGAGATGTAACCTGTTCCATACATGTGTGTAGCTGTAAAGGTAGAAGTTGGAGCGAATGCTACTGCGCGTTCTTGGTGGGATAATGGAGTGGGGTCTATCACGTAGGGGGTACGAAGTGATATATGGGTCTGAGGCAGGGGCTAGTGGACTCCCATAGGGATGGTTAACAGGCAAATATGGGGAAGCGAGGTTGGTTTTCAGTCGGCGCAGCCATAAAGGGTCGAGCTTAAGTGTGTTGCATCGATCACGGTAGCTGAGACTTGAGTGCCCCAGGAGGCGTTTTGTGAAGGTACACTGCACCCTTTCGAGAGTTATTCTGTCGCACTTTCTTAGGTTGGTGCATACTATAGAGCAGTACTCCAGCAGAGGCCGGGCACATGTTTTGTAAAAAGAAGTTTTAGCTCCTTGTACTATCATGGTTTTGAGGATTATCCGATGAGAGATCGTGTTTGTAGAACGAACCAATTTGTATTGGCCACTGGGTTTTGTATCATGTGAAACAAAAACAGATTTATGTTGAGCCTGCAGAACCACGGTGGTTCCGGGTCAAGCTGTTCCTATCGGTCTCGCTATCTGCGTGGGCGAACCAAGGAGAGGTTTTGTAAACTTTCTTTGCACCCTAATATATAAATAGGTATATTTCTAGACTGGATAGAGGCTGCACCCTTAAGGGTTCAGCACAATCTTTACATTAATCCTATGCTCTTGCATGAAAGTAGGCAAAATACGAGTATATGTTCCTAGTTGGCAATTACAAATGCAATGGCATTGTTTAGTGTACAGCGGATAGGGTCGCAGGCGCCCACCTTGAAATATTTCTGGTTCATTCGGACGACATCGAGCTCCTTGTAATTTTGTTGTGAAAGTTGTGCAGAGGTGTAGTTGTGCCGTTTTTCTTTGGAACAGGATCTAATTCACAACAACACTTTAAATTCTTTGGACGTTGTTTGCCCAATCAGTCGCCAAAATTGTTGTTGCCCACCTAGGAGAAATGAGAGTGGCAGAATTATAAGGGATACAAAAAAGTAAAACATAATTTCGCGAAACGCAGGTAAAGAAAAGGATGTGTTAAGTGACATAATAAGGCGGTGTGCAACGCTAGAAAAATGAAGTTGACAAAATGATATAACCCAACTTTACTTGCTCTAATATCGCTTTCTGGCGCTGTTTCAATCCGAGTAAATCTCAAGAAAATAGGACTGCGTTTCTAAGGCGAGAGTACTGCGTAAAGTAGCAAAAAGTAGGCTGCTGTGGGCAAGCGTTAACCGCTGAGTACGTTGAATGTAGAACACGTGCAATACGTGCAGTAGCTAGCGAGTTACTTGCAATTGAAGTTTGGTCTATGAATAAGGCCATTATTCTTTTTCGCTAAAAATGGCTTCCTGTTTTGAAAGCAGATTGCAGAAACAAGAAAAGAAAATGTGAAAGGTAGCGAAGCGGTTTACCTTTTAAATAGGCATAGCTATCTAGAAATGCGCTAAACAGCCTGTAATACCCTACACCAAATAGGCTCTTCGTAGGTGGCCGAAAAGTACACTTTGCAGGCATACATGGCAAATATACGCAACTAAGATATAATTTTGCGCGAAAACGCTAGAAATCTGGTAAGGAATATTACGTCTGCATAAGAAAAAATTCAAGAGAGCTTATAATTATCCCGCAGTTACGAGGCCTCAGCGTACCACTTTCAGTGAATACAGAGACACATAACCCACTAGGAATATAGAGTTTAGTATTTTTAAGCATCTAAGTGGTTCTGAAGTTTATATCAAGTTCGCATAAGCCAGGACTACTTGAGGAAACCAGAAGACTTTTCGAATCAGTTGACACATTTTGGCCTGGATAATACACACATTTCTCAGCTAAACATCGCAAGTTTTATCTCTTAGAGCCGCTTTTCTATATTCATGAGGCTATGTATCCACCTTCATTGAGCTAGAGGAGGCTGTCAATAATAATAAAGAAATGAGTATGGGAATATTTTGCAAAATTTAGCAAAATGCTTTGGGGCGTGAAATCCACTTTGGTCTGCTTTGTTGGGGCATTACCAATTCTACTTTTGGCGATTGAGCTTGCTCGAAGATGAGAGTTTGTTGTTCCTTATGTGTTGATGCATACTATTGTGCAGCTCTTTGGTTAATTTCGAGTTATTTCTCTCCACTTTTGTGTTCTGCAGCAAGTGCCAGCCGTGTTCATCCAGGTGGCAAGGTTAACTAGTACTATAGTGTCACAACGGCTATTTCCTTTGTGGTTTTCCTGGCAAGCGTTGTTCTAGCGCGCTAAGCAAACAGTGATAAGGTAAATCAGGAGTAGGAGAGTAACAAATACTAGTGGAACCTGGTCATACACCCGCCATTACGCATAAGGCAGGGTAGGTTTTGGAGCCAGCTGAAAGATAAATAACACACGGGTGGCCAAGGTAAGACAAGTGGTGGTCGAAAGTTTCTGGTGGTCCAGCCACCCCTTGTGACAAGGGCCTCTCCGTCGTCGGTTAGCTTCCGTGCTAGTGAAATGAAATATGGAAATACGAGTGTTCTACCAGCAAAAGCAGTTAAAGAACAGGCTCTGGTTTTCATTATGCTTGTCTACTAGTGCTGCTAATAGTGAAAGGTAAATGTATACAAGACGAAGCTAAGTAAATAGGGCCCAGGGAGGATAAGTGGAGAGCAAAATGTCTGCCACTTGGGCCTAGAACTTTTAAAAATCTCTCTATGTCGTTAATAAGAAAAATCTATAAATTATTTTGCATTTACATACGGATAGCCAGTTGGAAATGGCGGAGTGAAGTAGCTAGTGCTCAGGCTTAAGGAAAGCGCATCAATTAAGGCCAGCTAGCAACCAGCATCTACGAAGGCACATAAAGGTGCATCTAAAGCCGGTGTTCAGACGGTCACTCTTGCTCGAACTGGTAAACACAATTGAAAAATACTCTAAATTTGATCGGGCGCTGGACTTGTAGAGGGCTAGCTGTGATTCCACAATTAGCACCGAGTTGCAAACTCTTACCGATAAATGATCATATTTTAGCGGAGTTATAGCTCACCTGCTGGGAAACTTAAGTAAACTGGAGTAGTGTACGCCAAGGTCCTTGAATGTACTGCAAAAAATGCAAGTGCTGATCCATGTAATTTCAGTGCGTCGAAAGGCAAATTGCAACGGTGTGATATAGCTTTGCATTTGTCGGGTGAGAGCTCCATTTTCCACAGGCTGAAGCAAACTTCACGCGCTTTAAATTCAAGCCGTACACTGGAGAGTCCGTTACGTAGGTATACTAAGTCGAACTTGAAGGCTCCTTTATGTTCACTTCGAATAGCAACGGTTTACCGTGCGAGAAGGTGTCAAATACATCGTTGCTATAAAGCAGGAACAGCAATATTCCTTTGGCTCTGTCCTGAAATATTCCACTGGTTACTGGTCTTGGTTCTGAACCCTTGTGTCTTATTCGCACTCACTATGTGGGATTTGCAAGTTACGTTGTGAAGCAAAGCAATAGTCGGCTAGAGATACCAAAGGAGCTATGTTTGTGAGAAAGTTAGAGTCGGACTCGGTCAAAGACTTTCATTATGTCGAGAAACATTATAATCAGCGCAGATCCAGTGTCCGTCTTACGCGACATTATGTCCAAGAACGCAAACGGGCAGGTCTGCCATAACTTTACCGGCAAGAACCCCTGTTGAGACCTGTTAATAAGGATTCGCGGTGGCAGAAAGTCAAGCATCCGTTCCTTAACCAGCCTCTCCATCACCCCCGCTGCGAACGGCGTATAACTGATTAGCCGGTAATTGTTATTATCTAGACAAGTGCTTTTGTGTCTTGGTAGAACGATCGCATTCTACTACGCTAGTGGGAAAGCGCCCTTATTCATTGCTCACGTGAATATGTTAAGGAGTAAGAGTTGAATATCAGAACCAGGTTGTTTTGGAAGAGCAGAGGGCATGCCACCAGAAGCATGGTGGTAAGTCAACTTGAGTGACTTGGCTGTCCCAGTAATGGAGCGTATGTAAAAGTCGACAGCGGATAGCTCGTCGTTGGTTAGCCCAGGTATGTCTCTAGGATGTGTTGTATGGACGTTAGAGAATGAGTCACAGAAGTGCCAGTTAAGGAAATCGAACAGGAATTCTGGGTCAGTAACTGCCATGCTGTCCGACCTCAATAACGCTACAATAAACGTCGTGGATTTAAATTAAGCTTGCGTGAGCGTTGAAGATACACTTGAACAGTTGTGTCGTTTGCTGTGCGCAATCTACTGGTCGTCTCTTTTCAACGTCCTTGAAAGTACCTAAGATAACGCTGACTTCTGCGCCGGGGTCAAGGAGGTGGCTACGCCCGTACTGCGATCAGTGAGAAGAAGGGGCGACTGCGGCAGCCAGCTACGTCCGTCGCCACTACATGCTGGCTGGCCTCGTTTTCCTGCGTGTTGCACTTAAAGGAACAAGCCGGGCGACACGATCTTGCCTGGTGACCAAACCACACGTAGTGACAACGATAAGTTTACCCAGGGTAGCTTTCGAACGTGAACTGGGCCAAGTGCGAATACCGGGAGGATTTCAGCAGTTAGATCAGTACGGTGTTATGGGCTCTTTTCGACTGGTAAGTGTCTAGTTTTGCTGTTAGCTCTGCTACCTCCGTACTGGAAGTATATTGTATCTGAGACTTTTGGGCGTCGGATTCTAAAATACAGTCGGCAAGCTAGAAAAGTGATGCATCCTTTGAACACAGCAGTTTACGTATGTCACGTGGCAGGCCACAATGACACATCTGTTTAAGAAAGGAGTCGCTAACAAAGACAAGATTAGCCAGGGTCCAAACCTTATGCAGAAGCATGATGGTTTCTTTTGCCTGGTTCGGATTCGTTAAGGAGCCGCGTAACACTAGCATGGTCTAGTATGCCGCATCAATTTGGGCGCTTCGGAACACTTCTGATATGCAGGAAAATCTAAGATGTCGTCTAGATAATCGACAAATTGCGGAGGAAGCGCCGCAACAACGCAGGGAAATTTGACATATTCCAGGCTGAGGCAGTATAGAAAAATGGATTTTCGTTGAGTAAACCAGAACTAAGAATAGTCTGTCTGAAAGTAGGTTAGAGAGACGGAACCCAATAACCTGTTCCCACCAACCTGGGTGACTGACCTTCATGGTAAAAGCCTACGGAGCCAGTAGAAGCGAATATAAATAGTAAAATCAAAATCAGAAGTTAGACGGGATAATAAACGGGATCTGAAATGTTAGTAGAAAACACCAAAAACCGTGTTTCGCGATCGTTAATTATAGTCCCTGTTGCATATCCGGTACGAGACTAAAAGACCAACCATTTGCCCGCGGGCGAACACAAATAATGAGCTTGGAAAATGATTTAGTGAAAGAGTAAAGTGCTAGCTAAGGCTACATTAAGGCACCAGTGGAGTACTAGCTAGGAAGGCAGTCGTTGGCACTGAGTGTTTGACAGCGCGTCGCTCGCAGTCAAATCGCGGGCGCCGAGGTCAGGTATTATATCCGTGTTTCAACCAAACGGGAACAAGGCACCAGCGGGAAAACCGCCTAATTCACTAATTCACTATAACATATTTTAGAATAATTTGCCCTGTCACACAGGGAATATCCAGGTCATAAATAAGCTCATTCCGACGCCCAACAAGTCACTACCAACCAAACCGCTCCTAAACCTGCTCACCCAGTTCCTGCATCTTCTCCAGATGACACTGTAACAATCAGTGACCTTTTGCATCATCTGTAAAACTAGGAGACCCCGACAGTTCCTTCTTACTCATACTTATCAAAGCCAGGTCACTTAATAATTATGCACGTTCTACGTCCATTGGCCACCCTTACCGCACCGGACGCAATTTTGTCACCGAAACGTAGTTCCCACCATTCAATGTCCATGGTGTACACACACTTCTTGGATATCGGTTGTATATGCAATTTCGAATACACGAACGAGGTGGAGGAAGTGCAATCTACTTACAACAAAATTGGCCCTCAAGAACAGAAACCGTTAAGACCGCAGAGACCATGGAATCGTGTAGATAACCGTTGATAGCATGGGCTCCACCTTATTAGTAGGATGCGTTTCTAGAGCCATTGGCACACCACAAGCGAGTGCTAATGCACTCGTGGCAACTTTCGTGCATGCATCGAACCATCCCTGTGAATACAAATTGTCTCAGGTGATTTTAACTTGTGTACCGCTCCAAGGCGTTTGGAAAGTTAAGCTCCGCGTTCCCCCTGGAAAATTCAACAAAAGACCAGATCCGGACCTGAGAAAACGGTGCTATTTGTACAAATTCATCGTACCAAAGTAGAAAGTACCTTAACGGTTTTCCAAACACAAAAGTTTACCAACAGTTTTCAATCAGTTCCACAAAAGGTCCGTAAGCCAAGATGTACACGAAAAAATGGACAGAGAGATGATACCGAAGTTATGATAAGGCAATTGAGCCAATCGTAAGCGTCCGCCAACGGGAACGGGCTGAGGGCAGACAGACCTGCCACACTGGATACATGAGTTGTGGGAAAACAAAATCGCTTATGTGAAGGGAACAATGGCAGATCCATGGGGGCGGGGTGAAGTTAAGATGAGTCACCAGAGTCACTCGCTAAGAGCATCGGGGCAGAGAACAAAGGAATGGAAAGTAAGAGAGTTAGCAAACATAATCGATCCAGACGGCCGAGCAATGTAGAACTGGGCATTCGACATGGGAGAGGCTGAGGTGGTCAAAATTCTTTCTACAACGTGTCTGCTTTGGAACGGTTCCAAGCCACCGCTCCTAAGAAGTATGCAAGCTTGCTAGCTTGCATCAACCTGAGCGGTTGTGAGCAGTAGGTTCCTGCCCCTACCAAGAGAGAAGAATATGTTTGGCTTGGTATTTACTATAGCCATTCAGACTACCTGCACGTTAACAGTCTAAGCTTTGCAGATTCAAAGCAATGTCTCTCAGGTTGACAGCTTGCTGGACCTGTTCATCATGCGTTAATATAGGCACTTTTATCTCTGACTTATTCAATTCGACTGACTTCATTTATATTCCCAAATTAACTGTACGACTCAATATCAGGGGGCCAACTAATGTAATTTGGTCTGCTTTGTCTCCTCTCCGACTTTTCTGAGGTTGACGGTCACTGCTTGGAACACTGAACGCTCTGTTCCCATTGCCTCGTGAGCCATGTTAACTAGCCAAATTTTTATTTGTAATCCTTTTCTATTGCGCATTTGACCTCTCCTTATCGAGCTCTGTCTTTATTTGTTCCTCAAGCGGAAAGCGAGCTCCAAATACCTGCCCTATTCTCCTTTTGAGTTCTTCTAGACTATCGAAATGTAAACGTTTTAGGCACTGTATAACCAACGCACAACTTCTCAAACATCGCGAACCTTCCTGACGTGCCTACGCTATATATAGCCTCTTCCATCCTAAAACTGTCCTCTGCTGACCCTCTTTACTTGTCTTCCCACATTAATTGCACGAATTAATCTCAATGTGCCGACTACTCCATTTCCGTCTTACCGTTCTCCGGCTTGTCGACCTTTTGCAGACTGCTGCGATATTACCGGCCATTGTTTGGAAAAGTAAACGATTCATGCCCCCTCACACAAGAGCCTCGTTGGCCTCTCCACACTTTAGCGGCACATCTTTTCGGCCCGACCTTACCATTTCCTTGCTGCGCTCTCTGTTTGCAAAGCTTCTTTAATCGGGCAGCCAAACCTTCGTGCCTTACCCTAACCTAGCCTCAGCTGCACAGTCTGCTTCTCTGTGACGTCTTTCAGACCGCCGGGATGTTGACGGCCTAGGCTCTGCAGAACCAATGCTATTTTTATTACTTCAAGGATCTGCTGGACTTGCTCATCCAATGTCAAACTAGTCTCCCTATTGCGTTCCTACATTTTTCTGCTTATCCTTTCTATTTTCTTTCCATCTTATCTGTGCGACTCAACCTCAATGTATCGACAAATCAAGTGTCGTCTGATCAGTCTCCATCATTTCGAGAGCATTGCTGGCACCAACCGCCCATATATTAAACATCGTTTTTGATGTTTGACCTGTCTATTTCCGCTGACCTACCCCAATTTTTTCACCACAATTGTAGGACCCAATCTCAGGGCGCCGACTAACTTATTCTTACCTGAGTGGCCTTCTGCACTCCTACCACTCTCATACATCTGAGCCATCTGCGATCATGTTTTGCCGGCGACTTGACTCTCTTCCACTAGATCCCCGTTGCTTTTATGTTCCCTTATCCAAGGCCTCCGCTGTTAATGCGCTTTGTTCTTATTCTTCCTCGATGGTACGGCTTATCCGTATGGCGCCGAAATAAGTTATCCTCGTGCGTATGCTCTACGCTCCGACCTCGCTCCTGCTTACTGGCGGCACAAGGATCATTGCTAAGGGTTTTATGGCTATTACTTCCATTAGTATGCCCGCCTTACCTCTCTCAATATGCACCTGCTCTTTACCTCATATTCGCGATCGCCAACCAGTGTGACCGTACCGGCATAGCATTTTTGATCTCTGTGACCCGTTTATATGTATTCTGACGGCGTGCAGACTATGGAATTATGAGTGCTTCAGCGTAACTACTCACACTAACTACTCTACACCGCTGCCCGCGTTCATCCGTTTCTCGCCCATTCTCCGCGTTCCCATTTCTTCTTGGAACGTTGCCTCACGTACTAGTTGCTCCCGCTTTCGGTTTCAATCTAGGTAGCCTCAGTTTTGCCTAAGCTGCTCTCGCATTCGGACTGCCGTCATCATCATCGGGTTATCAATGTTTCTCTCCAAAAGTCGTATTATTCGCTCAATCTTGTAAACACGCTTTGGTTTATTTGTCTCGTGGCACTGCGCCTGCAGTACCTTCTTCATACGTAGCATTTACATTCTAAGCCACAACAGCGCCATGAAGTAAAGAATGCGCTCGCATATCATGTATACTAAGAAACATTGCACAGGTAAGAGATCATAGTCGCCACTGAGTGCCATCAGTCTTCCGCTCGTGCTTCATGATTCATTGCTGTTTGGATGCCGTGTTTGTTGCCCGCTTCTTTTCCCAGATTTCCACTGTTACCTTAGCCAAAACAAAGAGGTTTATCCACTGGGACTGGCTGACCCATTTCCAATAGCCAGCTGGCTTAAACACAATACTTTCTCCGGAATATGAAGAACCCATGCAAGTTCCAAAAGTAGCTCCTCTCGCCTTTCTTGAGCAGCTAATTTTACGGGGCCTAAACAAATAAGTTTAGCTCGCTTCGTACTTACAGTACCACAGTTTACTCACTTGGAACAGTATGTTTATACAAATCCCCTGTTCCAAATTGGAAAACAAACAGTTGCGCCGTGCTTACTTTCACTACCAAGGATAGCTTTGCTTAATCGCAAGGGCGTTCAAAAAATTGGTTTAGGTGCCTTACTTTTCCATGAAGGCTAATCTGATTCTGCATGAAACAGAAGCTTTTCCGATGGTCTTTCACGGACGGATATTCTGCTCCTTAATGGCGCTCGAATAAGTGGCCCTGCCGAGGGCCTTTATAGGGTTTTCACTTGAAAATGGAGATACTTACATGCAATGATTACTTATATTTGAAAGAATTTGGATTCTATTTTGCGGAGTATAAACTTTGTAGCGAGCCCGCATTGAACGAAGGGCACTTTATCTGTTATGGACGTATTCAGCCACAATAAACAACTGCACGCACCACGTCCATGACAAATCCAGCGTGGATAGTTGGAGACGGTTTGCGCCACCGGACAAATATGTAACAGCAATGTGCCTCTATTGGCAATGGTTATACTCACCTGCACTACTCGTCCTTCGATTCTATCCCACTTTTTCATCTTTGACCGTTTTCAACGAATACTTCCAGAACATAACCAAGCCAATGGGTTAACGGACGAATAAATTTGGCCGTCAAGCGACTGCAAATAATAGAGTTCAAAAGCGGTCTGTACGATGCGTCGCCGGATTGCACTACAGTTCAACAAAACTACAGCGGGGTTCCAGATAGTGGTGGGTTTTCGCCTGGCAAGCGTTCTCCATATAAAAAGCCACAAATGTCCGCTTAACAACATAGCAACGTGCCGGTTGTGACTTGCCACTTAATAAACTCACAGCTGAACGTTCCACCCTGACGCGGTCAACAGACTTTCACATACAACCTGTGCAACCGATTTTACCATGGAGAAAACTTTGACGGAACACCGAACATTCCGAGCTTTTAATGGACACCGATTGCACCAAAACCTTTCGTTGCTTCCCCGTGCTCATGGTGTATTGCATAGCGAAACCATGCCGTACTTAAATATTGACGCAACCGTTGCAACTGGTTTTTCGCGCCCCAGTGCCATCCAGTTCCTGGGTAGTACCGTTACCTAATAAATTGTTCACACGTATAAGCTACAACATTTCTGTTATACATTTCCTTAAACCGAAAGGTTTTACTATTCCATAGCAGCTATGCTTGTATGCATACTTGGTCGCGCCTTCACAAGTATGCCTCGTTTTACCGAGAATATACCGTGTACGTATTTAATTAAATTTGAGTATCATTAGGCCAGGGTTCCATGGCAGGGATCATAGAGTAGTACACTTCTCTTTGTACTTACAGTGTTCCGTCAGCAATCCTGTTCGAGCAGGTGCAAACCAGCTTCACCGGCATGCGAATGTCATAAATTGGGCTAACATTGCTTTACCTATTAGGTCAGGAAAGTAAAATTAATGCTTTTCGACTTTTGGAACAATCTGCTGAAAGCATTTAAAAGGAGATTGTTTTATGACTGGACTGCATGGCACCGTTAACCCGTTTAACAGGCAGCCAATCAAGGTATACCAGCCTAACAAAGTTGCTCACTAAAATGCGTCAGCTACAGCGCTCTTGCTATAGGATGTTCAACTTCGTCTATGCCATGAGGGCAAATAAAATCGCTATTGCGTTATCAGTCAGATCCGCGCAAAAGCCTACGTGTCAAGAACGGGAAGCCATAAATAGTGTAAATAGGGCCATGCAACTCGGCTGGCCGCTGCGTCCTGGCACCACTTACCAACTGTTAAACATATCTTTCATACGAGTGGGCTCTAAGGAAACTTCTATTGATCCACCTGTTATTAGGAACCCTTCAAATTCTTTTTAAGGAGCCTCAACGTTAAGAAACAGGCCCAGCCATAGATAAGCTGAACGTTACCGCTGACATTCACGGTGTACGGTACATTTTGAGAGTAATGGTATCCGCTCTGCGACTTCGACCATTAGGCTAGTTTCAAACACCGGTCCAGACGGAATTCCGCCCATTCTATATAAGAGCTGAGGTAAGAACATACCTGTACTTCGCCGTAGGTTTTTTACCATCTCCGGGCCGTATGGAAAATATCCTTCTGTTTGGCAACAACTTATAATTATTCCGCGACACACAGGCGGCACTTTGCGGAAGCTTGCTCATTTCCGTCTGTTAAGCCATTCATCTATCACCATGAGAACGACGGAAAAGGCTGTCGAAAGATCTCAAATGGTTTTCGAGTATGCAGAAAATCAGGTGAACAAGCCACCACATAGAATGCTGAGATCCCGATCCTGCGCGACTTGCCAGGTGTATTTCCTTAAAATGGCCACTTAGGCTCTAGACTCAAATCAAACAATACTCACGTTCTACCTGGACCTAAAGAAAGCATTCGACGTAGTTCCACGTAAGCACTTACCACACAAGGTCAATGCTTATGGCTTGGGGAGACAACTGTTGGACTGGGTGTGTGTATTCCCAACCGGGCGTAGACGATCAGTGAATATATCACATGTCAACTCCTCTCGAGACTGGTCTGAGCGGCGTCATACAGATTAGTGCCCTAGGTCCAACGTTTTCTTAGTTGTGTCTATGATACTTAGAACAGCGTACAGCACGTTCACCCATTACTAGTTGCTGATGATTTCAAAACTGTCTACATCTTTCTCCAGGTACAACCATGTCAGCACTCGACAGAATATGAGAAGACCTAATGGTCCTAGAGTTATGGTGTCAGCAATGACAAATGACTTTCTCCGCTGAAAAGTCGGGTGCCACGACATACAAATGCTCAGTACCTGATGGAGCGCTCCCGAGCTCCGGCACTCTTATTCAGCCCCATATGTCAACGCAAGATCGGAGCCTGCGTACTCTATACGTCATAACATTTCTGAGCAAGTGCACCTTTACTTCCCAGGCGCTCACCAGCTAAACTTCTACCTAGGCAGCCACATACACTCTGTAGAAGTACGTCTAGAACTTTACCAATGTCACGTTCGCCCGACCTTGGAATACTGTGCTTTCATGTGTAGCGGGCTGTGTAAGTAGGACCGCAGTTTGCTTGGAGAAGCCCAACGGCTATTCACGAAAATGCTCGCCCCACAATACCAGGCGTTTATTTTCAGGCAGCGGTGTGCTCAGATCCTATCCAACCTCTGTGCCTGCAACGTATTGTGCTTAAGTTTGCGTCCCGCACATTATAATACACAGCTTTGTACATAGCGACATACCTGGCCCTAGCCTTAAAAGTGGAACAGTACGTAACCTCAGCAATAGCAGTGGTACCATTACCCCGATGAGAGCAAGGAATAAACTACGCTCTCGTTTCTTCCTATTTGCATATATAAATATTTGGAACAAATTGCAAACATGACTGCGAGGAATCCAGCGCCTCAGTTCTTGCAAGGTTGAGGTGCAAACGCCCTTGTGCCTGCATAATGCAGAACGGCGATCTATCGTCTGTGACACAGCCGACCACTTTTCTGAGATTGTGCCGGGTGATGCATGAAGAAACCTGGTACACCCCGGTATAACATCGTTCGTTATCTAAATGTAGCCTGCGATAGATTGGTGCGAGCCATTTTTGTAATCCTTAGCTTTATATTGGCTTTTCTTACCTCTAAGATATTGCCTGGATTAATTGCAAGATAAGTCTATGATATAAGGCTGCAAATTCGAGTATTCGATAGACTTCAACAACTTTCATTCTCGCTCGCAACCACATTAGTCCTAAGAACCCAGGTGGCGGTGGTCAGTGCAGATGCAAAGACGACCTGTTGCGCTTAATTCGTAGGCAACATCAGGCAGTCTACCTTGCTTGCCACTTTAGTACGGCACAAATAGGGCGCTAATTGGTATTTGGATCTTGAGCAGCAAAGCAGCTCCGCATGTCCGGTGAATGTGACCTTTCCGGTGACAGCCGTGCATTGAGGGCCGTCACTTCCTTATTCCACATTTACTTAGCTTTAAGGAGTGCTGTGCAGCGATAGTATACTCAAACTGTAACGCGTACTTTCACTCCATGACCCCACGTTAACTCCTGGCTACCAACTAGGATAAACTTCGCTTCTTGAGAAAAAGACGGCAGTCAGTTTTAAACTGGACGGTCACGCATTTCCCTCAAGAGGCAGGTTCAGCTACGACCCCAGTTCCTTATCCGCTGATGTTCTATTTAAAATGCCTCCTTCAGTTACATCACCATTTCATTTCTCGGTCTTCCGTTCTTTACTCTTCCCTAAGGCCACAGATGTTTGTAGAGCACAACGTTTCATAAGCTATAGGTCCTGTTCGGCCTATTCATGACTCATGCTTATTTATCTTGTATTCGCTTTTGCTAGGAATGTTACTGAGGGCAATTGCGAACATCTCAGATTTGTTGGATTATATGCCCGAATCATAACCGTTACTATTTCCTTCTTACCTTATCTTCATCTTTGTAACCATTAGCAACCCTGAAATAGTTTGCTCTCTGGCTCCACGTACGTGGACCAAACTTAGTAAAGTCTTACCTTGCTATACTTTTTGCTACCAAGAGGCGTGTGGGCCCGCAGATATGCTGATAGACCAGGGAATCCATCTATAATCTGCTCTTGTCAAAGCTCAACTGAACTTGTGGCTGGCTAGTCGAACAGCCTCTTCGTGGTGCTAGCTGTGTGGTTCGGTTTTAAACCGCTCTAGCAAATATTTCGGCGACAGTGTTTTAGGATGTGGTGGGTTTTCGCCTTATAAACCTCCCTATAAAAGGCCACATATTTCCGTTCAACAGCAATGTAACGTGGCGGATGTGACTCACCACAAACTAAACACGCTGCCCGTGCAATGAACAATGAACAATGAATTTATACGGGTTGAGATGCGTTGCTTTACAAGTCCCGTTTTATAGTTGGTGGGGATATCAACATAACAATAATGATGATAAAGATAGTAAAATAGTTAATACTTTAAATACGAAAATAAGGACTTATCGTTTGCTTCGCTGCAGTCCTGCGATCCACTTAGGTTCACAGCACCCCACAGTTAACAACAAATAATTCCATGGTAAAACACCAGGGGTAGGATTGAGACGTAGTGTTAAGTAACATAGTGTAAGTGGATGAGTGCATCGTCCAACCGTCTTTTAACTATTGTTAGTGTTGGTGCAGAGACGACCGATTCTGGGAGAGCATTCCACGGGTGACAAACACGAATAGAAAAGAAAGTTCTGCGGCCCTCCAGACGACTGTATTGTTTTGCGAGTTGTAATGAGTGGCCCCTCAGATTTGTATTGCTGCTGAGCTGCAGTAAAGGGCTGCACACATGCTGTGGGTCACGCAGAATCAAGTATGCCATAATCAGGTCGCCTGGTATTCGGCGATAGCTTCCACTGAACCATCCTAGTCGTCGCAGCCTCTCCTTGTAGGACAGATTGTGCATTCCAATTACGTTCTTAGATGTCCGGCGTTGTGGCTGCTCCAGTGCATTAAGGTCGTGTTTCAGCCATGGATGCCAGGCTTGAATCGCATACTCAACATGGAGGCGAACATACGCACTGAGCATTTGTCGAAATATGGAGCTGTTTATTTGTTCAAACGCCCGTCTCAACAGCGCGACGTGTTGGTTCCCGGTCTTTGAGGCTTTTTCGGATTGCCTGGAGCAACCCAAGTCATCTTGAACCAGGACACCCAAGTCACGTTCGAGAGTTGCTTGTTGCAGCACATCTGTTCCGAGTTCAGGAGACGGTCCGGATAGAGAGAGGTTTACTTATAAGGTGTGAAAAAGTCCAAGGGGCTCGAGCGTTCAGTATTCCGAGCAATAGCCGGCAGGGTCACAGAAGTCGGAGAGATGGAGACCCATCAGCCGAGATTGGATTTGGTCGGCGCATTGCGATTGAGTCCTATGGTTCATTTGGAAAGATAAGTGGAGTCAGTAGGATTGGACTGGTCAGAGATAGTATTGGTTATATTAACATAGGGCGAACAGGTCCAGCAAGCTATTAAAGTGAGGGAGACACTGCTTTGGATCGACGGAGCCTAGACCGCTAACATCCCGGTAGCCTGGTAGGATTTCCAGAGAGTTTGACTGATCAGATGAGGCTCAATTAGGGTATGAAACAAAGAGGTGGACGTCCGATTGCCGAAGGATTGAATACAAACGGCGCTCAGTCATCTGAACGATGGCCAGTGACGTCACAGCAGTCGGAGAGCAGGATACCGATCAGTTTAGACGGGATAAGTCGGCGAGATGAGATTGATTTTGGAGGGAAATGGAGTGGGTCGAGAGGTGGACAGGTTAGAGGTGGAGGTGCCTATATAAATAGAGGGTGAACAAGTCTAGCAGGCTGTCAACGTAGGTGCGACATAGCTTTGAGTCTACAGAGTCTAGACCGTTTAAACGTTGCTGGTCTGGAAAAGGTCAAAGAAGCAGGCCGGTCAGATGAGACTAGGTTATTGCAGGGCACTGAGAGATGGTAGTCCGATTGGAGAAAGATGGAGTGTACAGGATACTGATGGAAGTGTCTGTATTAAAAAAGAGTAAACAAGTCTACCCGGCTGTCAATGTAAGCAAGACATAGTTTTGAGTCTACAGAGATTAGATCGGTATATCCTGCTAGTCTGGAAAAGGTGAAAGGAGCATACTGGTCAGATGAGACTAGGTTATTGCAGGGCACTGAGAGATGATCGTCCGATTAGAGAAGAAATGATAGTAGAGAACGCCATAAGGAGAGGAGACGGTCCGGATAGAGAGAGGTTTACTTATAAGGTGTGAAAAAGTCCATGGGGCTCGAGAGGTAATGGGGACAGAGCGTTCGGTCTTCTCATCAAATGCCGTTAACGTCACAGCCGTCTGAATGAATTCGGAGAGCAGGGGACCTAGCAGACGAGACTGGATTAGTCGGCACATTGAGAGTATGTCGAACAGTTAAGGTGGGAAGATAAATAAAGTCAGCAGAGACGGACAGGTTTGGGATGCAGGAGGCTACACGAATATAAGGTATGCAAGTCAGGCAGGAGTCTGAGAGAAATTGGAAAGCAGGAGACCGATCAGACGAGACAGGATTAGTCGGCGAAACGAGATTGTGTCCAACAGCTAATTTTAGGAGGGCAAATGGAGTGGGTCGAGAGGTGGACAGGTTAGAGGTGGAGGTGCCTATATAAATAGAGGGTGAACAAGTCTAGCAGGCTGTCAGCGTAAGTGCGACATAGCTTGAGTCTACAGAGTCTAGACCGTTTAAATGTTGCTTGTCTGGAAAAGATCAAAGAAGCAGATCAGTCAGATGAGACTAGGTTGGTACAGGGCACTGAGAGTTGGCAGTCCGATTAGAGAAGGAATGAAAGGAGAGAGCGTCTTAAGGAGGGGAGACGGTCCCTCCGTTTTAAACCGCATGGTTGAACACACGTGCATCAGCTTAACGGAGCATGGCACAGTAGTATCAGCCGCGGGTTTGCCTTGTGTTGCTTGCTTTATTACCCATGCGGTAACTTGATTTAGCTTTCTTCACCGCAGTCAAATTAGAGCTTAGATGCGTGTCAGGTTTCTAAGAATATTAATAAAGTGGGCAGCGACGAGCAACTTAGAGTCAATCATGGGGCCAAGAAAATTCTGGATGGTCAGCAAGATAAAATATATCAGGGTAGACTAAAGGTGGTTTTAGTAAACAAAACATAAGCTGCCTGAGAAGTACAACCCTGAACAAACCCCAAACCGTTGCATCATGTCGAGGGCGAAGCAAATCAACCAGTCGTTGCGTCATAGAAAAGAATGTGTTATGGGAAATATTCTTCTGCTTGGTAACAATCTATAGTCATGTCGCGACACAAAGGTGGATCCGTACGGAAGCTTGCGCGTTGCCAGCCGATAAGCCACATATCTATCACCACAAGAACAATAAAATGCCTGTCAACTGATCTCTCGTGGTTTTCGAGTATGAAGAAAAGCCAGTGAACAAGCCACCACATAGAATGCTGAGATCCCGATCCTGCGTGACTTGCCAGGTGTATTTCCTTAAAATGGCCACTTAGGCTCTAGACTCAAATCAAACAATACTCACGTTCTACCTGGACCTAAAGAAAGCATTCGACGTAGTTCCACGTAAACACTTACCACACTAGGTCAATGCTTATGGCTTGGGGAGACAACTGTTGGACTGGGTGTGTGTATACCCAACCGGGCGTAGACGATCAGTGAATATATCACATGTCAACTCCTCTCGAGACTGGTCTGAGCGGCGTCATACAGATTAGTGCCCTAGGTCCAACGTTTTCTTAGTTGTGTCTATGATTCTTAGAACAGCGTACAGCACGTTCACCCATTACTAGTTGCTGATGATTTCAAAACTGTTTACATCTTTCTCCAGGTACAACCATGTCAGCACTCGACAGAATATGAGAAGACCTAATGGTCCTAGAGTTATGGTGTCAGCAATGACAAATGACTTTCTCCGCTGAAAAATCGGGTGCCACGACATACAAATGCTCAGTACCTGATGGAGCGCACACGAGTTTCGGCACTCTTATTCAGCTGTATACATCAGCAAACGATCGGGCCTGAGTTACTCTATGCATCGCAACAATTCTGCGCAATGCACCTTTAATTCCCAAGCGCTCGCCGACTAAATTACTACCTAGGCAGCCACATACACGATGTAGTATCATGTCTTGAGCTTGACTAGTGTCACGTTTGCTTGAACTTGGAATACTAAATAAATAAATATTTTATTCTCGACAAGGCGAGACACGCCTTTTGGGCATGATCGGCATATTGCATTATTGTACATGCTAGCAGAATAAGCATCATCAACAGTGGGAGTAGTACAGTTGGAGACAGTAGTGTGGGCCCATAGAGCCCAAAGGTTGTATGTAGTCTATGTACACCGAATGCGAGAGGTAAAGATAGTATTCAGATCACTAACATGGTATGTTGATGAGAAACTTGTCCGATGAGGTCCCGTAAGCAATGTAGGTCAGTGAGTGAAGTATGAGGAACCGGGTGAAAAATACAAGAATAGTGGCATGTCACTAATCAGATATGTAAGGGTGTTCGTGCGAGAGCCGATATTTGCACAGAACTTGTAAATGTGGTTTCGGTTGATTTGCCAACGTGTTAGGGGCGGTGACATTATTGAGTGGCGAGTCACATCCACCACGTCGCAGTGGTGTTAAACAGACGCTTGTGGCTATTTAGGGAAAACGCTTTCCAGACGAAGACCCACCACGTCCTGGAACACTGCTGGCTGGTGATATAATATTGGCAAGCTTGTATCTGACCGATTACCCTAGCGGATATTCGCAGTCACGTAACGTCAATTTATATAAATATATATATAGGTATTTTTCTAGACAAGCGCTAGATGCTGTTCCTACGTGGGATCAGATCAAATTGTACATAATCTCCATGCTCATGCATGGAGAAGAAATATCGTTAACAACTGCTTTTGATCGTGTGTAGTCGCCTTCGGAGTCCAGTGCAAGTAGTTTGAGCTGTTGAAGTCGGACGACTCAGGTGACTTGTATTGAATTGATCAGTTTCCTAGGTTCTTTAGTGTGTCATGATTAGGAGGTGCGGGTTTTTTCTTTGTTCTTTATTGAATCCGTGCCCATGGGAGCGTCGCAGGTACGTCTTCAGCAGTGTTACGTGCAGGTAGTGTTATCCTGTAGAACAAGGGTGAGAAGAAAAACGGACTGTGCTTTCATGTGTAGCAGACTGCACAAGTCGGACCGCGTTTTGCTTGAAAACGCCCAACGGCTGTTCACGAAAGTGCTCGCCCCACAATATCGGGCGTTTATTTTCAGACGGCGGTGCGGTCAGCTCAGACTCAAACCTCTGTGCCTGCGACGTATTGTTCTTAACGTTGCTTCATGCACAAGGCAATACACAGCTTTGTACATAGCGACATTTCTAGCCTTAGCCTGAGAAATGGAAAGGCACCTAAACGCAGTAACAGAAGTAGTACCATCACTCCGATAAGAGCGAGGAAGAAACTACGCTCTCGTTTCTCCTTATTAGCATTGATACACATTTGGAACAAAGTACAAAGAATGCTGCGAGAAATCCAACACCCCTGGCTTTCAAGCGCGAGGCGCAAATGTTCTTGTGCCTGCATAATGCAAAGCTGCTATCTAGCGTCTGTGACACAGACAATCGCTGTTTTGAGGCCGGGCAATGTGAAACATGAGCAACCCCAGTATACCACTTGGTAACCTCGTACGTTATCTATGTGTTGCGTGCGATAGATTGGTGCGAGCTATTTTTGTCAACCTTAGCTTTATATCGGTTCTTCCCAACTCTAAGACTTCGCCTGGATCAATTGCACTATAAGTCCATGGTATAAGGTTGCAAATCCGAGTAGTTGACAGACGACAACAACTTTCCTTCTCGCTTAACCCATCTCCGGCTCGTTTGCAATCACACTGGTCCTAAGAATCCAGGCGGTAGTGGTCAGTGCAGATGCAATGAAGGCCAATTGCGCCCAATTCGTCGCAAACACCACAGCTGTCTACTTTGCTTGGCACTTCATTACGGCACAAATATGGCGCTACTTGGCAAACCGCATCTGAATAGATTTGCAACTCCTCTTGTCCAATGCATGTGATCGTTTAGCTGGCAGCGGTTCATTGATCGGCCATCACTTCTTTATTCCATATTTACTTCACTTTAAGAATTGTTGCACAACGATAGTATACTTAAAATGTAACGCTTACTTATACTCCATGCCTTTAATTCAATTCCTGGAAACTAAACAGGATCAACTGTGCCTCTTGGGAATATGGTGGTAGTCAGTAGTAAAGAGGACGGTCGCGCATCTCCCTCAAGAAGCAGCTTGAGCTACGACACCAGTTCCTTATTCTCTGCGGTTCTATTTAAAAGACCACATTCTGTTACATCGCGGTTACATTTCTCGGTCTTCCGTTCCTTTATTCTTCCCTAAAGCCAAAGATGTTTGTCGAGCACAACGTTTCATAAGCTATAGGTCCTGTTCGGCCTATTCATGACTCATACTTATTTATCTTGTATTCGCTTTTGCTAGGCATGTTACTGAGCGCAATGGCGATACCCTCTGCTTTGTCTGAGTATATGCCTGAAACATAACTGCCACCACTTCCTCCTTACCTTATCTTCATCTTCGTAACCATTAGCAACCCTGAAATAGTTTGCTCTCTGGCTCCACGTACGTGGACCAAACTTAGTAAAGTCTTACCTTGCTATACTTTTTGCTACCAAGAGGCGTGTGGGCCCGCAGATATGCTGATAGACCAGGGAATCCATCTATCATCTGTTCTTGTCAAAGCCCAACTGAACCCGTGGCTGGCTAGTCGAACAGCCTCTTCGTGGTGCTAGCTGTGTGGTTCGGTTTTAAACCGTTCTAGCAAATATTTCGGCGACAGTGTTTTAGGATGTGGTGAGTTTTCGTTCAACAGCAATGTGACGTGGCGGATGTGACGCGCCACAAACTAAACTCACTGCCAGTGGATAACCAGATAATGCACTCCAACCTACGGATATCATTCACTTATTTTCAACTTCCTGATGATATCAACCGAACAACAAGTCAGCTACACACTTACGTGCTCAAACTACACAGCTGCCTATAGAGCCACTCCATACGTACATGATACCATTCACCTACGATTACTACTAGATGCCATGTTTTCTATACATTTTTGACCACGCGTTGTTATGTTAACATGATCATGCCTGTAAACGTGTTCTTGGCGTTGTAGAGAATAAAAACGTGTATTTAGTTAAGTTAAGTTTAGTTATCGGTATTATTCAACGCAACTCTACTCTTTTAATCCCCTAAGTGTTTGCCTACATGGGCGATGTTTATTAAAATGGCAATGACCTTGTCTGCTGCTTCCTCCATTATTCCACTGTATGTTCCTTATTACCGCTCCATTCGTTCAAACCGTGGCTCGGAGAACATGGTTGCTACAAAAGCATTACAGACCTGGCTACTAAAAAACCCTATTACGCCAAACTACCACCTGGCAATTCGAGTACAAACATATTTCAATATTTACTGGACAAGTACAAGAAAGGAATGCTCTCTGTCTACGTCTGCTGTCATCAATCTATTTAGAGTGGCTTGACTGCTTGCATTAAGCACAATTGCTCCCAAGTTATCGTCATCCACTGACGACTATAATTTTTGCCCTTACTACCAGCTTCCGCTACCAGCCCAACGTTCGGCCACTGTCGAGGCCATACACAGCAACGCGTCTGTTGCGGAACATGACTGCTCGTAAGTTTTGAACAGGTCTGATTTGGCTTGGCGCCATAAATATGAGAATAAACGATTTATTTATTTATCCTCGTACTGGACGTTAGCATCGCGGTGGCGCGTCAATAAAGCATATATTGCTCCAAGCTTAGTCACTACGAAGAATGGAAAGCTTTGGGCTACTCCGAACTTCTGAGCATATAATAATAAATAAATATTTTACGCCCGACAATATGAGGCCTGACCTTTGACCCTTATTATAATAGTGCAATATTTTAGATGATACCATAGTGAGCAGGATCGAGAGCTGGAGTAATAGTGATGTATGCAACGGTGTAGGCCCACATGGCCCAGAGATGAAATAGAGTATAGACTTACAGCCTGCAAGATGAATAGGCGAGAAGTAGCGATCATTGGCGTGTTGTTTGTTGGTTAGGAACTGATCCGAAGAGGATGTGTATACATTGTGTGTCAGGTGAGTGAAGGAAAAGGAAAAAGGGGTGACAACGTTTTGCGAGTGGTGGCAGTGTTCCAGGACGTAGTGTGTTTCCGCCTAGTAATCGTTTTCCCCGTTAAAAGCAAAATACCAGCAAAATACCGGCCTGATCAACTGGTACAACACAGTTGTTTGTGGATGGCTATTTCAAGATTTGTTATGTTTTCATTAAGGCGTTTTAAGTGCGCAGTCAATTAAACGTAGCACAATATGGAGAGGTTGAGAGTAGGAATAAATGTTGTTACAGCCATCATGTCAAGTAAAGTAATGCGACCTTTCATGGAACCGTTTCCCAGAGAGCTGCATCCACACTTCACTTACACATCTCATCTGGCCGTGTGCCATTGTGGATCAATGCAAGCAGCCAACGTATATCTCTGACTAGCTTTTCTGGTTGGATATCGTCGTATGCGAGGCTTTGTCATCCTGCGACACATTATACATAAATTGTATAAACGTATTTGGGGGCTCTCCTCAATCCACAGCCATCATTTAACTAATTCGAATCAAGCACTTTCAATATTCGCCAGTGAGTTTCTAACAACCAGCATTTCATGTGTACTGTATTTTTGGAAGCACTTGTCCATCACCCAGGGTGCTCGGCTCAGTCGTAGCCAACGGTGATAGGACAGAACCAAACAAAAGGAAAAGGAATGAAGTAACAGTAAATAGAAGGCGTTGGGCTTTTGTCCGAAGTTGTCCGGTACCGATTGCACGAATTATAAATGGAGAGACAAACCTTCAGTCAAATGCGTCATGTAAAAGGAAAGTTCAGAGGAATTATTTGAGATAGCTCCAACGGTTGTAGGTGATAAAACATGGGACAGTGGTGATGTAAAATCCATTTATATGGCCCTCAGGATTGCCATAGATATACAAACTATTTTCTTCAAGGAGGGGGGAAATTGTATGCAGTGTAGAGCAACTTTACTGTCGTACCAAAATTTTTACTCCAATTCATCTTCTTCTCGCCCAATAACGGTCAGTATGTGTGTCAAGTGGTAAAGAAATTTAAAGAAACACAGTGTTTGCAACGTCAAACAAACTAAACGGTCTCTCACCGTCACGCATGAGGAATCAGCTCACGCGGTTGACAAAAGATATGCAGTAACAGCCATATCAGCATTCGGCCACCGGCACAGCATTGCGATAGCAAACCGTATGCTGTGCCTTAGACGCTAAAGGAAAAGAGTCCGAAATTATGGTGCACTGCATGTGCAAGCTTCAACCATATGGGTTTCACAGAAGCGACTAGAATACGCGCTTTTGGGGTTAAGCAATCTGAACGCCCATACCACTGTGTGCACCGATGAGACGGCTATCCGTCTGCATGGCGAACCTCTTTGGGCAGCAACTAACTTACGGCTATGTAGCGCTTCAAATGTGCAACCTAGCGCAAACTCATAGCCAGGGCTGGGTTGACCGGTGGAAAGTCCATTGGGCCATGTTAATTTTCCAGGATTATCCGGTAGGTTGTTGTTTAACGGTACTTATGATTGACATTTATTGGCATCGTACATAGAAGTGTGGAAGGCAAGCGTCATTCCGCAGCTGCAGGCTAAACGGTTACTAAATTCCGTTTGGTGACAGCAGGATGGCGAACTTTCACATTCGGCCTAAACGCTTCGCGCTTACCTGAATGTGACTTTTAGTGGACATTGGATCGGTAGCGGAGGACCGATAGGGTGGTCTGCGCTGTCTCCGGATCTGAATCCTCTAGATTTATTACTATGGGGACACTTGAAGTGTAGATTTCATGGAAAACAACTAAAACCCTGGATGTGCTAAAAGCCAGCTTTATGAAGGAACGTAAGCGTACCTCTTCGGTAACATAGCAGAAAGTGCTTGCGAACACGATCAAGCAAATACTGCTCTGTAAACAAAACGACGGAATGCACCCAACACCTAATTCCTCGATATTTACAAAACTTTCACACCTTTAATGTAAGTCTGAGTAAAAGCATAAATGAATGTATATCCTCGATTATACACGAAAATACCATCGACGACCTGGTGTTTTCACAAGTCGCAGTTGCCTGTGTGTTCGGGCCGTGGTGGCATTCATAACTAAATGCCTGTGCTGCCTTGTGGTGCCATGAATGCGTCGTGGCTGTTTGGAATCTAAAGGGATTCTCCAACGCAATCAACATTTAACCTTAGAAAGAACCCTTGCAGCATGAGTACTCGGAGTAACCCAAGCAGCGTAGTAAATGCATCCGGGTTGGTTGGAATGTAGTCATGAGGTCACAAAAGATTTTGTCGTCATCACCTACTGTCATATAATGTGTAAGCAACCGGCGCTCATCGAATAGTCATCGGATATGGTCAGGCTGTTCTCCTCAATTGTTGCAACAGCGAGCCACTGACCGTTTCGCAGGGATCCCTTTTGCAAGCATATTCACTTGCGTGAAAGTCGTCTACCAATCCATCAAATCCAGACACGTTCGTTGTGGCTTTTGCCAAAATGCATTATTTAGTCGAACGGGCTGGGTTTCGTTGGTCTGCGCTACGATCGAAGCATGACATGTCCATTGCGGCTTTGGTGTTTTGCAACCATTCACTTCCCACAGCCGACGTGCCAGGGTTCCGTTTTTTGCACCGCACATGTAGACACAGAGGTCGCACATCTGTGTCCCAAACCCACCTATGTAACCCATCCAGGCACGTTCGGAAAACCAGCATTCACCAGGAGACAGTTGGTGATGCAGCGTGCGGCGGTAAACCATTGACTAGCAGCCGAGTATATCCTCTACAAATTATTCCATTCATTGCATCAATAAACAGCACGGTATTATTGAAAAATTGCCCTTCTAAAATCGTTGGAGCTAGAGGTTTTACGCGCACCATTACGTAAACTAAATCAGAGGCAATAGTGTTAACATCAATTATTTTATTAAACTTGCATTGAGTCCTGGAAGAAAAATACTTAATATTAAAACCTTGGAAAATCTTCCTTTCATTGCAAAATACTCCACATTGAAACAACTCATTGCTGTACTTCTGAATACGATGCAGCTCATTTAAATGAACACGTCAATGTGCAATCAAAAGCCCTACAAAATGCCAAACTACCGGATTATCGGATGTGCCTACAGCGAACAAACGAGCTGTGGCAGGGCTGCCGCGGTACACAGGAAGCTTAGCTGAATAATATAAAGTGTGTTTAGTCAAGCGCATAACCTGGTGTTTTTATATAGAAGGGGCTTATAAATGTGCTGATAGGCATCGAACCAATCCCGTTGCGTAGTGGTTTATGCGCATTACCGTGCTAATCATTTCCTCCTTCTGGTCACAAAGACAATTGTGGACTACGCCGTATTGCTTCCTCGTATGTTAGAGCGACAACAGCAGGCCTTTACGCCAGTCTTTGAAGTTTCGGTGGACGGCGCACCTCGGTAAGTCCGCCAACAGTTAGACCTTTTTTGTTCAGATGCCTGCCAGTGGAATCTATGCAGGACGACTGCGCGCGTGCCTCCTGATTGGGATAAAGGGAGCATATACCTTTGTGAGGGAGGACTTAAAGTTAAACCCTGCAACTTGGACCATATCAATGCCTGAGGCCTCACAATGGAAACCCGAAGCCTTGGCTTTCATGGCTTGATAGTCTGTCTACCATCGGTTGGGGTTAGACTCGACAGTGCTCTGGTAGGGTCTAGCCAGCATACACTTGTAGAGCAAACAACATGGTCACTAGAACCCAGTGGAGGTCCGTAACTAGTGTCACAAACAAACTCGAACTGCTTGCAAATACAAGGTATAAGATAGATGGTACTTGGGCGTCCATGTACCCAGAGGGGAAGTAAATGAACACAAAACAGTATTTAAATAAATAAATAAAGCTTTTATTCTTGACAAGGCGAGGCACGCTTTTACAGGCATGATCATTTTGACAAAACAATGCGTGATCAAGGATGTGCAAAAAGCCGATATGTTTGCCATAACAGCGCTTGTTTGTGCAGGGGGTATGTAAGTATGTAATTGTGTGTGCGTTTGTGTAGCTGTGTAGGTTGCGCTCGTAAATGTGCTGTTCCATTCTTGAATGCTTGCTGTCGTCAGCAATGTGCGAGTAGAAGATCGGTGTCCGTGGGTTGGAAAGGATTATTCAGATATCCACGGGGCAGTGACTATTTTGTGGCGAGCCACGACCGCCACGTCACAGTGTTTTTAAGCAAACATTTGTGGTTTTTTTATAGGGAGAACGCTTGCCAGGGGAAAACCCACAACGTCCTGGAACACTGCCGCCGAATTATTAGCTGGAACGGGTTAAACCCGAACCACCCAGCTGGCACCACGAGGAGGTTGTTCGGCTAGTCAGCGTAAGCTTCCATAGACCGGCGCCAAACGTGCCTGACCCTGAGTTGCAGGAAAGACCTGTGCAGCAAACCTGTGGAAAGTTGAAGTCGTCCATCACTAAACACTTGTTTGCTGAATGGGAGTGAACAAAGTCAATTACCTCTTTAGATACCCTCCCACGGCTTCTATAGACAATTACAACTGTAACCTTTGTCGAGGAGGTGCTAATCAAAACCGACAGAGCTTCAACAGTTTTATCTGTCGACTGAAATAAGGAAGTCTTAGAATCGTCAAGCTTACAGTTCACATAAAGAGCAACGCCTCCTCCCTTCACCATCCGTAATGTCCTGAGATAGCCACATTTTAACGTATCCGAGTATATCGGGATGACACCCAGCTACAAGCAGACTTAACTCGTACACCTTGTTAGTTAGGCTGTGCGCATTACATTGCACTATCTGAAGGTATTCCGCAGGCCCAGACTAGGGTCGTGCGCTACCGATATGGGCAGTGGTAGGGCGGAGAAGGACCGCCGGCTGACCACCCGAAAACCCACAAACCGGAGAACTAGTTAATGGGCCGCTCGCCTGCTTTTGAGGTTCATGATAGCCTCTCGGCAAGCGTAGTGTCTGGTTGAACACTAATATTTGTGCATTTTAACTTAAAAGCAAACCGCACGAGAGCTTTGCGTTCCTCCGGGGTAGAGAGTGCAACACGAAGTAGCCGCGGTAGAGCCTTTCGGACGTTCTCCAGTCCAAGCAGCTTCTTGACAGCAACGCCAGTAAAACCAGACCGAAGCATTTTCGTTACGCGCATTTTAAACCATTGTAGGCCTTCCAACGTGCGAGCAGCAGGAAGTACAGCAGAAGATTCAGCCGCGTTACGGAATATAACGCTACTTTCCGTGAAAGAATCACCACGATGGGGTGTATTAACCCCACCAACTCCTGCTTCAATGACCCGCTGAAGTAGGCACACCCACGGGATAATCCTATCGTTTCAGTCCCGCTTGAACTTGAACTTGAATGCGAAGTAGTCCACCATGGCTGCTGTAACCAGAAGCGGCTGCTTTTTAACCTCATCTTTTATAGATCGGCCCATTTGTCTAACATCTGTCGTCTGTAAGGTTATGGAGAGGATTCTTAAGCGAGCTCTCAACCTGCACTTCCAGAACCTCAAGATCATTTCAATGGCGCAGCATGGGTTTTGTCCTTCGCGTTCATGTGTCACCAATCTTCTGGTAGCTCGAGAAAAGTGAGCTAAATCCATGGATGCTGGTAAGCTGCTAGAAGTCGTATTTGTGGATTTTAGTAAAGCTTTTGACAAGGTTCCACACGAAATTTTGCTTAGCAAACTTCGCAGTATTGGTGCTTCAGGAAAATACCTCTCATGGCTCACTGATTTCCCGCATGACCGCGCTTTCCGTGTGCAAGTAAATGAGGCCTTTTCCTTCCCTGTAAATATGACCAGCGGTGTTCCGCAAGGCTCTGTTCTTGGCCCCGAACTTTTTAAAGTCTTTATTAATGAACTGGCGTCTGTACTACGGGCAGATTGTTTGATTTACGCAGATGGTTTAAAGATATGGATGGAAGTCTCCTGTCTAGATGAAGCGGATTTACTACAAACAAGGCTCGATTCGCTGCACGATTGGTCGAGCAGGTGTCAATTACCCATAAATCACGATAAATGTTCCGTTCTTCCGATCGCTGCCTCTGAATCATTTGGAATTTATCAAATCGTTGGGTTTTGCTGCCAAGCTCTAATTGTGAGAGGGACCTCGGCGTCATTGTGACCCCAGACCTAAAATCGACTGAAGATACCTTGAGGAAAGTCGCTTCTGCCAACAGGTTGCTTTTCGCTATTCTACGATCCTTCTCTCGCTTGACTCCGGAGATCTTCAGTCTCCTGTTCACTTCTCATGTACGTCCGATTCTTGAGTATGGACTGCCCGCTGTTTATCCTCTTTCCAAATTTGAATGCAACTTGATTGAAAAAGTTCAGCGGAGAGGATCTAAATCCGTTCTGGAATTACGAAACCTGCCTTACTCGCATCGTCTCCAGTGCCTGAACTTGTTCTCCCTAGCCTACCGTCGAGATCGCGGGGATTTGATTTCCACACAGCGTATCGTTAGAGGGGAACTTGGAGCTGAATTGCAGAATTTCTTTCCACTCAATGCTTTCAGTTCGACTCGGGGTCACCATTGGAAATTGTGTAAACAAAGGAGACTTCGGGTCCGTTGTGATGTCACTCTGTCTACCAGAGTAGTGAACGAATGGAATAATCTACCTGTGTGTGTTGTTGATGCGCAGTCGGAGGAATGTTTCAAACATCAATTCACTGGGTATCTGCGTTTTTGCAGGGAAGAGAGCAGTGTGCACGTGTGGGTCGCAGCTTGTCCTTTAAGCAAGCGGTCCTTAGCGGTGTCCCACAGGGCTCGGTCCTTGGACCGATGCTGTTCTCCATCTACCTAAACGATCTCCCTGGAGAGCTTGGGGTATCATCCTTATTGTTTGCTGATGACCTTAAGCGATGGAATGTTGTAAATATTCCTGGGGGTTCTGAGGCCATACAGCGTGCACTGGACAGACTCTGGGACTGGTCTACTTTGTGACTACTGCCCATAAATCAGGCTAAGTGTTCCGTCCTTCGTATAGGAGCAATGTTCCCGCCTTCGAGCTACGTACTCGGTGGGGTCGAACACCCCCTTGTCTCCAACTAGATAGATCTAGGTGTCGTTCATTCCTCGTCTTTGCATTCTGGTGACAACTGGAAGAAGGCCGCTAGTAGGGGTTTCAGAATGTTACGGTTAATACGCCGTTCTTTCGGGGTCTTAACTGCCGACATATTTGTGAAGCTATTCTCAGCTTTCGTTCGGCCCCATCTGGAATACTGCGTCCAGGCTTGCGCGCCCTGCCTTGTTCGGGACAAAATGGAGCTTGAGAGCGTTTTGAGAGTAGGTACCAAATTGGTCGAGGGGTTACGGGGGCAATCGTACCCCGAGCGTCTACTTAGCTTGAGTATGTATTCAATGCACTACCGACGGCTTCGAGGGGACCTAATCCTTACTTACCGCATTTTAACAGGGAAGGTTGTGCCGGACTTGCGCTGGCTATTTAGCCCGGCTAGGTTGCCTTGTCTTCGCGGTCATCCCATGAAGCTACACAAGCCGCGTTCTGACGGGATCAGGGCGGAAACTCGGTTATCGCGTAGAGTTATCGAGCGCTGGAACTCGCTTCCAGAAAATGTAGTCAGTGAACCTACGGTTAAGGGTTTCGAGCGTCAGTTAGACGCTCTTGGGTGGCAACACGAAACCTTTCCCTTCTCCTGACCATTTCCATCTTCAAACTTCCAGTTCTTATTCTGTCATTATCTTCACTCTTTGGTGTTATCCTTCATTTTAATGACTTCCATTCCCCTTTATCTTCCATTTACTTTCTACTTCTTTCTTACTTCACGTAACCTACACAGCGCGGACTGCTAGTGCAGGGAACGTGGGCAGTAGTTGGTTGATCAGGGTGTGTTTCAGGTGTTTCGTTTTGGATCTATCAAGAACTAACACCTTATCATTCCCTGGCTCAACGATTTGCTCAAGAAGGAACACTCAAGGGATTTTCCTATCGTTCCAGTCCATCTGAATCTGAATCTGAATCAATTGGATTCTTACCTGTTGAGTAAACTCGGATCTTGTTGCTTCTTGTGTCAATGCAGCGGTTCCATTGGAACCGACTTGCAATGTCCACCTTGATCCCTGTGACGAACGGGAGGCGATGGAGCTGACAAAGGATTTTTCCTTCTGCTCTCTACATTCCAATGTTCCAATGTTCCATGATTAGTTACGGCGCTGCACATAAACCACTGCACCAAGGATTTTTTGAGACTTTCATTGTCTTTATTGTCTCTTTCTATATAAAATCGGCTTATGCACATAACTACACTCAATTTTTATTATTCAGCTAAATTCCTTGTGTACCGCAGCTGCACAACCTCAGTTCGTTTGTCCGCTGTATGCGCACCCGACGGTCTACAAAAATACCGGTTGAACGCGTTTTGAGGTGTCTCCGTAGCAACTATATAGAACGTTGCCATTTTTGTTCCTTGTTTTATTTTATGTCATCCTCGCTTTTGTATTTTATTTCCAAGGTTCTTAGAGCAGTTTGTTTTGACAAATGTCATGCTCCACATCTATCGTGTGGGTGTTTCGGCTGCATTATTGCAGCCTGATAGCATCTAAAGGATCAAAACACATATGGGTTATTACTTCGTGCGGTTATTGTGTCCGTATTTTATGTGTTACTAAACGACCATGTATGTGATTTTACACAGATCATAAGTGCTTTTAGTCTGCTGATAGTGAAGTCATGATAATCTTGTTATCCTAATAAACTGATTCGAGTCTGGTAAGGCCCGGTTCTCCACGGCTGCGTAAATGGGATGCAGCACTCAACGAAGTTTTGGTCAGACGCATCTTACTGTTCTATTTCTTACGTACCGTATATTGACCGGCAAGATTGTGCCTGATCTAACTAAACCGTTGCATCCGGCTCAGATACCATCTCTTCGTGATCACCCTCTGGAGCTGCATAAGCCCAGATCTGATCGCGTTAGGGCTGACTTTCGTTTATCACGCGGGGTCCTCGACCCATGGAACGCACTATCCAGCGAAGTAGCATTAGCACCAACGGTGAAGGAGTTCGAACTTCGACTCGACACCCTTGGGTTGCAGTTTCAGACCTTTCCGCTCGGTTCCAAACTTCTACATCCATTTCCTTGACTTCTGACATCTATTGCTATTATTCTCTTAGCCACACATTCTCTGGTGTATTCCAATTATCATTATTTCGTTTTTGTCTCCCTTCTCTTAGCCTTTATTATTCAGGTGGCCGGTACAGCGGGGACTGCTAGTGCAGGCCGCGTGGGCATTGATTAGTTGACCGTGATGTGGTTCGTGTTTAATGATTTGGCTCTTCTAGGTTTCAAATCGCTCCCGCGAAATCCATCCTGGTTCAACGACGCATTAAAAAAGGAAAACATGGGAGTTTTCCCACTTTTCCTGTCCAAATTGAACTTGAACTTACTACCCTAGCAGCACGCATCGTGCTCGTAAAAGCTATTCGCATGCCTATAAGTTGTTTTATTAATACTAATCCACCCACAAATTGTTTTTTTTTACACTTCAGCTCTGTAGGTCTACTGCAACCAGCGTAACTGTTGGACACAGGTGCCCTCGAATTCCCCAGCCGGTTCCATACTGCTGTTATCCTCCGTTCTCCGATCGCGCGAAGTTTATACTGCCACCTTTATGATGCCAAGACGTGACTTCAATCGGTTTAAGCACAGATTCAACAAGTGGCACAAGCGTGAGTTCTATCAAGTTCCCACAACATTCTTGGCTCAAACTACATTTTGTTCTTATATGCTAATTTACCTGCCAAGCCCACTAGAATTGCGGCCGAAGATTAGGCTTCTTCGCGTGTTTGTTTTGGCCGTTTGCTCCCTGGATTCTCATTATTAGAGGCGCTGTGGTGTTGCCTGATGAAAAGCTTGTTGGTGTTGATTATGCGGACAATACAGTCGTGGTATTTATCGATGTTGGCATAGCCCAGTTAACCTTGGATAACCTCTCTGGAATGTTCCTATCGTTTAGCGTATACTTCACACTTTCAGATGTTACAAGACAACCAGCCACTTGATGAACTTTCAACTTGATGAGGAAGTGCTCGAGTTAGTTGATAAATTCACTTACCTTGACACATACATACTCAACAAAAGGCGCATAACCACTGAATTAAATTCATGCATTGCATGGGCTAAAACTACTTTCTTGGATTTGTGACATCTGTGGCGTCAAAAATAGGTTTCTCTCGGTCTGAAAGACTTTACGTGGCAACGCTGAGAGCCGCACGCACTATAGTTGTGAGTCTTGGACCGTTCGATCGGAGGCACTTACAGTTTTGTTCATCGCTGTCTGCGAAACTTTGCAGATGATAGGTACCAGGTTACCCTTAACTGTGAGCGAGCGCTAGACAGTAATAGACTAGTTCCTTTGAACAACAGATAGCAATAAGTTGCGTTGGTTTGGACACACTACTACGCATATGCGGTCACTGTTTACCGAGGATAACTTAGTTTCGTTTGCCTGATGTCAGTATATATCCTTGTACACGTTAGCGGTGGAAAACAGCTTAACTATTGTACCGCAATATATAAGGAAAGAAAATTGTGCGACAAAGGCACGCCAGCGGAGCCACCAGTAACCGGTGGGCATCGTCCCAGTGAGATAACAGCCGGCTATTGTGACGCTAAAGAAAATTATAATATACCTAAGAAATGAGATCGTGGTTGGTGGGGGAGCTTGCGCGGGATGGGAGGGACAATGGAACAACGCAAACTCCACAGAGATCGATTCCCAGCCATGTCAATAAATGTATCCAGCCAGACGTGTTCATCATCGTTCGGGCCCCAGCCAGATAGCCGAGAGGCTCTAACCGAAGCCAAATTCGGACTAGGGTCATTAATTCTATTGGCGAAGTCATCACTTGGCTTCCCCCTTCTCCCATATACCCCCCTCCGCGACACTAACGCACGTCGCGGGAGCCGCTAGGATGGCATTCACAAGGCAAGGCCCAGCCATCGTTGCCTGAGATAGAGTGGCGCAAGACTATATGTGAGCAAAAATTAACCACCTCCAGAAATGTAGTCATGAACTAAAGAACTATGGGCCGTTGGTCCGTCTCGTCTTCCAGACTGAAGTGCGTGACCCGCCTAGTGTTTAGCTTAAGAACTTACAAGACCATGCTTACAGTAGGCACCAGGGGCGCATCTGCTGTCGTTTCGTAATCGAACTACCTGTTTAAAATGTATTCATTGCTAAGCAATCTGTGGAATGATGGCTGATTATGGTGCGGTCAGAGAAAGCCGCAAGGAAGTTGTCTCGACAGTGCCGCTTTGTCTGCACTATAGCTAGCTGTTTGTAGCCCTGTGTTGCTGATATGATGTAGGCGACCCTGAGTGTTTGCTTTTGGTATTATGATTTTACGCCGGGTCTGCTCTCATTATTCTTCGTTCCATGAGTCACCATGGTGGTACGGCAATGAAGCGTGGGCTCAGACGGCTGATGTATTGCTGTTGGTGATGATTGTTTCGTTTTTTGCATTCCGCTTGAACATAGAGCGCTTCTCCAGCCTGGCAGTATCTTGCCCACACACTACAATGAATTTCTCTTCAAACAATTCGTTGATGCTCTGGCCGTCGCCCTTCCACATCGAGCAGGTTGGGTAGCAGTTTATTCCCTCTATTACACCATTTCACCTTTACGGTCTTGCTTCAACCTCACTTTTATCACCGTTTTCAACCCCCAATTCTTGGCCCTCTTCCACCTCACTTCCAAAAGCATTTGTCTTCTACTTTCGACACATGCAATCACAGGGCGTCGCTCTTGTTCATTCGACAAGTCCCTTTTCAGCAAGCTGCTGGCATTAGTACATCCATTCCTATTTGGAGTTCTCGATTCTCCTTATAACTGCCGGACTTCAGCGCGCGCACTTTATCGCAGGTTGACCAGCAGGCGACACTTACCTGAACATCATCATCATTATACACGTTAGCTGCAGGTGGTGTGTGCAGGTGTGCCGCAATACAAAAGACAAGAAAAGGAAAACAAACAGTGGCACGCCGGCTGAGTCCCCATTAACGGATGAACATTCTTCCGGAGAGCTGACAGCTGCCTATCGTGCCGTAAAGAGTCATATTATTCCTAAAAAGTGAGATCGTGGTTGGAGGGGGATGCTAAGCAGGAGGGGGATGGACAAACGAACTCACAACACAAACGCCATTGGGGCCGGCTCCAAGCCATATCAGCAAGTGTGTCCAACCAAACGTGTTCACCGTCCCTAGGACCCCAGCCAGGCAGTCGGGATGCACCAACCGACACCAACTTCGAAGTGAGGGTTTTCATCTCTCTCGACCAAGTCATCGCTTGGCCTCCCCTCCTCCTCTTCCAACCGCACCCACGACGCGCAAACAATGCACGTCGCGGAAGTCGGTATGCTGGCATGCGCAACACGTGGCCCAATCATCGGAGCCTGGTGCGTGATATAATGGTGCTGAACGGTTCACTCGCTCTTCCTGCACCAACTACGCGACATCGAACACGCTCATTGCTCACGCGGTGCTCCCACCAGACATGAGCTAAGCTGCGAAGGCAGCGATGATCGAATATGACGAGCCTCTTTATGTCTGTCGACCTGATGGGCCAGGTTTCACAGCCATATAGGAGAGTTGAACGGACGGCTGCGTTGTAAACTCTGCTCTTGAGGGCGAGAGTAGTGTCGCGTCTGCGCCACAGGTGGCGGAGATTGGCAAAAACACCTCTAGCTTTTGCTATGCGGTTCGTAACCTCATCTTCAATCCCACGGGTGCTAATATAGCTGCTCAGGTACTTGAATTCCTGAAGGACTTCTAGCACATCACCACCAAGCGTTAGCGCAGGGTTGGGTCCCTGTCAATCTTGGAGAAGTACTTTGCATTTCGATGGAACAAAGCATAGCCCAAAACGATTGAAAGCCAGTGCTAATCATTCCAGTGCTGCTTGACATGTTTGGAAGCTGTCACAGATTAAGGCAATATCGTCGGCATACTTTAAGTCAAGAAGTCGCTCACCAGGAAGCAGCTCCACACCTTTTAGGAGGTGTCCAGCGAACGCTGTTTCCATGACTTCCTCAATAGCGAAGTTAAAGAGGAAAGGTGACAGTGGGCAACGTTGGCTCACACCGCTGTGATACTGAAGTTTGAAGTGTGTTTCATCATTATACACATCAGCTAGAGGTGGGAAAAACACCTCCGCTATTGTGCCGCAATACATGAAGGAAATACATACATACATATAACACAATACACAAAGGAGAAGTAGATACAACAGTTGCATGCCAGCTGAGCTACCAGCAACGGATAGGCATCGTTCCGGTAAGCTTCCAGCTAGCTACTAGGCAAAAAGAAAAAAATATTATGTTTTACCCTAGGAAATGAGATCGTAGATGGATGGGGAGGCTAAAAGGGATGGGGTGGGACAAAGAAACTCACAGCATGAACGCCACTGAGGTCGGCTCCTTGCCATGTCAGCAAGTGTATCCAGCCAAACGTGTTCACCGTCTTTTGGACCCCAACCAGGGAGCCGTGAAGCTCCAACCGAGGCTAGCTCCGAGGTGAGGGACTTCATTCCCCTGGACCAAGTCATCGCTTGGCCACCTCTCCTCTTCTTCCACCCACATCCCCGGTGAGCAAACAACGCACGTCGAGGGAATCGGTGGTCTGGCATGCGTAATACGTGGCCGAGCCATCGGAGCCTGGTGCGGGCAATAATGGTGCTGAGCGGTTCAGATCCTTTTCCTGGGCCGTAAACAATGCGTCGAACACGCTCGTTACTCACGCGGTGTTCCCACAAGATGTGAGCCAAACTGCGAAGGCACCGATGGTCGAACGTAACTAGCCTCTTCATGTCCGCCGATCTTATGGGCCAGGTTTCGCAACCGTACAGTAAGGTCGAACGTACCGCTGCATTGTACACTCTACCCTTCAGGGCGAGAGTGATGTCGCGCCGCCGCCAAAGGTGGCGAAGGTTAACAAAAGCACTTCGAGCTTTCGCTATACGGTTCGTGATCTCATCTTCGATCCCAAGGGCGCTGATACAACTTCCCAGGTAATTGAATTTCTGAACGACTTCTAGCTGATCCCCACCAAGGGTCAGCGCAGGAGGCGATCCCTGCCAATCTTGGAGGAGCGCTTTGCACTTCGATGGTGCAAAGCAAAGCCCGAAGCGGCTGACAGCCAGTGCTAATCTGTCTAGCGCGGCTTGGCACGTCTGGGAGCTGTCACAGATGAGGGCAATGTCATCTGCATACTCCAAGTCAAGAAGTCGTTCTCCTGGGAGTAGCTCCACACCTCCCAAGTCATGTCTTGTAAATGCAATCTCCATGACTTCGTCCGTTACGAAGTTGAAGAGGAAAGGTGACAGCGGGCATCCTTGTCTCACACCGCTGAAGATATTAAAGGGTGGCGACAGCTTGCCGTAAGCCCTCACTCTGCCCGTGCTACGCGCATATAATGCTTGGATAATATTTACATATTTCTCGGGCACACCTTTCCTGAGTAGACAATTCCAAAGGGCACATCGATCAACCGAATCGAAGGCACCTTTGATGTCGAGGAACACGACTACGGTGGGCCGCCAAAATGTGTGGCGGTGCTCCAACAACTGACGCAAAGTGAAGATGTGGTCAATGCAGCCACGACCACGACGAAACCCGGCTTGCTCTTCACGAATCTGGCTTTCACGAGCGCCAGTCAGTCTGTGAAGAATTATGGAGGCGAGTAATTTGGAGGCGATGGAGATCAGACTGATTCCTCTATGGTTGCCGCATTCCGAGCGCGAGCCGCCTTTGAAGATGGGAACAATAACGGAGCGGCTCCAGTCGGTTGGGACAGTCTCCTGCTCCCACAGTTTCACTAGTAATTCATGCAAAGCATCCACAAGAGCAGGGCCTCCGAATTTGAAGAGGGCTGGAGGAAGATAATCTGGTCCCGCGGCTTTGTTCAACTTCAACAGTCGGATCTCACGTTCGACTTCTGAGCGAGAGGGTGGATCCAAAGGGACAGCCCACGGAGCAGGGCGATCAGTGACCGGCGAATCGAACAATTCTAGCCGATTAAATTGCTTTTCAAAATGCTCAGCCCAACGTTCCAAACGTTTTGACAAATTGTGGATAGGCTGTCCACTCTCATCACAAATTGTTTCACTAACACCAGGTCTCCTGCTGCCCGTTTCCCGTATCAGACGGAATAACTTACGATGGTTGCCAAGGGCAGCGGCCACTTCCATCTCTGACGCACGATGAGACCACCAAGATTCGCGGTCTCTCTTCAGGCTAGCACGGAGTTTTGCCCGGAGCTCTTTGCGTGATACTGAAGGGTGGCGACAGTTTGCCATAAACCCTCACTATGTCGGAACCATGCGCTTACAGCGCTTTTATAATGTTTACATATTTATCAGGCACACCTTTCCTCAGCAGACAGTCCCAAAGGGCAAGTCGAACCAGAGTCGAAGGCACCTTTTATGTCAAGAAACACGACAGCGGTGTTTCGCCAATAAACATGGCGGTGCTCCAACAATTGACGCAAGGTGAAGATGTGGTCGATGCAGCCCCGACCTCGACGAAATCCGGTTTGATCTTCACGAATCTGGCTTTCACGAGTGCCAGACAGTCTGTGGAGAATGACAGAGACAAGCAATTCAGAGGCAATCGAAATCAGACTGATCCCTCTATGATTGCCGCATTCCGAACGGGAGCTTCCCTTGAAAATTGGGACAGTGACGGAGCGGTTCCAGTCTGTCGGGACAGTCTCCTGCTCCCAAAGTTTCACTAGCAACTCGTGTAAATCATCTATTAGAGCAGGTCCGCCCAATTTGAAGAGAGCCGGGGGCATTCTATCTACTCCTGCGGCCTTACGCAATTTCAACAGCTTGATCTCACGTTCGACTTCTGCGAATGAGGGCAGATCCAAGCAGACGGCCCAGGGAGAAGGGCGCTCAATGCCCGAAAAAGGAACCGAAAACTCATGTTGGTTAAATTGCTTTGCAAAGTATTCAGCCCAACGTTCCAATCGTTTTGACAGGCTGTGGATCGGCTGCCCACTCTCGTCGCGTATGGTCTCGCTAACACCAGGTCTCCTGCTGCCTGTTTCCCGTATCAGACGGAATAACTTACGATGATTACCCACGGTAGCGGCTATTTCCATCTCAGAGGTACGATGAAACCCCCAGGTTTCGCGGTCTTTCTTCAGGCTAGCACACTAAAACGCTAGAAACCCAATCGATTACTATTTGTTCATTATCAGTATTAATCGATTGGGTTGGTTGGTTATCCGTCGCAACGATACTGGACCTTGACGTGGTGCGACGGTTTGCATACCTCTTTGACCCATGGTGCGATATTGGATAGTTCCTCCTCGTCAATGGTTAGAGGTCAAACAAATCCAGACTCCTGGTCAACCAACTCGGGGGTTTGAAATGGGATGACGTCTATCTCAGTAAAACAAAATCATTGTCACATCCCCACTGCCATGCGGACAGGCTTTGCTTGATAACCTTCATCATCCTCCTGTCTAGGTCTGGGCGCTTTGGCAGTATCTCAGCCCACATACAACCATGACAATTTCTCCAAACTCTAACTACATCCTGCATCGGCCGTGGCACAGATTATAAAGGGTCGCCTTATCTGCTGCATACAGCAGGGCGGATAAGCGAAAACATGCTGCTGCTGCTGCTGCTGCTGCTGCTGCTGCTGCTGCTGCTGCTGCTGCTGCTGCTGCTGCTGCTGCTGCTGCTGCTGCTGCTGCTGCTGCTGCTGCTGCTGCTGCTGCTGCTGCTGCTGCTGCTGCTGCTGCTGCTGCTGCTGCTGCTGCTGCTGCTGCTGCTGCTGCTGTGCTGCTGCCGTGTGCGTGCTCTCTGCTGCTGCTGCTGCTGCTGCTCTGCTGCTGCTGCTGCTGCTGCTGCTCTGCTGCTGCTGCTGCTGCTGCTGCTGCTGCTGCTGCTGCTGCTGCTGCTGCTGCTGCTGCTGCTGCTGCTGCTGCTGCTGCTGCTGCTGCTGCTGCTGCTGCTGCTGCTGCTGCTGCTGCTGCTGCTGCTGCTGCTGCTGCTGCTGCTGCTGCGCTGCTGCTGCGCTGCTTGCTCTGCTGCTGCTGCTGCTGCTGCTGCTCTGCTGCTGCTGCTGCTGCTGCTGCTGCTGCTGCTGCTGCTGCTGCTGCTGCTGCTGCTGCTGCTGCTGCTGCTGCTGCTGCTGCTGCTGCTGCTGCTGCTGCTGCTGCTGCTGCTGCTGCTGCTGCTGCTGCTGCTGCTGCTGCTGCTGCTGCTGCTGCTGCTGCTGCTGCTGCTGCTGCTGCTGCTGCTGCTGCTGCTGCTGCTGCTGCTGCTGCTGCTGCTGCTGCTGCTGCTGCTGCTGCTGCTGCTGCTGCTGCTGCTGCTCGCTGCTGCTGCTGCTGCCTGCTGCTGCTGCTGCTGCTGCTGCTGCTGCTGCTGCTGCTGCTGCTGCTGCTGCTGCTGCTGCTGCTGCTGCTGCTGCTGCTGCTGCTGCTGCTGCTGCTGCTGCTGCTGCTGCTGCTGCTGCTGCTGCTGCTGTGCTGCTGCTGCTGCTGCTGCTGCTGCTGCTGCTGCTGCTGCTGCTGCTGCTGCTGCTGCTGCTGCTGCTGCTGCTGCTGCTGCTGCTGCTGCTGCTGCTGCTGCTGCTGCTGCTGCTGCTGCTGCTGCTGCTGCTGCTGCTGCTGCTGCTGCTGCTGCTGCTGCTGCTGCTGCTGCTGCTGCTGCTGCTGCTGCTGCTGCTGCTGCTGCTGCTGCTGCTGCTGCTGCTGCTGCTGCTGCTGCTGCTGCTGCTGCTGCTGCTGCTGCTGCTGCTGCTGCTGCTGCTGCTGCTGCTGCTGCTGCTGCTGCTGCTGCTGCTGCTGCTGCTGCTGCTGCTGCTGCTGCTGCTGCTGCTGCTGCTGCTGCTGCTGCTGCTGCTGCTGCTGCTGCTGCTGCTGCTGCTGCTGCTGCTGCTGCTGCTGCTGCTGCTGCTGCTGCTGCTGCTGCTGCTGCTGCTGCTGCTGCTGCTGCTGCTGCTGCTGCAGCTGCTGCTGCTGCTGCTGCTGCTGCTGCTGCTGCTGCTGCTGCTGCTGCTGCTGCTGCTGCTGCTGCTGCTGCTGCTGCTGCTGCTGCTGCTGCTGCTGCTGCTGCTGCTGCTGCTGCTGCTGCTGCTGCTGCTGCTGCTGCTGCTGCTGCTGCTGCTGCTGCTGCTGCTGCTGCTGCTGCTGCTGCTGCTGCTGCTGCTGCTGCTGCTGCTGCTGCTGCTGCTGCTGCTGCTGCTGCTGCTGCTGCTGCTGCTGCTGCTGCAGCTGCTGCTGCTGCTGCTGCTGCTGCTGCTGCTGCTGCTGCTGCTGCTGCTGCTGCTGCTGCTGCTGCTGCTGCTGCTGCTGCTGCTGCTGCTGCTGCTGCTGCTGCTGCTGCTGCTGCTGCTGCTGCTGCTGCTGCTGCTGCTGCTGCTGCTGCTGCTGCTGCTGCTGCTGCTGCTGCTGCTGCTGCTGCTGCTGCTGCTGCTGCTTGCTGCTGCTGCTGCTGCTGCTGCTGCTGCTGCTGCTGCTGCTGCTGCTGCTGCTGCTGCTGCTGCTGCTGCTGCTGCTGCTGCTGCTGCTGCTGCTGCTGCTGCTGCTGCTGCTGCTGCTGCTGCTGACGCCTCCCTTCTTTCTTTTCCACCTGTTTCTCTTACTACCATCCCAACTCCCATTACTAACCCTCCTATAATTCCCAGCCTAATTGACAGCAACCGTAGTACCACTGGAGTCACAGCATTTGCCGCCACCTTTCCGCAGCACCCACCGGATGCCTATCGGCAACCGTCCCTTAGAAGGTCACGCTGTCCCATTTCCCTGGCGGCGTTCAACGTTCGCACTCTTTGAGAAACAGGTCAACGGGCTGCACCCACACGCATGCTGTTCACACTGGGTATTGACGTATGTTGTGTGTCCGAAACCAGGATCAGTGGCCAAAACGGGTTATTGAATTAACTGCGCCCGGTTTGTCCTCTCGGTATTGGTTGCACGCATAAGGAGACGCTGATGCAGCACTCACGGACCAAGCTGGAGTAGGTATTATTTCCAGCTCCAAGGCTGAGCCATTGTTAGAGGATTGGATTCCGGTGAACAGCCGTTTGTGTTCAGCCTGTTTGACCACATCAATTAAGGTTGATTCACGAAGTAGTACAAGACGCTGTTTGTGTGTGATTCCCGCTTTTGCTCCCACCGACTGCACTTCTGATGTTGCCAATGACGTTATGTCATGAACTGAACGCGCTACTACGCAGTGCTACTAGTTTCGATATTATAGTACTTGCAGGGGATATAAACGCGCAAGTAGGGCGTCTGAGCTCTTCAGAAGCCCAGCTGGGTGGTAATTATGGGCTTAACTCCGAGCGGACTGACAACGGTGAGCGTCTGCTGCAACTGTGTGTGGAGCACCCGTTGTTTCTTAGTAGGATTGCATTTAGACACAGTGGGCGCCCAAGTGCCACTTAGCATCCTTCCGTCGCTGGCACACGGACCTAAATTGACCACAGAGCCATAAGTTACAGGTGGCGAGGTTCCATCCTGGATTCCCACTCGTACTGGAGTACCTGCGTCGACCATTCCGTCGCAACGACACTGGACCATAACGTGGTGCGACGGTTTGCGTACCTCATTGACCCATTGAGCTATACTGCGTGATGCTTCCGAGCATCTTGAGAGCTACTCCTACCAGGTTGGTCAATGGTGAGAGGTCAGACAAACTCAGTCTCCTGGTTCTCCAGGTTGGGGTTTGAAATGGGATGGCGTCCATTTCTGCAAAACTAAATCATTGCCACCTCCCCGCTGCCTTGCGGATAGGCTTTTGAACCAATGGCTTTGGATGAGGACCCTAATCGTCCTCCTGTCTAGGTCTGGGCGCCCTAGCGGTATCTCAGCCCACATACAACCATGACGTATTCTAACATAAACTTCATCCTGCATCGGCCGTCGCGCAGATTATCTAGGGTCGCCTTATCTGCTACATATAGCAGGGCGGATAAGCGAAAACATGCTACTGCTGGCGCCTCCCTTCTTTCTTTTCCACCTTTTTCTCTTACTCCCATCCCGAACCGCATTACTAACCTTACTTCTATAATTCCCAGCTTAATTGACAGCAACCGAAGTGCCACTGGTGTAGAACCATCTGCAGCCACCATCCCACCGCACCTATCGGCAGAAGTCCCTTATAAGGCCACGCTGTTCCGCTTCCATGGCAACATTCAACGTCCGCACTCTAAGACAAACAGTTCAGCAGGCTGCACTCGCAAGCACTTTGGACACACTGGGTATTGATGTGTGTTGTGTGTCCGAAACTAGGATCAATGACCCTAACGGGGTTATTGAATTGACTGCACCCGGCTTATCCTCTCGTTATTGGTTGCACGCATCCGGAGACACCGATGCAGCACTCACGGGTGAAGCTGGTGCAGGTATCATTCTCAGCTCCAAGGCTGCGTCATCGTTGGTTGATTGGATTCCGGTGAACAGCCGTTTATGTGCAGCCCGTTTGACGACATCAGCTAAGGTTGATTCACGAAGTAGTACAAAACGTTGTTTGTTCGTGATTTCCGCTTATGCTCCCACCGACTGCAGTTCTAATGCAGTCAAGGACACATTCTATCACGAAATGAATGCGGTATTACGCAGTGTTACTAGTTCAGATATGATAGTACTTGCAGGGGATATGAACGCACAAGTAGGGCGTCTGAGCTCTTCAGAAGCTCAGCTAGGTGGTAAATGTGGGCTTAACTCCGAGCGGACTGACAACGGTGAGCGTCTGCTGCAACTGTGTGCAGAGCACCAGTTGTTTCTGAGTAGCACTGCTTTTAGACACAGTGGGCGCCGAAGCGCCACTTGGCGTCCTCCTGTAGCTGACCAGCGATGGACCCAAATTGATCACATTGCCATAAGTTACAGATGAAGTGGTTCCATCCTGGATTGCCGCTCGTACTGGAGTACCTGTGTCGACTCTGATCATGCCTTCGTACGTTGTCGTTTCTCCATGAACTTTACCGGGAGGCGCACCAACCGTTCCCTACGATTGGCAACTGAGAAATTGTCTCAGTCCTCGGTCAGGCAAGCCTATCAAAACGCACTGCAGTCTTGTCCTAATGATACTGAGCTTCAGTGGAATAGGATCTCGGTCGGCATGCATGACGCAGGAGCATCTGCTTGTGGCACTACCCATCGTCACCGCACCAGTCACTGGATATCCGAGAGGTCGGTGAACCTGTTGGAATCTAGAAGACACCTCCCGGCTGGTTCTGAACACAATGTGACCAAACGGGCTATTAGGCGTGAACTAAAGCAGAGCCTACGTGCTGACAAGGAAGCCTGGTGGACTAGTAGGGCTCAAGAAATGGAGGAGGCAGGGGCAGTAGGCAATTACCGGAACCTCTTCCAGCTAATCCGCACCACTGGTCCCAGAAAACCAGGCGTCGGTGAGACAATCAGAGACAGCGCGGGTGCGCTGATACACAATAAGGAGCGCCGTATGGCTCGTTGGGCTGAACACTTTCAAGATCAGTTCAGTTGGCCCCCTGCTCCCGGACCTCTTCCTACTCAGGTGATGCAGGACGTGCCATGGACGGTTAGTTTAGAGCCTCCGTCGGAGGCCGAGGTCCGAAACGCGATCACAGCCCTCAATCGTTTTCGTGCCGCTGGCCCGGATTCCTTTCCACCTGCACTATTTAAGGATGGAGGTGAGGTCCTCTGCAAAGCACTGACCTCCGTATTCGAACGTATCTGGAAGGAAGAGAGCGTCCCGGCTAATTGGAGCGAATCGATTATAGTGGCAATATACAAAAAGGGCAGTCGCACAGAATGTGCGAACCACAGAGGTATTAGCCTAACGCCAGTTGTGACTAAATTACTGGCCTCGATTATCGTTCGTCGCCTCACTGCAGAACGGGAATCTCGGATTAAGGAAGAGAAGGCTGGTTTCCGCCCAGGACGTGGCTATATAGACCATATATTTACTTTGCGGCAAGTGCTAGAGCAGCGCCACGCATACCGCAGACCGACAATAGCTGTGTTCCTCGATTTCAAGAGTGCGTTCGATTCAGTCGATCGATCGATTCTGTTCGAAATACTTGCGAGGAAAGGTGTTCCCACGAAATATGTGAACATCCTCCGTGCTCTATACTCGAACACTACATGCAGCAACAGCGTCTACGGTGGGATGTCGGATAGCTTTTCGACTACAAGCGGCGTTCGTCAGGGTTGTCCGATTTCCCCGTTTTTGTTCAATTTCGTCTTGGATTCTATCATGGACTGTTTCCTGGCGGAATCTCACAATGTAGGCGTCGAATTGCTGCCTGGTGAAAGGTTGGTTGATCTAGATTATGCAGACGATATCGTCTTGCTTTTCGACGATGTTGCGGCGGCACAATCAACCCTGAATAGCCTGTCCAGAGTGGTCCCATTATTTGGTATGCACTTCGCACCTTCAAAGTGCAATGTGTTGCTGCAGGACCACCAACCAATTGATGACCCCTTGACGCTTGCTAACGAGGAACTCGAGGTGGTTGATCATTTCACTTATCTTGGCAGCTGCATCAGCAATGATGGGCGCATAGAAACTGACGTCAGCTCACGCATTGCAAAGGCCAGAGCTGCCTTCTTGAACCTGCGGCATCTTTGGTGACAGAAGGGAGTTTCCCTCCGCCTGAAAGACCGTGTATACAAGGCCACAGTGAGTGCTGTTCTGCTCTATGGTAGTGAAACTTGGCCCCTTCGGTCTGAAGAGCTGAGGCGCCTTCAAGTCTTTGATCATCGTTGTTTGCGAAGCATTGCTGGTGTCGGATGGCACCAGCGTATCCGCAACGATGATGTGCGTAGGCGAGTACTAGGAAGTGATAATCACGCTAGCACCCTAGAACAACAGATAGCACTGAATAAGTTGCGTTGGCTAGGGCACGTGCTACGCATGCCTGGTCACCGCTTACCTAGGAGTGCCTTGTTCAGTCTACCAGGTATAGGGTGGCGCAAGGCTCGAGGTGGACAGAAGTCGACTTGGCAGCGGGAAATGAAGTCACTGACAACTAAACTGGGTACCGTCGGTCCGTCTCGCCTTCCGGGCTGGAGTCCGCGTGACTCGCCTTGTGCTTGGCTCGAGACTTTACAGGACATGGCTCGCAACCGACACCAGTGGCGCGTCTGCTGCCGTCTCCTAATCGGATTGCCTGTTTAAAGTGTGTTTGGTGCTGAGTTATCTGCGGGGTAATGGCTGATTATGACGCGGGGCAGTGAAAGCCGCAAGGAAGCTGTCTCGCCGATGCCGCCTTATCTTTGCACGATAGCCAGCTGTTTGTGACGGTGTTGTCTACACAAGGTGTAGGCGCCTTGACCCTGAATGCTTGCTTAGGACATTAAGGTTTTCAGGTAAGTCCCCCTTCTCTCCATCTTCTTATTCTTTATTTCATAGGTCCTCATGGTTGTATGGCAGCGAAGCATCAGTTCAAATGGCTGATGTACTGCTGTTGATGATGATGATGATGTTGATGATGATGCGTCGACTATTATCATGCCTTGGTACGCTGTCGTTTCTCCATAAACTTTAACGGTGAGGTGCACCACGCGTCTCCCCCGATTTTCAACTGAGAAATTGTCTCAGCCCTCTGTCAGGCAAGCCTATCAATCTGCACGGCTTATCAAACTTTTGCTGTCTTTTTCTAATGACACTGAGCTTCAGTGGAATAGGATCCCGGCCGCCATGCACGACACAGGAGAATCTGCTCGTGGCACTATCAATCGTCACCGCACCATTCACTGAATATCCGATAGGTCAGTGAACCTGTTAGAATCCAGAAGAAAGTTCCCGGCTGGCTCTGGACACAATGTGACCAGACGGACTATTAGGCGCGAACAAAAGCGGATTCTGCATGCTGACAGGTGAGCCTGATGCACCAGTCGGGCTCAAGAAATCATCATCATCATCATCATTACACGTTAGCTGGAGGTGGAAAACACCTCAGCTATTGTGCCGCAATACAAAATAAAAGAAAAGGAAAACAGTGACAAACAGTGGCAAGCCCGCTGAGTCCCCAGTAACGGATGGACATCGTTCCGGAGAGCTAACAGCTGGCTGTCGTAAAAAGAGAATCATATTATGCCTAACAGGTGAGATCGTGATTGGAGGGGGATACTAAACAGGAGGGGGATGGACAAAGGAAATCACAACACAAACGCCATTGGTGCCGGCTCCGAGCCATATCAGCAAGTGTGTCCAACCAAACGTGTTCACCGTCCTTAGGACCCCAGCCAGGCAGTCGGGATGCACCAACCGACGCCAACTTCGAAGTGAGGGTTTTCATTCCTCTCGACCAAGTCATCACTTGGCCTCCCCTCCTCTTCTTCCAACCGCACCCGCAATGCGCAAACAATGCACGTCGCGGGAGTCGGTGTGCTGGCATGCGCAACACGTGGCCCAGCCATCGGAGCCTGGTGCGTGATATAATGGTGCTGAGCGGTTCACTCGCTCTTCCTGCACCAAATACGCGACGTCGAACACGATCATTGCTCACGCGGTGTTCCCACCAGACATGAGCTAAGCTGCGAAGGCAGCGATGATCGAATGTGACTAGCCTCTTTAAGTCTGTCGACCTGATGGGCCAGGTTTCACAACCATATAAGAGAGTAGAACGGACGGCTGCGTTGTAAACTCTGCCTTTCAGGGCGAGAGTAATGTCGCGTCTGCGCCACAGGTGGCGGAGATTGGCAAAAGCACCTCGAGCTTTTGCTATGCGGTTCGTAACCTCATCTTCAATCCCACGGGTGCTAATATAGCTGCCCAGGTACTTGAATTCCTGAACGACTTCTAGCAGATCACCACCAAGCGTTAGCGCAGGGTTGGGTCCCTGCCAATCTTGGAGAAGTACTTTGCATTTCGATGGAGCAAAGCATAGCCCAAAACGACTGACAGCCAGTGCTAATCGGTCCAGTGCTCTTTGGCATGTTTGGAGGCTGTCACAGATTAGGGCAATATCGTCCGCATACTCCAAGTCAAGAAGTCGCTCACCAGGAAGTAGCTCCACACCATCTAGGTCGTGTCCAGCGAACGCTGTTTCTATGACTTCATCAATAGCGAAATTGAAGAGGAAAGGTGACAGCGGGCATCCTTGTCTCACGCCGCTGGTGATACTGAAGGGTGGCGAGAGTTTGCCATAAACCCTCACCCTGCCCGAACTATGCGCGTACAGCGCTTTGATAATGTTTACATATTTATCAGGCACACCTTTCCTCAGCAGACAGTCCCAAAGGGCACATCGATCGACCGAATCGAAGGCACCTTTTATGTCAAGAAACACGACAACGGTGGGTCGCCAATAAACATGGCGGTGCTCCAACACTTGACGCAATGTGAAGATGTGGTCGATGCAGCCCCGACCTCGACGAAATCCGGCTTGCTCTTCACGAATCTGGCTTTCACGAGTGCCAGTCAGTCTGTGGAGGATGACAGAGGCAAGCAATTTAGAGGCAATCGAAATCAGACTGATCCCTCTATGATTGCCGCATTCCAAACGAGAGCCTCCCTTGAAAATTGGGACAATGACGGAGCGGTTCCAGTCTGTCGGGACTGTCTCCTGCTCCCAAAGTCTTACTAGCAACTCGTGTAGATCATCTACTAGAGCAGGTCCCCCGAATTTGAAGAGGGCTGGGGGAATTCTATCTGCTCCTGAGGTTTTATGCAATTTCAATAGCCGGATCTCACGTTCGACCTCTGCGCGTGAGGGCGGATCCGAGGAGACGGCCCAAGGAGAAGGGCGCTCAATGCCCGAAGAAGAAAGCGATAACGCAGGTTTGTTAAATTGCCTTGCAAAGTGTTCGGCCCAACGCTCCAAGCGTTTTGACAAGCTGTGGATCGGCTGCCCACCCTCGTCGCGTATGGTCTCGCTAACACCAGGTCTCCTGCTGCCTGTTTCCCGTATCAGACGGAATAACTTACGATGATTACCCACGGCAGCGGCTGTTTCCATCTCAGAGGCACGATGAGACCACCAGGTTTCGCGGTCCTTCTTCAGGCTAGCACTTAGTTTTGCCCTGAGATTTTTGCGAGCCTCATTGTATTCGCTTCCAGCCGGAATACGTCGGCGAGCATCCATAAGTTCCATAGACTGTGTAGAGACCCAATGTCCGGTTTGGTAATTTGCTTTGCCACATGAAGACATGCCTGCGGACAGTAACGTTTGACGAAGATGCGACCAGTGATCTTCAACGGTGTTTAGTGGGCGCTTACTCAGCCCAGATGTCAGCGCACTATGGTATACATTCAGAACATCTGGCTTCGCCAGCTGGCTGGTGTCAATCCGTTCACCTCGACGTTGAGGACGTCCACCGAAACGCACCAGGAGGTCGGCACAGACAAGTGCGTGGTCAGAGTCCACGCTCGTGCTCCAAATTGAGCGACAATTTCGGACACATCCCCTCCAGCGGTAACTGATCGCGATATGATCGATTTGTGTCCATGATTGGCCCGAGGCTGATGGCCGCCAAGTCACGCTTCTGCGGGTGCTGTGTCGGAAGTTAGTGCTCGCGAGAAAGAGGCGAGTATCTTCACACAGATGTAGCAATCGCTCACCATTATCATTACGCGAGCCAACACCATGTTGGCCGCCCAGATGAAGCTCATCAGAGGACAACTTTCCGACTTGGGCGTTTAGATCACCAGCCAACACCACAGTATCCGTGCTTCTTCTGTAACGAAGGAGCTCGTGAACTTGCTGATAGAAATCATCTTTTACCGAATCAGTGCTACAGTTTGTAGGGGCGTAAGCCGCAATGACAAACAGGCACCGTTTGTCCCCGCGCGACTTCGTAGCACGGAAGGAACCAGCTAATCTAACGGCACACATCCTACTGTTTACTGGGATCCAATCAATCAGAGCAGCTTCAGCCCGGGGACTCAAAACAATGCCGACGCCAGCTTGACCGGCATTTGAAGCTGCATCATCGCCAGACAGGCGCAATGAGAATGTGCCGCCAGTGTCGCATGTGGGGGATCTCAGGGTAAGTACGGAGCTCGAATCTTGCAGGCGGGTTTCTGATAAACAGCAAATATCGATCGATAGGGTCTCTAGTGTGCGGGCAAGTGCTGCCTGTTGGCCAATCTGCAGCAAAGTGCGCACGTTGAAGCATGCCAGTCTTAGCGAGACGCGAGGACTCCAAAGGGAAACGGATGAACTGACGTTGTCCGCTTGCTTGAACATGGACTTGTCAACTGGATTGGAGCGAGGCTCAAGAAATGGTGAAGGCGGGAGCAGTAGGCAGTTAGTGCAAGCTTTTCCAGCTGCTCCGCACCACCGGTCGCAAGAAACCGGGCGTCACTGAGACAATCAGACAATACAAATAAGGAGCGCCGTATGGCTCGTTGGGTGGAACACGTTCAAGATCAGTTCCGTTGGCCACTTGCTCCCGGACCTCTTCCTACTCAGGTGATGCAGGATGGGCCATCGACGGTTAGTTTAGAGGCTCCATCGGAAGGTGGCATCCGAAACGCGATCACGGCTCTCAATAGTTTTCTTTTGCTGGCCCGGATTCCTTCCCACCTGCACTATTTAAAGACGGAGGTGAGGTCGTCTGCAAAGCACTATTCAAACATATCGGGAAGAAAGTGTCACAGCTAACTGGAGTGAATCGATTATAGTGGCAATATACAAGAAGGGCAGTCGTACAGACTGTGCTAACCACAGAGGCATTAGCCTAACGCCTGTTGTGACACCATTGCTGGCCTCGATTCTCGTTCGTCGCCTCACTGCGGAACGGGAATCTTATATTCGTGAAGTACAGGCAGGTTTCCGCCTGGGACGTGGCTGCCTAATCCATATATTCACTCTGCGGCAGATGCTAGAGCAGCGCCGCGCATACTGCAGACCGACAATAGCTGTATTCATCGATTTCAACAGTGCGTTCGATTCAGTAGATCGATACGTTCTGATCGAACTTGTGTTCCTATGAAATATGTGAACTTCTTACGTGCCCTAAACTCGAACACGACAGGCCGCATCACTGTCTACGGTGGCTTGTCGGATAGCTTTCCGACAACAAGTTGCGTTCGTCAGTATTGTCCGATTTCCCCGTTTTTATTCAATTTTGTCTTGAACTCCATCATGGAGTGTTCCCTTACAGAATCTCACGGTGTAGGCTTTGACGTCCTGCCCGGTGGAATGCTAGTTGATCTTACTTGGGCGGACGATATCGTCTTGCTTTTTGTCGGTGTCGTGGCGGCACAGTCAATCATGAATACCCTCTCTAGAGTGGTCCCATTAATCGGTATGCGCTTCGCACCTTCAAACTGCAAAGTGTTTCTGCAGGACCACTAGACACTTAACGACTCCTTTACCCTTGATAACGAGGAACTCGGGTTTGTTGATCGATTCGCTTACCTTGGCAACTGCATCTACAACGATAAGCACATAGAAACTGAAGTCAGTTCACGTATTGCAAAGGCCAGGGCTGTCTTTTTAAACCTGCGACATCTTTTGTGACCGAAGAGAGTTTCCCTCGGTCTGAAACATCGTGTTTACAAGGCCACAGTGAGGGCAGTCCTGTTCTATGAAAGTGAGACTTGGCCCCTTCGGTCTGAAGATCTTAGGCGCATTCTAGTCTTCGATCATCGTTGTCTGCGAAGCATTGTCGGGTGGCACCAGCGTGTCCGCAACGATTATGTACGTAGGCAAGTACTAGGCAGTGATAACCAAGCTGGTTCCTTTGAACAACAGATAGCACTGAATAAGTCGTCTTGGCCTGGGCATGTACTACGTATGTCTGGTCACCGCTTACCGAGGGTGGCCTTGTTTTGTCTGCCAGGTGTAGGGTTGCGCAAGGCTCGAGCTGGTTTTAGCAGCGTAAAATGAAGTCACTGAAGACCAAACTGGATGATATCGGCCCGTCTCACTTTCCAGCCTAGAGTCCAGTTGACTCGCCTTGTGCTTGGCTCGAGACTTTACATGACATGGCTCGCAGTCGACATCGGTGGCGTGTCTGCTGTTTACATATGTTTGGCGCTGAGTTATCAGCGGGGAAATGGTTGATTATGACACCGGGCAGTGAACACCGCAAGGAAGCTTTCTCCTTGATGCCGCCTTATCTTTGCACGATAGCCAGCTGTTTGTGATTAAATGTTGTTGACACAAAATTTAGCCACCTTGACCCTGAATGTTTGCTTAGGACCTTAAGGGTTTCCGGTAAGTCACCCTCAGTATTCTTCATTCCATCTGTCATTGTGGTTTTATGACAGTGAAGCATCAGTTCAAATGGCTGATGTACTGCCGTGGATGATAATGATGCTGATGACGATCGACGCTCAGCTGATGCCATTTGTCCACGCTAATTGGTTAAGAGTTGCTTATTCGTCTATCTTGTTTTCATAGTAACTCTTCCTTGCTTTGCCTGCCTGGAACCTTTCTCTAGCTCGCTTATTACTGCTATTTTACGGCTAACTTATCTTATTTACAATCACTTGCAGACGAATTCGAGGAGGAGCGGCACGTAGATGGTGTTGGCGACCAACTGCGGGTCACTACAACTTACGGACATCGTCGGGATCACGGTGTTTCTGGCCGCAGATCATTTCCATCCGACATGATCCGGCGTGCGATGGCCATGAACGTAAGGTCTTCGTTTTTGTTTCTTTCCTATCCGCCTCTCAGTATCAAAACAGCACCTGTCGTAGTACGCTATCTTTGGCGTGTGACGTTGCCGTTTCGTTACCTATCACTGGCTTTTTGTTATTTGACAAGCTGCTTTCTATTCATGGCTTCAGTTGGAGTGCTGTGGATGTGACTCCTTTCTATGTACCTTTTAATTAAATTTCATGGCTCTACCCGGCCTCAGTAGGTATGCACTTGTATGTATATGCTGGACCTCATGCTGAGGTTTATGGTTAATAGATTATGCTTCTTCACGGCAGTTGGACCAGTGTGACCTACGCTTGTCCCGCATTACGCAACATCTGATTAAATCCATTTTCTTTTATTTGTTAAGTTCCGTTAATCCTCCGTATATGTCCTGTCTATTTTACGCATTTTTCCGTCATTTTCAGTATCAGTCGGTTAATATCATCTATCCAAGAACACTCATAAACTTGATCAGACTTCATGTACATTTTTGTTGTGCTCTCTACTGTCATTCTTCCACACTTTTACTGCCCATTTGCCTGTATTTTTTCATATTATGTTTAATGTTCCCAGTGTGGGCGCGCTTGATATGAGTGTTCTCACGGCGCTTACTTTTCGAAAAATCGCCATCTTGATTATATTGGCTCTAGAAGACAGTTGATGTTTGCTTAAAGAGACGGGGGTTCACGGTCCTCGTGACCTTGCTAAACTCAAAGAGTGGTTCCATCCAGTGTGGAGCGGACTACGGCCCAGCCACCGTCTTGTATACGTCTGGTACGCATGATTTCCCAATTAGATAGACAGGAATGCTGACGCTGTGCATGTTGAAGCAGTGTGGGCCGGTTCTGTTGATGGAACCTGGCTTCCATGCGCATGCTCCCTGGTCTTATTCCTTAGGGTTTACAGTGGATATGGAGTGTGTGGATGGAGTTGTTGCTGTTGCAGCGCAAGCCACCCATGGTCCCCCTGTATGCACAGGCTTCTTGTGGCCGTCCTACGGAGGCCGCAATGACAGGCAAATCCGGAACCGGATGCTGCTAACCATGTATATGCTGATGTTCAAAAAGATATCGAACTGAGATAGCGTGTCGATCGGCAGAGGAAGTGTGCTGCAACTACTGAGGACACGTAAAGGCCTGTTTAGACAATAGGCTGCCTTTGTCACATTTTACGCTGACCGTTAGTTGTCGTGCGTTCAGTAGCCGCAGCACGCTCACTCTGTCAGTCGGCACGTTATTTCAAGAATCCGGTTTGTTTTTGAACCCATTAGTATACCTTCAGCGGTCTAGGGATAGACGTAGAGCCATCAAAAACGTGCAATTAATGGAAGATACGGTTGTCGAAAGAGACAGAAGAACACGACACAAAGAAATCCTTGGTTACCTTATGGGGCTTGATACCACGCGGCTGTCCAAGCCGAAGTGCGGACCTCACTTTGAGACAATACCCCTACTCTTTGGCTGAATAGCCGACTCGTAAGGCAGCGGTGCGAAATCGGGGAATCCCCCTCACTGAGAGGAGCCGGTGGCTGAGTACTCAATTCCTACGCCTTTCACTTATTCGATTACTCAACAGGGGCCCAACGTCCCCACAATCTCAGCTTCGAGTTGCTTAAATACAATGCTCCATCGGAGTGAAACAAAGATCAGTGACTTTATTTAGTGGTGCGTCACGTACGTCACGTCGCAGTGCTGTTAAACAGACATGTGTGGCTTTTTATGGGGGAACGCTTGTCAAGCGAACATCCACCACTTCCTAGACCACTGCAGCCGAACCATTATCTGTAATGATATAAGTCTGAATCACCCACCTGGTACCACGAGGTTGTTCGACGAGCCGGCTTCCAATGACTTGTTGTCTAACGGTCTGTTCTGTTGTATGATCAGCTCTGACACCAACATGGATACTCAATTGCATGGTTTAAGAGCTTGCTTGTAATAACTAGGTATATTGTCAACCCGGTCAGCGGAAAGGACAAGGCATCTTCCTTGCAACTTTTCCTTCTGGTTCGAACCTATGTAAGTGGACCGGGTGACTCTCGCAGTGTCCCTAGCCTACGCGCAACGGGTAGTGGTGACGTGGCAGCGAAGCGTCGGTGTGGTGTACCGGTGTAGTGCTGATGCCTGTTGTCAAGCGGCGTTTATTGGAGCTCTCTAGCCCTCACCAGAGCTTGTTCCTCCACTAACGGTGCGCAAAGAGCTTGCTGTGATGGGGAGTAGTTGAGTACGGGGATAACCGTCTGTCCATCTTCGATGCTCCCTTAGCTCCGTCCAGGCGATCTAGGACGCTGTGTTGAGCACTTTACTGAAGCACTGTAGACGTTCCGAGTGAGAGTGACGCTTTGTGCCATCATCTCATGCGCAGCATTATCATGCGTTTTGACTTATTTAATGTAACTTTATCTCTCAAAATCTTCCTTTTGCAGCTACTTCCTGTTCCATCTGGATCATCGCCGAGTTCCCAAAACAGTGGTCTTGGGCTAGGCGAAATCTGGGCTCGGATCACTATAATCTACGGCATTTCGTACCCGTTTAACGTGTTGCAAGAGCTCGTCAACACTGCATTTGGTACCCAGCTCCGGTTCTATAACGCTTGCGTTGAAGGTCGTAACGCAGTTATGTATGCAAAAGTCAGGCAAAAACAGGTGAGTTTGAGTTTGAGTCCCTTTGCTTCACACACGTTCCCAGGATTAGGGAAATTGGAGATGCAGTCGTTATTTTCCAGCACGACGCCGCTTCAACACATTTGTTGTTCGCTGTTCCGCTGTAAATTTATCTTTGTTTTCCTTTCGTATAGTCAATATTCATCCTATTAAGTTACAGGCCAGGTATTCCCGTTGGTTTCTATCTACCAAACATTGGCGATCCCGATGGTTCGGTGCCGGGAGCTTTATCGCTAAAATGGCCTATTTTCAGGCTATATTTGATAGAACTTGTAAAGAGCACTTTATCTTCCCTACGAATTTGCTTTGCTACCCCCATGTTGGCTGCTAGGCCGGCGTCATGCGTTGTTTTCTGTGATGACAGACTTTGTACTCCAGTTAAAGTTTTGACTCAACAAAGTCCACACTTTCCCGTATATCATCCAACGCGATCCAACGATAAAAGCCTGCGAAGAATTTCTTGTGACTTTCAGTCTGTATCATACAACTCAGTTGCCATCATAAAAGTGCAACTGCATCTTTTGTGGGATGAGTTCAAACTTCACTGGTTTGCAGAGTACTTTGTCACCGCAGTTGGTTTTCGTCCCCTAAGAACTGGTTTATTCAGTCGCACTCTTTTGACAATGGTTGGCCCCACCGATCCGCTATGGTAAACGGTGCATTCGCCATACTTTGAATCACCCTCGTGAGAGGACGATTCAGTGGACCCCCCCTTTACCTTCGATTCTCCGTCGATCTTGATTTAATGTTTTGTGATCTTCATCTTGTTGCTTTCAATATAGGAATGGATCCTAACATTCTTCGTCATCGAAAGCTTATTATCGTTCCTTCACCTTAAAATAGCTCATCGTCATCATCATTATACACGTTAGCTAGAGGTGGGGAACACCTCAGCTACTGTGCCGCAATACATAGAAAAAAGGAGAAAAAATGCAACTGGTGCAAGCTGGATGAGCTACCGGTAACGGATGGGCATCGTTCCGGTAAGCTACCAGCCGGCTGCTGTGCACCAAAAAAAATTATTATGCAAAATTATATAAGGCTAAATAATGAGATCGTGGTTGGAGGGGGAGGCTAAGAGGAATGGGGTGGGACAAAGAAACTCACAGCACGAACGCCACTGAGGTCGGCTCCTAGCCATATCAGCAAGTGTGTCCAACCAAACGTGTTCATCGTCTTTCGGACCCCAACCAGGGAGCCGAGACGCTCCAACCGAGGCCAGCTCAGAAGTGAGGGCCTTCATTCCTCTCGACCAAGTCATCGCTTGGCCACCCCTCCTCTCTTAAAATAGCTAACTGCTTGGAAACTGACAAACTCAGTTTCACTGCTCTTCACTGGGTACCGGGGCGTCTTTGGTTCACGGAGTATTAGTTCAAGTCGATTGATGATGCGATGAGCGTCGACATTTGCCTTGGACTTTAAAAGAATATTCTTCATTCATTCGCTTTCTGTCACTTATTTCAAGCAGCGCTTGAACAAGAAGTTGCATATTCGCTAAAACGTTTACGATTGTTGGGCATGTCGACCACTGCGTTCGGAAAACACTCGTTTATCGTCCTGATAGACCCGAGTGTTGTGAGCCTTATTTAGATTCTTGTCATCTACCGAGCTGGTATGCGTCTCGATTTTCTATGAAGGGGCGTTTTCAAGCATAAACTGGAAAATGACCTGAAGCAGAGGCATTTAATATGGGTGATCGGGAGCGACGAAACGGGACCTTAACGTGGTGCAATGGTTTACGTGCCTCAGTGATCCATTGAGCCATGCTGAGCGGGGCATGGTACGTTCCAAGCTGCGATGTCGCGCGGCGACAAACGATGTGTGTTTATCATTACTGCCTACGCCCCTACAAACTGTAGCACCGATTCGGTGAACGATGATTTTTATCACCGACTTAACGATCTCCTCCGTTACAGAAAATGCACGTATACTGTAGTGCTTGCTGGTGTTCTGAACGCCCAAGTCAGAAACTTATCCTCTGCTACACTTCATCTGGGCGGCTAACATGGTGTAGGCGCTCGTAATGATAACGGTGAGCGGTTGCTGCCCTTTGCGAAGATGCCCGTCCCTTTCTCGTGACCACTAACCTTCGGCACGGCACCCGCAGTAGAGTGACTTGGCGCCCACCAGTCATGGACGCAGATCGATCACATCACGATCAGTTACCGCTGGAGAAGCTGCGTCCAAAACTGTCACTCAATTTGTAGCACAAGTGTGGACTCTGATTACGCTCTTGTGTGTGCCGACCTTCTGGTGTGTTTCGGCGGACGTCCGCAACCTCGTTACGAGTGCATAGACATCAGCCAACTGGCGAACCTAGGTGTTCTGAATGTGTATCAAACTACGCTGGCATCCGGGCTGAATTAGCGCCCATTGAACGCCGTTGAAGGTCACTGGTCGCATATTCGCCAGACGTTACTATCTGCAGGCATGCCTTCCTGTGGCAAATCAAATTGCCAATCTAGACATTGGGTCTCTATACAGTTTCTGCAACTTATGGATGTTTGCCGTATTCCAGCTGATAGCGAACATAAGGAGAGTCGTAAAGATCTCATGGCAAAATTGCGTTTTGGTCTGAAGAGAAAACGCGAAGCTTGGTGATCTCATCATGCATTTGGAAAGAAAGCAGCCGCGGTCGTTGGCAACTGTCGTAATTTATTCCATCTGAAACGGGAAACGGGCGGCAGGAGGCCTAGTGTTAGCGAGACCATACGTGACGGGAGTGGACAGCCAATTCACAGCTTGTCAAAACGCTTGGAGCGTTGCGCTGAACACTTTGCAAAGCAATTTCACCAACCTGAGTTATCACTTTCCTTTTTGGGCATTCAGTGTGCTTCTCCCTTACCATCTTCGATCCGCCGTCACGCGCAGAAATCGAACGTGAGATCGAACTGTTGAAATCGAATAAGGCCACAGGGGTAGGTATAATTCCCCTAATCTTCGAATTCGGGGACCTGCTCTTCTAGCTTATTTACACGAGTTACTAGTGAAACTGTAGGAGCAGGAAACTATCCCAACAGACTGGAGCCGCTCCGTCATAGTCCCATTTTTCAAGGGGGGCTCCCGTTCAGATTGCGGCATTCATCGACGGATCAGTATGATCTCAGTTGCCTCTAAATTGCTTACATCTGTCGTTCTCCACAGGCTGACTGACACTCGTGAAAAATTCGCGAGGAGCAAGCCGGGTTTCGTCAAAATCGAGGTTGCATCTACCACATCTTTACCTTACTTTAATTGTTGGAGCACCGCCATATTTATTGGCGACCCATTGTAGTCGTGTTTCTCAAAACCAAAGTTGCCTTTGATTCGGTGGATCAGTGTGCCTTTTGTAACTGTCTGCTCAGGAATGGCGTGCCCGATAAATACGTCCACCTTATCAGAGCGTTGTCCGTGCATACTTCAGGTAGAGGGAAGCTTTATGGCAAACTGTCGCTGCCCTTCAGTATTTTCAGCGGTCTGACACGCGGTTGCCCACTGTCACCTTTCCTCCTTAACTTCATCATTCGTGATGTCATGGAACCAGCTTTCGCTGGACACGACCTACAAGGTGTGAACTTACTTCCTGGTGAGCAAGTTCTTGGCGTGAAGTATGTTGACGATATTGCCTTCCTCTGTGACAGCTCCCAACGTGCCAAGCAACACTGGACAGATTAGCACTGGCTGTCAATCGTTTTGGGCTATGCTTTGCTCCCTCGAAATGTAAAGTCCTCCACGATTGGCTGACACTTGGTGGTGATCAGCTCGAAGTAGTTCACGAATTTAAGTACCTCGGTAGCTATATTAGCACCCGTGGGATTGAAGCTGAGATCACGAACCGTATAGCAAACACCGAGGGGCTTTTGCCGCTCTCCGTCAGCTTTGGTACCGGCACGACATCACTCGCCTTGAAAGTCAGTTTACAGTGCAGCTGTCCGTCCGACCGTACTGTACAGTTGTGAAATTTGGTCCATCAAGTCTTCAAACATAAAGAGGCTAGTTACGTTCGATTGTCGCTGCATTCGCAATTTAGCTCATGTCTAGTGGGAGCACCGCGTGAGCAATGTATGTATTCGACGTGTGTTTGGTGCAGGTAGAGCGAGTGAACTGCTGTGCACAGTACCAGCACACACTAGCCTCCGATGGCTGGGCCACGTGTTGCGCATGCCAACACACCGCCTTCCGCGACTTGCGTTGTTTGCACGCCCGGGGTATGGATGGAAGCTGAGGGGATGCCAAGCGATCACTTGGTTAGGAGGGATAAAGTCCCTCACTTCGAAGTTGGCGTCGGTTGGTGTTTCCTGACTGCCTGGCTGGGGTCCGAAGGGCTATGAACACGTCTGTTTGGATACACTAGTTGACATGGTTAGGGGCCGACCTCATTGGCACTTGTGTCGTGAGTTTCTTTGTCCCTCCCTCCAATGAAGATCTCTCTCTCTAGACACCTAACATGTTACTAAGTTAAGTGTTTCCGGTTCTTTTTGCATTCTATAATGTTCTGTGTGTTGCTTTTCCGTATGTCCTATATGTATTGCGACACAATAGTTGGAGTACGTTTCTCACCGTCATTTAATGTGTAATGATGATAACCGCTTAGCTTCATCTGGCACTAGAGATTTATAGACTAACTATTGTTTAACTGCGGTTGGTTTCCATTAATCGTACCCGCCTCAACTGGGTTTAGGTGTATGCTTACTACTTCAACCTGCACCGAGTGGAAGCCTATTCCCTTTTATTGGCTCTTAAGTAAGTCATGTATGTTGGACAAACCGGTTAAATAGCACTGGTGTTTGTCAGTCGTCCTTCTTATGCCTCCTCGAAAAATATCTGATAGTTTCTAATCGCCTTCAGCATGTCTGCCTTATGTTTCACCTGCGAGCCATTCGGCTGATCTCGGCGTTTTGTTTGTCTATAACACGCCTAGTTAGGTGAAATTCCGAGATGTTTAATCATTGCCATGGTAGATGTGCAAGAAGGAACTCACTGATGGGCTGCATTGAGTTGGTGCCCATCGGGATCGATCTTATAACTGGGTAGATGATGAGTGTTGTTGCGTTCTCCGAGCTGGGCAGTTTTGTTGCAGATGTTTCTTTGCTAAGCTACGCAACATCTTCAGTGTGACATGAACACAATCTAGCCATCCGCCCCATGGTGAAAAATCACTAATCTCAGTATATATGTATGCCAAAAGCCATCAGTTCCATCTGATGAACGACAAGATGCTAGCAAGAGCAAAGAACCACAGAGTGTGTGAATTCATCAAGGGCTGGCGTTCGGGCCAGAACTCGATTAACGAACATTTGGAACTAGAGAGGATCTACAAAGCTCTGCAGCTGAGGTCAGCAATAAGTGTCAGCTCCACAGGGCGAAAACGGGACTACTTGACCAACCCACGTGAGCCAATGGAAGGATGACATTCAGAGCAGACGATCAACAGTCACTTGAATCCAACTGTGGCTTACGAGACTGTGAATCAAACCGCGATAGCCGCACTGAAGATGTTGTCCAGCTTAGCAACGAAACGACTGCAACCGAATTGACCAGCTCGGAGAATCATCATCATCATCAACAGCAGTACATCAGCCATTTGAACTGATGCTTCGCTGCCATACAACCATGAGGACCTATGAAATAAAGAATAAGAAGATGGAGGATGGTCGACCAAGAAGCATGCTCCAGGATTGAACAGCGGTCAGTTATCAAGTTTTTGTTTGCTGAAGAGTGCAAAGCAATTGAAATGCATAGGAGAATGTCAATTGTGTATGGTGCCACATGTTTCAGCCGAAAAAATGTCTACAAGTGGGCAAAATCGTTTGAAGAAAGACGGAGCAGTGTTGAGGATGAAGTCAGGCCTGGGAGGCCTACAGAAGTGAAATCTCCTGAGGTGATCGAATCAGTCAATGCCCTCATTCAGTCGGACAGAAGGGTGACAGTGGATGACATTTCAAGGACTTTGAGCTTATCTGTTGGGGCGGCACACAAAATTGTCCATGTCATCCACTGTCACCCTTCTGAATGAGGGCATTGACTGATTCGGTCACCTCAGGAGACCTCACTTCTGTAGGCCTCCCAGGCCTGTCTTCATCCTCGAAACTGCCCCGTCTTTCTTTAAACAATTTTGCCCACTTGTAGACATTTTTTCGGCTGAAACATGTGGCACCATACACAGTTGACGTTCTCCTATGCATTTCAATTGGTTTGCACTCTTCAGCAACCAAAAACTTGATAACTGACCGCTGTTCAATCCTGGAGCATGCTTCTTGGTCGGCCATCTTGTTAATCGCTAAAACTCACAAAGTTGTTTTTCAGTCCGCAAAAGAAAGTACATCCATGGGAAAAAGAGGTAAAACAGCAAAAATAAACAAAAAGTAAGCTTCTATCTGTATTAGAAGTCCTTATACCGAAAAATTCACCTTATTTATTGTATGACCCTCGTAGCTGTTGCAAAAATAAGAAAAGTACTGGTGAGGAACTAACTCGTTTGATGTGACGATAGTCTGGCTTCATGTGTGCGTAGTAGTGTACAAGTGAAGTGGTGATGGAATGTGCAGATGGGAACGTATCTTGTGGTGCACGTATCAATAATAGTGAAGTGTGGCGCTAATCAACCTGCCAGTCTGAAGCCTTGGGTTGTGATTTTAATTGTTGGCGAGTCACATCCGCCACGTCGCAGTGTCGTTAGGCGGACATTTGAAGCTTTTTATAGGGAGACTGCTTGCTATGCACAAACCCACTACGTCCTGAAACACTGCCGTCGATCCACTTGCACGGTACTATGAAACTGGCAATGCATCTTACCGACTGATTATTCGCTCGGCTATTCGCAGTCGAGTTGCACCCGAATGGCTTAGTCGGGGTCCGCCATTACTCGTTGAAGTTGATCAAGGATGAAGTAGGGTCATGGAAAATGGGGCGGAGATTTGCGAAGGTGAGTAAAAATCTCGAGTTAATGGAGGTTTGGGTTTTTCTGTCATGGTATACTTCTCCGGATTGTGAGGACTTGGTGTCCAGCTATCCACGCTGGACTTGTGTCAAGGTGATGTATGCAGTTCAATCCTGGTTGGAACAGCCGTCCAGTGCGGGATCCCTAGAAAGTTCCCGATGACCTTTCTGGACCTCCGAGAAAGGAGAAAGCGAGAGACGAGCACTCAAGTATGTCACCGGGAGCATAAAAACACCATTCGTCTGCGTAATGTCATAGTATGATATTTGAGGCTCTTAAACTGCTGACCGAAGCCTCGTCTTCTTTATCACCAAATCGGAGCGGTCATGTTCAAAGCAGGCTCAAAACGAAACCGCGACTTTGGGGACCATAGTGTCTTTCTATTCGCACAATTTCTTGCTTCTCTGGCCGTCACAGAGGACAATCAACAGCGCCCTATCTGCTGCATCGATCAGGGTAGATAGGAATGAGCATGCTGCTGCTGAAGCCTTCCCGTCTTCTTATCCTACTCTTGCATGTTTTTATCCTTATCGTCCTCCTCCAACTTCACTTTTATCCCCTGTTTTCAACTCCCAAATTCCCGGCCCTCCTCCATCTTGCTCCCAGTTTCAACCCACACCCAATCGAAAGGAGTCCCTCCGGTCCAATCGACAGGTCACTCTTCAACCCAGCGGACAGCATAGCCCCAACCCTTTCTGTTTGAAGCCGTCAATCTCCGCTAAGACTGGCATGCCTCAACGTACGTACTTTGTTACAGATTGGTCCACAGACAACACTTGGCCGAACACCAGAGGTCCTATCGATCGACATCTACTGTTTATGGGAAACTCACTTGGAACATTCGCTCTCTATGCTCACGCTGCGATTCCCCACATGCGACACTGGCGGCAATTTTTCACTGCTTTTGTCCCCAAATGCCGCAACTAAAAATGTCGATCAAGGCGGTGTAGGAATTGCTCTGAGCATCAGGGCTGAAACTGGTCTAATCTATTGGGTCCCGATCAACTGCTGGATATGCGCCGTCAGATTGACTGGCTCGTTCCAAGCTTCTAAGTCGTACGGGAACAAACGGTGCCTGCTTGTCATTGTGGCCTACGCTCCCATAAGTTGTAGCACAGACTCAATGAAAGATGACTCATATCTCTAACTGAACGAGGTCCTTAGTCACAGTAAAATTACGTAAACTGTAGTGCTGGCTGGTGATCTGAACACCCAAATCAGAAATCTTTCTAATGATGAGTATTATCTGGGCGGCCAACACAGTCCAGGCTCATGTAACGATAACGGTGAGCGGTTTCCCGATCAGACAGAGGTGCAGCATGGGTTCTGATGGACAAATCGGACTACGTCTCAAAAATGCACGCAATTCTTCAAGACTCTAAGAACTTCATGCGTCACACAGTATAAAAAGATAAAACCACAAGGGACGAGAAAAAAATCACGAGCTCGTCGATGCAACTGCGGAATTCTAACGTCATAAGTGCCCCACTATTTGAGCAGCTAACTCCAGTCGGATCACTCCCACTCCGACTCTACAGATTACTTAAAGTGCATAAAGCGTAGGGCCCCTTACGCCCGATTATTACCATGTCTGCTTCCGCCTTCCACTCGATCGCCAAGTGGATTTTAGAACTGTTAGAATTAGTACGTATAGTACTGGGTATTCACACCTTAAAACATTTTTTTGATTTTCTTACACTGGTGGAAAATCTGAGATTAGGTGGGCAATTCATGCTGTCGTTCAACGTCGAGTCACTTTTCACAAACGTTCCCTTGCTAGAAACTGTCGATTTCATATGTGAATACATGACAGAAAACCGCATAGATGTTGGTATCCCAGCACTTAAATTGAAAGAAGTGATCTCACGACGCGGTTTCGACAGACAATTCATGTTTGAAAGATGTTATTATAGGCAGATTGAGTTGCATTGGGGTAGTTCTTCATCTCTTTTTGCTCATTCTCATTTATTTCAGCCTTTACTAAAGCTGTGAAGAGAAGAAAAGGTGACACCGAGTGTCGCGTTTTTGTTGTCTCCCAGTTTTCGGTCTGGCTCCCAAGTATTATACATAATGATTACACGGCCCAGGCTAACCAATTTATTAGTTATCTGGTCCGCATTAGTCATTTTCCCAGTAATGCGGCCTGCGCCAGTCAAATTTTCTAGTCATCCGGCCCGCCTTGAAAATAGTTTAGTGACCTCTGGCCTAGAGATATGCGGACAGTATCGGAGCACTGTACGCGCATAGCTCGGACAGAGTGAGTGAAAGAGAGCAGTTGTCCTTGCCATTCTCTATATCGTGCTAAGAGACAGCTGTGTCCGATGTCACCTTTCCTTTATAATTTGGTCATTGACAAAGTCATGGAAATTGCATTTATTGCTCACAGCCTACAATGTGTAAAGCTGCTCCCAGGGGCTCGACTTGTTTACTTGTGTTTCGGGTTCCAAACATTCAATCAGAGGAACACAGCACAACCTTGGGGAACATTACGCATCTAACCTTGAGACAAACTACTAACAGTTTCCACAGTATAATTTTTTGTTTTGTTTTTTCTTTCACTACTTCTGCTTGTTTCTTGTCTCATTCAAGTCTTGGAAGAGACCACAGATAGGCTGCAAAATGACTTGTAAATTAGAAGGTACTTGTAACAACATATTACTCAGGAAGCTTCTTCCCAAGTATGTATCGTCAGTAACAATGCAGGTAGACCTAGAAACGCATTGGAAAGCGTTTCATTCTGCCTGTCTGCAGTAACGATCTACTATGTGCTTTTCTTTTTGATTTGACCTAGGAGATTTTCACCTCTTCCTTCCAAATTGCTGCATTGTCATCTATAGTACTAGTCTCCTCAAGTACCTCAGTGATGCGTTCCCGACGCCCTAATTTCCTTTTGATTTATTTTCTTTCAGCTCAGTCTGCTGAATCTGTCCAACAATCGCCTGACCCAAATGAATGCATTTTCTCTGTTGGCTTGCGATACGCACGGCTCAACCATGGTTACCATCGAGCGCATCGATTTGAGCTGTAATCCTCTCGGTGGCTTCGCTGCTTTGGCCGGCCTGCAAGGCATTGCAGGTCTAATCGAACTGGACATATCCGAAACCCCCTTGTCAGTCAAGTTTCAGCTGACTGATCGTGCGATGGCAGCGTGAGTACTTACGGACCGGTCCAGTAGATCCGTCGATGTCGGATTTGCCTCAGTGGAATTCACCACCGCCAGACCATTGAGCGACGATCAAATCGGCATGCGGACTACCCATTGCACCAAACTGCTTGGTTCTCTTTGATTATCATTTTTTTCACAACGGCACAAGGAGTATAGTTGGTTTCTTTTTATGGGTTTATCATGATCTCTGGCCTGGTCCGTCGAGGTTTACGGGTTTATAGGGTCCTACATTATACCGATGGACACTAGCCTAAATACACATTAAATAGCTAGCTTTTTCACACTAATAACTTGTCACAACCCATCGCCTTCTGGTTCCGCTATCCGTCGAATTCCGGAAATTACTGTATATTTGCTGCGACCTTAATTAATCGATTTCAGGATCTGGTGTAGCTAGACAAACCTGGCATCAGTCTGACCGGAATATCCCATGAGGTCTCCTTACATAAAGGAATACATCCAGCTTTCATATTTTGATTCTTCTTGGGGACCGTAAAATGAACTTATTTCTTCAAACGGCCCTGAGAATTTCTTTTTCATTCCACAACTTCTTTCGAGTGGGCTGTCCTTAACGCATATTGCAGTATCACACTCTTAGAACCTGAATTCCGTCAAATTATTGGATATAGGTTTCTGTTTCCGTTTCTCGGATGAATTCTACTGTGCGTAATATCTTGTCCTTAGTTCTCGAATCATTGGGTTGTCAAATAAACACTTCCTTGTTCAGGCGAAATTTTCGATCACCGCGAAGACAGGAGTTAGACGTTCATCATCCTTTTCCGGTGTGCAGTCGATAGCAAAAGTGTCCTCCAATTTCGTATGCTGGTTATGAATGTGTGTGTGTGTCAGCTTATACGCCGTAACGGCGCTTCGCTGCCGCGCGACCACCACCAGTCGTGCGCGGGCTGAGTATACCGCGAGGACGCCCACCCCTACGCGGAGATGTTGGTTATACTTACCAACAGGGGCAGATCGTATGTGCTGAGCCTAACAACACGAAAAATACCTTGTATCGAAACAAACCATCAAGGTTTCAGTTCAATGCAATCAAGCAACTATGATCCTGGCACCGGTGCAGTAGATACAGTTGCAACTATTCAAATTGCCAGAATAGTGATAACTAACAATGGAGCGATAAAGATTGGATGCGAACGGAAGCTTAAAAAGGTATCAAAAAGGAAGTGCGTTAAACTAATCAAGATATAATAAAAATTAACAGCTAGCTGCAAGAAAACGAATACAGGTACGGCACTGACTGTGACCTGTCCGATAGGGTCTCCAACCACTGATGTGCACCATCCGGGGCCCCCATTCACAAGGACGGCATGCATCAGCCTGACCAAGTCTCTCGGTAAATTTATTCATGTTCTTATGCCACGTCATCATTTGACCAACTCGCATTTTTGCCCAACTTGGTGCAGCCACAGCACACTGAGGAAGCCGCTTCCATAGACAGGATGCGGTAGCAGTCCAAACCATCTAGAACAAAGGCGGTAAGGTGTTTGGAATCTTGATCGAAAACATACGGCGAATGTACTCGCTAGCTGATCCTTTGAAAACCTTTTTATTAGAAAGATGTGCTTGTAGCTCATCACTAGAGCGTTACATGAATCTTCTGGTTACTAATCTATCTGTTTAGTCTTTGTAAATCGTTGTCTATTTTGACAATGTTATCAGATGCACCCACTCGGAGAAGTTGACAGGTTTAGTTGGCATGTTTGCTAGCTTTTCACTCGAAACCGCTGAGCTGGCTTGAGTATTTGCTAGTAGATTTGACGGAGGTTAAATAACGGGAGCGGGTTTCGCACTCCCTTTCAGCTGAATACGATGCGCGCCACTTGATATACTTCTGCTGGACACTTGCAAGCACTAGGTTGCGCCAGTAGAATATATTAATGGAAGTGGTAGTCATATGATCAGAAGATATCACTGTCTTTAACGTCACTGTGTCATTCCTTCTAATCAGGGGTAGTGTTCGATGAACTGGGTACTGTTGCACCTACAGGTACTGAGCGCATACTTATGAGAGAAAATCACCCTTGTGACCCTTAAGCTCTTATTCGGTTCAAATTTCCTAATTATTGGTCTCTGTTGTCCTTGCCAGTGGGAATTAATCTTATTTCCATCGCAAGTCTGCTTGTTTCCTTATGACTATTGGGTTTGGTTCTCTACTGGCTTCTGCGGTTAGCCTCCTTTTATCGGTTAGAGGATACCATTGCATCCCTATCATTCAAACACAGGGACTTTATCGATTACGGCACGAGTGCTGAAGTGTGTTTCTCACCAGCGAATATGTCAGGAGCTGATGATACGGTGACTATTCGTGTCACCCGTCAATTTCCACAGTTTTAGTTGACTACGTCCTATCGTATATATATATATATATATATATATATATATATATATATATATATGTGTGTGTGTGTGTTCCCTTATACACGTCTTCGTCCTTCTGATATGACTCATTTTGATAACATGACTCCGTCAGTCTCGTTTGTCGACCTCTTTGAATGGCAGCTGCATTTGCTTTGTCCCTTTCCCTCCGTTCACTCCAATCCTTCTCACTCGAATGCCTTGGGGATCCGCCGTTCCAGGAATCTGCTGAAAGTCTTGCCTGGTTTGAAACGTTTGGTAAGTTTCCCACACGATTACATATTAAGTGAGCAGATCACTCCGTTTGGTCGTTTACAAACTTTGCGCATCTACCCAAGACCTGTATTCGATAGTTTGCTGCACTGCGACAGGTCTGCTCACATATCCACGTTCCCCCTCTTCTCCCACATGCTGCCGTAACTCTTGCGTTGTCATTTGTCCGTAAAGCCCCATCGCGAGTGTCCTTTGCTAGTCAACTGGTAGTTGGCCTGTACTACAAGGCTTTTGTCGGCAAAGTGCTTAACCCATCTTTCAAACAAAGAGTCCCCACCCACACGGTCTGTTCCGGCCTTCGTGTTCTCTGTATCGCCGCTCATCACGCAAATCCACTCCTTATTGTGCACCCTTGTGGTTGGTGTATGCTGCTCCACGAACTAGCTCCGAATCTTGGAATACCGCGCATGATAACTTCCACGTAGACCCCAATGGAACACCTTGTCGCTTCCTAAGGGGACATATTCCCATGGTCTTTTGTCGACTGGCGCTCTAGTGCTTCAGGCATTCAGCTTTTAGTCCAGAAATTGGCGGCCAGAGTTCGAGTTTGTGTGCGCCACTGCGCAGTATCCCTTAGTCTGCTCGCGAAGCGTCGATGCGACGTACCCCAACATTCTGCTGTCAACCTTATTTCACCAAAGCTCCATCAATTTGTTATCAAATTAGAAGATGCATTATTTGATTAATTTCCTCATCTCACGTATTTGGATGTGAGCATTTGTGTTCCTTTAAGTTACGTGTTCATAAATAAGGTTAGCAGTCTCTAACACCAGGACATCCGCCAAAATCAACTCTACCTCTATAGAGAAAATCGAAATGCCATCCACGTGCCATTTCGCGACCGAATCAAAGGCGGTGGCAGGCACGTAACTTGCAGAGTGACATGAGTCGAGGGACCTACATCCACCGCACTTTGATACACGGATCACAGTAGGTCAACTGAGCTGAGTTGCTAGTCGACCTTGCACTTCGATACGCACTGGCTGCTAGTGTTGCGCTGGTCTACTCAATGACATGACTGAGGTGCATAGTGAAATTGGTCAAGATTCCTGACCAGAATAAAACACCTTTGGTCACACCGGTAACTTAGTACGTTGTCTTATATGATACAATTGCGAAATCAGTTATACTGTTGGCATTCGCATTCATTGAGCTTAGGCTTTTGTTCTGCTTCTGTTCTCTAGCATTTTTGTTCACACATTTCCCCTTGCGCTTTCCTCACTGTTGTCATTTTCACAGGGACATGAATGATGGCAACTAGATCTACCACGCTTTGTCGCTTGTTTCATTACTGCTAAGGTATCTCGGATTGCCTTTTTATCCCTATTGTTCTTTCCTCTTTATATTTTGGCAGAATGGCGAAGACCTCCCTCACTCCGTACAGTTTGCTGTAGAGCAAACAGGTCGATTACCTGCATCTTCATCCCGCATTCCACTACCAAACTCCGTGCTTGGTTGTTTCCCGAACGATGAAGTTCGTATTCCTCTGCTCACATTTTTAAAGGAGTAAGTGATGCCTCTTCACTTTATTGTATACAGTAGCGGTTGCTGCCGTTAATCTTTCCTCCAGCAACCGCACACTCTAGTGTTTGCAAGCTTCTCCAGACAGTTATACTCTATTCGAAATTTGCACTTTTGCATAGTGCTCTGCTTTCAATTACCCATCATTATCATCATCAACAACAGCAGTACATCAGCCATTTGAACTGATGCTTCGCTATTATACAACCATGAGTACCTATGAAATAAAGAATAAGAAGAGGGAAAGAAGGGGGACTTACATGAAAACCTTAATGCCCTAAGCAGACATTCAGGGTCAAGGCGCCTGCACCTTATGTTAACAACATACCGTCACAAACAGCTGGTTATCTTGCAAAGATAAGGCGACATCGGTGAGACAGCTTCCTTGCGGCTTTCACTGCCACGCGTCATAATCAGCCATTACCCCGCAGATAACTCAGCACCAAACACACTTTAAACAGGCAGTCCGATTAGGAGACGGCAGCAGACGCGCCACTGGTGTCGGTTGCGAGCCATATCCTGTAAAGTCTCAAACCAAGCACAAGTCGTGTCACGTGGCCTCCAGCCCGGAAGGCGAGACGGACCAACGGCACCCAGTTTGGTCGTCAGTGACTTCATTTCCCGCTGCCAAGTCGACTTCTGTCCACCTCGAGCCTTGCGCCACCCTACACCTGGCAGACTAAACAAGGCCCTCCTAGGTAAGCGGTGACCAGGCATACGTAGCACGTGCCCTAGCCAACGCAACTTATTCAGTGCTATCTGTTGTTCTAGGGAGCTAGCATGATTATCACTACCTAGTACTCGCCTACACACATTATCGTTGCGGACATGCTGATGCCATCCGACTCCAGCAATGCTTCGCAAACAACGATGATCAAAGACTTGAAGGCGCCTCAGATCTTCAGACCGAAGGGGCCAAGTCTCACTACCATAGAGCAGAACGGCCCTCACTGTGGCCTTGTATACACGACCTTTCGGACGAAGGGAAACTCCCTTCTGTCGCCAAAGATGCCGCAGATTCAAGAAGGCAGCTCTGGCTTTTGCAGTGCGTGAGCTGACGTCAGTTTCTATGCCCTAATCGTTGCTGATGCAGTTGCCAAGATAAGTGAAATGGTCAACCACCTCGAGTTCCTCGTTAGCAAGCGTCAAGGGGTCATCAAGTGGCTGGTGGTTCTGCAGCAACACTTTGCACTTTGCAAGTGCGAAGTGCATACCAAATAATGGGACCACTCTGAACAGGCTATTCAGGGTTGATTGTGCCGCCCCAACATCGTCGAAAAGCAAGACGATATCGTCTGCATAATCAGGACTAACAAACCTTTCACCAGGCATCACTTCAACGCCTACATCGTGACATTCCACAAGGAAACACTCCATGATAGAATCCACGACGAAATTGAACAAAAATGGGGAAATCGGACAACCCTGATGAATGCCACTTGTGGTCGGAAAGCTATACGACATCTCACCGTGGACGCTTTTGCGGCCTGTAGTATTCGAGTATAGAGCACGAAGGATGTTCACATATTTCGTGGGAACACCTTTCCGCGCAAGTATTTCGTACAGAATCGATCGACCGACTGAATCAAACGCACTGTTGAAATCGAGGAACACAGCTATTGTCGGTCTGCTTTATGCGTGGCGCTGTTCCAGCACCTGTCGCAAATTAAATATATAGTCTATACAGCCACCTCCTGGGCGTAAACCTGCCTGCTCTTCCCTAATCCGAGATTCCCGTTCTGCAGTGAGGCGACGAACGACAATCGAGGCCAGTAATTTTGTCACAACTGGCGTTAGACTAATACCCCTGTGGTTAGAATAGTCTGTGCGACTACCCTTCTTGTATATTGCCACTATAATCGATTCGCTCCACCCAGCCGGGACACTCTTCATTCCAGATGCGTTCGAATAGGGAGGTCAGCGCTTTGCAGAGGACCTCACCTCCATCCTTAAATAGTGCAGGTGGGAGGGAATCCGGACCAGCGGCACGAAAACGATTGAGGGCTGTGATCGCGTTTCGGACCTCGGCCTCCGACGAAGGCTCTAAACTAACCGTTCATGGCTCGTCCTGCATCACCTGAGTAGGAAGAGGTCCGGGAGCAGGGGGCCAGCTGAACTGGTCTTGAAAGTGTTTCGCCCAACTAGCCATACGGCGCTCCTTATTGTGTATCAGTGCACTCGCGCTGTCTCTGATTGTCTCACTGACGCCAGGTTTCCTGGGACCAGTGGTGCGGATTAGCTGAAAGAGCTTGCGGTAATTGCCTACTGCTCCTGCCTCCTCCATTTCTTGAGCCCGAGTGGCCCACCAGGATTCCTTGTCAGCACGTAGGCTCCGCTTTAGTTCACGCCTAATAGCCCGTCTGGTTACATTGTGTTCAGAGCCAGCCGGGAGGTTTCTTCTGGATTCCAACAGGTTCACCGACCTCTCGGATATCCAGTGACTGGTGCGGTGACAATTGATAGTGCCACAAGCAGATGATCCTACGTCGTGCATGACGGCTGAGATCCTATTCCACTGAAGCTCATTGTCATTAGGACAAGACAGCGGAAGTTCGATACGCAGTCCTTCTTGATTTTCTTGCCTGACCGAGGACTGAGACAATTTTTCAGTTGCCAATCGTAGGGAACGTTTGGTGCGCCTCCCGGTAAAGTTCATGGAGAAACGACAGCGCACCAAGGCATGATCAGAGTCGACACAGGTACTCCAATACGAGCGGCCATCCAGGATGGAACCACGCCATCTGTAACATATGGCAATGTGGTCAATTTGGGTCCATCGCTGGCCAGCTACGGGAGGACGCCAAGTGACACTTCGGCACCCACTGTGTCTACAAGCAGTGCTACTAAGAAACAACTGGTTCTCCGCACACAATTGCAGCAGACGCTCGCCGTTGTCAGTCCGTTCAGAGTTAAGCCCATAATTACCACCCAGCTGAGCTTCTGAAGAGCTCAGACGCCCTACTTGTGCGTTCATATCCCCTGCAATTACTATAATATCTGAACTAGTAGCACTGCGTAGTAGCGCGTTCAGTTCGTGATATAATGTGTCCTTGAGAACATCTGAACTGCAGTCGGTGGGAGCATAAGCGGAAATCACACACAAACAGCGTTTTGTACTACTTCGTGAATCAACCTTGGATGATGTCGTCAAACGGGCTGCACATAAACGGCTGTTCACCGGAATCCAATCAACCAACGATGGTTCAGCCTTCGACCTTAGAATGATACCTACACCAGCTTGACCAGTGGGTGCTGCATCGGCGTCTTTGGATGCGTGTAACCAATAACTAGTGGATAAGCCAGGTGCAGTCAATTCAATAACCCCGTTAGAGTCATTGATCCTAGATTCGGACACACAAAACACATCAATACCTAGTGTGTCCATCGCAATGAGGCCGGACCTTACCGTGGTGCGATGGTTTGTGTGCCTCAGCGATCCATTGAGCTACGCTGGGTGGTGATTTTGCACCTTCAGAGTCATTCATACCAGATTGGTCAATGGTTAGAGGCCAGACAAACTCAGCCTCCTGGTCCTCCAGGTTTGCGGTTGGAATGAGAGTGGCACCTTATTCCTTAAAACGGACTCCTTGTAGCCCACCGCCAAACCCGCTGCTTTACGGTAAGGTTTTTGAACCAAAGGCTTTGGTTGAGAACCTTAATCGTTCTCCTGTCTAGGTCTGGGCAACCTGACAGTATCCTTCCCACGCAATATTATGTATCTTACTTCAAACAATTTCTTGATGCTCTGGCCACCGCAGAGGATAATCAACGGTGCCCTATCTGCTGTATCGAGCAGGGTGGATAGGGGGTTGGATGCTACTGCTCAAGCCTTCCCGTCTTCTTATTCCCCATCTTACGGTTTTTCACTCTTACTGTCCCCTTCCAACTTCACTAATCTCCCCCCAGTTTTCAACCCCCCGATTCTTGGCCGTCCCTCAACATGCTTTGCTAGGCATTTCCCTTCTAATTTCAACTCACATATGAACGCGGAGCGTTACTCCTCTGCTGTCGACAAGCCCATGTCCAACCAAGCGGTACATTCCAGTTCATCGGCTTCCATTTGGAGCCCTCGATCGTTCTTCAGATTGGCATGCCTCAATGTACGCACACTGCTACAAATCGGTCAACTGGCAGCACTTGCCCGAACGTTGGAGACCCTCTCGATCGATATCTGCTACTTATCAGAGACTCGTCTGCAAGACTCGAGCACTGTTCTCACTCTGCGATCCCGTTCAGGTGACACTAACAGCACTTTCTCATTGCGCCTATCCGGTGACGATGCAGCTTCGAGCACCGGCCAAGTTGGTGTTGGCATTGCCCTGAGTCCCCGGGCTGAAGCTGCTCTGGTTGACTGGATTCCAATCAGTAGCCGGATGTGTGCGGCCCGATTGGCTGGTTCGTTTAAAGCTTCGAAGTCGCGCGGGACTAACAGGTGTCTATTCGTTATCGCTGCCTACGCGCCCACAAATTGTTGGGATGATTCGATAAAGAATGACTTCTACCGCCAACTGACCCAGCTCCTTCGCCACAGAAGAAGCACGGACACTGTTGTGTTGGCTGGGGATCTGAACGCACAAGTTGGAAAGTTGTCCACTGATGAAATGCATCTGGGCGGTCAACACGGTGTAGGCTCCCGTAATGATAACGGTGAGCGGTTACTTCATTTGTGTGAAGATGCTCGCTTATTTCTTGCGAGCACTAATTTCCGACACAGCACTCGCCGGAGGGTGACTTGGCGCCCACCAGCCTCGAACCAGCCTTGGACGCAGATCGATCACATTGCCATCAGTTACCGCTGGAGAGGCTGCATCCAGAATTGTCGCTCGATTTGGAGCACATATGTGGACACCGATCATGCACTTGTATGTGCTGACATGCGGATGTGTTTTGGCGGATGCCCACGACGACACTGTGAGCGCATTGACACCAGCCAACTGACAAAGCCAGCTGTTCTGAATGCGTATCGAAGTACGCTGACATGCGAGTTGAGTAATCGCTCACTGGAGACAATCGATGGTCATTGGTCACATGTTCGCCAGATCTTACTAGCAGCAGGCAAATCCTCATGTAGTATGTCTAATAGCCAACATGGACATTGGGTCTCTTCGCGGTCTCTGGAACTTATTGACACTCGCCGGCATATCCCGGCTGGAAGCGAGTACAATGAAACTCGCAAAGAGCTCCGGGCAAAACTCCGTGCTAGCCTGAAGAGAGACCGTGAATCTTGGTGGTTTGTTCGTGCGTCAGAGATGGAAGTGGCCGCTGCCCTTGGCAACCATCGTAAGTTATTCCGTCTGGTACGGGAAACGGGCAGCAGGAGACCTGGTGTTAGCGAGACAATTTGTGACGATAATGGACAACCTATCCACAATTTGTCAAAACGTTTGGAACGTTGGGCTGAGCATTTTGAAAAGCCATTTAATCGGCTAGAATTGTTCGATTCGCCGGTCACTGATCGCCCTGCTCCGTGGGATGTCCCTTTGGATCCACCCTCTCGCTCATAAGTCGAACGTGAGATCGGACTGTTGAAGTTGAACAAAGCCGCGGGATCAGATGATCTTCCTCCAGCTCTCTTCAAATTCCGAGGCTTTGCTCTTGTTGATGCTTTACATGAATTACTAGTGAAACTGTGGGAGCAGGAGATTGTCCCAACCGACTGGAGCCGGTCCGTTATTGTTCCCATCTTCAAAGGCGGCTCGCGTTCGGAATGCGGCAACCATAGAGGAATCCGTCTGATCTCCATCGCCTCCAAATTACTCGCTTCCATAATTCTTCACAGACTGACTGGCGCTCGTGAAAGCCAGATTCGTGAGGAGCAAGTCGGGTTTCGTCGGGGTCGTGGCTGCATCGACCATATCTTCACCTCGCGTCAGTTGTTGGAGCACCGTCACACATACTGGCGCGACATTACTCTCGCTCTGAAGAGTAGAGTGTACAATACAGCGGTACGTTCGACCTTACTGTACGGTTGCGAAACCTGGCCCCTAAGATCGGCCGACATGAAGAGGCTAGTTACGTTCGACCATCGGTGCCTTCGCAGTTTGGCTTACATCTGGTGGGAACACCGCTTGAGTAACGAGCGTGTTCGACGCCTTGTTTACGGCCTAGGAAAAGGGAATGAACCGCTCAGCACCATTATTTCCCGCACCAGGCTCCGATGGCTCGACCACGTGTTACGCATGCCAGCCCACCGACTCCCTCGACTTGCGTTGTTTGCTCACCGGGGGTGTGGGTGGAAGAAGAGGAGGGGTGGCCAAGCGATGACTTGGTCGAGAGGAATGTACGCCCTCACTTCGGAGCTAGCCTCGGTTGGAGCTTCACGGCTCCCTGGTTGGGGTCCAAAAGACGATGAACACGTTTGACTGGATACACTTGCTGATATGGCAAGGAGCCGACCTCAGTGGCGTTCGTGCTGTGAGTTTCTTTGTCCCACCCCATCCCTTTTAGCCTCCCCCTCCATCTACGATCTCATTTCATAGGGTAAAACATAACAATTTTTTGCCTAGTAAGCTGGCTGGTAGCTTACCGGAACGATGCCTACCCGTTGCTGGTAGCTCAGCTGGCATGTAACTGCCGTATTTATTTTTTCTTTATGCATTGTATGTATGTATATATTTCCTTTATGTATTGCGGTACAATAGCGGAGGTGTTTCACCACCTCGAGCTGACATGTATAATGATGATGATGATGTGTCCAAGGTGCGTGCGAGTGCAGCCTGTTGACCTGTTTGTCTTAGAGTGCGAACGTTGAATGTCGCTATGGAAACTGGATAGCGTGGCCTCATAAGGGACTTTTGCCGATAGGTGCGGTGGGATGGTTGCTGCAGATGGTTCTACTCCAGTAGCACTTCGGTTGCTGTCAATTAAGCTGGGAATTATAGAAGGAAGGTTAGTAATGGGAGTCTGGATGGGAGTAAGAGGAAAAGGTGGAAAAGAAAGAAAGGAGGCGCCAGCAGTAGCATGTTTTCGCTTATCCGCCCTGCTGTATGCAGCAGATAAGGCGACCCTTGATAATCTGCGCGACGGCCGATGCAGGATGAAGTTTATGTTTGAAGAAAATGTCATGGTTGTATGTGGGCTGAGATACTGCCAGGGCGCCCAGACCTAGACAGGAGGACGATTAGGGTCCTCATCCAAAGCCTTTGGCTCAAAAGACTGTCCGCAAGGCAGCGGGGAGGTGGCAATGATTTAGTTTTGCAGCAATGGACGCCATCCCATTTCAAACCCCTAACCTGGAGGTCCAGGAGACTGAGTTTGTCTGACCTCTCACCACTGACCCAGTACCTGATTGAGCTTTTTAATCTGCAGTTTCAACAAATCAGAGCAGGCTGATTATTTATGCGGTTGGGTGAGGTGAGCCACTTAGTTGTCGATCCATCATTACCTCCGTGGTACGATCGGCGCAAGAGGCGTTGTGTATCGCGTGGTGCCAACTTGTTATCAGATGCGCTGTTGCTCCAATTTTCTTTTCTAGACGGCCTGTATTGTTTGGGTTCAGTCACTGCAGTTATGGGCAAAGCTGGCTACCTTTTGCTTGTCTAAATTATTAATGTTTCATCTCACTCAAGCTACCTTGTTCCAGTATATCAACTGCGCCTTGTTTTTATCGCTTCAAAAGCACCTTATGCTCTTGATTAGTTTCATTTTGTTACTCTTCATTACATTGTTAAGGCTGTTTTGCATGGCATTGGTTCGTCGTTGTTAATCCGATGACGCTACTGCTGCCTATTCGGGCCTTTCTCTGTTCAGGTTCTTCACCCGATATGACTCAAAACCTCGGGGCGACAATTTACTCCCATATTACACAACCGCATCTCAGCTGGTCTTGTCTGTCAGCCCTGATAAACCTTATCCCGGTGGTCAAATGCCATACTCAAACAGTGCGCGTATGGATACTGTGGCTGAAGATGGTACCAAGTTGAAAATCACACTAATGACCGCCCGCCTTACACCCACGTATTTTCATAAAAGCCGCAATTTACTTCGCCTGCACAATGAAAGCAAGCGTAAGGAGGTCGTGGCTCGAGGCAGTTTGGCGTGCGCCTCCTTATTGGATGAACTTCCTGCCACGGAACATCCCCTTGAATCACTGAGTGTGGATGTTGCGTTTCATTCGGTGAGTCATTTTTCTCCCATCTTTGGTAGGTGCTGAGTTCCAACCTATCACTCAATATCGAAATGAGCTATCACTTCGATGTTCGTCATAGGCCTTGATTAAGGGACGCTATGTTATTTTCACATGTTTGTCCCCTGCCGCTTATCATCCGCCCCTGCGTGACGCCGCATCCGTCATAACTTTGTGCAAGAGATCAAGCACCACTTTTTGTTGTTGTTGCTGCTGCTGTTGTTGTTTGTGGTGCTAGTGGTGGTGGTGTTATCCTTGATGCTCCTGTTGTTATCGTTGTTCGATAGTTACTAATTGACTTAAGCCGCATGATTCACATTGCTATTTCCCCTTCGGATGAGCATGCACCAGCTCGCCTGCGCTTTTTAAAACAGCACCGTATCTCTCCCCTTTTAAACTATCATCGAAAAGGTGCTGGGGTTCCTTGTCCTTGCACCTTTCGAGTGTGAGATAATGCTGCCTGTGGTTTCTATGTTTACCGTCAAGCATGCGTGTTCATGGTTATGTGTCGTACCCTGCTTTTTCAATGGGTGATCTCGTCCGATTCACGCATTAAGGTGCTTGGCCCCTCGGTGCGCGAAGGGCCTTGTAACCCAAAGGTCACCGGTTCGAATCTGCGTAGGTGTGTGCGACAGTATCACTAGCGACTAGTGGTGCTCGCGTGGTAACAAGGCGTCGATGTGGCTTGCTGCTTATGCCTTTTACTGGGTGCTTAAAGTGAATAATGAAGACTGACGGCTCACAACTGTGTTAGTTGACCTTGTGCATAACTATTTGGTTATTGTTGCTATCTTACAACTGGTTATTGTTATCTTATCGGAATTCTTTGTCCCTAGTCCCCTTATCCTCTTGTCCAGTTTTTTAACCCATTGCCTCTACTTCGCTCTCATCGTTTGTTCATTACTTTTCGTTCGTTCTTTTCGCGATCGTGAAGTCATCACAAATGGTTTTTACCGTATCTGGTGTGTTCTACGAAGTGCACCAGCAGTCGTCTGACACACAAACTGAAGCGAAAATCATTCGGAAAATTCTTCGCTGTTTTTCACGGACAATGATCTTGGTCGCACCTGGCGGACACATTATTCAAGACGACTTCATAATCTCTAATCCAAGCCCGCCGTTGTGCAAGGTATTTATGCCATTTTCTTCCCTCACGTTTACTTTTTGTGTGCAGCTTTATTTGGTTAATGATACGTAAAATCATCTTTTTCTTTTCCAGAAGTACATTACTGGTGTAGTTTGTAAGAATCGATCGGAAAGAACCTCAGAAGCCTCATCCCTGCAAGCTCTTACCGACGGTCCGGACGGTAACACGCAAACTGTCTTATTAAATGAACTCAAACAACGCTCCGGTATGAATGAAGCTTTTAGCCGACAATGTTTGCAAGAGTATCAGTGGAACCTCGAGGCGGCTTTAAACGCTGTTCAAACGCTCAGTTCTGCCGGAAAATTGCCTCCGGAAGCTTTTGCCTAATCAGTTCCCTCATCTCCGATACCTCATTGCAAATACATATACATATATATTGAAACTGAGATTCGTTTGTTTAACTTCGTGCCTATTACCTTCCTACCTCACCACTGCTTTAGTTGAGTTTGCCGGCGGGTAACCCACCGATTGTTGTGCGTATGTTGCTGCATTGGTTACCGCCCTGCGGAAGCTTCCGTCATTAATTTCGAGCCACTCCCAACCAATGGGCTTCGTCCGGGTACATATTGAAAAAAATTACCTTTGTCGGTCTGAGCTACAGGCTCTTGCGCCGAACAAACCCGGTATAAAATCGCATAACTTCTGTTGACCCTATCGTTACTGTGGCTATGAGGAGCGTGGTTGCAGGCGTTCCAATGCTGTTTGAGCGTATGTTGGTGCTTGTGGGGTTGCCCGTTCGGTAAATTCCTCTAGAGCTCTTTGTTCACCTGTTCTGTGTTCACCTTCCAATTTCCACCCCATAGTTCTATTGTACATAGGCCACCCTCAGAGACCTTGGTTTCATTGCGTCTCACTGTACCCATGCTGACTTTTCGGCCATTATTTCAAGATGTACTGCTTTTCGATATCGGAGCCATGTCAACTCTACCTGCTCTGTCTCTCTGTTCATACGGGTTATGCTGCATATCATGTGTTACTTGTTGCGAAGTATGCAAGTCTACTTACCGTGTACCGCAAATAGCCGTGAGCAAGTTAGATACTGTTGGTTACTCTTATTCTCTCATCCTTCACTTCTCGGATCATTCGCTGTCGCACCTTTTCCTGTCGTCAACAGTGTTTATGTGTTATTGATCCCTGGTCCCTGTCAGCTTCACAATCCCCATCTGTCTTTTGCTCACTGATATAGTTCCACCCAACTTGCTCTTCGACTGAATTAGGGACAACTTATTTTTACTTCTTTCCTTCACACTGTTGCCTCATCAAATGAACTGCTTGGCCACAATGTAACTGATTATTTGGAATACATTAATGACAGCAGCATTCAACCATAATCACTTGCCCGCTGCATTCCCACTATTCGCACTCTTGGTACAAACAGTGACCAGTTCGTGGGAAGTTGCTAGTACATCCAGGAGACATTCTCGGCCAAAAATCCCTTGGTGATTAAATGCCGTAGATGGACTATGCCCATGGCTGATCCGCTTAGTCGCAACTGCGTTGAGCAACCAGAGGACGTTTATTATACAGCGTGTTTTCATTACTTCACGCGATTTACACCGTGCACTTCGCATCTTTGAGCTGTTTTCGTCATGTGATCCACCACACACCTAATTCCATTCTGCATCATTTCCACCCTGTCATCCCCGGTGTTTCGATCATGCCCTTTTCCTTCCGACGTTTTTTCACCCACCTTAACCTCGTAGCGTTTGTCTCTGGCTCCCGTCGTCACCATAGTATGTTTCCATATCTCGCGAGTACCGGGTGTCGGTTGGATTACAGCCCGGTCTCCCGCTGCTACATCAGATGGCACTTGATCTCTACGGCAGCACTGCTATTTACAAGGCATGATTGACCTCTGTATTCTTTACGGTCGGTTCTGTGAAGCGGAGCGTAAAAGTGTGGCTTTTGCCCGCAGAAATAATCTTTCCTTGCACATCTGCATTTTATGTGATGGGTTTAGATCAATGTCCGAAGAAAATTGTTTCTATCCAAAAGCACAAGATACGATTCCTACAAAATGGTTCTGGCCTTCACTACAACCTCGGCTTTATTTACTGACTGTGATATGGATTGGTCTCTATGTGCACTTTCCCACTTGGTTGTGGGGGAGATGGTATTCAGCACCAATTCTCCTGGTCTTTGGATTCGGACAAATTGACATCTGAATTCACCATTCACCGCTTTTCTTGTGATCGCTGACCAATCAATTTCGAACTAATCACTACGTTGTATTACAGTCTTTGAAATCACTACGTTAATATACTATTATTAGGTAACTCTCCGTTGTCGCTGGAGCTTAGTATTCTGCCACCGGTTCCTTCGTCTACAAGTTTCGTAACACTTGGCCCCTGATTTCAATAGATTTTTTTACTCTGCTTATGTTATGGGTAGCACCCACATAGCATCCTGTCGGATCGATAACTGTATCGGGACATGATTCCGCTTGAGTATCAGACCACGTTTAACCGCTCATCAGACTTTGAAATGAGTTAACGGTTCTTCTGAAGGCTAGTACTTCACATATGCCCTTCATTTCGAGATCACACCTCAGCACTGCGCCTCGGTATGGTGTCTTATTTCTTCCAGGCGTTCTATTGTCCCAGTTTTATAGTCTCGACGATGTCCAGTTACTGGCATGTGATCCCTTTGCAACATGTCTGCAGTGAACATCTGTGTTTCCGACCTAAGCATAATACCTATGCCATATCGTTGAAGCCACGTCTCCACCGTAGAAGAAGCCACGGGACGCGTAGTAGTTTCCTGTCAACAAAGATTCAATTTCATACAGGATTTTCTCTTTACTTATTTCAAAATAGTAAGAAAAACCATTTAACTGAATACACTGAACTCAGGTATTCCGAGTGTTCTTGTCAGCTGTAAGCACACATTCGTGAAATTATCGCGTTGCGCACGAAAAGGAAGCCTTGTACGAGGTCATTCTCAGTTCAAAGGAAAACCATCAATAGCCTCACTAAGGTAAGGCGAGACTTGCCGTAAGTTTACTCTGCTTGCACAAATTGGGCTTAAGCCGCCGAGTAGCTGAGGTTTCGGCAATCTGAAGCAGTCGGGCATTGCTCTGTTGTTTGATCGTCATCAACATGGTCATTCACATTAGATAGAAGTGGAGAACGCCTCGGCTACTGTGCCGCATAACATTAAAAAGCATGCAACCGGTGCATGTCACCCTAGCTACCAGTAACGGATGGGCATCGTCCCGGAAAGCAACTTACCGGCTGCTATGCAGCAAAAAATCTTATGCAAAATTAAATTATGCTAAGAAATGAAATAGTGGTTGGATGAGGAGGCTAAGAGAGATGGGGAGGGACATAGCAACTGACAGCATGAACGCCACTGAGGTCGGCTCCTAGCCATATCAGTAAGCGTATCCAGCCAAACGTGTTCATTGTCTTTCGGATCCCAACCAGGGAGCCAAGACGCTTCAAATGAGGCCATCTTCGATGTGATGGCCTTCATTCCTCTCGACCAAGTCAGCGCTTGGCCACCCCTCCTCTTCCATTTGCAACCCCGGCGCACAAATAACGCACGTCGCCGGGGAGCTGGTGGGCTGGCATGCGTAATACTTGGCCGAGCCATCGGAGCCTGGTGCGTGAAATAACGGTGCTGAGCGCTTCTTTTCCTGTACCGTAAACGAGGCGTCGAACACGTTCGGTGTTCCCACCAGATTGCAAAGGCACCGATGGTCGAAAGTATCTGGACTGTCCATTTCCATTGATCTAAGGCGCCAGGTCTCACAACCGTGCAGTGGGGTCGAACGTACCACTGCATTGTGCACCCTACCCTTCAGGGCGAGAATGATGTCGCGCCGGTGCCACAGGCGACGAAGGTTAGCAAAAGCGCCTCGAGCTTTTTCTATACGGTTCGCGGTCTCATCTTCGATCTCAAGGGCGCTGATACAACTGCCCAGGTAGTTGAATTTTCGTACGACTTCTAGCTTGATCCCCTTGGGGGAAAGCTTTGCACTTCGACAATGTGAAGCGAAGCGGCTGACAATCAGTGCTAATCTGTCTAGTGCCACTTGTCATGTTTGTATGCTGTCACACATTAAGGCAATATCGTCAGCGTACTCCAAGTCTCTTGGGAGCGGCTCCACATATTCTAAGTCGTGTCATGTGAATGCGATCTCCCTGATTTCGTCAATATCGATGTTGAAGAGGAAAGGTAACAACAGACATCCTTGTCTCACACCGCTGGAGATATTAAAAGGCGACGACAGCTTGCCGTCAGCCCTCTGTCCGAGCTACGCGCATGTAATACTCGGATGATATTTACATACTTCTCCGGCACACCTTTCCTGAGCAGACAGTCCCAAAGGGCACATCGATCCACAGAATCAAAGGCACTTTTCATGTCGAGGAACACGACTACGGTGGACCGCCAATGTATGTGTCAGTGCTTCAGCAGCTTATGCAAAGTGAAGATGTGATCGATGCAGTCGCGGCCCCCACGAAACTGGGTTCACTGACTTTCACGAGTTTCAGTCAGTCTATGAAGGCTGACAGGCAACCAATTTGGAGGCAGTGGGGATCAGACTGATTCCTCTATAGTTGCCGCATTCCAATCGTGAGCCTCCCTTGAAAATTAGGGCTATGAGGGAGCGACCCTAGTCGGTTGGGACAGTTTCCTGCTCGCACAGTTTTACTAGTAACTCATATAAATCATCCGAAAGAACAGGTCCCCTGAATTTGAGGAGGACTGGGGAAGATTATATTGTCCCGCGGCTTTATTCATCTTCAGGAGTCCGATGTCACCTTTGACTTCTGAGCAAGAGGGCGGATCCAAGGGGCGAGTCTAGGGAGCGGGACGATCAGTGGCCGACGAGCAATCTGACAATTCCGACCGATTAAATTGCCTTTCAAAGCGCTCTGCACAACCTTCCTAACCTTTTGACAAGTTGTGGCTAGGCTGTACATTCTCGTCAAGTATGGTTTCACTAAATCCAAGTCTCTTGCTGCCCGTTTTCCGTATCAGACGCAATAACACGGTTACCAAGGGCAGCGGCCACTTCCGTCTACGATGAGACCACCAAGGTTCGTGGTCTCTCTTCAGGCTTGCACGGAGTTTTCCTGAGGTTTTTGCGCGTCTCATTGTGTTCGATCCCAGCCGGAATGTGCTGGCGAACATCGCTAAGTTCCTGAGACCGCGGCGAGACCCAATGTCCATGTTGGCTATTAAACATACCACATGAGGACTCGCTTGCTGCTATTAAGGTCTGCTGAACATGCAAACAATGACCTTCAATTGTATCCGGTGAGCGCTTACTGGACCTGAATGCCTAGTTTTACGTGGGATAGATAATGTCAGGTTGTTCAGCCCTAGACAGGAGAACGATTGGGGTTCTCAACCAGTCTTTGGTTCAAACACCTGACCGCAAGGCAGCGGGTTTGGCGGGGGACTACAAAGAGTCAGTTTTGAGGAACAGGGTGTCCTGGAGAAAGTAAGAATTGCCTAGAATATTCATATTTCAGCGATTAATCGATTATTAACGATTATCGCATTTATTTCGAACGTTCTGGCATGTTCTAAGTTTTGCACGTGACTACATACCACCTGACACCTCGGCCAAAGCTATGGGGAACCACTAACCTTGGTAGCTGATCTTCCAATTCTAGAAGTCGAAGGTCAGTAATGGACCTATAAATACAGCCAAAGTCCGCAATAGTTATACTGTGCTTGTTGATAATAGTTAATACCTTTTGTCAAGGTAATTGTTGTTCTGCTTTTTTCGGTTGGGCTAGAAGTTTTGTGGAGCGGTAAAGTGCCAATTTCGGAATCGCGTCTAGTGAGTAGATTATAACACATGGCGACGGAGAAAATTTGAAATGTGCTGCATTTTTCCACTGAGCAATTTCAAAAGCTGCTTTTCCAACAGCAATCTCAAATGGAGGCACAGATGAAAATGATCGAAAATCTGACACAATACTTGAGTTTGCAGACGACAAGAGCAGCGACGCGGGACATGCAGGCGAGTTCTGTTGATTTCACGAATACAATCACTGAATTCAGTTATGACGCGGATTCTGGATGCACACTCGAGGCGTGATTCAGGCGCTAGGAAGACATGTTCCGGACGGACTTCATTCGTCAGGACGACTCCTGGAAGTTGCGATTGTTACTCCGCAAGCTCGGAATAAGTGAACATGCAAGATTCATAGACCACATTTTGCCCAAACAGCCGAAGGATCTGACTTTTGACGAAGTAGTGTCGCAGCTGAAGGAAATTTTTGGTGAGTCAGCATCCTTGTTTAGTATTCGCTATCAATGCCTGAAAATTGTCAAACAGGAATCTGACGACTTTGGGGCCTTAGCAGACATGATTAACCGTGAGTGTGAACGTTTCAAACTACGCTCTTTAACGGACGACCAGTTTAAGTGTCTCATTTTCGTCAGCGCTCTACAATCGCCCAGTGATGCTGAGATCCGCATGCGGCTTTTAGCTAAGCTGGAGCAGGATCCTGACCTGACACTGAAGGCCCTCGTAAGCGAATGCAAACGGCTGCTCACTCTAAAACACGACACTGCCATGGTCGAACGAAATGGTCTTGCACCACCAGATACCGTGCAACTCGTGAAAAAGGCCAGGACCGTCAACCGAAGCAAACCCTTCAAGAGGCCTACGAACAAACCGCCCACATCATGCTGGTCATGCGGCGAGTGGCATTTCGCGCGCTTTTGTCCCTTCAAACATTATATTTGTCAAACGTGCCATAAGCGTGGTTATAAAGAGGAATGTTGTAGTCAGGTCCGGTCGAAGAAAGTGAAATCTTATCGAAAGGGGAATTCTAGAACTAATGGCGCAGTCTCTCTCCATAGTTGCCGCATTCCAAAGCGAATGTAAATCAAGACGACGATTCATCACTATAGTGACCAATGGGATTCCAACGAAACTGCAATTTGACACGGCCTCGGATATCACGATTATTGACAGGAGCACATGGAGTCACATAAAGAGGCCGAAGATGGTCGAGTCTCAGAAAGTTGCACATAATGCATCCGGCGGTGTGTTAAACTTAGTGGGCGAACTCAATTGCAAGATTACTTTCCAAGGTGTGGAAAAGTCGGGAATTTGCTACATTTCAGACCGGCCGAATTTGAATCTTCTTGGTCTCGACTGGATTAAAAAGTTGCAACTCCTCGATGTTCGTTTGAATCAGATCTGCAACTGAGTTCGAGCAAGTCCAGACCCATCCTCAAAGTCCGTCGAAGACATGACACGTACCCTGAAGCGAAAATTTGCATCTGTCTTTCAGCATGGCTTGGGTCATTGTACGAAATTCAAGGCAACACTGAACTTGCGACCAGGTGCTAAACCAGTGTTCAAGGCTAATAGACCCGCACCATATGCAGCCATGTTAACCGTTGATCAAGAAATCGATCGGCTGGAACGTGCCGGAGTCATCACAGACGTCAACTACTCATCATGGGCCGCACCTGTTGTCTCAGTGAAGAATGCAAATGGAAGGGTACGCGTCTGCGCTGACTTCTCAACTGCCTTCAACGCCGCGCTGGACGACCACCAGTACCCATTACCTGTATCGGAAGATATCTTTGCAAAACTGAATATTGGTAAGTGTTTTGCTAACCTTAATCTGTCCGATTCCTACCTTCAAGTGGATGTTGACGAAGTCTCGAGGACGTTGTTGACAATCAACACTTATCGCGGGCTGTTTCAATACGACCGCTTGCACTTTGGTGTAAAAACGGCGCCAGCCATTTTCCAACAGTAGATGGATACCATACTAGCGGGAGTTTCTGGAGCCGCTGCATATCTGGATGGTATCATAATGATGAGTCGAACACCGGAAGAGCTATTTAACCGCCTGGATGAAATGCTTGGTTGTGTACAATAGTACGGTTACCGGATCCGTGAGGATAAATTCACATTTTTCACACCAATCATCAATTACCTCGGTTTTATCCTTGAAAAGGATGGACGTCGCCCAGATCCGGAAAATGTGAAAGCCATTAGAAAAATGCCTCCACCAACAGATCTACAGTCCTTGCGTTCTTTTTGTGGGCTCATCAGCCACTATAGCGCATTCTTGCCTGAAATGCACCGCCTGCGTGCCCCGTTAAACCGGCTACTAGCCAAGGGCCAAACTTGGAATAGGATATCAGAATGCCTTCGAACGGGCCAAGACATTGCTGTCCTCAAACTTGCTTTTGACTCATTTTGATCCGTCCAAAGAGATTATCCTAACCACAGATGCATCAAGCCATGGGATTGGCGTAGTAATTTTACACACATACACCGATGGATCTCAGAAAGCAATCGCCTATGCCGCCAGAACACTTACGAAGACCAAGTGATATTACAGCCAGCTCGGGAAAGAAGTATTGGTTATAGTGTTCGCGGTCAAGAAATTCCACGAAATGTTATAGGGCCGCCGCTGCGAGCCTCTGACAGATCACAAACCCTTGTTATCTTTGGTTCGAAAAGGGGTATCCCGAGTACAACCTTGGGCTTTTACCTTAATGGGTTATTATTTCGAGATCCACTACCAGTCGACAGTTTCCATTGGCCCAGCGGATGCACTGTCACGCCTAATTGATGCCCACCAGTAAGAACATGAGGACACAATCATTGCCTCGGTCGAGATCGAACCTGACGTCAACTATCTGGTAAGTGATGTATTGCACCGTCTACCGGTTACCGCAGATACTGTACGAACCGAAACACTCCGGGACCCAGTACTGAAGCAAGTTACACAGTTCCAAAAAACAAGGTATCCACGTTCATGTCCACCTGTCGAGTTGCAACAATACTTCTAGAGGAGACACTCGCTCGCTATTGTGAACGACTGCATACTATTTTCCGGAAGAGTTGTCATCCCCAAGACACTTCAAAAGTGCCTTTTTCGGCAGTTCCATTCCGGGCATCCTGGGATCAACCGGATGAAGGCACTTGCCCGCAGTTATGTATACTGGCTCTTCATGGACAAATAGCTAAACACTGCCAAAAGTGCGCCAATGTCTTTAAAACGCCACAAAAAGCAGAGCTCTATTCATAGCCAAAAGCCACTAAACCATGGTGCCTCATCCATGTCGACTTCGCAGAACCGATCAACAACCAAAGTTTCCTCATTATAGTGGCCTGAATTAGTTCTCATGGATAACACAGCAACCAGTGCCACCGCATCAAAACTGCTCGAAACCTTCAGCAGATTCGGTTGCCCTGAGACAATTGTAACTGACAATAGCACACAATTCATTTCGGCAATTTTTACGAAGTTCTGCAAGCAATGCTCGCCGCCGTTTCACCTACAGTCGAATGGCCAGGCAGAAAGGTTTGTCGATACTTTCAAGCGAGCTCTCCACAAATCAAAAGGGGAGGGACTATAGAGGAGGTGGTTGACCGGTTCCTTTTCTTCTACCGACCAACACCGAATCCACAAGCGCCGAACGGCGTTTCTCCAGTACAGGCTGTAATGCCTTTCGACGCCATCCGAGCGCGCTCGGAATCCTCTGCTGTTGAAAGAAACTGCAGAATGGAACAGGATTTTAACCGGCAGCATGAGGAAAAGAAACGGTCGTTTACAATTGAACAGAAAGTGCTAGTACTCGACTATCGGGTGGGTCACGCGAGGTGGACTCCAGGGACGGTCAAAAACAAGCGCGGGAATGTCATGTATGACGTGATCGTGGGCGCACAGATCTGGGCCTGGCATGCAAACCAGTTACGGCCAGCATTGTGCCAACCAAAACAGGCAAGGCCTACCGACCTCCGTTCGACTTATTGGTGGAAAGCTTCAACTTGGCGAAGGAAGCACTGGACGACTGTTCACAGTCGAGCACATAATCCAGAACACGGACATCGGAACACAATTCTCCGTCACTTCTGCCAAGGAGATGGACCGACAGGTAGAGAACACCTTCCCGAAGACTGCAACTTTATCCTAGGCTTTCATCGTGTACCTCGATCGATATCTCTGGAGGGGAGGTGTCCGGGAGAAAGTAAGCATTGCCTGGAACATCCACTATTTTAGCGATTGATCGATTATTAACCATTATCGCATCGATTTCGAACGTTCTGGCATGTTCTAAGTTTTGCACATGACAACAAACCACCTGACACCTCGGCCAAATCTATGGGGCACCACTAACCTTGGTAGCTGGCCTACCAATTCTAGAAGTCGATGGTCAGTAATCGATCTATAAATGCAGCCAAGGTCCGCGATAAATAAATAAGTAGTTTATTCTTGTCATTGCGAGGCACATCATCAAGGGCGTGCTCATGGTCATACAGACATGTATGATCGACAATTACACAAATTAGTATATTTTGACAAATAGTATAGAAATGTATGTGTCAGTTGATATGTAAAAGTATGTTTATGTCTGTATTTGGAAGCAGCCATGTTGTGTAATTAGGTAAATGTGACCATGTGTGTTTTTGTTCGTTGGGTTCGCCATCAAAAGGGGAAATCAATGGAACGCTTTGAATCGGATAACGTTCATGATGTATGAATTATCCTCCGGAAAAGGGAAGAGGCAGTGACTTTATTTAGTGGCGCGTCACATCTGCCACGTCACAGTGTTGTTAAACGGACATATGTGGCTTTTTATAGGGAGAACGCTTGCCAAGCGAAATCCCACCACATCCTGGAACACTGCCGCTGAACCATTTGCTGGAACGGCATTTACCCGAACTACCCAGCTGGCACCACGGGGAGGTTGTTCGGCTAGCTGTTGACGGCGGTTAATACGTTATTTTGTCAAGGTACTTGTTCTGCTTTTTCCTTTGGTTGGGCTGGAAGTTTTTGGAACAGTAAAGTGCCAATTTCGGAATCGCATCTAGTGAGAAGATTATAACAGGGAGCAACCCTTATTCTAACTTCCTACCTGTAGGATCAGGAGGCTGAGTTTGTCTGGCCTATAACCATTGACCAATCTGGTATGAGTGGCTCCGAAGGTGCAAAAATTCACCACGCAGCATAGCTCAATGGATCTCTGAGGCACGCGAACCATCGCACCACGGTAAGGTCCAGGCTTATTACCATGGTTGGTTGCTTACTTTAGCCGAATCATGAGGACGTTGGCACGTAATGCAATCCAGAATATGTTGAGGAATAAAGCTATCCGGCAGTTTGGGACCGTTAGCGACCATGTTTCCTGAAATGTGCTCTGCAGTCATAGTGGATAGCCTCTCAGTTCAGCCAACGTACTTGCCGCCTCAACTACAGTGGGACAGATAAGCACAAGAGACGGTAACGTGAGGGTGCGGCTTGTCCAGGTAGGATTTACAGAGCGACTTCCTAACGTGTTGCCTTAACACCAGTTTAGTGACGTAGCAAAATTCATGCACCGCCTGGCGGAGGCGGTGCCGGAATCTTCTATCATTTCGATCCCGGTTAGTTTGATCAATAACCGAACTTTGCCTGACCTGGTTCTGACTCCGACTCAGTCTATATTCCCGTCATACACTGGGGAAATACTCGATCTTTTGGGTGTGTGTGATGTGCAAGTAATTCATGGCTAGCCGAACAACCTCTCCGTGGTGCCAGCTGGGTAGTTCGTGTTTACCCCGTTCCAGCAAATAGTTCGGCAGCAGTGTTCCAGGACGTGGTGGGTTTTCGCCTGACAATCATTATCCCTATAGAAAGCCACAAATGTCCGTTTAACAACACTGACGTGGCATTTGCGACTCGTCGCTTCATAATGGCGATGTAATTTATACCAGCAACTTAATGCTCATTCGTACAATCATTACAAATCCACGGACGTCAAACATCCTTTTGGCATTGGCGATACATTCAGAGACATGCAAAAGCAGCAAAACTGTTCAAAGCCGAGCAACACAGCTACCCACGCACACAAATACATTCAAACGTCAACACATATGATAATGCTGTTGTACCTTCCTTGATCACCTGTTGCACTCTTAGCATGATCATGCCTGTGCAGGCGTGCCTCGCTTAGCCGAGAATAAAAGTTTATTGATTTATTTAATCGTTGTTAACACAAGGGGGTTTAAACTACGTGGGAGGAACTGGGTAAAGTACATGCCGGAAACGTTACAATCTGTCAAGAAGGTGGACATTATTTCTGGCTTACCTACACTCTTGACAACCTTTGCCAGTGTTTACGATACGAATATACCTGTGAAATTACGTGATTTCAAAGCTTGCTTGAATTTCAAGCCACAGACTCAAGCGAATTTTTACAAGGCACGAAGTCTACCTTTCGCAATTCGTCCGATGGTAGAGTTAGAGCGATTACAAAAGTACGGAATAATTTCACCCGTCCGCCACTCTTCCTAGGCTGCATCCATCGTTCCTGTTCAGAAGCCTGATGGCTCAGTTCGCATTTGCGGCGACTACAAACTGATGGTCAATCAAACGACGACGGAACATTATCCGATTCCATGGGTGGACGAAAGTTCTCGAAATGATATAAGCCATGCCTATTCTCAAGTGTAGCTACAGGAATCCTCAAAAGAAATTGGTTGGCGGCATTCGGTTTCGGATTTGCCTGTCACTGGCCAGTCACAGGATGCCTGCGCCTGCAGATGTACCATGGGTGACTTGCGCTCCACCACCCACAGTTCCATCCACACACCCCATGTCCAGTGTAAACCCGAAGGAATTACCACTATCAATACGCACATGATTATTCTGTCATCCACACACACGCGTGACGTGCGTGCTCCTGGTTCATTCGGATTACTCCTCGCCATCCTCCATCTTCTCGCAGCGTTGTCGCTGCACGCTCATTCGAACCGGATTTACCAGCTCTACACATTGATCCATCATAACTAGAAATAGCTTCCGTGATTACAATCCGTGCCGTCACTAACTGTTTTTAATAGCATTCGTGATTATCCGCAAGTGGAAGACTCAGTCACATCGAGCTGGTTGCTTTTTGTGTGATACCATTCTTTTCTGAATTTTCGAGGCAGTCCGAACAGCCTAAGCTTATTCGAACCTTGCGTTTCTCAACGCAGCTGTGAACGAATTCCTGATCTCTCAATCTGTGCTCAGCGCTATGTTCAGATTCAGTTAGCAGGTTCCAGTCACTCGCCATTCTTAGTGAACTTCTCAGCTAGCGCGCTTGCATAAGCCATCACACGGATCACGCCCTGTGTATTTGATCTTGCAACCACCACGCTGACCCGACCGGTGTGCGCCGCTCTGAAAGCTGGAGAAGTACGGAACGCCAACCAACCCACTGGGTCAGGTAACAACACCCCGTTGAACGGCAGAAATGCGAATCCGAAAAGGCTCCAAGCGAAAGGTGTTTGCGGGTTAGAAGAATGGCATCGATTAGCTAAAATGGGTCTGGCTTGTTCGCACTGTTTGAAATGGTATCAACCGAAATGTGCAGATGTGTCCCAACAACAGGTTCGAGAGCGAAATAGCTCACAAAATGCAATGGAACAATGGTTTATTACGGGTACAAAAGCATTGCTTAATGCATTGCTGTACTGCGTGCTGTAGGACTAGTTAATATTAACCCGATGCGGTGCGCGAAATTAAGCGCGGATATCAGAAGGCTATTGGAGTCGGACACAGCGGACTGTATTCGATGGGCTACAAGAAGACGTGGACGGATGAAGCGAGACAAGAGCGAACACGTGAGCGCGGGAACTTACAAGGCGGTCGAGTGTCGAGCCGTTTGTAAGGAAGATTAAAACAAGAAGGAATGATGTACAATCGGTCAACGATTAAATTGTACATGAAAGATAGCAGTTATCTTTTTGGACGCTACGGAGCTCCCCCTAGAAGGCTGAACATGGAAAGCCTTTGATTTCGAAAAGGACTGTCCTATCGAGGTTCCTAAGGCAAAATCGTGTCGAGTAAAAATGAGCGAGCGTTCGTGTCTAATGGGTTTCGCCGGAAATCGGAGTCTGCTGTGCCGTTTGTGATTGGTGATTTATTGATTGCAAGGCAGGATGCATTTCGGCGGGCCGATGGAGCGGGCTTGTCGGACTACAAAAAACTGGCTAGCCCAGAAAAAGGCCGACAGGACCTCAACCTCCGCTGCTGCCAAACGGTGCGCTTGGGAGTGGGCTCTTCCCCCGCCCTGCGCCAAAACGATCCTCGTCCGACGGAGAAACGACCATCGTCCCACGAAGAAACGACCGTCGTCCCAGGGAGAAGCGACCCTCGTCTCGCGAAAAAGTGACACTCGTCCCGCGGAGAAACGACCAACATTCGCGTCAGGGTCCACGAAAACATTCCTCGTGTAGGCTAGTCGATCGAGGGGGAGGGTTGGGGCATGTAGCGACGAGAAAATAGAGAAACATGCGCAGAAAACGCCAAAAAGAACGAACGAATGATCTGCATGTTTAACTTTTTTGGTTTTTGAATATTTTTAAAGCTTTTTCGGAGGTTTTTGATATATTTTGTTTTCAAAACGTTAATCGACCAAAAACGGGGCAAATATATACAATATCCACAGAGCTAAACGTATTTACTCTGTACATAGTCGGAGAAACGAACCGGCTTACGCAGCTCCTGACCAAGGCGATTGGTCGTGTGAGATGGCGGGCTAGATTCGGGAGATCTCAGGACGGCTGAAGCTTGTAGACCGAGATCGTGGTCTGCTTGAACTGCACTAGGATTCTGTAAGCTGGTGCGGTGAGTTGTGACGTCGCATGAAGCACTACTAGACGAAGTAAGCGAGGTGGTTTCTTCCGTAAAGGCGGGTTTTAGACGATCGATGGTGACGACTTTTTGTCGATCACCGCGGTCAGTTGTGTACGTCTTACTCGTACGGTGTAGCACTTTAATAAATTCTATGTACGACGACTGAAGAGGTTATCGAACACCGTCTGCGCGAAGAAGGACGTGTGAGCAGGTAGACCGCTTCTCAGGCATGTACACTGGTGTCTTCTGCGATCGAGGAGCGGGTGGGCGCAGTTCACGCATCTGGTGCGCCAATCGATGGGTGTAACTTCCGTAGTCAACAGAGGAAGTAGAGGGGGCTGGTGCTACCAGCTGTCCCGGGCAACCGCAGCGTGCAACCGTAGACTAGCTGTGCTGGTGATGCGCTGAAATCGGTTTTAACAGTGTTTCTTAATCCTAGGAGTACGAGGGGAAGTGCTTCAGACCATGAAGGATCTACGTGCGCCCGTGGCTCTGCCTTCAACTGGCGGTGAAAACGCTCCATTAGGCCCTTAGCGGCCGGATGATACGCCGTCGTCTGAACGTGGCGGCAGCCTAAATCCTCAAGCAACATGGCAAATGTCGACGAGGAATGTGAGCCTCGATCGGTGGTCACGATGGCGGGACAGCCGTGTTGAACTACCCAGCACTCCAGAAAAGCTTTCGTTACCGTTTACGAGGAGCAATTTGGGATAGGGACAGCCTCATGCCATCTAGTAAGCCGATCGATACGGGGCAGTAGATATACAGAGCCTTTGGAAGGCGGCAGAGGACCTACGAGGTCTAGGTGCACGTGATGAAAACGTGCGATTGGCGTCGGAAAGGTGCCTAATGGGCTTCTCGTGTGCTTGTGCACCTTCGCGCGTTGACACGGAAGGCAAGCAGCTGCTCAAGGACGGACGTCCCGATTAACATTTGGCCAAACAAGTCGTGCGGTTACGAGTTTAACCGATGCACGAGCGCCTGGATGAGACAAGCTTTGCAACGTGTCGAACACGGTCTGCCGAAACTCGCTTGGGACGACGGCGCGGCGTGCCCGGAGATAAATCGCGGAGTATAGTATCGACTGATGATGTCAGCGAGATGGATCGTATGTCCAATGAGGGAGACCTGCGTAGTAGATCAACCTCAGTTTAGTTGAGTTGCGCTGTGTCCATGGCTGCCAAGTCGATAGCAGTGCCGGCGTCAGCGGAGATAGCTTGGATGCGGGAAAGTGCATCGGCGACGGCGTTTTGCACACCTGAGACATGCCGTATATCGGTGGTAAACTGAGCGATATAGTCAAGGTGGCGCGACTCTATAGGAGAGCATCGACCGTTAGTCGAGCCGAGCACGTAAGTCAGGGGTTTGTGGTCGGTGAAGACGGCAAAGAAGCGGCTTTCTAAGACGTCGAAAGTGACGTATCGCTAGATATACGGCCAGCAGTTCTCTACCGAACGTGCTGTAGCGAGATTCGGAGGTTGAAGGCATTTGGAGAAAAACGCTAAGTGCTGCCACATATCGGCTACTCCTTGCTGCAAAACAGCGCCGACTGCCACGTCCGAGGCGCCAGTACTGAGGGACATTGGGGCGGCCGGATCGTGATGCGCTACAGATGCTATGTTGGCGATAGGCTCTTTCAGCGACTTAAAAGCAGCGCGTGCTGCGGCAGCAAACTCGAATTTCTTGAGTTTCCCTCGGAGTAGGTCCAAAAGGAATTGCATCAGCGAGGCGCAGTTGGGTATAAACCGTCGGTGAAAGTTGATAAGCCCATCAAAACGCCTAAGTTGCTTGAAAGAGTGAGGCTCGGGTTAGTCGATGATGGCTTGAATTTTATCCTGCAGTGGCACGACGCCTGCAGAGGAGATACGATGGTCGAGGAAGTTTACTGAGTCGACAACAAACGAACACTTTTTGCGTTCATCGACACCCCGTGTTGAGATAAACGATGAAAAAGTGTCCGTACGTGGCGCATATGCTGTTCTCGTGAAGAACTCGCGATTAAAATGTCGTCGAGATAAGCGTAAGCGAAATCTGAGCCGCGACAAACTTGGTCGATGAAGCACTGAAAGATTTGCGCGGCATTCTTTAGACCAAATGGCATGCGCAGAAACTCGAACAAACCAAATGGAGTCGTCACGGCAATTTTAGCGATGTCCACTTCGGCTATCGGAATTTGATTGTATGCGCACCAAGTCGATTTTGTTGAAGATATTTTTACCCACCAGACTGGCGGTGAGATCCACGATGTGAGGGATCGGATAGCGATCATGCATGAAACCGTATTCAAGGTTCGATAGTCGCCGCAAGGACGCCAGTCCCCCATGACCTTCTGGACCATGTGCAGAGGCGACGCCCATGGGCTGTTGGACGGTCTGACGATACCGAGCTGAAGCATGTGGTCGAATTCAGCTCATGCTGCACGTAGTTTACCAAGAGCAAGCCATATTGGTCGTGCGCTAACTAGCTGACCACGCGTGAATTTGTGAGGAGCAACCTCTATCGTGACTGGCGGAAGCTCTGCAGCTGGTCGTACCAGTCACGGGTATTCAGACAGTAGGTTCACATCATCTGATGGTACATCGGCGATTCGAAAAACGGGCTGATTATCGGGACGTCCGTAAGAACTCCTTCCATCCCTAGTTTAGTACGGTCGTCTAAAAGTCTGTGGCGACCAGCACCAACAAGCAACCCAAAATGTCAGAGGAATTCGATACTGATAATTGCGAATGGTACAGACGCAACCATGAAGACTCATTGGAAATCTCGGCGAAGATTGAGGTCCAGGTTCATCATGCGCTGACCGAATGAAGCTATCGTAGAACCGTGGGCCGCACGCAAATTGTACGTAGGTTCTGCATGCTTGTCATTAGCGGTCGCTTGGATGACGCTGACTTCCGCTCTCGTGTCGATGAAGAAAGTGATGGAAGATGGTCGATCCTTAACTTAAAATAGGCGATTTGCTTGGTTGTTGACTGATACGTTTGTCCTCCGGTATGGGGGTTATTCGCTTTCCCTGAAGCAGCTGGGTCGTGCCTAATGCAGGGAGACCAACAACGTCTAACTCTTCCACCCTTATTGGCGGTGATACCAACATACTTATTCGACGGGTTTGATATTATCTGACTGAGAACGTGCAGGGAAAATGTTACGTTTTCGTGCCGAACGAGACGTACTCGGTGCAAGCACTGACGAGCCGCAATGAACGGTAACCAAAACGTGGTCAGCATTTGACAGTGGCACACGCCGCTTCGAAACCTTCATTGCTACTAACCTGCTGCGAAGTAGCGCAATTTCCTCGTCTTTAGGCTCAGATCGGTCTGACGACTGGGAGCAAATATGGGATTCGGATTTCATCGGTGAGAATCCGTCACCGTAGCTACTGGTCTTCTGCTGCGGAAAACGTTTGAACGCAGCGTCTGCCTTGGTAGCTAATTCTTTCAGGGGTGTATCTATAAACATGGACAGCATTACCGGCAATGGCTCTGGGAGACGTGCAAACCACCGCCTCTTTTATCTCCTCTTCGCTCAGCGATGTGTTGAAGTTCGCGGAGCAAGGCCGACGGCTTGCGATCTCCAAGCTTGAGACCAACGAGCTGTTCAAATCGAGCTCGTGCGCTGGGCCGTAATTCTTTTAAAATCGCTTGCTTCATCGTTTCATACTTTGCGTCATTTGATAGTCAGAGTAGAATGTTGGAAACAGGTCTCTGGTTTGTGTCATTAGGCTTTCAAACTGTACTTCTAAGGCTGCCTGATCTATTTTCTTACATCGAATACCAAACTTGGGGCCTAATGATAACACTTCCTTCTGTGTCGGCCTAAGTGCTACCCTGGAAAGGTTGAACACGTACCGTTCCGGGTTATTCGGAAAGGTCAGTTGTGGGACCTGGTTGTTAAGGGTACTAATTAATTTCCTTCGCTTTCTTGCTCCCATTTTCAGTTTAACCAATTCTACATATTCATCAAAAAGCCGTCTCAGATCCTCAGGTAAGCCTAATACCGATGGAAACCTTTACGAAATGAATCTCTGCAGCTCCGACAGTTTAACGCGGATGGTGTCCACATAATTGAGTGCATGTCTTTTCAAAGTTTTTGCGTTTGGATAAAGGCCACAGTGCCGTATCTCTCTCCAAAAGTGTTTTGGATAGCGGCTTGCCTGTACGCATTCATTAAGAAATTCCAATTCAACCCTGGATTCCTCCAGCCGAGTACTGAATTTCAGATATTCATTCAAAATCTTCAACGAATCACGGGAAATGCTGATTTTCAGACAGCAAAAATTCCCATTGTAATCAGATGAATCACGACAAGAAATCAGTTCAGGGTTAATAATTCTTTCCGGCAAACTCTTTTCAGACCCAAACGTTTACATAACACTGATTGTGTGGGGTCAGCGTCAAATCGGGCTGGAATTGATTTCTAAGGTGTTTAAACGGTCAAGATCGATGACTAAATGTGGCTACAGATGGGAAGTGCACCAAAGGTAACTTAATACACAAGCCTCAGCAACCTAAAGTAAATGGAAATGGTCAAGAAGGGAATTAGGTAACCATGTCAGTCGGCCGCGGTAGTAGTATCGGTCGTATGAAACGTTGATGTACACATAATTCCGGCTTCAGATGGTGGATGTAAATAGCCTCGGCAATAGACAAGATTTGCTTTCGGAAGCCTTGCGAGAAGCGTTCAAGTAGTGAGTAGATGACTTTAAAGTCATTCTCAGATGCAGTTTGGCCACTTTCGAGGAGGTGCGACATGATTGAGCTGTCTGAGGATATCATTTCGCCTTTGTAAAACCACGTCGGGATGTGCTCGCGAATCCTCTGGGATAGACGTCTCATTGTGCGACCCACGTATCGTGCACCACAAGAGCATGAGTACTGATAAACGAGCATTGAACGGGTCAACAATGGCAGACTATCTTTCAAGGGTTTTGTAAGCAATGGCCTGTTGTGGTAAACAATTCTTAAGCGGGTTGCAAATAAGTTTTCTCAACAGCATCTTTCAGAAGTCGAGATAAGATATCAGCTGCAATATCGCCCTTAAATGGCAAATGTATGAATAGCTCTTTCTTGGGAGCAATGTTCCTAGGTGGCTTTCGCTTTCGTGCTTTCATATGCTTCATGATAAACTTATCGGAGTAACCACTTTCACGAAGGGCGTCGCCGATTCTCTGTAGCTCTTCGATGACGGTATCCGGAGTGCAAATACTGAAGGCAAGAGATCGGGTTAAACTCCTCTTGTGCTGTAAAGGCACTGTGCTGAGGAAGTTAGTATACTGTTCAGTCCACGTACGTTTTCTGTGTACCTCTCTGCTACATGAGCCGTCCGAGTTACGGATAACTTCCACATCCAAAAAAGGTAAACGGTTTTCATTTTCGTGCTCACAGGTGAAGCGTAGCTTCTCATATGCGTCATTAAAGGTATTCAGCAACTGTTCTGCATGCTTTTCGGATTCGCAAAACACGAAGGTGTCATCGACATACCGTACGTACATTTCAGTTCCACAGATGTGCGTCCTGAGTGGGCCATGTTCTAATTTCACCATAAAGATGTCAGCCAGCAACGGCGCTAAAGGAGATCCCATGGCCACTCCATCAGTCTGACGGTACATCTCACCACTGAACATGAATTGAACAGTTATCATGCAGCGAAATAGTATCTCCTTTAGCAGATCCACCGGAAAGTTAGTGTATATTGGTAGTTGCCGGGTCAACTCGCACACGTATTCCACCGCTTCGAGCAGTGGAATGTTTGTAAACAGCGACTGGGCATCAAAAGATATCATCCTTTTGTTAGTAAAGTTGAGTCTAGATATCTTCCCAATGAATTCGAGAGATACGCGTTGTGGCCTTTACCCAAACGCAAAAACTTTGAAAAGACATGCACTCAATTATGTGGACACCATCCGCGTTAAACTGTCGGAGCTGCAGAGATTCATTTCGTAAAGGTTTCCATCGGTATTAGGCTTACCTGAGGATCTGAGACGGCCTTTTGATGAATATGTAGAATTGGTTAAACTGAAAATGGGAGCAAGAAAGCGAAGGAAATTAATTAGTACCCTTAACAACCAGGTCCCACAATTGACCTTTCCGAATAACCCGGAACGGTATGTGTTCAACCTTTCCAGAGTAGAATGTCCTCAATCAGCGTCACAACCGACGAAGGAAGGCGTGGGACGAGCTGACTGTACCTCGGACGGTCCGCCGTAATGCCCTTATTTTCCAGTTCGATTTCAAATATCGTAAACCAAGCCTCTTGGCTGTATTCCATGAAAATTGGAACAGCTAAAGTACGCATGTTTACGCTGCGAAACGACTCAGATGCCACTCTCGAAATATGTATCGAAAAGATAAGGATGAACAAAAACACGATAAAAGTACTAAAATTACTAAAGAAACAAATGAATACAGGTATATAATCGAGAAAAAGGAACGAGCTCACCAAAAAATACAAACGAGGAAAAACAGTTGAATTCGCGCGTGCGAATCGGGGTCACCAATTTGTAGGACTAGTTAATATTAACCCGATGCGGTGCGCGAAATTAAGCGCGGATATCAGAAGGCTATTGGAGTCGGACACAGCGGACTGTATTCGATGGGCTACAAGAAGACGTGGACGGATGAAGCGAGACAAGAGCGAACACGTGAGCGCGGGAACTTACAAGGCGGTCGAGTGTCGAGCCGTTTGTAAGGAAGATTAAAACAAGAAGGAATGATGTACAATCGGTCAACGATTAAATTGTACATGAAAGATAGCAGTTATCTTTTTGGGCGCTACAGTGCTCCACCATCCCACTGGTTAAGTGCTTGCTTATCCATGTTCAGAAGGTTGACCGGTTAACCGCAGAAGTCAAGCAGTGGGTAAACGATAAGATTATTTAATGGAAGCGAGTATGCACCAGGGTTGCCTAGCGGTTTCTAAGCAACGGAGTGCTGCAAAATCCACTTCCCTGAAGCGCAAGCAGCCACGCCCTCATCTCGTTTGTTTTCTCCAACTTTGGTAGAACACTGGGCGTAAGGTGACCGTACCTGCAAGAGTCAAACAGTACTCATGGCAGCGAAAGTCAGGCCCCACTCGAAACGGCTGGTTAAGCGACTTCCACTAGACCTGACATCTAGCATTACCATGGATGAAGCAGCCGAACACCAACCCTCGGTACCTGTAGCTAACGTGCCTCTTGTCGAGACACAGCCCCTGGAACAGCAGTTACATACGCAGAAATTGCTGCAAAGGTCCGCCGGGAGACCGTCGTTGCGGCCACTTCTGTTGTAAACACCATTAACGCGAATAGAGAGACAAGCAGTAAACAACCAACACTTGTCAGCAGGTCAGGACAAACGAGTACCCAAACTTGCAGACCAACGAAAAATGGATTCAACAATAATGTCAGGACTGTTGTATGCTCAAATGTCCCTGAATCTACCGCCATCACATTGGGGGATAAGTTATCGGACGACCAAGACCAGTGGCTCATTGTGCGTGCTGATGAGTGTCAAAGCCAAGCCCATAAACCTATTACGAATTACTCGTCATTCGAACTCGCCCCACTATGGAGAACACAGACTTATTCGAGTAACACTAGAATCCTCCACCGACTTAGAAAGCGTTTTGCATTCCGCAATCGCGCTATAAACGCGGATTCTGTGGGATACGCATCTATCCTGATGTCTCTTGGAGCGCGCGACAATCAAAAAGAAACATTGAAGAGGGGCACAGCAAGCAAGACCGCCTAACACAATCCTCATACATGGCTTGCTAGCACATCCTTCTAACGATGTTCAAGAGCCCAGAAAGTACGATTTAGAACAGTGGCGGTTCATGCGTGAAACACTTTCTTTGGATAATATTTTGACACCATCGCTCACCAGGATGCCTCTCTCATCAAATTATAGAGGGTGCGGCCCTAGAATCCTAAAACTTGTGGTTCAATCAGAGCAACTAGCAACGGGTGTTTTGGATCGATGGCAGAGAAATCGGAAATGTCTTCCTTCTCAACTTCGGTTAATACTGCCAGAAGCTTTGCACAGTTCAAATATTAAAGCATCTAAAGCAGCAAGCGTACCGATGAATGTACAGTAACCTAACTTGATCTTTACTTTAATTAACTCTGACGTAGGTCTAAACGAAGATTGGGACGCATCTTGGCCGAATCGAATTTCAGACGAGGTATCATTATCTGATCAAAAAATGAGTAACTGCCGGCCTCCCATCGGTCGGTATTCTCCCACGCTTGACGCCTTTAGCCCTCTGTGGGCTCCTAGAGACCGAGAAACTGGTCTGGGTGTATACCATTGCTCAGAGTCTTAATAAACTGGACGAACTGAAAGATCGCCGAGTCATATGATGTGGTAGGTATCAGCGACAGGTGGTTGCACACGTAATTGACGGACGCTGAAGTTTCACTACCGGGCATGTCGCTGATCCGGAACGATAGGCTCACAAAAGGAGGATGAGTGGTAATTCGTTATTACCCAAGCGAATTACAGTGCAAAGTTGTGGCGGATTCAGACTCACAGTTTCCCGACTCTTTGGTGCTGCTTGCAGTTAAAAGCAGATACACTTGCCTTATTTTCTTGGTGTACTTCCCCCCTAACTCTACACTCGAAGCCGACTGCCACCTATCGGCTGCTTTAAGATGCAGTTTACAGCGAAAGTACACTCATCCTTATCATGGGAGATTTCAACGTACATTGCGAAGAAACTCCTGCCACGATCGGAAAACAATTCAAATCCGATCTACAAGATCTCGTAACCAGTGTTTCTCTTTACAATCACATCACTTTGCCCACTCGGTTCAGAACGGATAACAGGCCATCTGTGCTGGATCTTGTGCTTATCAACGAGGAGCATATGATTGAGGTGTTGTTTGTAGACTGCCCGTTTGGTCGCAATGATCAGTTTCAAGTTTGTCTGCTAGGCAGAATATCGGAATGAGAACGATGAGACTGTGCGAACCATCAAAAGCTACGATCGAGTGTCCCAGCTCGTCAACGCTATAATTTGGTTGTTCCTTGCCGAAGAACCATCGGAAGTCGCCTGGCTCGAGTTCGTCAACAAATTCAGTCAGGTGGTTGTACAGGCTTCAGAGATAAGAGTTTGCAATAAGTGTACATCAGTTGATTTCGTTAGGAGCAGAACTCGAAATTGGATGACAGTACACAACGCAGCATGGCGAGTGTACAGAGGAGCTCCAGCACCAGAAACTTGGGACAACTTCATAGCACGTAAGCACCGCACTTAACTGCTGAGAGAAGACAAAGCCGTCTATCAGCAGAACATCGCAAAAACCTTCAGTGCTACCCACAAACCGCTGTACAACCACGTCAATAGCCTACGAAAGGTGAGGCAAGGATTTCCTCCACTCAGAATGGTTGATAACCCGACAAGAACGGCTGTGGAAGCAGCAAATGCGCTGCGGATGCAATATGCCCCCACGTTTCAGGGTCTTGCTACAAAGCGATCTTCCGACCTTTGTCGTCTCCTCTCTTGGACTAATCCACATCACTTTTACCGCGGAGACTATATAGCAAAAGATGACGTTTCTACGCAAAAGCAGCTCACCAGGTGTCGACACTATTCGTCCAGAGGTGCTGGAAGCAGCAAGTCAACTGGCAGGGACTTTAGCTCAGTTGTTCCAGCGCTTCTTAGACCCGAATCTAGTTCCTGCCATGTGGAAGCAAGGAGTAATAACCCCGATTCCCAACGGTGGAAACAGAACTGATCTCTCCAACTACCGCCCAGTATCCCTTCTTCCTATACTCTCCCAGGTCATGGAATCCATAGTTGCTGATGCACTGGTGTGCTACCTGGAAAACTGTAACATCATCACACCTGAGCAGCACGGTTTCCGTCAACAGCGGCCACGCACAACGAATTTACTAATCGCACGCAGTAGTTGGACCGAGTCAGCTGACGCTGGAGAAAGCGTTGATGTAATCTACCTAGATTTTTCGAAAACTTTCGGTCGTCTAGACCATCGGATACCGCTCTCCAAGCTCCAGCATTACGGAACCGGCGACTCTCTTTTAAGAGGGATTGCAAACTTTCTACTTCAACGACAATTAGTGGTCAGAGTTCGGAGCTATTTCTCGGAACCCATACAAGTCGAGTGTGGTGTGCCGCAAGGCTCCGTTCTAGGTCTACGTTTGTTTTTGGTGTTTATTAATGAGCTTGCACAGGGAATCGCTTCAAACTTCTTAATGTTTGCCAACCATATCAAGATTTAGGGCAGCGTCCAGGCGGTGCAGGAGAGTTATCAAGCTTCCCTGGCTGGTGCACTCGGCATCCACCCACGGCAAAATATTGATGAACACTGGACGTGCAGTCGGAGGACCATGATCTCTTCCGGGCAGTTAGTCTGTGGTCTTACTCAGCATCCTACGGAGGCATGGATCTCTATGCGCTCTTTGGATTGATTTGACCGCCGCAAGAATATCCCAGCGGTCTAATTATTGATAAAGTGCGCCGTTCTGTCAGTCGGCAGCTTAAACAAAGTCTAGGCAGTAACCGTGAAGCCTGGTGGTCCTAGCGTGCTTTGGAAATTGAAGCCGCCGAACTCTCTGACAATACTCGCGAGTTCTTCCAGCTCATTCGATGCACTGGCCACAGAAAGTCTGGTGTCAATGAGATTATATGCGAAGCGGATGGTTCGCCGATTGCCAACTTAGAAAGACGCTTGGACCGATGGGCCGAAGATTTTCATTCCCAGTTCAATTGTCCCTCACCGTCCGGCTATGGTCTGAAAATCGCCTGCATTTTTTCAAAAAACCTCGTTTATCCAATATATATATATATATGTATATATGGTTGGCGGCATCCGGTTTCGGATTTGCCTGTCACTGTGGCAAGCCACAGGACGCCTGCGCCTACGGAGGGAACATGTGTGGCTTGCGCTGCACCACCCACAGCTCCACCCACACACCCCATATCCAGTGTAAACCCGAAGGAATAAGACCGGGAGGCATGTGAATGGGAACCACGTTTCATCAACGGAGCCGGCCCACACTCCTTCACTGGCAAACACAAGCACACTGTATTTGGGGAATCAGCCGCACACAAGGCGGTGTCTGGACCTTGGTCCGCTCCACACGGAGTGCATGGAACCACTCTTCGAGCCTAACACGGCCACAAGGACCGTGCACCCTGTCCCCTCCAGCAACGACCAACAGTCTCCTGGAGCCAGTATGGACGAGGTAGCGGGTAATAGACAGGTAGGCACCTTGTCAACATGCACATCAAGCGCAGCCACACCGATGATATCAAACAACAGCCAATCACTTGAGACATAAAAAGAAAATAACTCGATTAATGCATAAGGAAACGGTGACATAAACCTTAAGTTAATGAGCATAGGAAATAAGTTGTTTACAAACGAATCCTAGATAAGTTCACGAGGTCAGAAGTGTAGTTTACGGAATGACACGAACACAAAAATGTTATGGAAAGCGAATACAATTGGCATAAGCAAGGTGTGCAAGTTAATGGAATAGAGTACATGTAGACATTTATATGAGAAGGAAAAGCATTAAGGCAAAATTGAAAACCCACCACCTGAAATAAAGAGAGTTGACATACAAGCACGCGGTTAGTAAATCGAATGCAGCGTACCTACAAACGCTGCGCCGGTTCTGCTTACGTTCTCCGCAGGACACGTCGTCGCTTCGGTAGTAGTCCCGAGTGGCCTCGCTCATGGCTCACTAAGCCTGCCTGACTAATGCACTCGCGACCGCATGTTCTACAGCACCATGCACTCGATGTCGATGAACTACAATCCATCGGTGCTTACCGCTTCCGAACTTGCCGCTTCTTCTCTGCATGCATGAGGGCTTTATCCTGCACCTCGGCAACTGCCTTCGTGATCAGATCGCACCATGCACGCCGATCAACCGCTTTCGATTCCCATGATCTGCAATCAAGATTAGAACGTGTGAGGCTCACTTTAATCATGTCCTGGTATCGTAATTTTGGTTTCCCCACATGCCGATTCTCAATACTCAGCTGACCATTTAATAGCTGCTTCGGTATCCGCGTCGAATCCATTCGCCACACATGACCGATCCACCTCAGGTGTCTCAGTAAAAGTATGCAGTCCACTGCATACATTCCACTTCGGCGCAACACTTCCGTGTCTGTAACTCTGTCGCCCCAACCGATGCGTAAAATTCGTCGCAGACACTGCTGATGAAACCGCTCGAGATATCGCATATCCAGACGGTACATCGTCCACGTTTCACCGCCGTATAGAAGAACGGACAGCACCATGGATTTGTACACCATCAGCTTCGTGCCAATGGTAAGTTGATGGTTGTTCCACACTCGGTACTCAAGCTCCCGAAAGCCGCCGCCGCTTTCTGTTCGCGGATATGAAACGCACTGTGAAGTCGCTGATCAGTCTAAACCACACTCAAGAGGTAGCAGAAGCGGGAGGCGGTTTCCAATACATCGTCACCAATGCTGCTTCGCGGCATCATTGCAAATTGCACCTACGGTGAAGGTTGAAAGAGACAGACTGTTTTGCTTGTGTTGATGGTGAGCCCGAATTTGGCCGCTGTCGAAGCCAGAGCACTAGTCATGTGCTGCAACTCATCTGCGCTGTGTGAAAACAACGCACAGTCGTCAGCAAACAGCAACATACGGATAGTTGTCTCACAGACTAGAGTTCTCGCACCGAAACGACGGATGTTCAGCAACCCACCATCAATACGGTACTCCACACGAACACCGTAAGCACAAGCGGCATCAAAAGCACAGGACAACATTGCATGAAGGTATATATTAAACAGGGCAGGAGCTAAGACACAGCCTTGCTTCACACCAGAGACAACTGCAAAGTCATCCGAGGTCTCTCCACTCAACTGCACCCTCGCTCGCATACCATTGTGCAGACATTCAATTAAACTTACAAACTTACGCGGGCAACCAAACTTACCCAACACCAGCCACAATGCCTCGCGGTTCACCATATCAAATGCTTTGGTGAAATCAACAAAAAGCGAGTACAATGGCTGGTGTCGTTCTCTGCACTTCTCTTGCAAATGTCGAGCCGCAAACACCATATATATAGTGCTGCGACCCGAACGGAATCCACATTGATCTCCCGCTACGTTAGGTTCCACAACGTGACTGACGAGGCGGTTGAGCAGGATTCGGGCAATCACCTTGCCCACACAACTCAGCAAGTTGATGCCACAATAATTCGTGCAACATTGCTTGCTACCTTTGCCCTTGTACAGTGGTAGCACAAGGGCATCCTTCAGCTCAGGAGGCACATCCTCCTCAATCCACACGCGTTGCACCAAGTGGTGCAGCGCAGTCAACAACACG
>OX104066.1:110529750-110604851 GCA_944474145.2 Dicrocoelium dendriticum
GGGAGGTAGCAATGACATTTTCTAAAGACAGCGCCTCACGAATTTATCGCCATTGCTCCAGGTCATGTGTCTGAACGACTTCAGGAGATGAAGCTTGAGACTCAGGGACGCCATGAATAATGACGGTTTTCAGCGCGTGTTTTCTACTTCTCTGTTGATTGTTCATGTCCTTTGAACGTTCTTTCCACGGGATATCCGGTAAGATACATACTCCGTTCGATGCTCTGTGGTGTCGATTTGCAGCGAGCAGAATGGATTCCGTTTCTTCCGCGGAATGTAGTCTTACTCGAAGTAGTCGAGGCTCACCATAGTGTAAGGAGTTTGGGTGTCGTGCGACGCGGCTCAGCGTAGTGGGTTCGGCACGCATGCTGATGGCACTAAAGATGGAATCCCACTGACTACGATCGTCTATTAATTTGCCCCTTGTTGTATTGGATTTGGATTCAGGAACGTTAGTGCACACAAGACTTAAGGCACCATGAGTCCGCCTTGCGGTTCGCGACTTAAGAGCACTAGGTTTTCATGCTTTTTGTGGATTTGTGAACCGCACTGGCGAAGGCGATCCATGTTGAGGCACAGTTTTGACCTTTCCAGTAAGTGGAGTCACAGGTGTCTTTGACTGCGTTCTCCTAGAAGCAAGCGCTGCGTAGGATGTCCAGTTATTTTTTGCCGTGGGCTTGCTGGAGTTTTGTGTTTCGAGTATGTTAACTGAATTACTAGTTATTACACCCTTGGAGAACTGACAGTTGGACGAGAAAGCTGAGAGCCGCAACATTCAAGGTTGACGGGGCCAGCAAGCGCAAATACACAATTGTGAAAATCAACGGCTTCCAAGTCAAGTTACAAATTGACACGGCTTCCGATATCACCCTGATATCTCGAGACACTTGGTGCATGCTGGGGCGACCAACACTCATACAAACGGACCACACGGCACGGAATGCTTCAGGAGGTACGTTGAAATTGCTGGGTGAACTGAATTGTCAGGTAAACTTTCGCGATAAACAAATCCAGACGACATGTTTCGTGACAGACCAGCCAGGGTTAGATTTGTTGGGGCTCGACTGGATGGATGAACTGAAACTGCTTGATCAATCAGTGAACAGTATATGTCAGCCACCGCAAGTCAATCTGCTGTCACAACCGTCACCTTCAAGCCCGATGTTTCAAAGTCAGATTGCCGAGATAAAACGACGTCACGATGCATTGTTTCAACCTGGTCTCGGATGCTGCAACATAGCTACTGCCGCATTGAACCTTAAACCAGACGCCAAGCCAGTCTTTAGACCGAAACGCCCGGTGCCCTACGCAACCCAGTCTTTAGTGGAAGCCGAGTTAAATCGACTACAATCTGAAGGGATAATCGAACGAGTTCACTATTCCGAATGGGCAGCACCTATCGTGGTGGTAAAGAAAGGAAACGGTAAAGTCCGTATTTGTGCTGATTTCTCGACAGGTTTGAATTCTGTGTTGGAAGATCATCAGTATCCCCTGCCGGTACCAGAAGACTTGTTCAGCAAACTCAATGGGGGGAAATCTTTCGCAAAACTTGACCTAGCTGATGCGTATTTGCAAATCCCAGTTGCCCATCAGTGCAGAACATTGCTGACAGTAAATACCCACCTCGGACTTTTTCAGTACAACCGGCTGCCGTTTGGAGTGAAAACCGCACCGGCCATTTTTCAACAAATAATGGATACCCTGCTGAGCGATATCCCAAATACAGCAGTATACCTGGACGACGCGCTGATTATGGGCTCAGATCCGCAAGACTTGATACAGACACTGGAGAGAGTGCTTTCGCGTCTTCAGGAAGCTGGATTCCGATTACGAGTTGAAAAATGTGAGTTCCTATTAGAAAGTGTCAAATTTCTTGGGTTCATCATCGACAAACATGGCCGGCGCCCGGATCCCGCCAATATTGAAGCCATCAAAAAGATGAAGCCACCAGAAGACATTGCAGAGCTCCGCTCTTTTCTTGGGCTCGTTAGCCATTACAGTGCTTTCCTACCAAGCCTTCACCAAACCAGAGGACCGCTGAACCAGCTACTGATAAAAGACAAGGATTGGAAATGGACGAAGGAGTGCCAGCAGTCTTTTGATGCAGTCAAAGAAACTCTCACTTCCGATCTACTCTTGACTCACTTCAATCCGAATTTCAAAATTGTCGTTGCTACGGATGCTTCAAATTATGGTGTCGGTGCAGTTATTTCCCACGTTTTTCCGCATGGAGGAGAGAAGGCTATCGCGCACGCAGCACGATCACTAACGCCAGCTGAAAAGAACTATAGCCAGATAGAGAAGGAAGCGCTCGCGATTGTTTTCGCAATGAAACGGTTCCATAAGATGCTGTATGGCAGACATTTCACGCTCCTGACTGACCACAAGCCTCTTCTGTCGATATTCGGTTCAAAGAAAGGAATTCCAGTTTTTACGGCAAACCGATTGCAACGATGGGCGACCATACTACTGGCCTACGACTTCAGTATACAGTATAAACCGACGCAACTAATCGGTCAAGCGGATGCCCTGTCTCGTCTCATCAGTTCACACCCAAAGGAGAATGATGATTGTGTGATGCAGCTATCAGTTTCGAAGCAGAAGTCCAACGAATCCTGGCTGATAATGTGAGAAGACTACCAGTAACAGCCGACACTATTCGTATGGAGACATCACGGGACAGAATCTTGAAGAAAGCGATGCACTGTGTACGAACACGTTGGCCAAATGGAGGCATACCTATGGAGTTGCGGCCGTTTTACCATCGACGTGCATCCCTGTCAGCCGTGGACAATTGTCTGATGTTTGGAGATCGAGTGGTGGTGCCAAGGAAATTGCAGAGGCAAATATTGCAGCAGTTCCACACGGGGCATCCTGGTACCAGCCGCATGAAAGCCTTGGCACGCAGCATTGTTTACTGGCCAGAAATGGATTCGGAAATTGAAAAATTCTGCCAACAGTGTGAATCTTGTCAACTTGCAGCGAAGGCTCCTCCCAAGTGTCAGTGGCAACCTTGGCCTAAGGCAGAGAAACCGTGGCAACGAATACACGTAGACTATGCAGGACCGATCAATGGCCAATCCTATCTCGTTTTGGTTGACTCATTCACCAAGTGGCCTGATGTGATTCCGGTAAACAATCCGACTGCACAGTACACTGTCAACGAGCTGGAGAAGCTGTTCCGATACTTCGGCCTGCCAGAGGTGTTAGTAACAGACAATGGAACACAATTTACCTCGACTTCTTTTCGCGAGTGGTGCAAAGAAAAGGGAATTCATCAGATGTTCTCCCCACCATATCATCCTCAATCAAACGGACAGGCGGAAAGGTTTGTGGACACGTTCAAACGTGCACTCTGTAAAGCAGGGCAAAAAAGGGATTCACAGGATTCAATTCAAGCTTTTCTATGCATGTATCGGAACGCTCCGAATCCAAACTCCCCTGATGGGAAAGCCCCCACAGAAGTACTATTTGGAAGAAAGATCCGGACGTTGTTTGATAATCTTTTACCAAGAAGAATAGAAAAGCACGGCAACAGTCACCGGGAGGAAGATTGCAAGATCAAGCTCCGTAACTTCAATGTTGGTGACATAGTCTACGCCCGGGATTTTCGAAGGCCGAAGGGGCGGTCTAGTGGAACGGTTATCGGAAGGAATGGCAGAGTTATCTACGAGGTGATGGTTGGACGTGAGAGATGGATTAGGCACATCAATCAGCTGAGACCAAATCATGGCAAAACCCAAGGTCCTCAGGAACCACCAGCTTTACATTGGGACATCCTACTAGACACTTTCGGGTTGGAAGCTGAATGTCAGCAACCAGGTGAGACGAAACAAATGCCGCAGAAATCAGATGCACCATGCAGGCCGGCGCGGAAGCGGAGAAGGCCACAACGGCTGCAAATCAATCCCCGGGCGAAAAGCTACGAACACACTCAGGTTCGAAGGGTGTGCAGGCTGACTCAATTCGGAAGGGGAGGTGACAGTTGGACGAGAAAGCTGAGAGCCGACGCTCGCGCGTTTACCACCAAGCGTGCTTGGGAAGGACTCTACGAGCATGTTACCAGGGCCCAGCCGAAATCTGATAAGACACCAGGCGTGTTGCCAAGGCCAGACCGGAAGCTGATGAAATCACGCGTCAGACATCACGTGCGTTGCCATGCGCCGGGTAGGCGAACGAAGACTGTAGTACCCGAGCAACACGGTGAATCGGACAGATGCAGCGGACAAGTAGGTGTGCAGCGTGGGCTTAGAGCCAAATCCGCCTGGTGATAGTGACATATAAATATGACCGTTCTTTGCCTTAATACAACTCTGGTCTGCTGAGTAGTCTTCTGTCTTCGTTCCGGTCGGGTTTGCCAAGACGTAAATCAGAGCACGCGTGAAGGCGCAGATTTAGCAACAGGCGTGAAGCAACCAGGCGAGAGCGAGCAGGCCGCGCAGCGTTACAACAAGAACGTAGAAGCAAGTGGGTTGTAAACGACTTTTTCACTTAGTGGAGTCATGTGGTTAGGGGCCGTTGGAGACTGAGGTGCAATGGTGATGTTGGGACGCCTGGCCCTCTTCCTCGGCCTAAACGGGGAGTTTGTAGGTGTCCGTTCAGTTTCAAGTATAGTATTGTTTACTTTCACAGATGCGTTGCTAGCGTTCACCAGTTGCTCAAATGTTTCCGTCAACTTCACACTTTTTCATTAGGAAGATTAAACAACTAACAACTGGGGTGGATTTGCACACCTGGCAGAACCAAAATGCTTCGTTGTTGTAGCTGTACTGTCTAGTTTCGAGCGCACACATCCCTAAACACTTCTAATGGTACACTTTTTGACTGTTAAAGCAAACTGGACCAGACTTAACGGTTTTTACACATAGGTCACAATTGACTTTCGAATGGGCCATATCCACTTGAGGCGTGTACTTTGTTATTGTGACTTGCACCAATTCCAAAACGAATTAGATAGAAAAGGAGAGTTCAGAATCTAGGTTGTAGATCTCTCACTTACCACTAGCATAGACTGGAATAATTCTACTGATATATGTGGTCAAGGTCAGTAATGGGGCAGCGAAGTAGGAATGACCGCAGATGGTGGTGATATGGTGTAACGATTCCCCACTAACAAGATGGAATGGAGTAAGTGGTTGTGTACACTACAACAGGGGTAGCAAGAGGATAGAGATACTGACGCACCGTGTATGACTTCGGTTCAATTTTCGTTGCGTGGCGATCGGCGCTGGTTTGAGGTCAGGGGGGTCAGACGTGTCGCGTCCAGATGAGTCACACGTTCCTTAGGGTAGATAGGCGACGTGCGTGCTATTGATCCAGCCGGTAAGTGGATAGGCAGCGATGCAGCGTAGGACTGAGGCAAAGCAGGATAACTTGGAAAATACTGTCTAATGACGACAGTGGCTGCACCAAAGGCGGACCAAATTGACAACTATCGCTTTGTACAGCGACTGGAAGGAGTGGTAGTAAGATCCTTAAAGTAAGACCACCAGAGTTCTTGTGCGACGAGAGGAAAAATAAATTCTCTGCTAGAATTCAGGAACGGTTGACTTCGAAATAGCAAAAGCATAGTTTGCTGGTGCTCCGCGAATGACAGGTCCAAAAGGTGAACAGTGGTAGGTGGAGCTCGCGGAGCCAGATCAAATGATAGTACGTAGGTCACTGTGAGAATATATCCGAAGATTTAAGGGCGAATAACCCAGGAGGACACTTCTTTTGCGACCGCTCGGTGTGTGACACCGATGGTGGCTCCTCGGAGCTTGATGCAAAAGATCATGCTATGTGTCCACGAAGGCAACCCTGGTATCGTTCGTAGGAAACCCAAGGCTGACGCATGCTTTTGCTATTCCAGAATGTCACACGAAATAGAAAAAACTTGTTCCTGACTGCGCTTCATGTCAAACGGCAGACAAGAGTTCAAAAGCGGTTTCCTCTCCTATGCAACCTATTGACTATCCTATGCAATCGTGGGCTCTTTGACATCATGGGTCCAGTTAGCTCAGCGACTCAACACCAAAGGAACTGTTTGGTGGTGACATGCTTTTACAGTAAGTAATGAACTCCATTTGTGTGAAGAGGTGACTACTACCAGCATTATTCGAGGGCTGAAATACATGTTCGCCCGTTTCGGACTACCAAAGGGGGTAGTGATGGACAACGAACCGCAGTTTAGAAGCCACGAGCTTCTTTCGTTCCATCAACTTCACGCCATCCCACAGTGACGTACAACTCCGCATAATCCAGCGGCAAACGACATGATAGAGCGTTTTAATAGATCCTTGAAAGAGAGGATCCAAATTTTTCGTTTATCTGGTACAGCTTGGAAGCATGCTGTGCTACAAGCATTATTTTCTTTCCGAACCGTACACCACTGTGCAACAGCTAAAACGCCAGGTGAACTCATGTTTGGGCATGCCCTTCGGACAGTTGAATGCCTCACTTCTGATTCCTATACCTAATGATTCCGACGAGCTAGATCGTCGTCATCGATATAAAACCACTTACTGTGGTGAGATACAGGAGTTCTTTCGTCTTTGTGCGGATAGTTCGACACGATGCCACGGTATGAAGCTGTTCAAACCAAGGAGGTTTCAGGTTCACTCTGATATCACTTTTTGAATGACTGAAACAATTTACCTGAGCTGGTCGTCAGTGCACAAACAGCAGAATGATTCAAACTATTACTAGACACGTATTTGCTGGGAAAACATGGATCTTGCTGTGTTGACTGTGATCGCAATGCTCCCTTGTGGAACACTGTGCCGCATCAACTCACATGACCCCTACAGTAAGCAGGAAGTGATGGGCTGACAAAGGATTGCACTTATGCTCTCTACAAACCAATGAACAATAAACTCCACTCCAGCTCGGAACATTCGTGTAAGCTGCGTCAAAAAGACATCCCACGTTACCATATCGGATAAGAATAGCGCACATGTGGGCCAGGCACTTGCCGGCTGGAAGATGACCGTACAGTCAACGTACGGAGGTTATTCACAAGTAGCAGACGAACGGAGCGGGTGTCGTCAATCTTCACTGCTGAAACCGCGCACAGTACGCAGATCCGCAGGGCAAGCCGAGAACTAAGACTACGGAATCAATATGATTTCGGCACCTCATGTGGTTGAGCGGAGAGGTGCTGTTGTGTATGCGGCCAGCATGCGTGGGGCTTGTCTGGTTAGACAAGTAAACACAACCCCAGACACACACATGGTTGGCGGCATCCGGTTCCGGATTTGCCTGTCACTGTGGCCAGCCACAGGACGCCTGCGCCTACAGAGGGACCATGGTTGGCTTGAGTTGCACCGCCCACAGTTCCGACCACACAACCCATATGAAAAGTAATCTCGAAGGAATAAGACCGGGAGACATGTGGATGGGAGCCACGTTTCATTAATGGAGCCGGCCCACACTCCTTCACAGGCAAACTCAAGCACGCTGTATTTGGGAATCAAGCGCACACAAGACGGTGACTGGACCGTAGTCCGCTCCACACGGAGTGCATGGAATTACTCTTTGATCCTAACACGGCCACAAGGACCGTGCACCCCGTCCTCTCCAGCAACGACCAACTGTCTCCTGGATCCAGCATGGACAAGGTAGTGGGTAATAGACACGTAGGCAGCTTGTCAACATGCACATCAAGCGCAGCCACACGGGGGATATCAAGCAACAGCCATCCACTTGAAACGACAATTTGAAATAAAATAAATTGAATAATGCATACAGACATGACACAGCTCTTTAGTAACTGAGCATATGAAACTGATTAGTTGCCAAGACATCAGCTATAGGTTCAAGACGTCGGAAAATATATTTTACGAAACTCTTAAAAAGGTGAAAATGTTATCAAAGTTAATTACAATTAACTTGAGTGACGTGTGCAAGTTAACAGAAGATAGTTCACATAGGCAATAATGAGACAATACAGCAAACCCAACACCTGAAATAAGGAGACCCAACATGCATGCAGAGTAGCTACAAACACTGCGCCGGTTCTGCCTACGTTCTCTGCAGGACCCGTCGTCTTTTCGGCCATGGTCTCGAGTGGCCTTGCTCATGGCTCATTAGGCCTGTCTGACTCAGGCACTCGCGACCGTATTTGCTACAGAACAGTGCGCTCGATGTCAGTGAAATACAACCCATCGGTGCTTGCCGCTTCTTCTCTGCATGCGTGAGGTTTCTGCTGCACCTCGGCAACTGCCTTCATGATCAGATCGCACCATGCACGCCGATCAACCGCCTTCGATTCCCATGATCTACAATCAAGATTAGAACGTGGGAGGCTCACTTTGATCATGCTCTGGTAACGAAGCTTTGTTTTCCCCACATGCCGCTTCCCAAAACTTAGCTGACCATATACTACTTGCTTTGCTATCCGCATCGAATCCATATGCCACACATGACCGGACCAACTCAGGTGTCTCAGCAAAAGTATGCAGTCCAATTCATACATTTAACCGGCGCAACACTTCTGTGTACGTATCTCCGTCGCACCAACCGATGCGCATAATCCGTCGCAAACACTGTTGATGGAACCGCTCGAGATGTCTCACGTCTCGCCGGTACGTCGTCCACGTTTTACTGCCGTAGAGAAGAACAGACGGCACCATGGATTAGTACACCATCAGCTTCGTGCCAACGGTAAGCTGATGATTGATCCGCACTCAGTATTCCAGCTTACCGAATACCACCGATGCCTTCGAGACACGGATACGAAGCTCATTGTGAAGTTGCTGGTCAGTTGACATCACACTCTCAAGGTAGCAGAAGCGGGAGGTGGTTTTCAATATTTTAGCACCAAAGCTGATCCGCAGCACCATTGTAGATTGCACCTCCGATGAAGGCTGAAAGAGACAGACAGTTTTGCTTGTGTTGATGATGAGCCCGAATTGGGACGCTGTCGAAGCCAGAGCCATAGAGTCATGTACTGCAACTCATTCGTGCTGTGTGCAAACGACGCACAGTCGTCAGCAAACAGCAACATACGGATAGCTGTCTCACAGCCTAGGGTTCTCGCACAGAAACGACGGTTGTTCAGCAACCCACCGTCACTACGGTGTTTTACACGAACACCGTAAGCACAAGCCGCATCAAAAGCAGAAGACATCATTGCATGAAGATAAATATTAAACTAGTCGGGAGCTAAGACACAGTCTTGCTTCACACCAGAGACAACTGCAAAGTCATCCGAGGTCTGTCCACCCAGCTGCACCCACATTCGCAGGCAAGCAAACTTACCCAACACCAGCCACAATGCCACGCGGTTCACTATATCATATGATATGATGAAACCAACAAACAGCGAGCACACGGGCTGATGTGCTCATCCACGCTTCGCCCGCAACTGACGAGCCACAAACACAATATCTTTAGTGCTGCGACGCAAAGGGAATCCACATTGTTCTTCCGCTACTTTCGGTTCCACATTCTGACTGATGAAGCGGCTGAGCAGGTTGCGGGCAATCACCTTGCTCACAGAATTCAGCAAATTGATGTCACAATAATTCGTACAACGTTGCTTGGCTCCCTTTGCTCTTGTACAGTGGTAACACAAGAACATCCTTCAGTTCAGGACGCACCTCCTTCACAATCCACACGCGTTGCACCAAGTGCTGCAGCGCAGTCACCAACGCGGGTCAGCCGTGTTTCAATACTTCAGGCGAGATCCCATCGGCACCGGTACACTTGCCGTTTCGCAGATGAGCAATTGCTCTCTGCGTCACATCCAGTGTCGGCATGTCCGCCAGACTCGCATTCACATCGTTCTTCTTGAGGCCGTTCAAAGTAAGCCAGTCGATCTCTGAACGGTTGTTCAAGAGACAGTCAAACTGTCTTTGCCAGATCTGCATTATGTCTGCAGTCTGTGTGCAGGTTGCGCCTGTGCTACTATCGATCAGTATCCTCATCAGCTCCAACTACGGTCCATACACCACCCTCACGGAGTCAAAGAATTCCTTGCGTTGGCAGCGTTCGGCGTAGCATTCCATCTGCTTCGCCTTCTTCGTCCATCATGCATTTTTAATGTGACGGAGCTCTCTGATCAGTCGCCGTCGAACTTTGTGAAACCGACTCTTCTTCCCCAAGTCATTGGGGTCTGTCACATGTAGAGCAAATGCTGTATTCTTCTCCGACACCAATGCGCCAATCGTCGCATTGTTCTCATCAAACCAATCAGGCCGCTTACAGTTTGCGCGCCCGATGGTCTCCTCGGCAGCAGCTGTCACCTGGTCGCGAATGTGGTGCCACAGGTCGCCCACTGTGGCTATGCATTGCACATCACACAGGCGTGCAGCCATCGCCTTCTCCAGCTCAGTACGTGTCGCCACAGTATCGAGGGAGAGAATGTCGAATTTACACCGATTCACGGCGAGTATGCAGTATATAGATTGACGAAAATATGTGTACAATTTTGTCCGCACCAATTTGTGATCAGTGCCACACTCAGCTCCACACAGTACACATTGTACATCAGTACGATGACATAGTCGAGCAGGTAAGTGTGACTGCTCCGTGTGTGCGTTCAAGTTGCTATATCACTCGTGCTCAGTGCAAACCGAGTGTTCGTGATCGTCAGACTGTGAGTGGCATACAGTGAGAGCAGCCTGTCACCGTTTGCATCATCATCATCATCATACACGTTAGCTAGAGGTGGGGAACACCTCAGCTACTGTGCCGCAATACAAAGAAAAAAATGAGAGAAAAAGAAAACAACTGGTGAAAGCTGGATGAGCTATCGGTAACGGATGGGCATCGTTCCGGTAAGCTACCAGCCGGCTGCTGTGCACCCAAAAAAATTATTATGCAAAATTATATAAGGCTAAGTAATGAGATCGTGGTTGGAGGGGGAGGCTAAGAGGGATGGGGTGGGACAAAGAAACTCACAGCACGAACGCCACTGAGGTCGGCTCCTAGCCATATCAGCAAGTGTGTCCAACCAAACGTGTTCATCGTCTTTCGGACCCCAACCAGGGAGCCGAGATGCTCCAACCGAGACCAGTTCAGAAGTGAGGGTCTTCATTCCTCTGGACCAAGTCATCGCTGGGCCACCCCTCCTCTTCTTCCATCCACACCCCCGGCGCGCAAACAACACACGTCGCGGGAGTCGGTGGGCTGGCATGCGCAACACGTGGCCGAGCCATCGGAGCCTGGTGCGGGAAATAACGGTGCTGAGCGGTTCAGTTCCTTTTTCTGTGCCATAAACAAGGCATCGAACACGCTCGTTGCTCACGCGGTGTTCCCACCAGATATGAGCTAAATTACGAAGGCACCGGTGGTCGAACGTAACTAGCCTCTTCAGGTCCGCTGCTTTAAGCGGCCAGGTTTCACAACCGTACAATAGGGTCGAACGTACTGCTGCATTGTACACTCTACCCTTCAGGGCAAGAGTGATGTCGCGCCGGCGCCATAAGTGGCGAAGGTTAGCGAAAGCGCCTCTAGCTTTTGCTATACGATTCGTGATTTCATCTTCAACCCCACGGGCGCTGATACAACTTCCCAGGTAGTTGAATTTTTGAACGACTTCTAGCTGATCCCCACCAAGGGTCAGCGTAGGAGGCGGTCCAGACCAGTCTTGGAGAAACGCTTTGCACTTCGAGGGTGCGAAGCAAAGCCCGAAGTGGCGGACAACTAGTGCTAATCTGTCCAGTGCCGCTTGGCACGTTTGTGAGCTGTCACAGATGAGGGCAATATCATCAGCATACTCTAAATCAAGAAGTCGTTCTCCTGGGAGTAGCTGCACACCTTCTAAGTCGTGTCCTGTAAACGCGATTTCCATGACTTCATCCACAGCGAAGTTGAAGAGGAAAGGTGACAGCGGGAGATATTAAAGGGCGACGACAACTTGCCGTAAGCCCTCACTCTGCCCGAGCTACGCGCATATAATGCTCGGATAATATTCACATATTTCTCAGGTACACCTTTCCTGAGTAGACAGTCCCAAAGTGCATGTCTATCCACCGAATCGAATGCACCTTTGATATCGAGGAACACGACAACGGTGGGCCGCCAATATATGTGGCGTTGCTCCAACAACTGACGCAAGGTGAAGATGTGGTCAATGCAGCTACGACCTCAACGAAATCCAGCTTGCTCTTACGAATCTGGCTTTCACGAGTGCCAGTTAGTCTGTGAAGGATGACAGAGGCAAGCAATTTGGAGACGATGGAGATCAGACTGATTCCTCTATGGCTGCCGCATTCCGATTGTAAGCCTCCTTTGAAAATTGGGACTATGATGGAGCGGCTCCAATCGGTTGGGACAGTTTCCTGCTCCCATAATCTCACTAGTAACGCGTGTAAATCATCCACAAGAGCAGGTCCCCCGAATTTGAAGAGGGCTGGAGGAAGGTCATCAGGTCCCGCGGCTTTATTTAACTTCAACAGTTTGATCTCATGTTCGACTTCTGAGCGAGAGGGTGGATCCAAAGGAACAGCCCACGGAGCAGGGCGATCACTGGTCGGCGAGAAATCTAACAATTCCGACCGATTAAATTGCCTTTCAAAGTGCTCAGCCCAACGTTCCAGGCGTCTTGATAAGTTGTGGATAGGCTGTCCACTCTCGTCACGTATAGTTTCACTAACACCAGTCCTCCTGCAGCCCGTTTCCCGTATAAGACGGAATAACTCACGATGGTTGCCAAGGGCAGCGGCCATTTCCATCTCTGTTGCACGACGAGACCACCAGGATTCGCGGTCTCTCTTCAGGCTAGCACGGAGTTTCGCCCGGAGCTCTTTGCACCGTTTGCATACGTTGAACCAATGCCATGCGGACCGATGACACCTGTCCACACCGATGTATCACGCCTAACGCACGCGATGAAATCACCGAGCAGAAATAGCCGGTTACTGCTCGGCACAGACGGTATCACGGAGAGTAACTGAGTTTAGAATTGGTCACGCGCGTAATCAGGATAGCACATGCTTATAAGTGTCAAATTAAGCTCTTCAAGTCTTAGACAAACAGTTATCAGTCGCGCGCTGATGCCTACTTGTTCACCCACAAGCTGGCCATTTAGATGATCGGGTACTGCAAATCCGACTCCATGTTCACGCAGTGTTGAGGCGGAGTTGCCCAAACAGTAAAATGTGTAGCCAGTACCTGCTTCATGCAACTTAGTTTGCTCAGCGAGCCTAGTCTCACTGATCGCCGCAATATCGATGTGGTAGCGCGCCAGTTCCATCGCGACCAATGAAGTGCGTCACTCAGTGCGCTCACTCGAGTTCCGGTCCAGTAGTGTGCGCACGTTACAGCACCCGATGCTGAGTGCTTTGTGCGCAGGCATACGATTGCATTGATGGGCAATCGCACACGAGGTGGTCGTTGTGCTTCTGAGGTTTGCTTGAGGGACTCCACCCGGAACGTTATGCTCAACACCCTGACCCACAAGGCAGTGGGGAGCAGATGCAGCTCGGGAATGTGATTGCAGAGACAGATTGGGATCTGCTTCATGGCCGTCACACGCAGCCTTTGAGGTAGTGGAACGATTCATATATCTTTTGCGACAGTAGTAGGATACGCACCTGTAACCACGGCCAGACGCAGGTGGGTTTTGGCGGGTTTGCACCAATCTGACGAGGGGCTGCCTGGCTTGGGGCGGGCAGTAGCAAACCATCGAACACCCGGAGGTGTCCTCCCACCGTCAGAGACAATGCGTAACGCTCGTGCTCTACGACCATCGAGCTGTGTGCTTATAACCTGTAGACCTGTCGTCTTTCATGGCTAGGTTTTACGGGAAGAGGGCCATCGACCAATTCCTAACCTCCGAAGAGGATGGACTAGGATACTGGCAGGGCGCCCACACCTGACAGGAGAACGACTCTGGTCCTCAGCCAATGCCTTCGAATAAATGTAAACCCGAAAGGCAGCGGGTCTAGCACATGGTCAACTCACTGACTCATGCAGATTGGTGTCCTGGATCTTAGCAATGAGAAGAGCGAAACCCAACTCCCACCCAGCGGTCGCCACGAGGAGACGTCTATGACATGAGCCCATGACACAACAGTAGCAACAGTGGGTAGACCATCTGTCAGGATCTAGCCACCACCAGTCTCAGCGCACCATAGGCTCTCCCGCCAGACACACAAAATTGCACATTTATCTGCTTCCCTATTGGTTTATTCTGCTGTTTGCATCCTGATGTACTCACGTAGATAGATACTTTTTGAATTACAATAGTTTGTTTGCCCCAGCGGACCTTCTTCCTTCTGCCCGTGCAGGTGACATTTCGTACTCATCAGGCAAGTACACGTTTTTTGTTTGTATTGCCAAATCTCGATCGGCAGCCTTCTTAATGGCTACGGGTTTTAGCGTACAGGTTTCTGAATCGCTGTTGTGGTTAGCTCAAGTCGCGGGCGGTGTCGTTACCAAGAGAACAAAAGTGACTGCGGCTCTCTAACTGATGTCTTCAATCGTAGTTCCGAAGGAAGTGTGTTGCGTAGTAACTGCCAGCTACTGATTAAGTTTATTATCATCTGTTGTGACTGCACCGTTAGTTTCAGTATCCTCGGACCACTGCCTCTGTAGTTTGGCGACACAGGTCACTGTGTAATCGACTGAGGTATGATGTCGCCCGCACAGAGAGGTTCACGGATGTAACGCCATTCTTTCAGGTCATGAGCGTGGACTTCGTTGCTGGTTGTCGGTAGCTCCGGCATGCCATGAACAAAAACAATTCTTCTGCTACCTTCTGTGTGGTGGTCGTTTGAAGTATTATTGTCCCGCTGGCGTCCGCTCCATACAACATCGGAAAATATGCTCATCCCACAGTTTTCAGCTCTCAGGCGGTATGCCGGAAAAAGCACCGTCTCGACATCATCGGTTGATCCCAACTTTACTCGCTTTAGCCGGGATTAATTATGATTCGAGGTTGGATGTCTAGTGATGCACATTATATTAGTCGGACTGGCTTGAACTCCAATTTTATCACAAAGGAAATGCTATTGCTGTCAATCATGCAGTTGTTTACTCCTTAGGGATTTTGCCTTGGACTCAGGAACGTTGGTGTATATGAGTGTCAAGCCACGTAGTTCCACTTGGTCTTCGATGATGCGGTGGGCACGGTTATCGAGGGCCTTAGTGACGTCTCTGCAGGTTGCACCTTTTCCTTAACCGGTTTTGCGGTTGTACTGGGTGACGCTACTGAGGTCGCACTTGGATTCTACCGAGCAGCAACGGTTGCATAGATGGATCGGTCTTGAGAGCGCTTCGGATTTCGTCGGTCAATCGGAATGGTGGGTGCTACCTATTTGGCATCAGTCAATACATTAAAAAAGTGGATGTGGGCGGTGGGGCTAGGCATGCTTCTATCGGTTGCGACGACGAGTTGGTTCGTGGTTCCCAAGGTTTGTAGTACTACGTGACCTTGTGGACGAATAGTCCTTTTGCTTGGTTTCGAGGCAGCAATTGAGGGAGACACATGAGGTGCAAGTTGAGTTATTTTCGATTCGAACGTAGCAAGTTTTGCATTCAAACGATGTTCACTTTAGGCGACTAGGTTGTCGTACCTTTTTGTTAACGCTTGCATGCATTTTAATAGTGAAACCGTCGTACACTTCGGACAGAACCAAAGTGAACCCGGCGTAGTGTACTTCTTTATGTCGGTCCTACTGACCTTGACGCCCTTTGAATGGGACCAGTCATGACAGTTTGTACAAGTCAACCCACCTTTTACGACTTTAGCACAAGTTTGATTAACACAAAATATTTCTTTCAAGTTACCGGTGTGGTGGTCATGATGGCCAAATATTGTGGAACAAATTCAAATCATCGGAGGTCACAAAGTCCTCAATTACTCCAAGGCGCCAGTGTCCTAATGGTAGCGCCTCAGAGGTAACCAGTACATCACCGGGCTTTAAGTTTCGTTCTGAGTTTAGCCGCCTTTTTCTCATATCTAACAGCGGTACTCATTCGTTGGTCTACCTCCTCCAGAATATTGATGCCAAGTAGTCCACCTGTTCCCAGCGTTGTGTACAACTAACTTGTAATGTCGGCGATATCCACTGGTCTGTATTCGACCGAAACAATAACAGATCATTTGGAGTGAGTGCTGGTTGGTCAGCTATTGAGCCCAAAATGTCCAGCATAAGCATGAGGCATAAACCCGCCAGAGTTAAGCGCCAGGCAAGCCCACTAAACGTCCAGCTAACCGTTTTAAGATCGTTTATTGTACGATCGTGACATTTCTGTCAGTTTGCCTGCTTTCGTTCCTTGTTTCTATAGACCAGTGCAAACATCTCGCTTGGTAAAATGCATTTTCATTGGATACATACACGTCCCCTGGAGCGCTAACATAGTGAAATCCTGCGGTTCTTCCTTTGGTGGATAATCAAGATGGATAGGCTTTTCCGTGGAACAATCCTTCCATTTGAGCCAGTCGTCGAGGTGGTGGCTGTGTGAGATGACAAGTGGGAGGCCATCGGGATGGAAACAACTTTCTCCTCATCGTACTTATTCTTCACGGGCACCAGCACATTGGACTTATCCTGCATGACAACTTCTTCTAAGCCATCCGGCGCTGCTGGTGTAGTTTCCTCGACGGATAGCGCGTGATCTTCAGAACCCACGCTGGCAAACTCGCTGTCAGTTAACGATCTAAGTTGATCCTCCACGGATTGTGGATCACACCGAGCATGATCGACCGAGACAAATGAATAGTTTCCAAATTCTACTGGCCCAATCAATGTCCATCCAAGTAGGCCTTTTAATTCAAATGGCTGATTCCGCCTACTGAGGCGTTGCTCTAGTTTTCAAGGGGCTGCAGATACACCAGATCCAATTAAAATTCGCACACGATTACCTCGGATCTCAATAAATTGTATACTCTTGAGGTGTAGCTAGCGACAGACTACAGTTTTAGTAAGAGCTTTGATTGGTTGTACATTCAAATTCTTAATGCAATAGGCATGAGGAACATGAATCATATCACCATCACTCAGTGCGCTCAACTGGAAACTAACAGAGCTGGCATCAATCAACAATGTACCTGCCGGCGTCTTGATTGCTACCGATTCAGGCGAAACTCGATTCCAACTTCCCGTAACAAATCTTTATGTACCAAGGTTAGATCTGACCCACTATTCAGAAACATCGCAAGTTTCAATGGATCCCAGAGCACCCTGTAGACGAACAGGTATTATGCCCAGCCATATTTTCTTTCTTGAACAGGAAGCAGTAAACAGCTGCCCGTTTTTAACAGTGCGTCCTCATTGCACTCCAGGTGTATATTAGTGGATGATGACGACCCTGCAACCGGAGTGGTTACACTTGTTATCCGATGTGCGAGAAGCAGCCGAGTGACCACTGCCGAGACATTTATAACATCCTTTCTTCTGTTTTATTAATTCGCATCTATCAGACACCCCGGAAGCTAGAAATTCTCAGCACATCGCAGTACGATGTTGACCACCACAAACAAGGGAACCTGAATTCGGTACAAATTTGAATTTAGCATACTGATTGATGCTAGCCTCATTCCTTCTGCGTACCGGGATAGGCGGACCTCGGAAACAAGACGGGCCTAACTCAGGCATTGATGCTATCTGTCCGAATCTACTGCGCATAATGCGGGCTTCAGAAGAGACGAACTCAGACAGGTCTTTGAGGGTGATTTACCTCCCATCTTACTGGACGATATCGGCTGTGCGCGCCCATCTTGTTTTCATACTCGTAGGCAAAAGCCGCACAATTCTTTCGATAATTGCAATCGAATCTAGCTCAGCGAGGAACCCCATCTGGTTCAAAGCTATGTGATAATTCTCCATCTTTAGTGAGAGGCGAGAAATGGCTTTGGCAGTTAGAGCAAGCGGTCTTAGATCCGTTAGTAATCCATCAATAAGTGAGCTGACAACCACATGATTCTGACCAAAGAAATCATGAAGGAACCTTCTAGCTAGAATATACGCCTGGTCCGGAGGCTAAATAACACACACACTGATGGCTTCTTTCGCCGGATTTCCACAACAATACAACAAATATAGGAGTCATTGTCCATTATCCTGAACCCGCTTCTCAACGAAGTACTCAAATTGCCTTATGTACTTCCAATACGTGGCAGGATTACCATCAAAATATTCAAGTTCCACCTTGGGGAGGTCCGGTTGACAACCGACCCCAAAGGGCTGATCAGCGACAACAGGCAAGGGTTGTACTCATTTGGGGAAGCCCGATATCCTTCGATAGTATTACTGTGTTCGCAACATTCGTTTGTGTCATCATCTGGTTCTGGTAACCGGTTAACAGCAGTAGGCGACCATAACGCTCCACTTCCACTTCAACCATCAACTGTTCTTTCCTCCACACTGCTAGTTCCAATGCAATATTCGAGGCAACGGAGTCCATACCATACAGCCGAAATCAGTTACTGTTAGTGATAACTACCAGTAAGACCAACCAAGGATATTGAGTATACAGAACAGTAACGTTACCGAACCCAGTGTGTATTGTAAGAGCTACAAAAACCGAAAGGCAATAAGCGAAGCACGAAGCGATGAACCGCAGAACTCAGGAAACGAGAGTGAAGCAGACGCGTCATCAGTAAAACAAATGGCCGATCGAAAGGTACAAACAAGAATAGAATCTAATGTCACAAAATATTGAAAGCGTAAATGTTTCACGTTCACTACAGGGGTCTCCCACTAGAAGGCTGACAGAGGGAAGCCTTCGAAAATGTCAGGTGGGGGGGGGACGATGTGAATAATGTGGAGAGCAGAAGGCGGATAGTACGGATAGAAGGCGCATGCATGTAGAAAGGGAGCTCATGGAGTTCGCTTAATTTGGTATTCTTTCCTACTTATTATTTGGGTTTAGACTGGAGTGCATCATTGGTGGGCCGTCGGCGCGGGCTGGTCGGATTGCAAAAAAACTGGCTAATCCAGAGAAAGGATCGACAGTACATTTCCTCCGCTGCGGACCAACGGTGCGTTTGAGAGGTGTCACTCCATCTATCACACTCAAAGTCCACGGCGGTAACGATCCTCGTCCCACGAAGAATGCCACAAGTCGCCTTTAGGGAACCATTTCCCAGAATCAGTGGACCAGATCATTCGTTGTCGCACCGGTAGTGGGGAGCCGCGGTCGCTTGGTACCAGGATTATGGGGTGGGACGCTTTGGGTAGACGGGCCAGGAGATTCCACGGTTTATCAGGGGACTTAAGTTCTGGTATGTAATACTCAAGGAGGGTAGGAGGTGGTCGGGATAAGCGGCGTGATGCCGTATGGATAACGAGGCAAGTATATGAAACAAAATGTGCATACTTTTTTGTAAAATAGGGTTTTAGGTTTATTTTTTATCGTTGTGCAAAAAGTTTGTGAACGAAGCACACGCTCACCATGAAAGGTGGGAAATACGCATGTAAAGGAATGTAGAAAACCGTAACAAAGTCTGAAAATCGGATCGGGCGTTTGAACTGTCTACCACGTCGGTCAGTTGCCTGGCGTTGGGTTGGCGGATGATCAAGGGTAAAAGTGGGGTCTAGGGGGCCTGGTGTAAAAGATACAGCTGAAGAGAAGTCTACCTTTGCGGCTATACAGGTAAAGTTGGGTGCGGATCTTCGACAAACGCCACCTTAAGATTATCAATGGACACCGTTATTCGGTGACCATTCTGATCTAAGGTAAAATGCTTAGAAGTTCGTTGGAGAACTCTGAAGGGGTCTGTGTAGGGAAGCTGAAGGGGACGACGCACTGCGTCTGTGAGGACGGAAACGCGAGTGCAGGTAGAGAGTCCACTGTGTATTCACAAATCACTAATCTGCTCACAAGGAGGGATAGGGCGCAGCGAACGCACGCGTTGAGAAAGAGAGGCTACGAAATGTGTGGGTGGTATACACGATGGCGGGGGGGGGGCTAAATGAACTCTCCTGGTAGCTTAGGCGTTGTGCCGTATACCAGATCAGCTGGTGCGCACTACGGGTCAGATGTGGAGCTGCTGCGGATAACTAGAATTACTAACGGAATGTTTTCGATCCAGTCCGGGTCAGAAGTGGCACAGAGAGATGACTTGAGATGTCGATGAAAGCGTTCGACTAGGCCATTCTCCGCTGGGTGATATGCCGTCTTGCAGATACGGCGACAGCCTAAGAAGCCGCAGAAGGTATCGAATTGGAAAGATTCGAAAGGCATTCTACGGTCAGTAGTGATGGTGAATGTGCATCCGTAGTGGGACACCCAACGGTCCAAAAACGCATGAGTGACTGTTACAGCTGTACAGTCTGATACAGCGATGGCTTCTGGTCATCTAGTGAAGCGGTCGACATAGTATGTATAGGGATCTGCGAGAGAGAAGTAATGGTCCTAGCAGGTCTAAGTGTATATGAGAGAACCGTGAATGCGGCACAGAGAATGAGTCGAGAGGACTACGGATGTATCGAGGTACCTTGGACCGCTGGCAGTGAAGACAAGCTCGAGCCCAGCTACAAACGTCATTGTTTACGCTTGGCCAAACGAAACACTCAGTGACCAGTTTTAAAGATGTCCGAATACAAAGATGAGACAATGAGTGAAGGGAGTCGAAGAATGTGCGTCTGAAAGCGGCGGGCACGATGGGTCTTAGACGACCTGTGGAAGTGACACAAAGGACAGTTGCGTCCGTGGTTTAGAGTGGAACGGGTTGCACATACAGTGAAGTGGAGTGCAGGGTGCGTTGGGGGTTTTCGTCGTGGGCCTGAGCCGATGTCATGGCGGCAAGATCGACAGTAAGCAAATTGTAATGACTGCTATAAAATAGTGAAGAGTGAGATTGACGCGAGAGAGAGTGTGTCGTTGACAGGTTTGGCGACACCTTAGATATGATGTATGTCAACAGTGAACTGCGTGACAAAGTCTAGGTGTCTATTTTCTCGTGTTGGATATTTGCTAGAAGCTGAGTTGAAGATGAAAATAAGAGTCTTGTTGTCAGTGTAGACCGTGAAAGCCCGACCTTCTAAGGTGTGTCGGAAGTGACGAATAGCTAAGTAGATGGCAAGCAGTTCTCTACCGAATGTGCTGTAGCGAGATTCCGCTGGTTGCAAGCGTTTGGAGAAGAAACCGAGCGGCTGCCACTGCCTACCAATGTGTTGTTAAAGAATAGCTCTTACCGCAACGTCTGAAGCGTCAGTTGCCAGAGAAATGGGAGCAAACGGTTCGGAGTGAGCGGGGAGAGCTATGTTGGAGATAGCACCATTGAGCTGAATGAAAATCGTGTGTGATGTGTCGGGGAAAGCAAACTTACGTTCGTTCCCTCTAAGGAGGTCAGTCAGAGGCTGCATCAGTTGAGCGCAGCGGAGGATGAAGCGTCGGTAGCAGTTGACTAGACTACAACATCGAGGTAAGTGTTTAAACGAAGTCGGAGCTGGGAAATCTTTGGTGGATTGGACCTTGTCCGCAAGGACCGCGATACCAGATGACGAAACGAGACTGTCTAGAAATTCTACCAAAGACTTGCCTAGTTCGCACTTAGTCGGATTGACAGTTACGCCGTGTTGGGTTAACCGCTGGAAGAGGGACTGAAAATGAGCTAGGTGATCTTCGTCGGACGCACTGGTCACTAAAATGTCATCGAGGTAGGGGTAGGCGAAATCTAGACCACGGGTGACATCGTGGCTGAAGCGTTGAAAAGTCTGTGCCACGTTGCACAGTCCAAAAGGCACTCGTAAAAATTCGAACAAAGCGAAAGGGATAATGACGGCTGTTTTAGATATGCGTTTTTCCTCAACAGGTATTCGGTGATAGGCTCGGACAAGATCGATGTTGCTGAAAACCATCTTACTTGTGAGATATGCAGTGAGGTTCTGCATATGTGGGATGGGGTATCTGTCGGAAACCGTAAGTTGGTTAGGGCCTTGTAGTCACGGCAGAGGCGCCAGTCTCCAGATTACTTTGGGACCATCTGGAGTGAAGAGAATCAAGGGCTATCGGAAGGGCGGATTATTCTAAGTTCGAGCATGCTTTCAAACCTCGCCCTGGCTAGCTTTAGTTTCTCCGGCGACAGTCTTCGTGGGCGTGATGAGACAAGTGGGCCGTTGGTACAGATATGGTACGTGACTTGAGATGCCACGGGGACAGATTCATTCATTGCTGAACGAGCTTGGGGTACTGAGAGAACAGTTAGGCATAGTCGGAAAAAGTATGTGGGTGAACGTGGACTGGGGTGATAGGTGAAATGCCGCCGTTGATGTCAGCGACGCTGAGCGTCGTTGCGAGGTGGACTATCCTCTGTAATTTCGCATCGACCAAGAGGTCGAAACATCTGAGGAAGTCTATGCCGACGATGGCAAACGGGACGGCGGCAATAGTGAACACCCAGCGGAAAGTTCTACGGAGGCCCAAGTTAAGGGTTGAAGAACGATGGCCATAAGTAGGGATTAGTGTGCCTTTGGCGGCACGAAGACGGAGAGTAGCCGGCTGGGTAGCCTCACTAGGTTCAGGAGGAACCACGCTCACTATATCCCCAGTATCGACCAGGAACGCTGATCTAGATTTGAAGTCCTGAACAAAAAGGAGGCGACTACCGTCGGGAGGGCCATTGACGCTACTCGCCTTTACGTCATGGCCCGAGAGTTTCCCTGTTGGGTCGCACTGAAGGTGCAAAGTGTGATATCGCGCTTGGCTTGTGCATCAAGTTGGCAGTGGTACCAACAGTACTGGTTACCGCCTGCAGAGTCGTTGCGGTTGGGCGGTTTGCTATGTGGGCGGCGTCCGTTATCGTTAGACCTGTTAAAGTCACTGCGCAAAGCAGATAGTTGCGCAAAAATAGCCGTACATTCCTGGGAAGTATGGGCAGACTGGGTGGGGTGTGAACAACAAGGAACAGATACGCTATTATGAGTGCAAAGTAACTATGGCAAAGAGGAATTGACACAATTGAGCTGGATATGAAAAGGATCAACTTCTGCATCCGCTTTTTGAGGGGCGTCACTCGGCGATTAAAACTTTAATCGAGGTAAGAATACTTCGGTCCGTTTCTGGTAAACGCTAGAACCAGAGTTCGCACAATAGTGACTCGTTCATGGACAATGTACCGAGCATTTGGCGCATCTCGCTCAGTAGCGTTGGGTGTTTCTTATCACCCAATTGCAGACCTTGAAATAGCTGCTGAATACGGGTCCGCTCGGATTGTATGCTTCCACTAATGACGGCCTGCTTCAGTGTGGTAGCGTTTCTCAGGAACAGACTGCATTAAAAGGTCCCTAAGTTGAAGGGTTACGCTGCTGGGCAGGAAAGCTAGTAGGTGGTTAAACTGTTGAATCAGCAGTGATCCTACGTGGGGGGGGGGGAATTCAGACTCTAACAATACTAACCAAAACTGTGGATCATTGCTAATAAACGGTTGGACAGGAAAAGTGACAGCATTGGAAGTAGGACCAGGAAGTTGAACGTTCGGATCAGACGTGGTGAAAGAATGCTAAACGGATAACCAAACAGAAAGACGACGAGGTTTGGTCTCACCGAGGTGCTGGATACAAGACGGCTGCAATGGAGTTCGTTACCGGGGTCACCAATTGTAGAGCTGAACTCAGTTAATGGTAGCGACAATAACCAGTAAGACCAACCAAGGATATTGTGTATACAGTAGTGAAACGTTGCCGAACCCAGTGTGTATTGTACGAGCTACAAAGAACTGAAAGTCAAGTAGCGAAGCACGAAGCGATGAACCGCAGAAGTCAGGAAACGAAAGTGAAGCAGACGTGCCGTCAGTAAAACAGATGGCCGATCGGAAGATACAAACAAGAATAAAATGTAATGTCACAAAGTAATGAAAACGCAAATGTTTCACAATCACTATAATACTAACTACTACTGTCCCTAGTCCTACAACTAACCGGCAAACAAGAGTGGAAATGAAGATCGACTGCAGCAGCAATAAGGATTTGAAGTTGGCGATTTTCATCCAACTTTTCGGCGTTCTTCAGTGCTGTCCTTCTTGGTGGCATCGTCCAAGATCTGAATATAGGACAAGTAATCCTGGATGTCGAGCACTGTTACCCTTAAGTCGGCGGTGGATCCAAACAACGTGTAAGACACCCGGATCAAATCAGAATTCCAGGCCAGTAGTGCTCTGCGGTATTATATTTACAAAGGTTTGGGGCAACATACTATATACTGACCATGACAATATCCACCGCAAAATGTACAACAGCTCTGTCCTTAAATTCAAGCCGGACGTCTAACGAGAACAAATGCAGGCAACATTTAACTGAAGTCCGGCCAGTTACACAACCGACTAAGACCGGGTGAACCAGCGATCGACTTAGATTATGCTGACGATATCGACTAACTTGGTGACGATCCTCAGAGTATGCAACTCATTCTGGATCGTTTGGCGGTTGAAGCATCTAAGTATGGCATGAGCTTCGCCCCATCGAAGTGTAAAGTACTGCTCAAGGATTGGCTTTCACCTGCTCCCGTGCTCACTCTCCAAGGTGCACAACTTGAACAGGTAGATAGTTTCGTCTACCTTGGGAGCTGTGTTTCTGCTGACGGCACTATCAATAAAGAAGTTTCTCTTCGTATCGCTAAAGCGCCATCAGCATTTGTCAATCTGAGGCTCTTGTGGCGTCGTCGCGACGTCTCATTCTCACTAAAGGGCCGCGTTTACAGCGCATCAGTTCGCTCAGTATTGTTGTATGGGTGCGAGTCCTGGCCGATTCGCGTGGAGGACATGCGTCGTCTTTCTCCCTTCGATAACGGTTGATTAAGGAGGATCGCTCGTGTTTGGTGGCAACATCGAGTTAATAGTAATGACGTTCGACGTCGCATCTTGGGTAATGCGAGTATCCCCTTCAACAAACTGGTTTTGTTGAGCCAGTTAAGATGGCTCGGTCAAGTCCTACGCATGGCACCTGAGCGTCTACCGCGTCGCGCCATATTCGCTCGTCGAGGACCTGGCTGGAGGCGACCGCGTGGTGGTCAGTCTTCCACTTGGCGGTAGCATATGAAATTGCTGACGTCGTGTCTAGCCGCTGTTGGGTCCGTACGTCTTCCAGGATGGGGACACAAAGATGAGGAGTGCCAATGGCTTAGCACCCTTGAAGGCATGGTCATCAACCGGAATCAGTGGAAGAATTGTGTACAGTATTGTATTGATTCACATGTTTAATACTACAAACAATGAAAATGACAAAAAAGTGAAAAACCGGCGTGTGAAAAACAAACTGAAAATGTCTTGTTCTACTTTTTGTCAAAATGGTCCATACTGCGGCATATTAGCCGAAGTGTGTTGCTCATCTTCAACTAGCATGACACGATGATTATGACGCGATGACCCTTCCTTATCCGCTGATCTCCATGGTTTTCTGTTGGCTCTTTGTCTAGTTGATAGCCTGCTGAGATTACATACATACATACAACCGACTAAGCAATTCGATCAGACGCGGTTTAAAGCAAAACGATCGACAGTCCAATCAATCAAGCCGTAAAAATGTCCGGGCAGCGAAACAAGGGAATTAGGGACGGGGCTTGTGGGATGCTTTGGTAGAATTCGATAGACTGTTATTTGTTCGTTACAGATAGTGTTCATAAAAACGAAGGGGGAAAGTCTGGATTTTTCGAAAATCTGCGGGGTAGTTTCGAAATCAGACCAACGTTAAAGACAGTTGTTTCTGACGGGGAAATTAAAGGAATGTAGTTATGGCGTCTTATAAAATCAGTAAGTTGATTGCTAAAAATCGCATTCCACAGTATCAATAATACTGCCTTATCTGGCGATTGCGAATCCACAAGAAGCAGTTCAAGCCATTCCGCTCGGCAAGTCGACTGTATCTAGGCGAGTAGGTGAAATGACTTAGGTCATAGAAAGTACCTTAGTTACTTTACTGCAATCCAGAAAATTTTTGTCACATTTAGATAGATATAGTTTACCTGAAGACGACGCTTTTACAGTGGCATATGTCCGATTCTTCGATGGTGATGAATTAGTGGAAGAGATGCAATTTGCCAGGAGAATTAAAACGCATACAAAGGGCCACTATATTTGACGTAATCATTAGCTATGTGACTGAGTACTTTATCCCAAACAGAACATAGTTGCTTGTGTAACAGATGGCTCTGCCGCACTGGTGCGAAGATAATGAAGGATTTATTGCCCATTTAAAAATGTTCTTCTTTCTATGCATACTTCGCTGTGTGATTGATTTTTCGAGAGCATCTAGTGACTAAGCACTTGGGAGGACGCTTAAAAGATTCACTGTCAACTGTTACAATAGTATTTAACAATATGAAATCGCATCTGCTTCAAGGTCATTCTTTCCAGCAGTTGTGTGAGGGGAACAGTGAGAATATTCAGGTTCTACTGTTGCATACTGTCTTCACCCTTTTGTAGCACTTTGAGACACCATCATCACGTTCTGTTCTGGGACTGCGTATGAACGAAAGCTTAACAGCTAAGCAAGACATGTTTTATCTGGCTGATGTTTCTTAAAACCAATTAATAAATAAAACCCTTCCCGGCAAGTTACATAATCCTATCTCAAGCAAATAAGCCATTATCTGTTTTTCTAAAAACCTGGAAGTGTATGCTCAAAACATCGGACATCGGGAATTTTAACAGCCCCAAATTATCGCCACAGTCACAAAGGAGCTGAAGGAAGACTTGATTATTTATGTCAGTCATTTACAACAACTATGAATTGATTGGCCTGGAAATCTCGATTTGTATTTTAGATCCATTTGATGAGCAGCCATGTGAGCTAAAATCAAGGTAAATCTCAGAGCTTCCAAGTGACACTTGCAAGATCCAAATTCATGCAATATAAAGGGGATATTTGGATAAAGACTGATGCCCCTAACAAATATCCCGGACTGCTAGAAATAACTGAAATATATTTCCTTGCTTTTCCATCCACAAACTTGGTTGCATGTGGATTCAGCAGAGTGGTTTCACTAACAAAAAGTAGAAACAGCTTTGACATCACAGCAAAAGAAGTTCTTCGACTCTCGCTGTCAAATCTGGAGCAGGATGTAAGCAAGTTTGCTCAAGGACATCAGCCTCAACGCTCACATTAATATCTCCACAAATATATTGTTACGGTTACTACACCTATTTCATGACATGGTCTACAGTTCAAAGCTAGCAATAATTAAGACAATTTTATATAATAAAATGACCTTTGTGTAATTACAGACAAGTGGCTTGACGTTGCCGTATAATGATTGTTATCTCGAGGCTGCGAAAGTTAAATAGTTCAGTTTATAAGGGAAAGTGAAGCGATAAGAACGGTAAAAATTTAGTCACCATAACGGAAAAATACCAATATGATCACTGGGAGTCACAGATTTGCGTCTACCAAGCATTGCGGGTTGCTGAAATTATGGTGACCAAAGGTGGCCATGAGAATTGGAAAGGTTCAGAGAGGGGTCATGGCTGAATAAAGGTTGAAAATGCCTGCTCTAAACCACGACAAACTTGGTTGATAAGGAGCTGAAAATCTTGCGCTGCGGTCTTAATGCCGAGTGGCGTGTACATCATCTCGAACAAACCAAACGGAGTCGTCACGGCACTTTTAGTGATGTCCGCCTCTACTACCGGAATTTGGTATGCGCGCGTATCAAGTCAGTCCTACTAAAAACCACCTCACTGTTGTGGTCGATTCATCACGATGTCACTCTTATGTTTGTTTTTAAGAAACTCTCTTCTCATTGGTTGTGTAAAATCCGGACGGTTAAAATTGATTATTCTCTGATGAGTGTTGCCTTCTGGTTGAGTACGGATACATATTCTGCTTTTTTCCATTGTTTTTTTTTGATACAACATTTGGTGTCACGAGCTTAAAAATGAATTTTTCCATTCATCCCCATCTCAATATTGGACTGTTTGCGGTAGCAGACCAACATCGGATGGCTCCGTTGGAAACGTCCTTCCAAACCTACTTGACTTTAGTCCGCGATTTCCATGCTGCTCTTAGTGAGGAAAACAGTATGAAGCTAGTCCGACCTTTACTGGGAGATGAGGGGCAGCGACAGTTTGATGAATTGGGCCTTCAAGGGAGTAAATCCGTTAAAGTGGCTTTCAGTGCTCACAATAGTACATGAGGTTATCAAATGAATGTGGTTATTGCAAGATACGTTTTCTCCCGGGTGTATGAGAAAACAGGTGAACCCTTGGACAATGTCATTGCCCGGTTAAGTCGCGTAGTACAACCCCGTGATTATTCGTCCATTCCCCAGAAAAAGGTCAAAAGCTGTACGCTGACTCAGCAACTGATTTCTGGAATAGCTGAAAATCGTATGCGTGAGGCGCTGTTGTAGGAAGAGAAGTGCGCATTCACGTGAGATCGAACTTGCGAGTTAGCCAGGTTGAAAACTGAAATCTCACTGCAAGTTAAATAGTTGTTCGACCAACTCACCTGAGGTGGCTAAGGTGTAGTCTGCTCGAGAATTACCAGCGGACAAGCCATGTGGTTATTGCTGTGGAAGTGCTTCTCATAAAGCCAATTTTGCCACCAGTCCCGCATGCAGCCTTAAGTGCAATAACTGCCAAAATTGAGCAATACATCTGTTGTTATCGGTCGCAAGCCATCGCACTTTTCAACAACGATGCTGCACCTGAAGGTCATGTTGCTGGTCCATTCCAGGAAAACATTTATTCCACCACCGCTAATGCGAACTTCAAAAAGTCTAACAATATCCACTATTGAACCAAAGTTTCCATGCGCTGATTTCCCTGCTTTGTCATTACTTGCAAGTAAAAGTGCTGTCCAATTTTAAATGGAGCCAGATTCTGTTTCTCCATCTACCATTGCACCTTTCCAATTTTACATGCGCTAGCTATCCCAGCATACTTTTCAGCCCACCGCATTCATTTTGGAGTTACAGTGGAAAAACCTTAACCATATTGGGACTCAATATGGTGTCTTTACAGATGCATTCAGTAGCTGTGAATGTTGCAGTATGCATTTCTTCAGACAATAGACGACCCTTACTTGGAAGAAACGTTATGGTATCTTTGCAAGTAGTACCATCTTTCGACTGCATGCTTGTTTCTTCCGTAAACCGACATACTGGCATGAACGTTATCCTAAGCTTTTTCAGTAGTCGATCGAACGTATTCCATGTAATGTGCGCCGCATTCAGCTAAAGCAGGATGCAAAGCCCGTTGTCATTGGTCAACCTCGATCTATTCCGCTAGCAAAACGTCAAGCTGTAGCAGTGGCCCTGAAAGAGTTGCAAGCAAACGACTTGATTAAATCTATCAACTGCTCTGAGTTGGTGCATCTAATGGTAGATGTTCTGAAAAAGATGGCCCTGTCAGGATATGCAACGATTTGCAGGGGCTAAGTAAGCAGATCGTCGCAGAGTGATTCGTGTTACAATCTAGCGAGGTACTCACTGTACGTTTAGCTGGTGCAACCGTATTTTCCAGGCTAGATTTGCAAAGTGCATTCTTTCATATGCCATTGGCCAATGATTCGAAGCATCTTACTGCCTTTCTTGTTCCCGATGGATTATTTCAGTACAACGTTGTGGTAATAGCTAGTCGCTTAAGCAAAGCGAAGAAACTGGCCATATCCGTGCGGGCTAATCATGGGCTGTGACTGCAGGCGAGTATGCTAACGGATAGATGCTTGAGGGAAAGAAACTTAGAAGCATATGGCAAATCAGGTACACGCATCAACAAGCCAGAGCAAGGAAGCACGGTTGGCTCACTGGCGGACCGGTCTAGCCGGGACACTCACACGCAGACAAGGCAGAAACGACAGACTAGACATTCAAAGCGGAGCTACCGTACCCAGCCGTGGCTCAAGGCGAATAAACGAAAACGGAGCAGAAGCCTACAGATAAGCCGTGAGAGAGACCAATGAACGCAATGTAATACGTAAATCGCAGTGGCCAATGTCGGCAGACAACCGCTCCCTATTTGTGCACAGTATAAAACGATTCCTTGCTTCGTCAATAACAGGTTCTGATCGTCACCCAGACTATTTTCTGACTTCCGGAGGGCGCTACAAGATTAGTAATGTGTATCCTTTCACATGCCATTGGCTAACGATTCGAAGCATCTTACTGCCTTCCTTGTTCCCGATGGTTTATTTCAGCACAAAGTGTTGTCAATGGGTTTGAGTTCTGCGTCCGCTACCTGGTTAAAGTTCATGACTCACGCCTTGGCAGATATTGTGGGGCAGGTTGCATATCTGGACGATATCTGCGTTTTCGGCCGCTCAAACTCCTTCGGCGTCTCAGTGTTCTTGGTTTAGGTCCGAATGTAAACAAATCAATTCTTTTCCCTCAAAATTCAATTTCTGGGACACGTCATATCGCGTTTCGTCATTTACCTAATCAATGAAAACATCCGGGCTATCACCGAAATGCCAACACCCAAGAACGTGACAGAGCTGAAGTCATTTTTAAGAATGTGTTCAAACAAGCTGCGCTAGTTGCGGAATTTTGCGAGCTTAGCAGATCCATTACGACAACTAACAAAGAAAGGAGCGTCTTTCATTTGGGAAAGCCAACAGCAAAATGTTTTCAGTGAACGGAAAGAAAGGGTTGCATCTGCTCCCTTAGTTGCCATTTTTGATAAATTATGCCGCACTTTTTGTTAACTGATGAGTCTGATATTGGTCTCGGTGCTGTGCTGTCACAGTTACAAAATGGAGAGAAACAGATTATTGCTTAGGCATCCCAGAAACTCTGATGCTGAGCATAATTATTCAACTGGGGAGAAAGAATCTCTTGTTTGTTGTGAGCTTGTGAAATATGGCATCCGTTCCTGTTCGGTCGTCGATTCACCCTACGAACTGATCACTCCGCCCTTACGGTCGGCATCAGCAATGGTTCTAAAGGATCGCGTCCAATGCGGATAGATCGTTGTTATGCTAAACTCATTAATTACGATGTTCAAATTGTGTACCGGTCGGGTTTGCGAAACCAAGTGGTTGAAGGATTATTTCGCTTACCCGTTGGGTTGGAGGATGACAAGCAGAGACTCAGAGACAGTATTAGTTTCCAGCCTTGGCTCCGACCGACCGACCTTGACCAGCTAGGAATAATGAATGGAAAATGCCAACGACCCATTACTACATCAACTTAGCGAGTATGTTTAGCAGAGATGGCCTAAGAACAACAACGTCCCCTGTGTGTTCATTCCATATTACGCAATTTGAGATGAACTGTCATTGATAGATGGTTCGCTGATGCGTTGTTCAGTGTTTATAGCTCCACGTCAGTTGGTAAACAAAATAATTGCTTGTGCTCATGAGGGACACCCGGGTATCGTTTGAACCAACAATCGAGCGAAACAGTAATTTGATGACCAGTAATGACAACTGGCATAGAGACATTTGCGATTAACTGTAACGCTTACCGCCTAGCGGACAAAGGTTCCGTGCTAATCGAAACCCAAATACACCTTATGACTTACCCGATGAAGCCGTGGGCTAATATCACCATTGATAATATGTGCCCTTTTGCCACCGCTCCTACAAATAAGGGAACGCTACTTGTAGCTAAATGAACAATGAATTTATACGTGTTAAGAAGCGCTGCTTTACAAGTCCCGTTGGATAGTTGGTGGGGATATCAACATAACAGTAATGATGGTAAGGATAGTAAAATAGTTAATGATTTAAATATGAAAATAAGGACTTATCGTTTGCTCCGCTGTGGTCCTGCGATCCTCTTACATTCACAGCACCCACAGTTAACACCAAATAATTCCATTGTATACTCCAGGTGTAGGATAGAGACGTAGCGTTAAGTAACAAAGTGTAAATGGATGAGTGCATCGTCCAACCGTCTTTTAAATACTGTTAGTGTCGGTGCAGAGACGACCGATTCTGGGAGAGCATTCCAATGGTGACAGACGCGAATGGAAAATAAATTTCTGCGGCACTCCAGACGGCTGTATTGTTCTGCGAGTTTTAATGAGTGGTCCCTCAGGTTTGTATTGCTGCTGAGTTGCAGTAAGGGGCGGCATACATGATGTGGGTCTCGCAGAATCAAGTATGTCATAATCAGGTCGCATCGTAGTCTGCGATAGCTTCCACTGAACAATCCCAGTCGTCGCAGCCTCTCTTGGTAGGAAAGATTGCGCATTCCAATTACGTTCTTAGATGCCAGGCGTTGTGGCTGCTCCAGTGCATTAAGGTCGTGTTTCAGCTATGGATGCCAGGCTTGAATTGCATATTCGACATGGGGGCGAACATACGCACTGAGCATTTGTCGAAATATGGAGCTGTTTATTTGTCCAAACGCCCGTCGCAACAGCCCGACGTGTTGGTTCCCGATCTTCGAGGCCTTTACAGTAAGTGGCCTGAAGTCCACATGTGCGACCGAGTGACTACTTTGGCTCTGTTACGCTGGCTTCAACATATGTTTAATCATTTCGGACTACCAGAAGAAACAGTCACGGAAAATGGACCGCAATTTTGTAGTCATGACTTCGCAGTTTACCTCCAGTGCCATAACATAAAACATTCCACGACTGCACCTCATAATCCTGCGGCCAATGGCGTGCTTGAGCGGCTAAAATGAACTCTCAAGGAAGCTATACAGGCTACTGAATCAGGAGGGTCGGATGGAGATGCCCTCTTAACCACTGTATTTTCTTACAGAACTTGTGATCACACGGTTACCGGAAGGACGCCGGCGGGGCTGATGGTAGGAAGATTCTTACGCATCAAACTGAATACTACACATAACCTGCCATCTGCGGGACGTGCAGACGTTACAAATCGCATAGCACATTACCAAAATTCCTACGCCAGATCGTCAACTCCTATGCCGCCTGGAGTATACGTTCGCGTTAAAAAACGGGCTACGCCTAAAGGCCTCTCTGCTCTAACCGTCCCGTCGCAAATTACACGAAGACTAGGCCCAGAGACCTATCGATTGGAAAAGGGTCTAAGTGCTAACGCACGTCGGTTGCGCATGGACCAGTTGCCCAGTCTCAACATACTATGTGTGAACATCAAGCCAAATCGCCGCCACTGCGAAGACAGACTCGCTGGTCCACCAGACCCTCGAAGCCAGTCGATAGACACTGGCCCGCCTGACGCCGCTTTTCAAAAAGGGGAGTGACTGTTGTGGCTGATTCATCACGGCCCTTTAAATCAAGTTTCAGTGGGTGGCTGAAACACAGCAACTCTCTTCTCATTGGTTGTGTAAAATACGGACGGTTAAAATTAATTATTCTGTGTTGAACCTGCTACCTCCCGGTGGAGTACGGATAGACATCTTGCTTTTCTCTCTTGCCTTTTTGATACAACACTTAACTGCCAAACTAGTTGTAAGATACAAGATGTGTGGTACCGGATAGCGATCGGGTACGGAGTCGCCGGCTGGCTTGCCGAACAACCTCCTCGTGGTGTCAGCTGGGCGGTTCGGGATTATTCCGTTAAGGCAAATCATTCGACAGCGATGTTCCAGAAAGTAGTGGATTTTCGTCTGGCAGGCGATCGCCTTATAAAAAAGCCACATATGTCCGTTTAATAACACTGTGACGTGGCGGATGTGACTCGCCACTAAATAAAGACACTGCCCCTTGCTTCCTACTGGCGAAGCATTGAATTCCAGCAAATTAATGCTGAAATTGTCGGCAGAATTGGGCCCCTGTTTGGCAAACGAAAGGCGTATGAACTGGGCAATCAGTCACCGGCTACCAATGGGCGCGATTCCCTGAATTCGCTCTGCTGCCTTGTGAGTAGGGCATTCGGCCAAAACCTCAGGATAGCGTCCCCTAAGTCAACGCCCTATTTCGGCTTGGGCAACCGGTTAGTACCTCGCACTCGGACAAAACCATGGACTCCTCCGTGTTATTTTTTAACGATATCTGTACCTTACTTTGAGTCCCAAGGTTTCTGTTGGTTCCATGTTTATTCGTAGGCTGTTGCATATATATATATATATATATATATATATATATATATATATATATATATATATATATATATATATATATATATGGAGGGAGAGCCTATGGTGCGCTGAGGCTGGTGGTGGCTAGATCCTGACAGATGGTCTACCCACTGCTGCTACTGTTGTGCCATTTGCTCATATCCTGGGCGCCTCCTCCTGGCGACCGCTGGGTGGGAGTTGGATTTCGCCCTTCTCCCTGCTAAGATCCAGGACACCAATCCGCATGAGTCAGTGAACTGACCGTGTGCTGGACCCGTTGCCTTTCGGGTTTACATTTATTCGAAGGCTTTGGCTGAGGACCCGAGTCGTTCGCCTGTCAGGAGTGGGCGCCCTACCAGTATCCTAGTCCATCCTCTTCGGAGGTTAGGAAGTGGTCGATGGCCCTCTTCGCAAAAAACTTAGCAATGGAAGACAACAGGTCTACGGCTTATAAACTCACAGCTTGATGGGCGTAGAGCACGAGCGCCACGTATTGTCTCTGACGGTGGGAGGACACCTCCGGGTGTTCAATGGCTTGCTACTGCCCGCCTCAAGTCAGGCATCCCCTGGGCAAATTGGTGCAAACCCGCCAAAACCCACCTGCGTCTGGCCGTGGTCGCAGGTGTCTCCCATTACGGTCGCAAACATATATAAACCATTCCAGTACCGCAAAGGCTGCGTGTGATGGCCGTCAAGCAGACCCAAATCTGTCCCTGCAGTCACATTCCCGAGCTGGATCTGCTCCCCACTGCCTTGTGGGTCAGCCTATTGAGCCAAAGGCTTCGGGTGGAGTCCCTCAAGCAAACCTCCGAAGCACAACGACCATCTCGCGTGCGATTGCCCACCAATGCAATCGTATGCCTGCGCGCAAAGCACTCAACATCGCGTGTTGGAACGTGCGCACACTACTGGACCGGAACTCGAGCGAGCGCCCTGAGCGACGCACTGCACTCGTCGCGATGGAACTGGCGCGCCACAATATCGATATTGCGGCGCTCAGTGAAACTCGGCTCGCTAAGCAAGGAAAGTTGCATGAAGCAGGTGCTGGCTACACATTCTACTGGGTGGGCAACGCCGCCTCAACACCACGTGAACATGGGGTCGGCTTTGCAATATCCGATCGCCTGCATGGCCAGCTGGTAGGTGAACCAACAGGCATCAGCGCGCGATCGATGATTGTTTGCCTACGACTCGGAAGAGGCAAGTTTGCCACTTTTATAAGCACGTACGGTCCGACCATGTGTTATCCTGATGACACGCGTGATCAATTCTACACTCAGCTATCCTCCGTGATACGGTATGTGCCGAGGAGCGACCGACTATTTCTGCTGGGTGATCTAAACGCGCGCGTTGAGCGTGATGCATCAGCATGGACAGATGTTATCGGTCCGCATGGCATTGGTTCAGCGGATGTCAACGGTGACAGGCTGCTCTCACTATGTGCCACTCACGGCCTGACGACCACGAACACTCGGTTTGCACTGAGTGCGAGTGATATTGCAACTTGGACGCACCCACGGAGTCGTCACGCTCACCTGCTCGACTATGTCATCGTACGTCAGCGTGATATGCGTGAAGTGCGCATGACACGTGTCCTGCGTGGAGCTGAGTGTGGCACTGATCACAAGTTGGTGCGGACCAAACTGTACATATATTTCCCTAAATCGATGTATTGCATTCCCGCCGTGAATCGACGTAAATATAACATTCTCTCCCTCGGTACTGTGGCGAAACATACTGAGCTGGAGAAGGCGATGGCTGCACGCCTCTGTGATGTGGAATGCATAACCACAGTGCGCGACCTGTGGCACTACATTCGCGACCAGGTGACAGCTGCTACCGAGGAGACCATCGGGCGCACAAAATGTAAGCGGCTTGATTGGTTTGATGACAACAATGCAACGATTGGTGCATTGGTGTCGGAGAAGAATGCAGCATTTGCTGTACATATCGTAGACTCCGGTGACCTGGGGAAGAGTAGTCAGTTTCGCAAACTTCGACGGCGACTGACCCGAGAGCTCCGTCGCATTAAAAAATGCATGGTGGACGGAGAAGGCGAAGCAGATGGAATGCTACGCCGAACGCCGCGAACACAAGGAATTCTTTGACTCCTTGAAGGCGGTGTATGAACCGAGATTGGAGCCGCTGAGGATGCTGATCGATGGTAGTACAGGCACTACCTGCACATAGACGGCAGACATAATGCAGATCTGGCAAAGACAGTTTGACTGTCTCTTGAACAACCGTTCAGAGATCGACTGGCTTACTTTGAACGGCCTGAAGCAGCACGATGTGAAGGCGAGTCTGGCTGACACGCCGACACTGGATGAGACGCAGAGAGCACTTGCTCAGCTGCGAAACGGCAAATGTGTCAGAGCCGACGGGATCTCGCCTGATGTATTGAAACACCGCGGACCCGCGTGTTGACTGCGCTGCACCACATGATACAACGTGCATGAAGTAAGGGCTCTATTCGCTCGTCAAGGACCTGGCTGGAGGCGACCGCGTCGTGGTCAGCCTTCCACTTGGCGGTAGCATGTGAAATCGCTGACGCCGTGTCTAGCCGCTGTTGGATCCGTACGTCTTCCAGGATGCGGACCCAAGGATGAGGAGTGCCAATGGCTTAGCACTCTTGAAGACATGGCTCGCAATCGGAATCAGTGGAAGAAATGTGTAGAGTATTGTACTGATTCACGTGTTTAATACTATAAACATTGAAGATGACAAAAACGAGAAAACCGGCGTGTGGAAAACAAACTAAAATGTTTTGTTCTACTTTTTGTCAAAATGTTCCACTCTTCCTGCGGCATATTAGCTGAAGTGTGTTGCTCAACTTCAACTACCATTCCACGACGATTATGATGCGATGACGGTCCCTTATCCGCTGATCTCCATGGTTTTATGTTGGCTCTGTGTCTAGTTGATAGACTGCTGAGATTACTACCACTACTACTACCCCCAGGAAATATATTTGGCCTGCTTTCTAGTCAATCAAAATGCTGATAAACCGACTCTTGAAAACGCTTTTGCAAAGGACTCATAAACAGGACAGAAAGATATTCTGATTGGAAACAACGAGATATGTAATGTCTATACTCCCACGTTACTGCTTAAAGACACGGACATCAGCTGTAGACCGGTACGCAATACCGACGCATCGCTGTCGCGCAACCACCAATAGTTGCGCATGTGTAAAGGATATTGGGAAGATTGCCCGGTCCCCTACGCAAGCTCGAACCCACGCCTTAAGATTACAAGGCAGACATGTGATCCCTAAGGCTATGGGCCGGAGCGGGTTTCGCATCTCGTTTCAGCTAAATACGGTGCACATCAACTGATATACTTCCGGTGGGAAATGGCAGAGTTTAGAGTATACCAATGGAAGTGGGAGTCACATGATCAAAAGACATCACTATCTTTAACGCCAATGTAGCGACTCTCCTGGTCAAGAGGTCGCCTGTTCGATGAAACGTGTACTGCTGAACCTAGACATGCTGAGCGCATTCTTTTGAAGGAAGACAACCCTCATGATCCGTCAGCTCTCATTCGGCGCAAATTTCTCAATTAGTGGTCTCTGATAACTTTGCTAGGGGGATTTAGTCTTATTTCCAACGCAAGTCTCCTTCCTTTTCTCTTAGACGGCATTGCACTTGATTGTCTACCGTTCTCTGCGGTTGGCCTGCTTCTATCAGTTAGGGGGTATTATAGCATCCCAATCCCTCGGATACAAGGGCTTCATCCGTTGTGGTACGATTGTTGAAGTGTTTCGCACAAGCTAGTGTGTCATGCAGTGATAATAGCTATAATCTTCCGTTAAGTTCCATGGTTTTGGTTGACCATGTGTACTCAATAGACTGTTGAATATATATATATATATATATATATATGTATATGATTGTTTATTCCATTCTGTACGTCTTCGTTCTGACATAGCTCATTATGATAACATAAATCCGTCAGTCTCGTTTCGCCACCTGTTTGAAAGGCGGCTACGTTTACTTTGACCCTCTCCGTTCTATCCAATCCTTCTCACTCGAACGCTTCGGGGAATCCACCGCTCCAGGAATGCAGTGAAAATGTTACCTGGCCTCAAGCACTTTGTGAGTTTCCCACACGAGTATATAGTAAATGAGCGGATCACGGTTTTGGTCATCTAGCCACCTACTTTTTGTATCTACACAATGCTAGTATTCGATGGTTTCCTGCACTGTAAAAGGTCTACTCACCTATCCACCTTTCCCCTCGTCTTCCACATGCTGCCGTAAATCTTGAGTGACCCTTTGTCCGAAAAGCTCCATCGCAAGTGCCCTTTGATAGGAAACAGGTTGTAAGAACCAAGAATAAAACCGGAGTTATTTATTGTGGGAAACAGCGTGAACTGGATGCAACCGTTCTGACTAACGAAACTTCCGGTCACACTTTCGCTTTCTCTTGGGGTTGTGTGGCGCGCACTGTTTCTCTGTCTAGTGGTTGTGTGGCGTGGACTGCTTATGTGTCCATTCCTCGTGTGCATACATCTGCGGTTCCGAAGCGTTCCTTTTCTTCCGGGGTTATTATCGTTCGCTGTTGGCTCGTTTACGTTTGATTTGCTAAGTCCTATGTTACTGACAACTGGCGCGGTAGCGTGTGCCTTTACCACAAGGCGATCGGTCTGCACTACATAGCCTTGGCCATGAGTTTTGATTGCGTACGTGGTCCGACCTCCGGATTGATCATTCGCAATAAACTAATGTTGAAGCGGCATTTGAGTGATTTGACCGTGATGCGCAATCTACGCAAAACTGACCACATATAGGGAAGATGCTGGCATACTACTGACCGCGTTTGTCTCTGCAGTTGTTTCTTTTTCAATAGCAAAAAAATATAAGCGGAAGGTTAATGAGGCACCAGACGCTGACGAGAGAGGATATGCTCCAAAAAGCGTGCCAAACGGAAACCAAAATCAGCAACCGATGACAGTTTGCAATAATGCGCAAAACGGAGTGGATGTCACCTGCGAGGTGACTCCAGGGACTGAACGTGGGAAATGGAGCTGGAAGATTGAGTCACTGATGACCTGCATTGGTTTCGCTGTTGGCTTGGGACATGTTTGGCGTTTTCCCTATCTTTGCTATAAAAATGGCGGAAACGCATTTCTCATTCCCTACGTGCTCGTGTTGATCCTTCTAGATATTTCGCTGCTCTCCCTTGAATTCGCCTCTGGCCAATGCGCAAGTCTGCGTCCAATCACCGTAGGGGGCATTAACGCGTTGTTTAGAGGCACTAGCTACACAATAGTGCTGCCTTCGTGGATTCTGATGCTGCACTATCAAGTGATTGTGTCCCATTCCGTTTACTTTATGGTGGTCATCTTCACTTTCCTCCCTCCATGGATCAGGTGTGGCAACGCATGGAACAGCCCTACCTGTTACGGTGGGACAAATGCGATGGCAAATGCATCCTTGTAAAGGAATATAACATCACCATCCGAAAATTGATTTTACAATGAAGCACCGAAAGTTCCAGTGGCATCAACGAGTTCGGAGTGCCATCATGGTAACTAGTACATTGTGTTCTATGCATTGGCTGTTAGCAAGGGCGTGCAATCGCTTAGAAAGATATCCTACTTCATTGCTTTGTTTCCGAAGATGTTTCTCACAAAATTCTTGATCCGAAGTTTGCCGCGACTTGGAGCACTGTTCACTATCAGAAACCTGAATTTTCTCATTTGCTAGACCCACAGGAATGAGTCGAGGTGGCAACGGTAGGCTCATTACGAGATCCAGTTTCGACAAGTTTAAAAACAACTGCTGTCGAGATGCAAACATTGAGTCAATTGTGCAACTTCCGTGTACGCCGGTTCCGTATTATTTGCCAACCTTGGTTTCATGGCTCAGGTGAAGGACACAACGGTGGACGCCGTTGCCCGATTATGTCCTGGTCTGGCTTTCGTCATCTGACAGCACACCATGACAGATATCCCCTTGACCTCTCTGCGGTCCGTGTTATTCCGTTTCATGATGTGTACTCCGAGATTCGGATCACAGTTCTCCGTGTTAGAGGCCGTCATTTCCGGAGTACAAGACGAAATCCGAAGAGTTAAGTTTTTGTTGACACTCCGAGGACAAATTGCTATCAGGTGTCTCATGTGCTTCATTAATTTTGCACTGAGAATTCCCATGTTGTGCAGAGGAGGTTACTATCTGTACTACTTGGTCGATGGCTTCCTGCCTGGCCACCGCTCCTTTTCGTCGTGCTGTGCGAAACCATTATGTTTATGGATTAAATCAATTCCGCCGGGACAACAAATTGATGATAAACAGACGCTCCAATTGGTACTGGTGAGCAGGTTGGTTGGTGATCACCGCGGTCATCGGTCGCGCTCATTTTGTTTCTGTTCATCGCCGGTGATGCGTTTAAGTTGGAGGCTTACACCTATCTCCATTGGTCTTAGGTGTTGGCAATCTGCTTGCGTTTTCTGTTATCCTTCAGATTACAGTGTGGGCTTTGTGGTGCCAGCTGGCGGGCGAGCAGCAATGAATCCAAGCTGATCTCTTGCTTGCTCGTGTCGATGGCTCCAATCGATGATGCCAAGCGGATAATGGATCTCGAATGGCGAGAACAGAACTTCGTTGGATGCCACCCAAGGAAAAACCGGATGTAATACGCCATTTGTGAGTGAGTTAAATTGTTGCGGGGTGTAAAATGGGCTTGTGTATGTTCAAACAGCAGAAGATTGATCGAGGCCTGGACTTAGTTTTTGACCTACGGAGGGCCACCATGACAGGTTTTAACATTAGAAGAGTAATGTTAGTCTGCACAACAAAATCAGAGGTACGAATCCAGTCACAACACCTGGGAACGCTGAAAGATTCGATACGTTGAGAGACAGTAGTTGAACCACGCGATATAGCGGATAGGCGATACTCTGAAGATAACAGTACTGGTGATGAGGATTTTAAGGGCGAGCAACCATGCAGGTTATACGATGTTTCTGAAAGGCAGAATCAATGAACATTGCTGGTAAAACTATTTGTACTGAACATGACAATAACATCAACCATCCACCATGCCGATCCTACAATATGGCCAGAGTGCTAGTAAATTTGTTAAATGAACCAACGGGTCACAACAAAGTCGAGTTCGATCGCCTGAAGGAAATATTTTGGCCAGTTCCCGTGGGTTTATCGTTTATTGTGAGAAACAGTGGGCATTGCAGGGTTAAAATGATACAAAAATTCGGATGCTGTGCTTGGTTGGTAATGTAAGAGGGTTGAAAAACCGAACACCAAATCGGAGAGTATTGTAGCTACTTTTCAGGTTTAGGTTTATTTACCGAATTGAACTATTTCGTTGCAGACGTTTCATCACCAATCGAGGTGACTTCGTCAGTGCGGACAAAAAAAATTGACCGATGAGAGAGATATTTGAACTTGGCCTCTTCGATTCACGTCCCGCGAGCATTGCTAGTTTGCAGTTCGATAGCCGCCTCTTTTAAACTCATGTGGTGAATGACCCGAGTTAAGTTCATTTTTGCGGAATACGCACCAGCACATGACCAAGGTGCCGAAACCTAGAACTACTTATAAGCGGAGATGAGTAGAGTCGGTTTCATGCCTTACCGGGGCGCAGAATCAAAGCATACGTGAGCTGACGTGACAGGGACGCACAATCAGTCGGCAAACTTAGGCTTGACAGCACAAAGGACCGGAGAAGGGATAATCAGTAACAGCTCAATTATGTCGCACCTCCATGAATGTGGCCATACAGGTTCCGAGAACGACTTCGAAATCATTCACTCATTACCAGAAAACTTCTCCCAAGGTTTCCGCAAACTGCGCTAATCCATCGCCGAGGACATCTACATGCATCATCTGAAGCCGGAATTATGCGTACAAAAAACGACACCGTTACTTAGTTATTTGGTTGTTACTTTACCTACTTAACTACTCCGGACGACTGAGTTTTGTGTATGCATGTTTATATAGTTCACTTGGCATACCATCTATATGCCTGTCTCAAGTTATCGATTTTGATCGTTCAACCCCAGCCCGAGTTGACGCACTCCCCAAAATCAGTGTTATGTAAACGTTTAGGTCCGATGAGAGTTTACCGAAAAGAATTCTTCACCCTGAACTGATTTCTGATATTGATTCATATTAAAATCAGTAGCATTTCTACTCCATTCGGAAGCAGAAATACCACAGTGGATGTTGGGGTAACTAGCCTCGAACAAGAAGAAGTTTATTTCTAACCAAGTTGACTGAAGACAGCGTAGCCGAGGTAAAGCGCGCGGAACGCGCAGTCCTTCAGTGTTATGCAAGGTGCAATGTGATGAATTGAATGAATTGCAGGCAATCGTCAGCCCAATGCCAAGTAGACACAAATAATGAGGAATCTGTAGTGCTAAAAGCTATATTGTTGCGTTTCCGGGGTATTTATTATGCATAAGTGGCGAGACGCGACAATGATACGCAGTATCCCCTGCCACATAACTCGGATCAGTAGCTAAAATTCAAGGACGTAAACGCATTAAGTTGAAAACATGCACTTGACAAGCACAGTCGAAAAATCATTAGCACATCCTCACTAGGTGGGGAACTTAAACACAGCACAGGCGCCACATTAGCTCCTTGAATCAGACAACAGAGGAGTGGAAAGAAGAGGAGCAACGGAGTACCGGAAGGCCTCGGATAACAACAATCTGCATCAAGCCATCAAGGAGGTAAATCCATAGAGCTAACGAGAGTGAATGACTTTTCTAACGTTCGCAAAATGTATGAAAAATTGGTAGTCGTCTACAGCTGTCAAAGAAGCAGCGTAGCGATTCTTGGGGACGAGAGGAAATTACAAGAAACCGAATGGTGCCCTGGCCCGTCGTCCCCGTAGAGGAGACGGCGAAAATTGCCGAATTAGGCAAAACAGCTGTTAGAAACAAACAGGATGTCCAATGGGCCGATTCGGATTCATCAAAGGCAAGTTCCCAAAGTGAATAGGTGTTGTCAAACAAGTTTGTAAAGGAAAGACACAAAAGCCAATCCGGATAGGCTGTTGTTCGTAGTGCTGTGCTCACAAAAAGCAGTCACATAGGTGTATCGCCGCAGCTACATTAGCACAATTGAGGAAGATCTTGCGGTAAGCCTATTCCTGGCAGGAACAGGAGCATTAAGAGCAACAAAAACGGTAGTCGATCAAGCGCGAAACGTCGCATCAAATAGTGAATACAGTTGATTGCGTTTTTCTAAAACGAACGCTGATTTCTCCAGTTGCTGACCCTAAGCATTTTGGTGGTACAGAGTAAGCAGGCTATCAATAGAAGTGGTTAAAAGGATCACAAGCCTGCCTTATAATCCGAGGGCGTGGGTTCAGGTTTGCGTAAAGGGCTGAGCGACTCTCACAGTTTCTTTAGCCCACACGCGACTGTTGTTGGCTGCGCAATGAGGCTGCATGTTACAGTGGAGCAATGGTTTGTGTGCTTCAGAGATCTATGGAGCTATGCTGGGTGGCGCATTTTTTGCACCCTCAAAGCCACTCATACCAGATTGGTCAATGGTTAGAGGCCAGACAACCTCAGTCTCCTGGTCCGCCAAGTTGAGGATTGGACTGAGGGTGGTTCCTTATTCCTTAAAACGGACTCCTTGTAGCGCACCGCCAAACATGCCGCCTTACGGTCGAGTTTCTGAACCAAACGCTTTGGTTGAGAACCCTAATCGTTCACTTGTCTGGGCCTCGGCAACCTGACAGCATCCCGCACAGGCAGTGAATTTCTCTTCAAACAGTTTCATGATGCTCTGGCCGTCGCAGAGGATAATAAACGGCGTTTCATCTGCTGCATGGAGCAGGCTGGATAGGGGTTTGGATGATACTGTTCAAGTTCTCCCGTCTTCTTATTCCCTTCTTAGCTTTTAACCTTTATCGTCCCGTTCCAACTGCACTTTTACCCACCCCCAAGTTTTAAACCACCGATACTTGGACCTCCCCCAACATGCTTTCACGTAATTTCAACTCACATGCATACGCGGAGCATCACTCCTGTCCTGTCGACAAGTCCATGTCCAACCAAGCGTATCAACCCCAGTTAATCGACTTCCATTTGGAGCCTTAGATCCTTCTTGAGATTAGCATGCTTCAATGTACACACACCGCAACGGATCGGTGAACAGGCAGCACTTGACCGAACATTCAAGACCCTATCCATCTATATGTGCTGCGTATCGGAGACCCGCATGCAAAACTCTAGCTCTGTGCTCACTCTGCGAAACCCTTCAGGTGACACAAGTAGCATTTTCCCATTGCGCCTATCCGGTGACGATGTAGCTTCAAGCACCGGCCAAGCCGGTGTTGGCATTGTCTTGAGTCCCCGGGCTAAAGCTCCTCCAGTTGATTGGATCTCAATCACCAACCATATGTGTACGGTCTCACTGGTTAGCTCGTTCAGAGCTTCGGAGTAACGCGGCGCTAACAGGTGTCTGTTTGTCATCGCTGCCCACGTCCCCACAAACTCTAGCGATGAATCAGTAAAAGACGGCCTCTATCGTCAAATAAACGAGCTCTTTCACCACAGAAGAAGCACGGACACTGTCGTGCTGGCGGGGATCTGGACGCTCAAATTTGGAAATTGTCCACTGATGAGCAGCATTTGGGCGACCATCATGGTGTAGCCTACCGTAAAAATAACGGTGAGCAATTACTTCATCTGTGTGTAGATGCTCGCTTATTTCTTGCAAGCAAGCACTTCCGACACAGCATCCGTCGGAAGGTGACATGGCGTCCACCAGGCTCAAACCGGCCATGGACACAAATCAAGCAGATCGCGATCAGTTATCGCTAGATAGGCTGCGTAAAAAATTGTCGCTCGACTTGGAGCACATGTGTGCACACCGACCATGCATGTGTTGACCTGCGGATGCGTTTCGACGGACGCCCACGATGACGCTGTGAGCGCATTGACACCAGCCAACTGACAAAGCCAGCTGTTCTGAATGCGTATCGAAGTACGTTGACATGCGAGTTGAGTAAGCGCTCACTCGGTACAACTACAGGTCATTGGTTGCAGGTTCACCAGACCTTACTAGTAGTAGCCAAATCCTCATGTGGTATGTCTAATAGCCAACATGGACATTGGGTCTCTTCGTAGTCTCTGACACTTATCGATGCTCACCGGCATATTCCGCTGGAAGCGAATACAACGAGACCCGCAAATACATCAGGGCAAAACTCCGTGTTAATATGAAGTGAAATCACAAATATTGGTGGTCTCTTCGTGCGTCAGAGATGAAAGTGGTCGCTGCCCTTGGTAACCATCGAAAGTTATTCCGTCTGATACGGGAAACGGGCAGCAGGAGACCTAGTGTTAGTGAAACTATACGTGGCTAGAGTGGACAGCCTATCCAGAACTTGTCAAAACGTTTGGAGTGTTGGACTGAACATTTTGAAAAGCAATTCGATCGGCCAGGATTGTTAGATTCTTCACCGGCCAATGATTGCCCTGCTCCCTGGGCTATCCCCTTGGATCCGCCCTCTCGCTCAGAAGTCGAACGTGAGATAGGACTGGTGAAGTGGAACAAGGCCACGGGACCAGATGATCTACATCCAGCCCTCTACGGATTAGTAGTGAAACTCTGAGAGCAGAAAATTGTCCCAACCGACTGGAGCCGCTCCGTTATAGTTCCCCATCTTCAAAGAACGCTCGCGTTCGGAATGCGGTAACTACAGGAGAATCAATCTGATCTCCAGCGTCTCCAAAATACTCGCCTCTGTAATCCTCCACAGACTGACTGGCGCTCGTGAAAGTCAGATTCGTGAGCAGCAAGACACGTTTCATTGACGTCCGGGTTACATCGACCACATCTTCACCTTGCGTCAGTTGTTGGAGCACCGTCACACACATTGGCGGCCAACCGTAGTCGTGTTCTTCGACATCAAAGGTGCCTTCGATTCGGTGCATCGACTTGCCCTTTGGCGCTGTCTAGTAAGGAAAGGTGTGCCCGTGAATAATGTAAATACTATGCGAGCACAGAATGAGGGTTTACGGCAAGCTGTCGTCACCCTTCAATATCTCCAGCGGTGTGAGACAAGGTTGCCAGCTGTCACCTGTCCTCTTCAACTTCGCTATTGACGAAGTCATGGAGACCGCGTTCACAGGACACGACTTAGAAGGTGGGGAGTTGCTCTCAGGTGAACGACTTCTTGACTTGGAGTATGCAGACGATATTGCCCTCATCTGTGACAGCTCACAAACGTGCCAAGCCGCGCTGGACAGATTAGCACTGGCTGGTAACGGTTTCGGGCTTTGTTTTGCACCATCGAAATGCAAAGCGTTCCTCCAGGATTGACAGGGATCGCCTCCTGCGCTGACCGTTGGTGGGGATCAGCTAGAAGTCGTTCAGAAATTCAACTACCTGGGAAGTTGTATCAGCGCCCTTGGGATCGAAAATGAGATCACGAACCGTATAGAAAAAGCTCGAGGTGCTTTTGCTAGTCTTTGCCACCTATGGCGGCGGCGCGACATTACGCTCGCCCCGAAGGTTAGAGTGTACAATGCAACGGTACGTTCGATCTCATATGCGGCTGCGAAACCTAGCTCCTTAGATCAGCCGATATGACGAGGCTAGTTGTGTTCAACCACCGGCGCCTTCACAGTTACGCTCACATCTGGTGGGAACACCGCGTGAGCAACGAGCCTCTTCGACGCCTTGTTTACGGCACAGGAAAAGTAACTGAACGGCTCAGCCCCGTTATTTCACGCACCAGGCTCCGATGACTGGGCCACTTGTTGCGCATGCCAGCCCACCGACTCCCTCGACGTGCGTTGTACACCCGCCGGTGTGTGGGTGGAAGAAGAGGACGGGTGGTCAAGCGATGAGTTGTTTGAGAGGAATGAAGGCCCTCACTTCGAAACTGGCCTCGGTCATTCTGGTTGGGGTCAAAAAGACGATGAACACGTTTGGCTAGATACATTTGCTGACATGGCTAGGAGCCGACCTCAGTGGTGTTCGTGCTGGGAGTTTCTTTCGCCGTTCCCATTCATTTTAGCTTCACCCTCCAACCACGATCTGATTTCGTAGCACAATATAAATTAACATAAAAAAAATTTTGTTGCCTAGTAGCCGGCTGGTAGCTTTCCAGAACGATGCCCATCCGTTGCTGGTAGCTCAGCTGGCATAAAACTGTTGTATTTACTTTTTCTTCTTTTTTCTTCTGTATTACGGCACAGTAGCTGAAGTATTTTACACCTCTGCCTAACGTGCATAATGATGATGATAATGGCAGCGCATCAGCGAGGCGTCGGTGATGCGTACCGGCGTACTGCTGATACCTTCCAAAAAGGGCGCACTAAAATCGAAATTCAAGACCGTTCTATTAAGAGAAAAGCAAATGATTTAATATGGTGCAATTTCGTGTCACCGAAGTACTTATAAACTAGCAATAAGGTTAACGCTAATGTGGTGATTGGTCGAAATTAATTACCAATTAAAAGAGAGGTCACAGACAATCGAGTACAAAATTTCACGAGTTGCGGTGAAATGTCACGAATCCAACAGCAGTCTAAACCTAACGACTGGCTACAATTGTTAGCACACAGTTCACTGTTGTCAAATGATGGCCTAAATCTTCTCCCACATATAGGCTCTGGCGTTTTCAATGCGTTGGACAATCGTGATTGTTGGGCAAAAGTCATCAACCGCCGGTCGTCACTTTCGAGCCGTGAAATCATCAGACTGCGCTACAACGTGTGTGTGTGCGCGACCGCTTGTAGGATCAACCGCTTAATACGTCACCTTGGAATATATAACCCAACCTAGGATACAACTCATGTGAAGGTAAACAATCGTGCAGGCATGTAGATGGTGAGATGAATCGGTAGTTGTAGTTCGCCTGTATAAGCAATCTTTTAGTCAAGGCACGAACGCAGTAGTAAGTGAGCCGGATCCTAATAGGGGACTTGAGCAAGCAAGCCGAATAGAGGTACACCGACGAGCGCGAAAAGAACAAAAATGAAGATGTGGACAAGAAATTTTAAAGGAAATCATTAGGTAATAGGTGGTGTAGTTCAACAAAACAATAGACGGAGGTTTGGTGCAGTTAAACCTTAGGGACGATCGTGTACACGCTTTCTGTGATCAGCAGTAGAAACATTTGCGAACAGAAAGATGGCAGATAAAGCCCATTTACATGGGTCCACACTCACGGATACACATACAAGGGAAGAACGCAAAGCATCAATAAGAACTGTCGGTTGAACAGACGGCACCACATGAAAGCAGATACTAGCGTAGAAGCTAGGCGAAGTGAGTGCAATGAACGGGAGAGGGTGGGAATAAGCTGGACAAAAGTAGCATGTGTCATTATAATCCCAGTAACCGGGGCACACCTGTAATGCTTCCCCATTGGCATTAGATATAAGGCAGATGCGCTGGGGAGATAGCCAGACGTCAGGCATACATTGACCATCATAACGAGGAGGTAAAACTCTAATGCAGATGCACTGCAATGCAATAATGCGGCACAGTAGCTGAGGTGTTTCCAATCTCTAGCTGACGTGTATAATGACGATGATAATGAATGCAGATTACCTGAAAGCGCATTGAGTGGTAACACGTGGAAACATTTGTGCCTCCGTGTTCCTGACAATCACGACCATTTAGGTCGTCATTCATTCATGGACTTAACGAAAAAGAGATCGAAACCGAACGCAAGAATCTCTTTCCTGTGGTCTACTTTTCACATAAAACAAGTGCATCAGATCAGATAACGAGATCTCTCGTAACAACCACGGAAAATACAGGGAGTTCATAAAAAACATCGTCCAGCGAACAAAGCTACTCTAACAACGAAAATTATCGTACTAGTGCAGTGGCGTTCTGTGTTGAACATTGAGTAGAAGATAAACACAAGCGCAAATAAGGTTCGGAATTACGGGACTCTTCGAACAACTCCCATCCAATTTGTCAGACAGCGACTGCTAAAGAAACAAATCTGATCCCTAGGGATGCGAGTAATGAGAAAGAGTAAATAGCCAAGAAGCAGTGTGCATGAGGTGGGACGAACGACTGCGACGCAGACGGGCACTAAGGAGTAACCAAAAGTTAGCTGTGTTCCGCATAGACTGGGAGTCTTGAACTGGTGTGCGTTATCCGCAATTGACAACAGGATAGTCGAGTTGGGTCAATGGTGGGTTAACGTTAGGTTGGTGGCAGGTGACATAATTGGAACGCATAGGTTACAAAGAAATGTTGTTATGGTAAACAGTGTTCCGAGCAGTCACCAGTATAACTACTAAGAGCAACAAATCAAAAACATGTTTCAATACAATACTCTAGTTACCTCAAGCTGCCCATTCGGACACGTATACCATCACGAAGGATCACCATATCCATAAACTTGGCAAAAGAAACGAGGACCGAAATGCATGAATAGAACTCCGAGCTCTAGCCAGAGGTGTGCTGGCGGCTGAGACTGGGGGCGGATGGAATGGATACAGTGCCGATGGACTGGGGGGTCAATCAGACGAAAGTCGAGCATGGACGAGTGGTCCGGTCTAGTGCAACAGAAAAACAGCAAATTGGACCCGTCGGTTGTACGGTGAGTGGATGGCCTACGCCTCAGACCATTGTAGCAACGCACGTAGCTGGGGCAGATAGTCAATTGAAGAAGCATCTGACGAGTAGACGAGTGACCAATTGGACGCTACTCAAGAGAACTGATTACGCGGAACGAACCCGGCCCAATGTAAACATGACACCGTATGCAGAACTAGCACGAACCAATCGGATGCAACTGACGTTACAGGCCAGTTAACGGACTACATCGAAATATTGTATGTTCTCCATAGATAACAATGAGTCTAATTATAAAGAGTTTGTGATCGTTACCCAGACTGTCTTCTTGATTCACGGAGGGCAACACGGCAAGTGGTAGGCGTACAATGAAGTTACCGAGAGGACCCATCGTCTAGTGGTGCGCCTTGTAACCCTCATGCACCCTGGGAATTCAGCTGCGCACATAACGCAATTCACGGAGAAATGCTTCAGATTATATTCAGTCCCCGGTTGAATGTATTGTCTACAACGTAAATACCTAGAGCCGGTGACTTCGTACCAATATGGAAGCGAGGAATGTAGTCAGCCCTATAGAAATCCGCACCTCGCAATGGAAGATGCATTGCGACACCACTACCTTGAGTGTTTCGGTGACACAATAAACAAACACCATGAAAGTGAAAATTGCGAACCAGTTTTGCCTGTTGACTGGACATAAAGTGCGGACACTGGAAGTAACCTTTGTGAGATAGGAGTCTGTGCCCGAAGGATGAGTTGGTTAAACAGCCAAACACAGCAGCGAACTGGAGGATAGCATTGTTACGATTAACCAGGAGACGTAACAACTACAAAGATAGAGTCGGATGAATAAAGAACACCAACGACGAAGTTCAGTGCGTTGATAAAAGGCTCAGACCGAAGATTGAAAGACGGTCTTTTTGCCATTGACTCGGGCGGTTCAGGCATGCAACTGCAGCCTAGAGGTGAATAGGCTTGCGGCTGGTCGTGTGCAGTCATGTTAGGTTTGGGACACTCAGCGTAAACGTTTCGGCTGCAGATGATGCATATGTGACCTTAGTAAATAATCTAACAGAATGCCTCTGATTTGAAGAGAGTAGTCACAAACCAACAAGCAGCGATTGTGCCCTTCCGCTACCAGAGACAATTCGTGATGTTCGTACCTCAAGCTAAACAAGTTGAGTTCATAATTCGTAAACTGGTCTCTTTCATAGTAGAATTTTGATGGAAGGAGACAACCGACGGCTCCATTACCAATGAGGAAAATGCTGAAACTGAAGGTGAAATCGATGAATCATTGGCGCTGCTACTTTCGTTCCCCGCTCCCAGTTTTTGGTCCGTCCATGTTAAGGTTCAAGCTTTTCCCAGTTAGCTTTTCCTATTCCACGCCTTTCTAATTCCTTGTTACCAGGTAAATGATAAATGATAATGATAAATGTTATATTCCTCGGTGTTTCGAGGTGCAGTCCAACTATGTGGTGACGCTAATCAATCGACCAAACCCATATTTGGTAAGCCGAAATGGATGGGTAAAACCACTCATCTTTCACTGCTGAGTTTATGCCAGTGGTCGCAAAGAGTATCCAGAGGAGCGACAGATAGACAACATTCCCCATCATCGTGCACACTAGCCACGGGCGATGATGTATCCAAGCTACTATGCAGTAATACAATTCAGGCAGATGGAAGTGGAAAAGCAAAAATATTAGTATCCTCTATTCTATATTATTTACATCGAGATTGTGGTTGGATGTGGGGGTTAAGTAGGAGACGAACAAACAAAGAAACCCAGTACACCGAAGCCAGCGGGGTCGGTTCTTCGCCACGTTAACAAGTATATTCAGCAAAATGTATGTATCGTTTTTCGAACCCCAGAAAGAAAGTTGAGACTCCAACCAAGGCCAATTTCGAGAAGTGGGACTTCCTTCTGAACAAGTAATCGACTGGTTGCCCCTTCTTCTCTTCCATCTACACTCCTGGAGAGCAAACAACTCGCGTCGCGGGAGTCGGTGTGCTGGCATGAATAACAGATCACCAAGCTATCGGAGCCTGGTGCGTGAAACAAAGTCGCTGGGCGGTCCATACGCTTTTCCTGCATCAAATAAACGACGCCGAACACGGCCGTTGCTCACGCGATATACCCACCAAATGTGAGCAAACTGCAAAGGCACCAGCGATCTAACACAACTAGCCTCTTCAAATACGTCGGACTGATGGTCCAAGGTTCACAACTGTACCGGTTTGACCAGACAGCTGCGTTGTACATGCTACCCTTCGGGGCAACAGTGATACCGCGCCAACGACACCAGCGGGGAAGGTTAACAAAGGCGTATCAACATTTTTCCGAGCGGTTCGTAATCTCATCTTCCATTCCACAGACAAGAATATAGCTGGTTAGTTACTTGGAATTATGGATGACTTCTAGGATCTGGGAAGAGATGAATCACTGACAATCTGGAGGATGAAAAGCAAAGCACGAAACGACTGACAGCCAGTGCTGCGTGGTACGTTTGGGAGCTGTCACAGGTTACAACAATGTCATCGGCATACTCCACATCAAGAAGTAGGTCACCGGGAAACAGCTCCACATCTTTCACATCGCGTCCAATAAATGTAGTCTTTATAAGCTCATCAATAGCGGAGTTAACATGTAAGGGTGACAGCAGACATCCCTGACTCGCATCGTTGGAGAAATTGAAGGACCGCGACAGTTTGCCATAAGCCCTTACTTCGACCAAACTACGCATGCGAAGCGCTCTGATTCTGTTTATGGCATACCTGGTCAAACAAATCCATAGGGCATATCGATTCACCGAATCAAGTCCAATAACGTGACGACTACCGTGTGATACACGGTAGTCCCAGCCGTGTTTTAGGATTTTCTCTTGGCGCAACGCCGTGGGTCAACAATATAAATGAGGGTGCTCTAACAAGTAATGTTAAATGGAGACGTACTGAAGTACTGTCTCGATTTAGACCAAATCCGGCTTGCAGTTTACGAATTTAGCTTTCACGTGTTCCAGTCCAAGTAAGTTAGACGAGATCAAGAGCATCATGACACCCTTGTCATTGCTGTATTCCGAACGTGAGCGTACGTTGAAGGTTGGAACAATAACAGAGCGCTGCCAACCGGTTGGGATGGTTTCCTGCTCCCACAGTTTCTCTGAGAAATCTAGTGAATCTTCCACGAGAGTAGATCCCACGAATTTGAAGAAGAAGAATAGAAGAAGTTCATCTGATCCTGCAACGCAAACGAATTTCAGTAGTCCGATTTCACGTCTGATTTCTGCGCGAGGGGGATCCAAAGGGGTGGTTCAGGAAGCAGGGTAATTACTGGCAGGCATAGAGTCCGGTAGCTCTCTAAAGTGCTCAACCCAACGCTCCAAGCGTTCTAACAGTGAAGTTAGACGGGCGTCAGCAGACGTAAATGAATATGGTGACCTCGAACTGTTTCATCAGTGGCCCTAGCAAGCAACAGACGTAGAAAAAAGTCGACCTACGCTTGAGACGTGTAACCCTGTTGAGCTTAATGATTAACGCAGGGGAAGCAAACAATTGCACGACACTGCGATTCACTATAATCTAGACAAGTAAAATGTTAAAATCTGAAACGAAACCCAAGATAATGAGTGAAAACCCACAGGAATCGACGACTAAGAAATCTTAGATCATTGTGCTACGATAGGAGCTGTAACTGCGCCACTTCAATAGGCACTTCATTCTGTCGTTATGTGTGTGTGTGTATGCCGAAACCATCAGGTATACAGATAGAATAAAAATGTTGGATAACAAGGGGTAGTCACACCTTCACGAACAAGGGAACAAGTGAAGAGGGAAAAAGTCACACAGGTCTCGATTTCATGAAAGAGGAAATGAGTCCAATAATGAGAAGCACTGTTGACTTCTTTCATGCCACATTTCAGCAGATGTTCGCGTTAATAAGACGAAAAGGCAATACTGCGAGCACTCGTGGCATGTGACCCAACAGCCGCAATCTACTGGATTCTGGCTATGCGCCAAATGAGCTGATCACCACTGTGGTAGTTCAACAATTCGAGTGTTTAGGAAGGCTGTAGTAAAATGTAGCACGATTTGTGAAATCGCATCCTTGCGGAAAAGAACGAACTGCGAACACTAACAAACCTTGGATGTTGGAACAGGTATGAGATAATATTCACTGTGAGGGACATGTTGCGGAAGTCAGAGACTGACAGAGGCTAATCGGTTGCTCAAAACGAACCAGAGGGAATCGAGAAAAATCCGCGGTGATGCATCAAATAGCCAACGCTCAGGGAAACAGACGACAGATCATCGGTAGCAGACAGTAAAGCGCAGAGTGATATAGCACCACCTTATCTGTTGCGTGGGTGGGTTTCAATATATACAGACAAAATTTTATTAACACGAACAGCAGGGGTGACAGCGAAGCCCACTCTCAGGATTTATGAATGCTATCCAAGGAAGCTGAGAGAAGTGAGAAAGGACGATAAGGACTCTGTTCCAGTAAACGATGACCACGGATTTATGAACCACGTCACAGGAGACTTAAAACCTGTAAGACACGATGAGAGCTTAAAACCCACCACCAAAATTGAACGAAAACATCCGCAGGTGTGAAGTGAAGTCCCCGGCAACCAATATCTCACCAGTTTCGAGGACGGATAAAAAAGCATAAACACCGTTGCAAGGATGGAGGAAGAACTTGGGCTATCAGAGTGGGCTGATTAAAACAGAATGGACAGGGGATAGCGTGTTAAACAAGATGGATAACAGAAAAATACAGGCGCAAGCTACGGCGCCTGCTCACGCGGTATGCAGATACGCGAGAAATCAAGTCAAAAAGGGCTAGCGAAGGTTGCAATACATAGAAAACGAAACGAAGTTGGCCGTCACCATGGAAATTCAGTGTGATTTACGCTCACAACCATTCGCAGCCACCAGGGATGAAAAACGCGCGTAAATCAAAGACGATGTGAATGGAGTCCAAAAGATGGAAAATATGTACATGTGGAGCAAATGGTCATAGTGGCCTATCGAACATACCGTGTAATGTGTTCGATCGAGTTGCTTAGTATCCGCAATCCTATTCTCACCGGCATGGTCGGGTGTGACGGTGGTTTTCGCTCCATTCTTAGTGACAGCTGTCGGTCGACCGCGTACCATGGAGGAAAAGTTTTGTGCTTGTCGTCTGTGCCGCTGAGCGTCATATGTGTTGAAAAGAGGATGCAAGATTGCGTGGAGGTATGAAATGGGAGTATGAAGACAAAGTTGGACAAGAGAGGAGAGCAGAGTGAAATTCCAGAGAAATAAGTTGTAAGGTGAGATAAAGAGTTCACTGTGAGGTATCATCAACGGGTGCTAAAGGAAGAATTAAATGGCGCAAACTTCGAACCAGTAGAACAACATACAAACGCGATCGCAAAGTAAGCATTGTCCGGGAACAAAGCGAGTATTCTAAATATTACAGTGAAGCTGGCGGGCGAGTGAACAAAACATCTGGCAATGTTGAAGTACGTTTGACACAGCAGGTAAGTGGTGAATCGTGAGAACAACAAATGAAGGAAAACTGGTGCAAACGGTAGGGGATCGTTTAATGTAGTCAAAAATATTTACGAAAGAAAGTAAACCATAAGGGTGAGTAAAGTGTGAAAGTGGAAATCCCATAAGCGCAACAGAGAAAAATGTGTGCCACGAACCCACGAACCCATGTCAAACAAACCAAATATGGTGAGGGTCTGTTCGACTGATTAGCGTTACCTTGGTAATAAAGAAGAGGAAAGACGCCAAGTAGGAAAAACTAAGTGGGAAATAGTATAATATGGAAAGACCAAAAAACTGGGAGTGAGGAACGAGAGCAAGCGCATCAATGATCCCTCGATTCCACGATGACCGATGGGATCTCCAACTACTGAGGTAGTCAACTCCGAGGCCCACAGCCTGAAAGATGGTACGCACTGAAGTGGCCAAGTGCGTACGTCGGCGCGTAGCTAAATGTTGCAAGGTAAAGCGAGGCCCTGCATTTGAAAACCTGCAACGTCCCTAGGGAGTACAACTACTATGGCCCATTGAAACTGCGATGAACAATTGTAACAAGGTGAAGCTGCTTATTCAGAGAAAAACTGTAATCATTGACTGTAGAGTGTAACAATGTTGGTGATATTGAGTTCGGTTGGTCTGTCCCGGTATCAGTCTCGTACAAGTACTGGGCGTAATCCGGTGCTAGGATTGAGAGTACCACAAACGTTCCTTCAACTAATTCACCTGAAATAACAGGTGGCATACGGTTATGAATATATCCAAAACTTTAATCCAGGGACGAAATGGAAAAGTGGCGGCAAATTGCGCGTTCAGTGCGGGCACCCAACAAAATAACAGACTCGGAAAGTTAAGCGATGCACGTCCGAACAACTTTGATGGAGTATCTATCCAGTCCAGTAATCAAGTCTATGTTCGATGTCGTGAATGAGGAAATTCTCAAGACAAGTGGCGAAATATTCCCAAACTAAAAGCTAACAGCGGGAGCACCAGAATTTCAAAACGGATAGCATGTTTCGTACAACACACAACATCGGTTCCTTTGGTGATGAAAAACAGGCAAAAGTAGGTAGCTATGTAGGAATTTCAAACTGCGTGATAACAATCCGTCTTAGTTCACTCGTAGTGTAAAGGCCAATGGAGGTGAAGATCGGTTATGAATGGTCAAAGAAATGAGACAAGTTAGTTATTCCCCTTGACCGAAAACTACATTTGAATCCATCGATCGTTCCAGTTTGTGGCACTATCTTTAAAGATTGCACCTGAGAGTTTTATCTATTCTGAAATTTATCCTGAGTTCACAACGATAAGTGGGGCGAGCAGTAATGTCATGATTTCTCATTGCTCATGAGATTTATGAGTAAAAAAAAGATAAGGCTGCTTTTTCTGTTTCTTTACGTGTAAAGGTACTGCCAGGTGATCAACTGGAAACTTTGTGTTTGTGTATGTGGAGTGCGAAGATCGCTTTAAAACGGTGTTGCTATAGAGACGAACGCAGAATGTTGTCACATAACTGCGCTGGCAAGCCACTACTACTAGACGTCACTGAACGACCACTCGAGGTGGTTGAGCAGTTTACTTATCAACATTTTATCATCCCGACTAATGTGTGTCGAAACGGTCCGTACGGCTGAATAACACCGTGATCACCAGTGCTTACCGCAAGATATCGACCGATCGGCTAACAGCAAGGTGTAGAACCCCTGCGTGTTGCTACAAGACTACTGCGCTTAAAGACATTAGGAGAATGGTCAGCTTCAACTACCAGTGCGTCTCGCAGCTGAATCGTATACGAAATCTTGACGGTGTCGTTCGTCTGTCCTCCAGCCATCATCTATGGTGCGTGTTGAAAGTCGGTGCTGCTTCCTGTTTGGTACTTTTCCGGACACTGATGACTGTCTGACAGAGTCCAGATGCCTTGAAATGCTACCTATAACATTAAAGTATTCGTACTATTCTCTTGAAACCAGTAGATAGTGGAACACATGCGCACATAGTATGCTGGTACTGAGACCACAAGAGAGCTGCTCATAAGCCGAGATAGTCATGCGAACGCGCAAGACCAGTGAAACATGTGCAGGAAAGTGCGGAACGAGTTGAACAACACTGTACTCGTAGATAGGTGCCAGATACACTCTCCGGACAACGTTGCATTCTAACCGAAAGTAAAGCTAATCCGCTTACTAAACCTGAAGAATATCGATACGGTGTGTGCGATAGAACGTGAGACGCAAGGCATTCACTATGAGTGCAACGATCGATCGCCAATCGCGCCGTCTGAAGCAGTGCGAGACTACCACCATGAAACAAGTTGACCATAGAAGGTAGCCGCATGAATAGTAAGCAGCGGTTCACTGTGGTCGGACTGTTGTTAACAGAAACAACGTATTGGGTTGTGGTGAAAACCTCGAACGAGTAAAACCGACGTCACTCGGTTTGTTCATGCGTTTATTGAATATGCTTAGATAGCAAGATCGATTGCATAGAAGCATTAGAGTGTAAAGGACCTGTTCCATCGTTAGTGGAAGTGGTGACTATTGGTGCCGCGTAACTTCTCCCAAAAACCACCGACTTCTGGTACGCCTTGACAGCTTTGATAGCTCACGCACTTCAGGAAACTGCAGCAGAACGTGAGAGCTTATGATAACTGGAAGCTGAAGGGCTGAAGACTAAGCGCAAGGCACCAGATGAAACCTATGGAGTTACAACTACATTCAAAGAGAGCGGTTGCACTTCATCATGCACAACGCACTGTCTAGAGAATGGGAGAATCCTGTGGGAAACAGTACATCAATGACCAGAAACAGCATTCTCCAAACTGAGGAAATGAAACAAAAAGAGCGGAACAAGATACGAAATGCCCCGAGACAAACTGCTGGTCAATTGTTCACTTGCAATTCAGAACAGTGATTTGTAAGGGGATAGAATGCATCACACTGACGTAATAAGCGTTTGGCTGAAAATTCCGCCCAGAACAGGATGCTAGAACCCGATAGTTACATAAAGGAAGATAACTGCGACTGAACAGCTGCTCTTCTTGGAACATACTCTAAAGGGCATGAGGACAGCTACGAAATATGAAAGATAACGCCATATATATATATATATATATATATATATATATATATATATATATATCGCGAGACTCGGCTCGCTGAGCAAGCTAAGTTGCATGAAGCAGGTGCTGGCTTTGCGGTATACTGAGTGGGCAAAGCCGCCTCAGCACCACTTGAACATGGGGTCGGATTTGCAATATCCGATCGCTTAAATGGTCAGCTAGGGGGTTGACCAACAGGAATCAGCGAGCGACGGTTGACTGTATGCCTACGACTAGGAAGTAGTAAGTTTGCCACATTTATAAGCACCAACAGTAAAAACGTGTGTTATCCGGAAGACGCGTGATCAGTTCTACATTCAGTTATCTTCCGTGATACGATCTGTGCCGAGCAGTGATCGACTATTTCTGCTGGGTGATTTCAAAGCGCGCGTTGGGCGTGATGCATCAGTGTGGACAAATGTCATCGGTCTGCATGGCATTGGTTCAGCGAATGCGAACGGTGACAAGCTGCTCTCACTGTGTGCGACTCACAGTCTGACGATCACGAAAACTCGGTTTACACTGAATGAGAGTGATATAGCAACTTGCACGCACCCACGGAGTGGTCACGCTCACCTGCTCGACTTTGTCATCGTACGTCAGCGTGAGATGCGTGAGTTGCCATGACACGTGTACTGCGTGGAGCTGAGTGTGGCACTGATCACAAGTTGGTGCGGACCAAACTGTACATATATTCTCGTAAATTTACGTATTGCACTCCCGCCGAGAATCGGTGTAAAGGTAAAGTTCTCTCTCTCGGTACAGTGGCGTAAGGTATTGAGTTGGGGAAGTAGATGGCTACAAGCCTGTGTGATGTGGACTGTATAGCCACAGGGGGCGACCTGTGGCACCACATTCGAAACCAGATGACAGCCACTACCGAGGAGATCATCGGAAGTGCAAACTGTAAGCAGCCTGACCAGTTTAATGAGAACAATGCGACGATTGGCGCATTGGTGTCATAGAAGAATGCAGCATTTGCTGCACATGTGGCAAACCCCAATCACTTGGAGAAGAGTGAGTTTCGTAGAATTCGACGGCGACTGATCCGAGAGCTCCATCGCATAAAAAGTGCTTGGTGGACGGCGAAGGTGAAGCAGATGGAATGCTACGCCGAACGCCGCCAACACAAGGAATATTTTGACTCCTTAAAGACGATGTATGGACCGAGGTTGGAGATGTGAAGATGAGTCTTGCGGACACACCGACAACGGATGAGATGCAGAAAGCACTTGCTCAGCTGCGAAACGGCAAGTGTGCTGGGGCCGACGGAATCCCGCCTGAAGTATTGAAACACGGAGGACCCGCTTTGGTAACTGCGCTACACCACTTGGTGCAATGCGCATGGACTGAGGAGGAGGTGCCTCCTGAGCTGAAGGATGCCCTTGTGCTACCACTGTACAAGGGCAAAGGGAGCAAGCAATGTTGCACGAATTATCGTGGCATCAATTTGCTGAGTTGTGTGGGCAAGGTGATTGCCGGAATCCTGCTCAACCGCCTCGTCAGTCACGTTGTGGAACCGAACGTGGCGGAAGAGCAATGTGGATTCCGTTCGGGTCGCAGCACTATATATATGGTGTTTGCGGCTCGTCAGTTGCAGAAGAAGTGCAGAGAACGACACCAGCCATTGTATTCGCTTTTTGTTGATTTCCCCAACGCATTTGATACGGTGAACCGCGAGGCATTGTGCCTGGTGTTGGGTAAGTTTGGTTGCCCGCGTAAGTTTGTAAGTTTAATTGGATGTCTGCACAGTGGTATGCGAGCGAGGGTGCAGCTGAGTGGAGAGACCACGGATGACTTTGTAGTTATCTCTGGTGCGAAGCAAGGCTGTGTCTTAGGTCCTGCCCTGTTTAATATTTATCTTCATGCAATAATGTCCAGTGCTTTTAATGCCGCTTGTGCTTACGGTGTTCGTGTGGAGCACCGTATTGATGGTGGGTTGCTGAACAACCGTCGTTTCGGTGCGAGAACTCTAGTCTGTGAGACAACTATCCGTAGGTTGCTGTTTGCTGACGACTGTGCGTTGTTAGCACACAGCGCGGATGAGTTGCAGCACATGACTAGTGCTCTGGCTTCGACAGCGGCCGAATTCGGGTTCCCCATCAACACAAATAAGACTCTTTTCCAGCCTTCACCCGAAGCGCCGTTACGGCGTACAGCTGACACACTATTTTTTGTTATTTATTCACCCGGAATGGAGTCAATGTGCCTGTCCCAAATCCAGGTTGCCGACGAAGTGTTGGATACCACTTTGAGATTTTGCTACCTTGGGAGCGTAATATCAACTGACTTGCAGATGACGAGCGAGCTGCAGGTGCTGCATTTGGCAACCTGGAATGTCGCATGTGGAAGAACCACGAGCTCACTGTTGGGACGAAGCTGCAAGTATACAAGTCTACGGTGCTGTCTTTTCTTTTATACGGCAGCAAAACGTGGACGCTTTATCTGAAGGAGGTCCGTTAGCTGGAGCCCTTTCATCAACAATGTCTGGGACGTATTGTGAGCATCGGCTGGAGTGATCGAGTTGCAGACATGTAGATGCTCCGAAGTAGTGGCATGTATGCAGCGGAGTGCATACTTTTACTGGGGCATCTGAGGTGGCTCAGGCATACTCGTCGTATCGATCCTACTCGGATACCGAAACAGATGCTTTTTGGCTAACTGCGTGCAGGGAAACAGCAGGTTGGAAAACCCAAGTTACGTCAACAGGACATAAAGAACGTGAGGCTCAGTTCTAATGTTAAGAATCGTGTTGGGAATCGAAGGCGGTTGATCGACGTGCATGGTGCAATCTAATCACGAAGATCGTTACCGAGGTGCAAGAGAAAGTCCTGTTGCATGCAGAAAAGAAGCGGCAAACGCCGATGGAGTGTACTCCATCCACGTAGAGTGCATGGTGCTGCAGCAGGCTCGGTCGCGAGTGTCTGAGTCAGGCAGGTCTAGTGAGGTATGATCCAGGCCACTCGGGACCAGTATCTAAACGACGGCGCGTGTTGTTGAGAACTTAAGAAAAACCGACGCAGCGTTGGTAAGTACGCCACATTCGAATAAAATGGCGTGCTTGCACGCCGAGTTTCTTAAGTTAAGCTGGTGGGTATTCTAGCTTGTGTTACTGCTTAATTTTTCAACTCATTTTAACGTCTTCGACGAAGGATCCCACTGAGAGCGTAAGTAGAACCGGCACAGCATAGATAGGTAAGCTGCATTCGAGTTACTAACAGCGAGTATGCGCGCTGAGTTTCTTTATTTCAGGTGGTGGGTTTTCAAATTTGTCCTAATAGTTTTCTTTCTCATATTAGTGTCTACCTGTATTATCTTCTGCACACTTGCACGCGTTGCTGAAGCAAATTGTAGTTAAGTTCGATAATATTTTCGCGTTTGTGATATTTCCTTAAAATATGTCTCCTGATCTCGTGAACTTATCGCGGATTCCTTCGTAAACATTTTTATACGCCCATTTAGTGAAGAGATATGTCTCCGTATCTGTATGCATTATCCGATTTATTTTATTACATCTTATCGTTTCAAGTGGTTGGCTGCTGCTTGATATCCTCAGTGTGGCTGCGCTTGATGTGCATGTTGACAACCTACCTACCTGTCTATTACCCACTACATCGTCGACACTGGCTCCAGGAGACAGTTGGTCGTTGCTGGAGGGGACGGGGTGCACGGTCCTTGTGGCCGTGTTAGGGTCAAAGAGTGGTTCCATGCACTCAGTGTGGAGCGGACTACGGTCCAGCCACCGCCTTGTGTGCGATTGTTTCCCAACTACAGCGTGCTTGTGTTTGCCTGTGAAGGAGTGTGGGCTGGCTCCGTTGATGAAACGTGGCTCCCATCCGCATGCCTTCCGGTCTTATTCCCTCGGGTTTACACTGAATATCGAGTGTGTGGCTGGAGCTGTGAGTGGTGCAGCTCAAGCCACCCATGACTCTTCTGTAGGTGCAGGCGTCTTGTGGCTGTCCTATGGAGTCCACAGTGACAGGCAACTCGGGAACCGGATACCACCAAACATATATCCTCATTGCGCTCATCCGGAGACGATGTAGCTTCAAGCACCGGATAAGCCGGCGTAGGTATTGCCCTCAGTCGCCGGTCTGAAGCTCTTCTAGTTGAATGGATCCCAATCACCAACCATATGTGTACGGTCCCACTGGTTAGCTCGTTCAGAGTTTCGGAGTAACGCGGCGCTAGTAGGTGTCGGTTTGTTATCGCTGCCCACGCCCCCACAAACGCTAACGATGAATCAGTAAAAGACAGCCTCTACCGTCAAACAAACGAGCTCCTTCACCACAGAAGAAGCACGGACACTGTCGTGCTGGCGGGGATCTGGACGCTCAAATTTGGAAATTGTCCACCGATCTGCACCATTTGGGCAACCATCATGGTGTAGCCTACCGTAAAAATAACGGTGAGCAATTACTTCATCTGTGTGTAGATGCTCGCTCATTTCTTGCGAGCAAGCACTTCCGAAACAGCACCCGTCGGAAGGTGACATGCCGTTCACCAGCCTCGAACCGGCCATGGACACAAATCAAGCAGATCGCGATCAGTTATCGCTAGAGAGGCTGCGTCCAAAACCGTCGCTCGATTTGGAGCACATGTGTGCACACCGACCATGCATGTGTGTTGACCTGCGGATGCGTTTCGACGGACGTCTACGATGACGCTGTGAGCGCATTGACACCAGCCAACTGGCGAAGCCAGCTGTTCTGAATGCGCATCGAAGTAAGTTGACATGCGAGTTGAGTAAGCGCTCACTCGGTACAACTACAGATCACTGGTTTCAGGTTCACCAGATCTTACTAGTAGTAGCCAAATCCTAATGTAGTAAGCCTAATAGCCAACATGCACACTGGGTCTCTTCCTAGTCTCTGACACTTATCAATGCTCGCTGGCATATTCCGCTGGAAGCGAACACAACAAGACTCGCAAAGACATTAGGGCAAAAGTCCGTGTTAGTCTGAAGTGAGACCACGAATCTTGGTGGTTTCTTCGTGCGTCAGAGATTGAAGTGGCCGCTGCCCTTGGCAACTATCGAAAGTTATTCCGTCTGATACGGGAAACGGGCAACAGGAGACCTGGTGTTAGTGAAACAATTTGTGATGAGAATGGACAGCCTATCCAGAACTTGTCAAAAATTTTGGGGTGTTGGACTGAACATTTTGGAAAGCAATTCGATCGGCCGGAATTGTTAGATTCCTCACTGGCCAATGATCGCCATGCTCCCTGGGCTGTCCCCTTGGATCCGCTCTCTCGCTCAAAAGTCGAACATGAGATAAGACTGTTGAAGTGGAACAAGGCCGCGAAACCAGATGATCTACATCCAGCCCTCTACGAATTACTAGTGAAACAGTGAGAGCAGGAAATTGTCCCAACCGACTGGAGCCGCTTCGTTATAGTTCCCCATCTTCAAAGAACGCTCGCGTTCGGAATGCAGCAACCATAAACGAATCCGTCTGATCTCCAGTGCCTCCAAAATACTCGCCTCTGTAATCCTCCACAGACTGACTTTCGCTCGTGAAAGTCAGATTCGTGAGCAGCAAGACACGTTTCATTGACGTCCGGGTTAAATCGACCACATCTTCACCATGCGCCAGTTGTTGGAGCACCGTCACATTGATTGGCAGCCAACCGTAGTCGTGTTCTTCGACATCAAAGGTGCCTTCGATTCGGTGGATAGACTTGCCCTTTGGCGCTGTCTAGTAAGGAAAGGTGTGCCCGAGAAGTATGTAAATACTATGCGAGCACAGAATGAGGGTTTACGGCAAGCTGTCGTCACCCTTCAATATCTCCAGCGGTGTGAAACAAGGTTGCCCGCTCTCACCTGTCCTCTTCAACTTCACTATTGACGAAGTCATGGAGATCGTGTTCACAGGACACGACTTAGAAGGTGGGGAGTTGCTCTCAGGTGAACGACTTCTTGGCTTGGAGTATGCAGACGATATTGCTCTCATCTGTGACAGCTCCTAGACGTGCCAAGCCGCGCTGGACAGATTAGCACTGGCTGTTAACGGTTTCGGACCATGTTTTGCACCATCGAAGTGCACAGCTTTGCTTCAAGATTGGCAGGGATAGCCTCCTGCGCTGACCCTTGGTGGGGATCAGCCAGAAGTCATTCAAAAATCCAACTACCTGGGAAGTTGTATCAGTGCCCTTGGGATCGAAGACGAGATCACGAACGGTTTTAGTAAATCACCAGGCACTTTTGCTAACCTTAGCGACTTATGGCGCTGGTGCGACACCACTCTCTACATGAAGAGTAGTGTACAATGTAGCCGTACGTTCGACCCTACTGTAAAGTTGTGAAACTTGACCCATTAGATCAGCCGACATAAGGCTAGTTACATTCCACTACCAGTTCCTTCGCAGTTTGGCTCACATCTGGTGGGAACAAGGTTTGAACAATGAACGTGTTCGACGACTTGTTTATGGTGCAGGAAGAAGAAGCGAACCTTTCAGCCCCGTTTTTCTACGCACCAGGGTCCGATGGCTGGGTTACTTGTTGGGCATGCCAGCCCACCGACTCGCGCGACGTGCGTTGTTTGCTCGCTGGGGGTGTGGATGGAAGAAGAGGAGGGACGGCCAAGCGATGACTTGGTCAAGAGAAATGAAGACCCGATTGGAGCCACTTGGCTCCCTGGTTGGGGAGCAAAGGACGAGGAACACGTTTGGCTGGATACCGTTGTTGACATGGCCAGGAACCGACCTCAACGGCGTTAGTGTTCTGAGTTTCTTTGTCCCACCCCCTCTCGCCTGGCCTTCCACTAGGACCACAATCTTAGTTATTAGGCATAATATAACTTCTATGCGTCACGATAGCCGGCTATTAGCTTTCCGGAACGACGTCCACCCGATACTGGTGACTCATCCAGCGTGCCACTGTTGCATGCTTACTTTTCTTTTCTTTTGTATTGCGGCACAATAGTTGAGGTGTTTTCTACATGCAGCTAACGTGCATAATGATGATTTGATAAATTAACCTATCAATCGGTTCTAGTGGTCGTTCGCTGATGGTGATATGTCAGTTGCAGCCGTAGTTGCCTTAGAAGGTGAGAAGCGGATTCTGGAAGGTGAAGCGTACTGCGTCAGTAGCGCCTGCTTACACAAGGATTTATATCATGCACGCAGTGTTTTGGCCACTTTGCAAATGCTCAAATCCAGAAGGATTATATAACACTGAGTCACTCGTCAGCTTTTAGATTCCAAGGCTAAAGGAAGTAGACAGACGGGATAGTTTTGAGGAATTACGCATATTGCAGTGAATGCTTGAGGGCAGCTTCAAGCACACCTCCACAAGGCCTGGAAAGCCAAAGCAAAGAGATGTAAGAGCAGTGAGAACATAGCAGTCAGTTTGATTAGTAAGGGGAGGTGCGGAACACCTTAAATCAACAAGTGTACCGGCACATAAACAAAAACGGCTAGCGACGCTTGTGTTTAAGTTAATCAAGTTGTGTTTTGGTTGCAAATGGTTGTCCCTCAAAGTTGTGTAGAAATAAGTCCATGTGCCTCACCACAGCCCACCATGAGGAGAATGTTGAAACGGAGTTTGTGTTACCTCCAACCACTGATGTGTCTGGAAGCAGTGGCTTTAAAGTACTGAGATGCGGTACTCATTGCAATTTAGCTGTGACTAAGTTAAACCATCACGGCCAGCTAAGAGTAGGTCTAAATGTGACGGCGCCAGTGCTGAATGGAGGGACGAGATTGGATAGAATTGCGAGTGAGAAGTCGACAGCATGTGAAGGCTGTCCGTCGGTATAGGTTGATGAATATCCGAGATGTATTCACCACCAATGGAGAAACAACACCAGCACATTCGTTGAATATATGATGGTATCCGTTTCACAAAGATCGGGGCTGGATGGAGGCAGTAGGAACTGGAGGGTATCAGGCCGTAATGTGTCATCACCATTAACTGGACCAGTAACAAACGAATATCCTGGGAGAATACTTTGACTCCACCGGTCCCAGAATAAGAAAACGACGTACAGGCAATAGGAGAGCTAGTGGAGGTGGAGAATTGTCTGCAATGTGGGTTCATGCACCTGAGAGTCAACGAAGTAAACGGACAATAATAGTTGTTGCTGGAGGGCTTTGTTGGTGTTGCGCACACTCGTCATTGTACTCCACGGCCGGTTTCGTCCTTGCCAGGGCTCATCAGATATAGTCTGACCATGGAATTTGGCCCACCACACAATGGTTGATAGCTAACGCGATGATCACTGGATCATCGAGCTCTGCCAACAGCAGTTGACACAATGGTTGGAACAGGATAGCCCGTCGCCAAGCGGGAGGCAATAACGCGCAATTTAACGGCGCTATAACAAATCTAACATCTTAGTCCCGTCGATCGTTACCGCCCCTCGTAGCTAAATGGTAGTAACGACGAACTGGCAACAGTCAGATTGTGGGTGCTAGCCCCGCAGAGGCTAGATAGAATGCGAACTGCTAACGATTAACAAAAAGATGAAACGGCCGCACAGTGCTTTTCCGGACGCTAACGGTTGTCTTACCGAGTCTAGATATGGTGAATTTCGACTTATACCGTACAACTCCCCCTTTTAAAAACAGAGGTTGGAAGTTAAAGGTTGAATTCAGGAGTAGCCGCCGTGTGTCTGAATTGCGACACACAATGCCAATTAGGGCCACGGTTAACTTTGAAGACAACACCGGCCATTCCGGTCCCTGGGACAATGTCGGAAGTGAAGGGTTTCGGTGTCGCTCTCCTCCATCACTGTTATACTATCTTAGAAATGGGGTAAGGGTTGAATGCGTAGCACTTGGATAAGTGTCACGTAGATAGTTAGACCTATTGGCTGGACAGGGGAAACATAGAGGTGCTAAAACGGACAGGCCAAAATATCGAGGAAAGACAGTGGCAGCCGTACCTCTCTTATGAATCCGGCCGTGTGAAGTGAATAAGATGAATATATTTGAGCTAGGTCAGCAGTACTCTATCGTGTGACTGCCTATGTTGAGCTGGATGCGACTGATACACACACGAACGAAAAAGCTACAACTGGAACTATCACAGCAACTTAGTCACAAGGTGGCTGGACTTCGCCATGTATTTTTCGCGACGAATGGTGCTTCGCAGATATCAGCCTTAAGTAAGAGAACCTAGAAGACTAGGTTGATTAGAAGTATACTTGGCGAGTAGTTGCACAGGACAGGTGCTGAAAGAGTCAAAATAGCCGCGCGGGTTCGAACCATAGAAAGGTAAATAAAACCAAAGTGACGCATCCTTCAAAGTGCTAATACTAACCGCATTCGTCAGATTTGGGGAGAATCGTCACAGATTTAACAATGCTCGGAAATGGGAGTGTAATACCTTGGGAAAATTTTAGCATGCTGGCAGGATAGCATTCTTTGATCCCGGTGACCATAGTGATACCACTGGTTTGATTGTGTAACGAATATACCCTCTGCTTAGCATATCTGGATTGAACTCCAGGGAATGTTGAGGAGCCTTTGTGAGAAGCTACTTAGTTTTACCGTAGCCACCAGGAAGAGTCATAGCTGTCTTATAACTCATTTTGTCTTCACATCTGTGCGAGATAAGCAGAAGATTGGAAGTGTTTCGGTGTGACCCCTCCCGAGACTAACTTTATCCTAAATGCTTTCTCCCGAGTGGATGTATATACAATTGACTGACTGACTAGTATAGATAATTCACGATGCATAGCTTCTGAGGCGGACCAAGCCGCTATATAAACATCACTAAATATACCGACGCAGCGCGCCGTTGTGGCAGTGGGTTGATACACCATCACTTTCCGAGACTGAACTGGATGGCTGCATCGACTCCGAAGGGTAACTCATCACAAGTGCAACGAGGGGCACGGTGCGAATGCCCGAAATCCCAATCACCTACGGTGAAAGCATGAGCTCAGTCGATTTGTCAAAGGCGGTGCTGCAATGCGTTACTGAATGAATCTGATGCGTCTACCTCGAATGGAAGAAAGTAGGGGACTAATAGCCCATGAACAACTGCCAATATAGTGAATATAGTGGCTGTGCAAATAAGGCTGATGTCCACCAAAATGAGTTTCATAAGATACACACTAATTTTTCAAAAAATGCTTCACAAGCATCCTGTCTTGTAAATTGCATGACCGATAACTACTGCGTTCGGCGTCCGCTGTTCCCCGACATTGCACCTGGTTGAGTGAAGCGCCGAGGTTAGTAGAGTGACTAATGGATGGAAATGTACCAATCAATGAAGAGACTGAGTAGCGTCAAGGCGTAGTGCCTACCTTGACGATAACCATGTGATTAGTCGCAACAATGGTTACGACGTTCCACTCTAAAACAGTGTATTTGAGGAGTCAGTGGAGCTCGATTAGTTACCTATTGTTGTCAGTATTTATATCGACTGAGTTCCTGTGCGCATACCCGTCTGCATTCTGAAGAGCAGTTCAGCAGGCCTGCTGCGACACTGCCGCTCGCCGATTAACCTCAGCCGACGTGGGAAGTTGGTCACCCCTTCCACTTTGGAGGAGATCCGACATCAGCCTTCAGTGTTGAAGCGAAATAAGGCTCCAGGACCTTCCTCTATCCTTGCTGGAAGATGAAGGTAACGCCATTGACTAGACTTGCTTCTATTTTTAACACGATTTGGAACCCTGAGGAGGTGCCTCCAGACTAGCGACTGTCAACTGTCGTGCCCATCTTCTAGAAGGGTTAGCGTACATTGTGTGAATCATCGAGGCATTAACCTTGTTTCCGATGCATCCAAATTTTTCACGGGTATCAATATCTGACGACTTACGTGTCCACGTGAGAACCGAATCACTGAAAGCCACACTGGTTTCCACACAGGTAGTGGTTGCATCAATCACATGTTTACTCCTCGTCAATTGTTGAAGCAGAGACACATACAGACGACCGAGTATGGTGGTTTTGCTTGACATGAAAGTCGCCATCGACTCTGTTGGCCGCATCAGCTTGTGGCACTGCCTATTTATGAAGGGCGAGTCAGCTAAATTCCTTCATATTCTTAAGTCACTCTACCGTGATTACCGAGGCCGTGTAAGGATCTAGGGTAAACTGACTCCTGAGTTTCCCACGAAAAGTGGGGTTCATCAGGATTGTCCCATATCTCTGTTTCTCTACAACTTGATTATCAAAATGATCATGTATGACTTGGTTCTCTCAGACTATACTGGAGTGGAAATTCTGCCGGGTGACCGACTGGATATTCAACATGGTCAATAGTACAATTGGCAAAGTACCCAACGTTTGGAAAATACAAAAAATATACGAAGGTAGAGTGGAAAAAACCGATGTTCATGGGAATAGTGAATCACAACAAGTCTGCCATTGTGCACGATTTCTTGCCATATCCAAGAGCGTTTCCAGCCATGAATGTTCCGGATCCTTCACACTCCAGCCAGGGAGCCGAGAGCGCCCGGCCACGGCAAACTTTGATGTTTAGCTCTTTCATGCTCCTTGCCCAAGTAATAGGTTGGTCACCTTGCTTTCGCTTCCAGCCGACCTCTGAGTGCGCGAAGAGGACACGTCGACGGAAACGATGAGTAGGGATGCGGAGAACGTGCACAAGCCACTGAACTCTACGCAGAGAAATTATGCTGCTCAGTGGCCGGCAAAGTCTGTCTGATCTGAAAATCATTCGTCAAATATCTTCATTCCTAGTGTGATGTTACCATCGTAAACTAACAATGCTCCGAGGGCAGCGGTGATCAAAAACTGACAGCCTCAGGACATCCTTTGCGCGAACAGGCCAAGTCTTGCAGCCATAGAGGAGAAGAACGTTGCATTGCGATGGTGCGAAGGTCATTCCAAACTGGGAGACAGACATCTACAACCTACACAGGACGTTTTGAGCAGCTTGTGAAGAATCGCAGACTACGGCGATGTCATCTGCATACTCCAAATCCCGAAGTCGGCCCCCCGGAAGCAGTTCGACGCCGCTGAGTTCGCAGTTCTCCAGAGCACTCTCCAAGATTTCGTCTACAGCCAAATTGAACAAGGGGATGCTGAGCAACCCTGTTGCACGCCAGTAGTGATATCAAAGGGTGGAGAAAGTCCGCCGTACACCCACACTCGGCCCGAGGTTTTGGAGTAGATAGCATAAAGTAAGGTGACATACTTCTCGGGCACTCCCCTTCTCAGTAGGCAACTCCAAAGAGCAGCTCTGTCGACTGAGTCAAACGCGGCTCGTGTGTCTAAGAAGACAACGATCGTTGGCTGGCCAAATGTCTGACGACGCTCAAGTAGTTGGCGGAGTGTAAAGATGTGATCGATGCAACTGCGACCTGAGCGGAACCCAGCTTGCTTTTCACGTATGCTCTGTTCGCGTACAAGAATGACGCTCCTTTGAAGCAGAGCTGCGAGCACCTTCCTTTCCTCTGTGGTTGGCGCAGGCAGTTCGGGTACCCTACTTGAAGAGAGGCACGATATCCGTTAAGCACCAACTAGATGGGAGAACTTCAGTGACCCAGGTCTGTTGGAGGAGAGAAGTTAACTCCTGGACAAGTGATAGGCCGCAATCTTTGAAAAGAGCAGGAGGGAGTTTATCTGTGCCAGGGGCTTTGTAGCGCTTTCAGAGGCGAAGTTCGTGGGCAAGCCCAGCCACGGATGGTGGTGAAGCGTATACACACCAAGAAGTGCTCTGGGCTCCAGAATGGGAACTCACTGGTGCTGCCGGCCAATTAAACAGCTGCTCAAAGTGCTCGGCCCAACGCTCAAGTCAGCGTTTTTGTCAGTGGATTGGCTCGCCATTGGTTTCGCATAAAACTTCGCTTACATTCGGCCTTTTGCCGCCAGTGGATAGGATCAGGAGGAAAGCTTACGGGAATTCCCCGGGATGACCGCTTGCTCTATCTCAATGACCCGCTGCGTCCACCAGGCCCCGTGAACTTCCCGGAGAAGCTGTATGAGCTCATCGTTAGTAGTGCTGCGTAGTGAATGGTATTTAACGCTAGCAGGAATTGCTCGATGGGCCTCGATAAGTTGGAGGGATCTTGCAGAATTTCAGTGGTTGACAGGACTACTGGTGAAAACACAGACCAGGGTTGCAGAGTTGTACATGGCGCCGCGGATGTGCGTCCAGTGTGTTTCAATGTCTGTGCATGAGGCACTCTTCAGCCGTGAGGGTAGGGTATCCTGAAATGCGCGGAAAACGTTTGGGGCAGAAAGCTTAGCTACGTCAAGCCGTTTCTGGCGACGCTGCTGGGATCCACCAAAACGTAGCGCAACCTTGGCACATACCAGCGCGTGATCCGAAGTGAGATAGGTATATATATATATATATATATATATATATATATATATATATATATATATATATATATATATATATATTGCAACAGTCTATGAATAGACATTGAGCCATCGGAAAACATGGAACTTAAAACAAGGTACAGAACTAGTAAAAGAAAACTCAACACAACACATCAAAGTCCATGGTTTCGTCAGAGGGCGAGATACTACCCGGTTGCCCAAGCCGAAGTAGGCTGTTGACCTAGGGGACACCCCCCTAGCCTTTGTCTGAACAGCCTGCCCGCAAAGCTGCGGAGCGAATTAAGGGAATCGCGCCCCTTGGGAGCCGGTGACTGATTGCTCAGTTCATACAACTTTTGTTTGCTCTTTTGTCAAACAGGGACCCAATTCTCCCCCAAAATTACAGCATAAACTTGCTGGAATACAATGCTTCTCCAGGGTGAAGCAAGGGGCAGTGACTTTATTTAGTGGCGAGTCGCGTCCGCCACGTCATAGAGTTGTTAAATGGACATATTTGGCTTTTTATAGGGATAACGCTTGCCAGGCGAAAACCCACCGCGTCCAGAATAGTTTGCAGTCCTGTATACTACCCTGCCAGCGATAGCTAATGGTGATGTGGTCAATTTGTGTCCACGGCTGGCCAGGTGATGGGGGTCTCCAGATAGCGCATTGGCGCCAGTATCCCCGAAAGCTAGTGCTCGACAGAAAGTGGCCGTGATCGGCGTAAAGCTGAGGTAGTCGATCACCGCTATCAGCTCTGCGACTGCCAGGGTCGTGTTGATCGCCCAGTTCACATTCGTCAACTTCAAGTCCACCGACCTGCGCGATCAAGTCCCCGGCGAGCATCACAAGGTCGGTACGGCGCTTTTACAGATGTCGGCCGGTCGACCATAGAACTCATCTTTAACTGACTCCGGGCTACAATCTGTGGTAGCGTACGCTGCGGCAATGTATAGACAGCGTCTGCTGGCTTCGCAACTGGACAGTCGCACTGAGGTTTCAAGTCCGATCGTGCATAGTCGATTGGTAACAGGGACCCAGTCTATACCATTTTCCACTGAAGTTGGACAATCGGGCAAAACATTTACGCCTGGGGGTCAACGGGGTTGCTCCTCCGGGGCAATCAAGTTGAGTCTTCGCTATGCGGAATAGAACCACTCACTGGCATGGGAGGGGCTGTTTCATTGGCCAAGCGCCTGAGGTCCTATTTGCTGAAGGTGCTTGGCCAATGAAACAGCCCCTCCCATGCCAGTGAGTAGTTCTATTCCGCATAGCGAAGACTCAACTTGATTGCCCCGGAGGAGCAACCCCGTTGACCCCCAGGCGTAAATGTTTTGCTCGAATGTCCAACTTCAATGGAAAATGGTATAGTAGCGCGGCCTCAACACGTGTGCTTAATGCAATCCCCAAACCAGTATAACCAGCGGCTTCGGCGGTAGGGTCTCCAGACAGTCACAAAGTTAAAATGCAAGTGGAACACGTAGACGGTGAAACTAGTCGCAGCGTCGTGCTAGTCCTGTAAACGGTTTTCGCTGAGACAGCAGACATCAATGGCCGTAGTTTCTAAAGTGCGAGCAAGGGCTGCTTGTGATCCAATCTGCACCAGCGTCCGAACATTGAAGGTTGCCAGCTTGAATTGGGAACGGGGCACTAGAAAAGGCTTGTCAACACGACTTGGCGCATCTTCGGACCTAGGCTCCTGATCCGCATAGCGAGAAGGTTCGCAAAGGCGGCACGATGTTGTGAACTCGAAGAGGGAGCGGAAAGACCGAGAATGATGGAGGGGAGTTAACAAGCGTGGAATAAAGTGACTAAACGGTGGTGCGGTAAAACGTGGTTTGGCAGGTTCAACCGCCAGCGCCTCGGCCGATGACAGTAGTTCGAGAGAGTGAGAGTAGATAGAGTGAGCGAAGAATTGTTGAGACATGGATCCATAGGTTGTGTGGGCATAATACTTTCCGGTTGCCCAGGCCGAAGAAGAGGGTTAACTTAGAAAACCCCACCCGGAGCCCTGAGGCATAAAGACCTAACCGATCGACCTAACTGACTGACTGACAAAAATAGAGTATGCGGACGACAGCTCTTCTTGGGTCTGAAGCATTGGCTGTGCAAACACTACTGGATAAACTGATGCGTAACAGTGCACGCTTCGCCACATGCTTTGCAACTTCAAAGTGCAAAGTACTGCTGAAGAACTGGATCGAGACATCGGTTTTAGCCATCACCGAACGACCACTGGAAGTGGTGGATCGGTTTACGTAACTTGGTAGCTGCGTCACCACTGGTGATCACATCACTGAGGAGGTAACGTTGCGAATCAGCAAGGTTTTCCAGAGACTCAACCATCTACGGAAACGGCGAGATATTAGCCCGTCGGTGAAGGGTAGGGAGGCGAGTTGCCACCCACTGTAGTTTTAACGAAGAGTGTAAATACTTGGAACAGTTTGCCTAACATGTGACTGAGGCAACATCTGTGAAGTAGTTCAAAACGTTGTTGGATTTATATGCTAAAACTATTCGGTTCAGAGAACCACTGCACACTTACGATGACATCTCACATTTGAGAGTCCTGCAATACCGCGAGTCAGATATTTTAACTGTTACATGAGAACAATAAGGAAATTCACGGCCGGCAATTTTATAACGTTTTCCACCACATTTCGAAAGAGTTGTACAGAATTCATTTCTACTTGCTCTATAATACAGTATTTAATATTCAGTAACGCTGCGGTAAGGCCTGTGTTACTGGCTGGATCAGGGACCTGGCCAGCCCGAAGCGAAGACATTAAACGCCTGGCCGTGGTTGGTCATTGGTGCTTCCGGAGTATTGCTCACGTTTGGTGGAAACATCGGGTGAGCAATGTTGTGGTCCGCCAGTTGGTTTTCGGCAAAAAGCCATCTGGCACCTCACTCGAGCGCTTGCTGGATCTTTAATCGTTCACGTTGGCTAGACTATACCCTCCGTATGCCCGTTGATCGGCTTCCTCGGCGTGCATTATACGCCGTGGCTGCACAAGGTTGGGCGAAACCGCATGGTGGCCAGTCCATGACGTGGCATAGTGGCATGAAGAAACTGACTGAGAGAATTGGTCAGACTTGTGAGCGCCCATTTCGTGGATGGGGGCATCAGGATAGTCCACAGTAATGGTCGGAGACAGTATCGGACATGGCGTAGTCGCGCAGTCAGTGGTGTTCCTGCTTTCATCTGGTTGTTAATTCTCTTTCCACTCTGATTAGTCTAACGCATTCCCTTCTTGCTCCCATTGTCGCTACATTCTATTTGCACCCATACCCACTGTCCTACCGGTGTTATTTACTGCTATTCTTTTCCGACACAGCACCCGCCGGAGGGTGACTTGGCGCCCACCAGCCTCGAACCAGCCTTGGACGCAAACCGATCACATTGCGATAAGTTACCGATGGAGAGGCAGCATCCAGAACTGTCGCTCGATTTGGAGCACATGTGTGGACACCGATCATGCACTTCGATGGGCTGACATGCGAATGCGTTTTGACGGCCGCCCACGACGACGCTGTGAGCGCATTGACATCAGCCAACTGGCGAAGCCAGCTGTCCTGAATGCGTATCAAAGTACGCTGAGATACGAGTTGAGTAAGCGCTCACTGGAGACAATTAATGGTCACTGGTCGCATGTTCACCAGACTTTACTAGCAGCAGGCAAATCCTCATGTGGTATGTCTAATACCCAACATGGATATTGGGTCTCTTCGCGGTCTCTGGAACTTATCGACGCTCGCCGGCATATCCCGCTGGAAGCGAACACAATGAAACTCGCAAAGAGCTCCGGGCGAAATTCCGTGCTAGCCTGAAGAGAGACCACGAATCTTGGTAGTCGCATCGTGCGTCAGAGATGGAAGTG